>VDFB02379711.1:112312463-112640467 GCA_007258455.2 Sequoia sempervirens
TTGAAATCCTTGAAACTAAACATCAAAAATCATCTTTCTTAGCTAGGTATATGTAGATGCATCCTTCTCCATATGCTTAGTTGAATTAAAATCAAATCATCTTGTTTTGGCTAGGCATGTGTATATGTATCCTTCTCCATAGGCTTAGTTGAAATTATCATCAAATCATCTTGTTTGGTTAGGTGTGGGTAGATGCATCCTTCTCCCTACACTTAGTCAAATTATCATCTTGTGAGCAAGTCTATCCCATAGATAACATCCAACATCTTGGGATCCATTTGTTCATTATCCAAAATCAAAATGATCCAAAACCAAATCAATTTCAAATCAAAATCCAAGAATCAAAAATCAAAATCCAAAACAAATCCAAGAATCCAAAAAAGTCCCAAAAGTCTAGCATCCCCCTCAAGATCTTCTAAGAGTTTAATTGTCCATATCATCCATCTTTCACACATTTCACCATCACACCTTTTGATCCTTAAATCATCCTAAATTTTCTCTTTTGTACCTAAAGTTAGATCAATCCAAAAAAAATAGAGATTCATCTCCCACATTCTTGAAATTTGATCCCTATTTTATGGTGCAAACTAGATCACAACACAAGAGGAACATGGAGACCAACAAAGAAACATCAACTTCAAGTGACCTAAGCCAAACCAATTCCGAAATGAATCTTGTTGGATCAAGAAATCCTCTAACTAATATTCCTTCATCATCACAAAACTCTCAAGAGGAAGGTCAAGTAGAGGACATCACCAATAATGCCTTTGGAATGACACAAGACGAGATCACCAAAATGGTCCAAAATACCAAAAATCATAGAATTTTCAACATCATGATGAAGCTCCATCCCTCACAATACATGCTTGAATTAGCAAAACAAGGGGCTAAACTCCCTTCTGATTTTCATGTGAGCACCATTGTGGAATCACCTTTTGGGGTCATGCCTCCAATCTCATCCATGCCCCAAATCTCATCCGCGCCCCCAATTCAAAACATCACCCAAATCATTCTGCAAATTACATCATCCATTGCTCCAACTCAACCCATTGTTAACAAGGGGAGCACATTTCTCAATGCACTACAAACACCCCCCTTGTGAGTAATCAAGATTTGGACGCAAACACCATCTTGGGGCAAACTTTACCCCAAAATTCATTACACCCATATGTACCCCTTACCTTTCATGACCCCAATGACCCATCATCATCATTTCAGGCAACACCTCAAACCTCTCTCCCCATAACTTCGCAAGGAGAAGGTGACTTATTTGGACGAGGGGGCATCTTTGACCCTTCACCTTCATCATTTCCAAAGGGAGTATGCCACTCACTTTTCCATCACTTCCACCCTTTCCGTGAATATCCACACCACCCCTCGGTTTAGGGCTTCCCCCTTTACAAAACATCAATCAATAAAATCAAGTCAACCCCCCGATCACCAATCAAAGCATCATATCGAATCCTCCCATCTTTCCATCAATATCGCAACAACATATGGCAACCATCCCAGTAATGCAAGCCACCATCACATCATCAACCATTCCCCAAATATCTCAAAACATGGTCTCTCAAGGACCAAGCATATCAATCGCACCATCCACCACCCAAATCCCAATCATCAATACAATGGTGCCTCTATACTTTGGGTTTGTAGAGTGATTGAAGGAACTTATATTCCTCATCATTCTCATCCCGCATTTCCTAACTCCCCATTAAGATGAGGTAAGTTAGGGTAGCCTTCCGCTGTTGGCCCTCTGTGACCTGGGGCCTTGAATGTGGTTGGCCCCCCTCTCTTACATTTTTGGTGAACTCGACATGAACCATTTCGGTTCCATTTTGGCGATACTGACAGTTCCTTTCCTCGTACTCTAGGAGTGTTGTAGGTGTGAGTGTTGTGAGGTTGTTTCCTTACAACCCAACCTGCGACCCCTAGTTGGCGTAGTTGGAAGGATCCAAAGGTGTTGCATAACAAAAACTTAATTGGGTCATTGTCTTATCCTTTGGGGAATCCGTGAGAGTATTTTCTAGTGAGCATAATGGCCTCCTTCCTACATCAACCTATCCCCTCTACACAACCTATGGACAGTGGTACTGGTATAACCTTCACTTCATAGGACTTGTCGATGGGTTTTAATAGGGAACCATCTCCTCTCTACAACCCCGCATAGATCAACGAAAACATCGTATTGGGTGTTCTCGTTGATCTGACATCACAAGTAAACATCATAACTGAGGAGATCACGCTGATTAACTTCTTACATAAAGATGGGTATGATGCACCTGTGAGTACCATCCGCACGCATGACGGAATTTCGGTGCCCCCTTTGGGTAGTATTGTCATATTGGTCTTGGCTAGACTTAAATCTATGAAACTCCTATTTGACCTTATCCCTAGGTCTGAGCTCTTTAGGGTGAAATTGGGTATCCCTTGGTTGGTAGCTATGAACGCGGTTCCCTTGGTGGTGCATAAATGTTTAAAATTTATCCATGAGGGTTTTGGGGATGTAATTCACGACACCAGTTATAAACCACCGGTTGCTCGTGGTAGCTACTCCTTGAACTACTCTTGGATTGCATCCGTTGGTCCTTTTCCAGCTAGGATGAACCTTATGCATCGAACGTATCAGACCTATAAGAAAGGGCGCCTAAGGCCAAATGTGAGATACCCTTTCTCACCTTATGCTGTTTCACATAGGGCTTGCTTAAAAGCTGACAACTATGCCGCTAAGGCACGTAGGAAGGAAGAAGAGAAGTGGTCCCGAGATCCTCCTTCTTCCTCTTCCACTAGTTAGTCTGATGCTTCTTCTCACTTTATTGTGGTACCATCAGATTCTACTCTGCACTTGTGGGAGAATCCTATGGTGCCCGCTTGGCGAAAGCCTAAGCGTCCTGCATTCGAACTTCCTATTCTGCCGACGAGCATAGACCCATTCAGTATAATGGGAAGAAGGTCTCCCATGGAGAGTCCTCTTTTTCTTGACCTTCGTGGCCTCCTACCACTCCTACTCCTAAAGCAGTGAATGGGAAGAGGCCTACTGTTGAGGCTCTTGAGCCGACTCCCCCTGTTGCTTCTCGACCTACTCCTCCTACTCCCATCTAGGAATCCGTTCCTCCACCAGAGATAGTTGTAGTGGATGTTCCTATGGTTGAGTAGGATCCTTCTATTCCTTTGTAGCCTCCAACCTCTAACTCAAAGAATCATAGAAACCGCCTTGCGCACGAGCGCAAATGTTAATGAAAGGCTCTTCTAGCTGAGAAAGCTACCTTGCAAAGGAAGAAGAAGAGACAACCGCCCCTGCTTCAGGGCCTCCTACAGTGTCTTCCTCTCCCCTTCCTTCTACTTCTCTTCAGTCTAGTCCCACGTTGCTTCCAGCTTCCGCTACAAGTACGAATGCGCCTAACCCCAAGGGGCTATAGGTGTTCATCACTCCTTCAGTGGAGCCGCCTTTTTTGATGTTTTTTCTAGATATCCAGCCTTTCCCGAAGCCCATGGATATGACTAATACCTCGGTTGTATCCACTGTGGTTCTTTCCTCCTCTTCCTCCACACCTCTAGCCTCGTCTGTGGGGAGTTTGTCTCCTCCGATGAAGTAAAAGGTGGAGTGTGGTCCTTCTAGTAGTGAAGGATGTAAGAGGAGCCCACCTTCTTCACAAGGTGGTCTTATGCTGACTTGTTCTGTCCTAGTGACGAAACCAGTCCTGGCTTCCCCTAAGTTTTTCACCACTCTCGAGTCATTCGGTGGGCCTAGTAGTGAATCTCAGGCATATCCTGCCCCGTCCATTGAAGTTAAACATGACACTCCTATAGGGTGCATGTTTAACTTTGTGGATGAAGTCCTGGCCTTGTTAGCAATCTTTGCGAAATCACTGACCCTAGCTCCACAAGAGCTCGGTGAAAAAGACCTTGTGGGGCCTTCTTCCTTGGCCCTTGTTGCGGGAGGGTTGGATGCTCCTCTTCTTAACATCCCACCACTTCAACCTCATCCTCCTTCCACCTACAATGATCTAGAGTGGGAAGTGGATGACCTCTTGGTCGATCAATGTTTGGAGGAGGCCTCTTCTTGATCTCGTGTGTGTGTATATGTGTTTTGTGATGTGTTCCCCCGTGATCGTGCTATGTTTTCCTGGATGACTCTTGTCACCCCTGTTGGTGCTTGGATATAGGCGTGGTTTTGGTGTAGTAAACATTCTTCTATTTGTATCATCATTCTTCCATGTTTTTGCTTGATTTTTGATAAATTGGGGACGATGCAAAGCGTTGGGGGCATTTAGGCTTCCCTTCCATGTTGACCCAATTTTTTATTTTTACTTTGTTTTCTCGTGCATTCTTCACATGGTTTGATATAGTAGGGGGGTTGATGATAGTTCATTTATATACTATTATTATACATATATATATTATGAGCAGTTATGACCCCAAAATATCGGGTTGTCCCTATGTCCTTGTTTTTGTTTTTCTCTTTTTCTTTCCCTTTATCTTTCTCTCTTCTTTGTTTTAGTTGTCCCTCTTATGTGTGACAATGTATTTCTTCAACATTTTTATTTTCAGAAAACACATTCATTGCCAATGAATCTTTTCTCAAAAATATTTGCAAATCTTTCTTCAAAGTCGCATTCTCAACTTGGAACCCTAAGGGAACATGTCTCCTTCATCATGGGTTTGTAAAGAAAGGACTTGAAAACCTTCCTCCAAAGCGGGAATAACTTTGGCCTTCCCCTCGTGTGGGGGCATATTCTTCCTTTTGAATTCCTTGATGAAGTGAACATCTTTCAAAAGGATCCCTTGATGGTGGATCGATTTGAGAAAGAAAACATCTGATTTCGAACTGTGTGTCCCTTGAGTGGACCCCTTCCTCTTGACGGGTTCCCAAGGGACCCTTTTGAAAGTCTTCCAAATTGTCGACGGTCTACGCGATTGTCCGCTTACTTTCCTATGTGGCCGCATCCTGACTTTGCAGAGTCTACTTTCTTTGGTTTCCTCCATGTGAGAGATCTTGGGGGATACCTTCCTATAGGTCTGAGATCCTATAGCGTGCTTCCTTTGAGATTCCTCCATGTGAGAGATCTTGGGGGTGGCTCCCCTACAGGTCTAAGGGTCTATAGGGAGCTTTCTTGGGTTTCCTCCATGTGAGAGATCTTGGGGGTTACCTTCCCTACAGGTTTGAAAGGTCTATAGGGCACTTCCTTGGGTATTCTTGATGTGACTGATCTTGGAGAATACCTTCCCTATAGGTCCATGGGTCTATAGGGTGCTTTCCTGGCTTCCTCTATGTGAGAAATCTTAGGGGACACTTCTCGGGTATCCTCCATGTGAGAGTTCTTGGGGGACACCTTCCTTGCAGGTATGTGGGCCTATAGGTGCTTAATTCATGGGGCTGCCTTCATGTGAGAGATCTTGGGGGTTTCCTCTTTGCAGGTTCATAGGCCTATGAGACGCTTTCTTTCTTCAACTTCATAGTTCTGAGAAGCTATGAAGTCCTTCATTTTCCCTGCACCTTCAGGTTCATCAGATCATGGTCTGCTTCCTCGATAGTTCAGGTATACATTTATGACCTTATTCATTCTTCAATCTACTTTACCAAAGCACTCATCAGTATTCATGCTCGCTAAAGTGGGGGAAAAATGTATAGGAGTGAATTTGCACCCCTTATGCAAATTCCCCTTTTGCCTTTCTCCACTTTAGAAAACCAAATTCGGAGGCTTAATTATACTTAAGCCTATTTCTTTCATTCAACTTAGAGCTTGTTTTGAGCGTCGGTGGGGGAATTTCTGTCGGGGATTCCCGCATGACATGCTTACGTCCTTGGGAGATTCCTGTGAATGAACCTGCAAAGGCGTTACACTTCTCATTGGCAGTCGACTTGTAACACCCTCTTCGACTGACCGACTTGAATATGGCCATTTTATTCATCTCTCCTTCAAATTCCTTCCTTCTACATGCATTTCAAATTTTTTAGACCTTCCAAGCTTTCAACTCAATTTCTTCACACTCTTCTTGTACTTCTAGCACCACTTTTGCACTCCATTGTAGCAACAACTTCACTCCATCACTTCAGTAGAGAAATTTTGGGACAACACCATTACAACAGAGGCTCAAGTACTCTCATTCTCTCCTCCATTAGCCTTGAGTGCTCTTGGTGGAGGTGGTAAGCTTCCCATTCCTCTCCTCTATTACTTGGGTTAGTAAGCACATTTATTGTTTTGTAGTGCTTTAATGTTCTTCATTACATTAATTTCTTTATCATATTCACTTTCTTAGCTATCTATGGAGGTGGAAAAACCTAAATGGGGGTCTGACTAAGGTAGACCCCTATACAACCACCCAACATTTTTCCTCTTCTTTGTGTGTAGGTGAACATGCTTTTGGAGAGCTAGCTGGAAAACAAATTTCTTTGTGAGATCATTCTTGCCACCCTAACTCTCGCATTTTTACTTTATCATATTAGAGCATATTTTGTTTACTTAATAGCATTATTTTGGCCCTTTAATAGTGGTTATCTAGGTCATTAGCTTGTTTTCCTAGGTTCGACCTTGTCTCTTTAGTTGTTTGGTCATACAGACACCAACACACTTGAGAGACGTTAGTGTGTTGCGCTATCATCTTAGGACCGCGCTTCCATCTTGAAGTAGAGAGCTTCCTGAGGCATAGTGTTGAACCTAAAAATTGGCTCACCTAGCCCCGTTCTATGCTTCGGGTCTATAGAGTGATTGAAGGACCTTATAGTCCTCATCATTATCATCCTACATTTCCTAACTCCCCATTGGGCTGAGGTATGTTAGGGCAGCTTTTCGCTCTTGGTTCTCTATGACCTGGGGCCTTGAATGTGGTTGGTCCCCCTCTCTTACACATAGAAAACTATATAGAGGCACCTCAGGATGATGCATAGGCTTCAGGGATGATACAAAAGCACTTTTTGACAATCTAAGATGGATTTTGATGATCTTTGGCAAGAGATAATAAAACAAGAAGACACAATGACTAACTTGAATTTCAAGGTGATAAGGATGATTGCCTTCACTGGTTTTACATAGGAAAACATGCCAAATATGATATCAAAACCCTATATTTAGTCAAGTAGGTGTGTTAACTTAATTTGCACTCAACGACCAAAGGCTAATACCTTCAAATGAATGGGTAACTATGGTATGCAAAGGTCATGTACCATTTTTACATCCTTTACCTTAGAAGGACAAGGTCTTACCAAGGGATATTTGTCACTTCAACTAGAGAAAGTACATGGTGAGTAACTTTGGGCATGATACTGTACCCTACACCACACTAAGAAATGACTGAAAGGTCTTAAAGGCTTCTAAAAATAACATTCTTAGTGGATCTGTAATGGTGATCTCATCTAATAATGCCTAAGATTAGGAGGGTCTCTCCTCTCATCACCAAATAAGTTTCAGAGGACTAAGCATCTTCTGGCTTGGCTTGAATGATGCTAGCTACACTTTGAGGCATAAATTTTGATCTCCCCCCTTTATATACCCCGCCAAATAATGTGGTTGAGGTCATCCTTGAGGTGATTAAATCCCCAAGCATCCTAATGGGAAGACTATACTAGGTGTTTTTTGGTCACCCAAGATCGCATGAATAATAAGAGGAGAGCATACACACAAGCTAGTAAGCCTTGTGATATACTTAGCACATAAGATAAATGACGAAATGAGATATCTATCTCCAAGATTACACTAAGTGCAAGGAGAGAGCATACATCTACACACACTTCTAAAACACGACAAACAATGTTCATTAACCCACTAAGCTACTTTAGATGCCTAGATTAGTGGAAAATAAAGCCTTGTACAAATGAATTTGTATCAAACTATTAGTAATCTCAATGATAATGATATTTGAAAATCATTAGATAGTTGTACCACTTGTTAATTGTTAAAAAATGAAGGTTAAATGAGAAAAAATGACTCAAAAACCCCATAAATTGCAATCTGAAATAAAAGCATGAATTTATTTGACAAAGGCACCCTTCATACAATAAAAGTGTAGCTTGGTTATAAAGAGGCATAATTCTATGAAATAGAGGTGTCACTTCACATACATGGCCTAAAAATGACCTTTGAGAGCCAAAAAATGAGGTTTTTCACCAACCTAATTGGAAAGCCATATAATACTTTAAAACACAAATATTTAGCTAAAATAGTCTAAGTTATATTCTTAATAGATCTCAAAATGAAGAAAACCCTAGATCTCCTATTTTTTTTTGTATGAATGCCCCATTTTTTAAAACCTTGATTTTTGCAAGAAAATAATGAATCAAGCTACAAAAACAGAGTGTTAGAATGATGAAGTCCTACAAAAAAGTCTCAAAGACTATTCAAATCCTAGGTGAATCTCAAATTGATCAAATGTAGAGCACAAAAAAAAAGTGCAATTCTAGGTGCCACTTCACAAAATAAAGACGCCTTTTTGTGAGGCAAAGGTGCAACTCTGTGAGATAGAGATACCTTTATGTGAGACAAAAACACTAAATTGTATTTTGGGACCAAAAAATAACATTTGCATCACAAAAACTCAAGAAAACTTTATGAAATATATTAGAACAGGGACGTGGGTCCCATCGGGCGTGCCAAAATGAAGAGGTTAGACAATTTTGAAGGAAAAAAGGAAGATAAAAGGAATACAGAGCACAATATCTTGACCTAGAATCTTTGTTTCTCTCCTTGATGATTGGAAATAGAGTGCACCCTTATTCTATTTGATTTTCTCTTTCATGTTGATATGTGGATTTCTCAATGTTCTAGTATAACTTTGATATGATTTGATATTATAATGATAAGATAGATAGAATTAATATGATCAAATGATAGCATGTAGGTATGCTAGCTCAAGAATGGATTCTAGGAGATAATATATGTAAGATATCAAGAGGATTCATTATCTCAAAAGGATTTATTAGTTGGAAATGAAGGATGAGAGTCTCTAGATATAGAGTCTTGAAGAGGCAAAATTAATGGCTAGAAATGATTGATGATGGATGGCCAAGATTGAAGGAGGATTAGGGTTTGGATAAAGGATACAATCATGTGATAAGTGGCACATAAAGGATCAAATATAGGTTTAGGATTGAGATAAGGACAAAAATCTTTTTGACAATGACTAGGATAAAGAGGTTAAATGAGATGACTGAATAAGATGAAAATGTAGTTTAAATTTTGAACAAGTGTCTAGATTCAATGAATCTATATAAGGATTTAGTTAGACATGTGAAGGGGACATTTGTCACATGATCCATGTAAACAAGATAAAGGGCTATGATTAGATGAGCAAGGATAGAGGATAAAGGGAAATTAATTAAATAAATAATAAATATTTATGGGACCATGATGAAGGGATAATAATTAAATAAATAGTAAATATTTATTTAATTAAAGGATTAGGATAAGATGGGAAATGGTGATAATAATTAAATAAATAATAGATATTTATTTAATTAATGGCTAAAGATAGGCTAAAATTAGGTGTGGTTGGGCAAGGTCAGATTTTAGGTGTCTACAACATGAATAAGAAGTTTCCTTTAAGGATGTTAATTCAATATCATATGTTTTTAATTATGTGTGTGGAAATTATGATCAATCAAATGATTGTCTTGCATATGCAACTATATGTAGTAGTTTTTAGTGTAAAACATGGGGTTGAATAAAATAGGTGTGCTCTTCAATTGAAGTTCCCCATGGTTCCTGATTTGATGCTAATAAAATGGGTAATGATGATGGCAACTCAATTGACTTTGAGTAAGATTTTCAAACCTTGAATGTTGAATATTTTTTCTCTAATATCATTATTAAACCTACTAATATTATTATTATATTTGAATTTGTAATAAATTAATGGAATATAAATGCTAATGAAGATGAAGGATTAACTTATGGGGTAATAAAAAAATCCTACATGTTTTAGCTCATTCAATTGAAGAATGATGAATTCCTACAAAAAGGTCTCAAAGGTTAGTCAAATCCTAGGTGGAGCTCAAATTGATCAAATTTAGAGCACAAAAAAAAAGTGCAACTCTAGGCGCCACTTCACAAAACAAAGGTGCCTTTTTATGTGACAAAGGTGCAAATCTATGAGATAGCGATGCCTTTCTATGAGACAAAAGCACTACATTATAGTTTGGGACCAAAAATATCATCTACATCACAAGAAACTCAATAAAAAATTGTGAAATACGTTAGAACAAGGACGTGGGTCCCATCGAGCATGCCAAAATGAAGAGGTTGGAAAATATTGAAGGAAAACAAGGAAGATAAAAGTAATACAAGGCATGCAATATCTTTACCTAGAATATTTTCTTCTCTCCTTCATGAGCGAAAATGGAGTGCACCCTTATTCCATTTGATTTCCTCTTTGATGTTGATATGTGGATTGCTCAATGTTCTAGCATAACTTTTATATGATTTGATATGATAATGGTGAGATTGATAGACTTGATATGATCAAAATGATAGAATGTAGGTATGATAGATCAAGATTGGATTCTAGGAGATAAGAGATGTAGGAGATCAAGAGGATTCATTAGCTCAAGAGGATTTATTAGCTAGAAATGAAGGATGAGAGGTTTTGGATATAGAGTCTTGAAGAGGGAAAATTAATAGCTAGAAATGATTGATGATGGATGGCTAAGTTTGAAGGAGGATTAGGGTTTGGATAAAAGATGAAATCATGTGACAAGTGGTATATAAAAGATAGGATATAGGTTTAGGATTGAGATAAGGACAAAATCCTTTTGACAATGACTAGGATTAAGAGGTTAAATAAGACGAGTGGATAAGATGAAAAGGTAGTTTAAATTTTGAACAAGTTTCTAGGTTCAATGAATCTATGCAAGGATTTAGATATACATGTGAAGGGGATATTTGTCTCATGATCCATGTTGAATAAGATGAAGGGCTAGGATTAGATGAGCAAGGATAGAGGATAAAGGAAAATTAATTAAATAAATAGTAAATATTTATTTAAATGAAGGATTAGGATAAAGATGGGAAAAGGTGAGAATAATTATATGAATAATAGATACTTATTTAATTCATGGCTAAAAATAGGCTAAAATTAGGTGTAGTTGGGTAAGGTCAGATTTTAGGTGTCTACCACATGAATAAGAAGTTTCCTTTAATGATGTCTAAGAGAGGGGGACCAACTACATCAAGGCCCTGGGTCATGGAGAGCCAAGAGTAGAGGGCTGCCCTAACTTACCTCACTCTAAAGGGATGCCTTGGGTTGAGGATAAAAAATTAAGAGCATTATGTAGTACCTTTTTCACTCTACAGACTCGAGCTTCAGGTTTAGGCTAGGCAAGCTGTTTTTGGAGTCGATACTACACCTCAAACAACTCTCTGTCCGAGGATGACAAGTTGGTTCTAGGATGATAGCATGCCGCGCTGGCATCTCTCTGGTGTGTTGGCATCCATATAGTCAGAAAACATGAAGTACAGTAAAAACTACCTAAAAACTTATTGACATCCTAGCTAGTAGATTTTGACGAGAAAAACATAATGAGAGAGTACAAAAAATAAAGGCAGAGATGATAAAGCAAGTAGATGAAAGCTAGAGTGATGAAGATTATCTCACAAAAGCATCAATTCACCAGCTAGCTCCACACACACGTTCACCTACACACAAGCAAGAGGGGAAAATTATTAGGGTTGTATAGGGGCATGCCTCAGTTAGACACCCATTTTGGTGTTTCCACCCCCATAGACAACCAAAAAACAACGAATTAGAATAATATGATAAATAATATTGAAAGAAGTACAACGAACACTACAAAATAAAAATTCTACTCTATCAAATCACAAAGGAGAGGAGTGAAGTGTTACCACCTCCACTCAAAACTTCATTAGCCAATGGAAAGAGAAAGCAAGGTATGGACTTGGCAAAGTCTCCACAGCCATAGCGGTGATGAAGAGAGGTCTCGCAAGACTCTAAGCCCACACTTCTATGGCTACATCACACTTGCAATGTGGAGTTGATGGAGTGTCAATGTTGCTACAATGCTCACAATGAAGTTTTGGAATGCTTAAGAGTGTGAATGAACTGCCAAGAGAGATGAAGTGAATGTATAGAAGATTACTAAAAGATGAAATGAATGAATGGAGAGTGTTTTTGAAGGTGGGATGAGAAGAATCTACCATTTTTCGTGTCGGTTGGTTGAAGAGGGACGTTACAATCCGACTCCAATCGGTGTGTAATGCCTTTGCCAACTTCAAACACAAGAATCCGTCAGGGATGGAAGCATGTCACGTGGAAATATGTGTGTCGCACGTGTGTCCCCAACAAATATTCTCTCACTGACGCACAAGACAAATGGTAGGTGGATGGAAGGCAAGTGGGTGATGTGGAATTTCACCTTTGGATTTGATTTTCTAAGGTGGGGGTATGTGAAAGGGGAATTTTCTTAAGGGGTGCAAATTCACTCTTATACATTTTTCCCCCACTTTAGCGAGCACGAATATCAATGAGCATTCGGTAAAGTAGATCAAAGAGTTAGTAGAGTTAGAAATGTATACCTGAACCGTCGAGGAAGTAGACTATAATATAGAAAACTCAAAAATGTAGGGTAGGAAAAGGACTTCGTAGGTACTCTCTCTCGAGGAGTTTCAAAAAAAAGGACTCAATAGTCCTGTAATGCTATGAAGTTGCACAAAGTACACCGAAGGCCCTCGAACCAACGATGGACAAATCCCACAAGATGAAAGCATCTCACAAGCCTGTAGAACTGCAAGAAGGAAACCTCCAAGTTATCTCTCATGAAGGAAGCCTAGTGAAGTAAGTTCCTTACAGGCCCATAGACCTGCAAGAAGGCATCCCTCAAGATATCTCTCATGAAGGAAGCCTGATGAAAGGGGAATTTGTAGAGTTAGACTGGAAAGTAGCTTTACAGGTGCACCTACAAAGCGACATGTTAATTTGCAGATAAAACATGTCAAAAAACAAAGTAGCCACGTAGGAAAATAAGCAGACAGTCAAAAACTTGGAAGGATTTCAAAGGGGTCCCTTGGGAACCCTTCAAAAGGAGAGGGGTCCGCTCAAGGGACATGTTGTTTGAAAGTGCAAAAGAGAATTTTTTCTCAAATCAATTCATCATCAATGAATCCTTTTGAAAGATGTTTACTTCGTCAAGGAAATCGAAAGGAAGAAAGTGTCCCCTTGTGAGGGGAAGGTCGAGGCTTCTCCCATAGGAAAAGGCTGCTCCCTCCTCAAAGGAAAGTTCAAGTTCTTTCTTTGTGAACCCATTATGAAGGAAACACGCGTTGTTAGGGGTCCAAGTTGAGAATGTGATCTTTGAAAAAGTTTGCAAGGGTTTTCGAGCAAAGATCCGTTGGCAACAAATGCATTTTTTTAAAATTGAAATATTGTGAAAGTGACATTGTCACACGTACGAGGGACAACTCAAGCAAAGAGGAGAGAAAGATAAAATAAAAGTAAAAAGAGACAAAGGCATCACAAACAAAGGGCACAGGGGTGATATGATATTTTGGGTTCAGAGCTGCATATATATATATATATAAGTATAGTAATAGTATATTAATGAACTGCCATCAACCCCCTACTATATTAGACCATGTGAAGAATGCATGGGAAGACAAAGTAAAAATAAAAAATTGGGTCAACATGGAAGGGAAGCCTAAATTCCCCCAACACTTTGCATTGGCCCCAATTTTACGAAAATCAAAACACATAACAGAGGAATAAAGCTAATACAAATAGAAGAAGGTTCACAAGACATAATCACTCCCGTATCTATGCACCAACAAGGGTGACAAGGGTCATATAGGAACATATAACACAAGCACGAGGGAAAAAATCATAATACACACACACACACACACCTATTCTAAAGATAAAGAAGAGGCCTTCCCCTAACACTCATCGACCAAGAGGTCATCCGCTTCCCAATCTAGATCATTATAAGGGGAAGGTGGATGAGCCTACAATGGTGGAATATTAAGGGGGGGTTCTTCCGATCCTCTTGCAACAAGAGCTAAGGAAGAAGGCCTTGCAAGGTATTCTCCACTCAGATCTTGTGGAGCTATGGTCAGTGACTTCACGAAGATCGCCGAAAAGGTCAGAACTTCATCTAGAGAGTTAAACATGCACTTTCCAGGAGTACCATATTGTACTCTAATGGACGGGAAGGACGTCACTCGAGATTCACTGCTTGGCTCACCAAATGACTCAAGAGCAGTGACAAACTCAAGGGAAGCCAAAATTGGCTCTATCACTAGGACAAAACAAGCTAGTGTGGGACCACCCTTTGGAAAAGGTGGGATCCTCTTATGACCTCCATTTATAGAAGGGCTGACTTTCACTCTTAGCTTCATCAGAGGATGTAAACTCCCCATAGATGAGGCTAGAGGCACAAAAGAGGAGGAGAAAATTGTGACAAACACCATCGAGGTATTCAGCATGTCCAAGAGTTTAGAGAAAGGTGGGATGTTCAGGAGGGACATCAAAAGGGGCGATTCAACCGAAGGAGAGATGAACACATGCACCTTTTTAGGGTTAGGCACATTCACACTTGTAGGGAGAGTCGACAACAAAACTAATTTTTTTTGAATGAAAGTAGAGGGGAGGAGAGAGGAAGACACATTAGGAGGTCCTGAAACAGGGGCAGTCAATTCCTATTCCTTTCTTTGCAAAGCGGCTTGCTCAATTGCCAGAGCCTTTCGTTGGCACTTGCGCTCACACACAAGGTAGTTTATGTGACTCTTTGAGCTAGAGGTCAGGAGTTATGAAGGGACAAGAGGCTACTTCATGGCCATAAGAGTGTCCATCACAACCATCTTTGGTAGAGGGACAAGCTCTTGAATGGGAGTAGGAGGAGTTTGAGAGATAGTGGGGGGAGTCAGTTCTAGTGCCTCGATGGCGGGTCTCTTCCCATTCACTGCTCTAGGAGTAGGAGCAGTACGAGGCCATGGAGGTAGAGACAGATTATTCCTTGTGGGGACCCTTCCTTCTACCATATTGAATGGGCTTGGGCTCTATGGGCAGAACAAGAAGTTCAGACGCTTGGGCTTCCACAAAGTGGGCACCATAGGGTTCTCTCGCAAACATGGAGCAGAATTCAATGATGCCACAACAAGGTGAGAGGAAGCGTCTGGCTAGATAGTGGAAGAGGAAGAAGAGGAATCTTGAGAGCACTTCTCTTCTTCTCTTCTATGGGCCTTGGTGGCATCACTGTTAGCTTTTAAACAAGCCCTATGCGAAACAACATAAGGTTATGGAGGGTATCTCACTCTAGGTGTTAAGCACCCTTTCTTGTACTTCTCATAGGTTCGATACAAGAGGTCCTTCCTAGGCGGAAGCGGACCAACGGGTGCAAGCTAGAAGTGGTATAAGGAATAACTACCACGTGCAACTGACGGTTTATAGCCAGTGTCGTGGATCACATGTATTGAACCTTCATGAATAAACTTCAAACACTTGTGCACAATAGATGGAATTGCACTCATAGCTACTAACTAGGGGATACCTAGCTTCACTCTGAAGAGTTTGGACCCCGAGATTATGTCAAACAACATATTTACAGACTTCGGTCCAACAAGGACTGACAAAACGATGCTACCAAGGGGAGGTATAGAAAGTCTGTTATGTGTACAGATGGTGCTCACAGGTGCGTCATACCCATCTTTATGTAGGAATTTAATTAACATAATCTCCTTGATTATAATATTCACTTGAGACGTTGGTTCAACAAGAACACCTGCTACAGTGTTTCCATTGATCCACATAGGGATGTAAAGAGGAGACAGTTCTCTATTAAAACCCATTGGCAGGTCCTGCGAGGTGAAGGTTATACCTGGACTACTATTCATAGGTTGCATAGAGGGGATAGACAGGTACAAGTTGGAAGCCATTGCGTACACTAAGCAATACTCTACAAATCCCCCCAAAGGTTTTGAAATAGGACAGTGACCCAGCTAAGGCTTCATTCCACAATACTTACCAAACCTTCCAATTACACCTACTAGGAGTCGTAGGTTAGGCTGTAAGGTGAAACACCTCACAACACTCATACCTACAATGCTCCTAGAACACGATGAGAGGACCCTTCAGTAGTGCTAAATAGAACCAAATTAGTTCACGTCAGGTTCACCAAAAATGTAAGAGAGGGGGACCAACCATGTCAAGGCCCCAAGTCATAGAGAGCCAAGATCAGAGGGCTACCCTAACTTACCTTAGTCTAAAGGGATGTCTTGGGATGAGGGTCAAGAATGAAGAACACTATGTAGTAATTTTGTCACTCTATAGACCCAAGCTTCAGGTTTAGGCTAGGTGAGCTAGTTTTTGGAGTCAGTACTACATCTCAGAAAGCTCTCTGTTTGAGGACGATAGCTCGACGCGCTGGCATTTGTACAATCAAAAAACATGAAGTACAGTAAAAACTACCTAAAAACTTACTGACATCCTAGCTAGTATATTTTTACAGGAAAAATAGAAAGAGAAAGTACAATAAATAAAGGCATAGATGATAAAGCAAGTAGATGAAAGCTAGAGTGATGAAGATGATCTCACAAAATCATCAATTTTCCAGCTAGCTCCACACACACATTCACCTACACACAAGCAAGAGGGGAAAATTTTTGGGGATGTATTGGGGCCTACCTCAGTTAGACCCCCGTTTTGGTGTTTCCACCTCTACGAACAACTAGAAAGCAACAAAGTAGAATAATATGATAAAGAAGATTGAAAGAAGTACAATGAACACTACAAAATACAAATGCTACTCTATCAAATCACAAAGGAGAGGAGTGAAGCGTTACCACCTCCACCAAAAAATTCACTAGCCAATGGAAAGAGAAAGCAAGGTATGGACTTGGAAAAGTCACCACAACCACAATGGTGATGAAGGGAGGTCTCGCAAGACTCCAAGCCCACACTTCTATGGTTGCCTCACACTTGCAATGTGGAGTTGATGGAGTGTCAATGCTACTGCAATGCTCACAATGAAGTGCTGGAATGCTTGAGAGTGTGAATGAACTACCAAGAGAGATGAAGTGAATGTGTAGAAGATTGCTAGAAGATGAAATGAATGAATGAAGAGTGTTTTTGAAGGTGGTATGAGAAGAATCTATCATTTTCAGGTCGGTTGGTCGAAGAGGGATGTTACAATTCAACTCCAATTGGGTGTGTAATGCCTCTACCAACTTCAGACGTATGAATCTATTAGGGACGACATCGTGTTGCATGGATGTTTATGCACCGCACGTGCATCACCAAAAAATATTCTCACTGATGCATAGGAAAAATGCCAGGTGGATGGAAGGCAGGTGGGTGATGTGGAATTTCTCCTTCGGATTTGATTTTCTAAGGTGAGGGTATGTAAAAGGGGAATTTGCTTAAGGGGTGCAAATTTTCTCCTATACAGGATGTTAATTTAGTATCACATATTTTTAATTATGTTTGGAAATTATGATCAATCAAATAATTGTATTACATATGAAACTATTTATAGTAGTTTTTAGTGTGAAACATGGGGTTGAATAAAAGAGGTGCGCTCTTCACTTGAAGTTCCCTATGGTTCTTGATTTGATTCTAATGAAATGGGTTATGATGATGGTGACTCAATTGACTTTGAGTAATCTTTTCAAACCTTGACATTGAATATTTTTTCTCTAATATCATTATTAAACCTACTAATATAATTATTATATTTGAATTTGCAATAAAATAATGGAATTTAAATGCTAGTGAAGGTGAAGAAGGATTAACTTATGGGGTAACAAAAAATTCCTACATGTTTTAGCTCATTCAATTGAAGAATGATGAAGTCCTACAAAAAAAATTCCTCGAAGGTTAGTCAAATCATAGGTTAAGTTCAAATTGATCAAATGTAGAGCATAAAATAAAAGTGCAATTCTAGGTGCCACTTCACAAAACAAAGGCACCTTTTTGTGAGACAAAGGTATAACTCTATGATATAGAGATGCCTTTCTATGAGACAAAGAACTACATTATAGTTTTGGACCAAAAAATAACATCTGCATCACAAAAACTCAAGAAAAAATCATGAAATATGTTAGAATGGGGATGTGGGTCCCATCAGGCGTGCCAAAACAAAGAGGTTGGAAAATATTGAAGGAAAACAAAGGAAGATAAAAGTAATACAAAGTGTGCAATATCTTCACCTAGAATCTTTTCTACTCTCTATGATGAGCAAAAATGGAGTGCACCCTTATTCCATTGTATTTACTCTTTGATGTTGATATGTTGATTGCTCAATGTTCTAGCATAACTTTGATATGATTTGATATGTTAATGATGAGATTGATAGACTTGATAGCATGTAGGTATGATAGCTCAAGATTGGATTCTAGGAGATGAGAGATGTAGGAGATCAGGAGGATTCATTAGCTCAAGAGGATTTATTAGTTGGTGTATAGGAGCGAATTTGCACCCCTTACGCAAATTCCCCTTTTACACATCCTCACCTTAGAAAATAAAATCCGAAGGAGAAATTCCACATCACCCAACTAACTTCCTCCCGCTTGGAATTTTTCTATTGTGTCAGTGAGAAAATTTCTATCAGGGACGCATGAGCGGTGCATAGACGTCCGCACGACACGCTTCTGTCCCTGACAGATTCCTATGTCTAAAGTTGGCAGAGCCATTACACTCTTGATTGGGGATGAATTGTAATGTCCCTCTTCGACCAACTGACTCGAAAATTCCTTTTTCTTCATTCTTCCTTCAAATTGATTCATTCTCACTCCATTTGATCCTCTAAGCATTCCATTTTGATCTCTTCAAAATCTCTCTTAGTATTTTTCAACATTCTCTTCACTCGCAAGTAGCATTTCAACACTCCATTATAGCAGTAGCACTCCATCAACTTTGCATAGCAAGTGTGAGGAAAGCCATAGTAGCATGGGTTTGGAGTCTTGTGAGACCTCCCTTCATCACAATTGAGGAGGTGGTGACCTTGCCAAGTCCGCATTCTCCTCCATTAGCTAGTGAGCTTTTGGGTGGAGGTGGTAACATTTCGCTCCTCTCCTTTGTGATTTGGTTGAGTAGCAGTTTACTATTTTGTAGTGTTTATTGCAACTTCTACTTTCTTTTCTTCTTTATCGCATATTTCTATCTCGTTGCTATTTGACAGTTCGTGGAGGTGGAAACACCAAAACAGTGGTCTGATTGAGGTAGACCCCTATACAACCCCAACAATTTTCCCTTTCTTTCTTGTGCATAGGTGAAAGTACACATGGAGCTAGCTGGTTAACAAGGGCTTTTGTGAGATCATCTTTGTCACCCTAGTTCTCATTTACTTGTTTTATCACTTTAGTCTTTATTTCCTATACTTTCTCATTCTATTTTTACCATCCAGATTAGTTAGCTAGGTTGTTAGTTAGTTTTTAGAAATTTTGTATTGTGTGCATTATTTTCTGACCGTATGGATGCTAGTGAGCCCAAGAGACGCCAGCGTGCCGCACTGTCATCCCAGAACTATGCTACTATCCTCAGACATAGAGCTATCTGAGACACAATATTGACTCTAAAAACCAACTCGCCTAGCCCAAACCTAAGTTCAGGATCTACAGAGTGATTACAGTACATTATAGTCCTCATCATTCTCAATCCTTGTCTCAATACACCTTTTAGAGTGAGGTAAGTTAGGGTAGCTCTCCGTTCTTGGCTCTTTGTGACGTAGAGCCTTGATGTGGTTGGTTCCCCTCTCTTACATTTTTGGTGAACCCGACATGAACCAACGTCTGCCCATTCATCAGTGTTGAGACTTTTCCCTTGTACCTTGTGATCATTGTAAGCCTGAGTGTTCTGAAGGTTTATGAGCATCACAACCCAATCCATGAATTCTAGGTACATTGTGAGGATAAGTGTGTGACACCTTCCAACTAACAGGATGAAGGTCACTTCTAGTTTCTCTATAGGCCCTTTTTCCAGATCTATCGTTGGTCTTGCTACCCAGAAGCAATTGTCTAGGGGTGAGGTAGGGTTCTCCGATGAGACCAACCATGCCCCAAATCCTCCTACATCACCTACACCATCTTCGGTAGATGAGCACGAGGATTTTCACATTCCTTTAGAATATATCTCTACCCTTAGCAAAGGGCTGGGTGACTTGGAGAGTCACCTGGAAGAGGACCCAAAGTTGGCTAAAGTTGTAGCATCAAAAAATGGATCTTTGGACATTTTCACGCTCATCTGGGTCCTTCATGTGGATGTTGGCTTAGTTTTTCCTTGATTTAGTGTTGTAATGTGGTCAACACATTCACATTAGGTCTTGGGCCCTTGTGAATTGATAAGAATTTTATGATTCCTTGCAAAAGTGTTGTGAAGTGTTGTAACACACCTTCACACTTTTCTACGATCTTATTAATATATTTCACCTAAATAACCTATTTTTATCACTTACCAAGCCTTATTTCAAAGTGTTGTGAAGTATTGTAACAAAATTTCACACTTTTCTAGGCTTTTCATTAATAATTGGAATTTTCTTATGCTTTAATTGGCCTCATTTTACACTTACAGGCCTTACTTAAGTGTATTTTTGAAAATAATCCCAATAAACATCATTTAAAATACCTAAATTCTGAAACCCACTTAAAATTCCTTAAGTGGGACCCATTCGCCATTAGGGGCGAATAAGTCCCCTTTGGTACAAAATTAAAATCATTTCAATTTTTTGGCAGGTTTTTATTTTCTAAGATTTAAGGTTGGCTTGTGATGTGGTATTTTTAGGAATTATTGCATACTTGTGTATAAATATAGGGTTTTTCTACTCATTTCACCCCTAATCACCCAACCAATTAATCAATCAATCACTCAAGCAAGCTAGGGTTAGGTATTTTCAAGACTTCACAAGATCAATTCTAAGGAATTCAAGGGAAGATTCTTCATCCATTGTTGCAGCAACTCAAGATCTATCATCATGGAAAGATTCTAATTTCATTATTTCATGTTCATGCTTCATCTTCTTATTTGGTTTAATTACCTAAACATGGTTTGACCAAGGCAAACCCCTATTCTCTAACAATCAACATTTCTCTCTCTTTCTTTGTGTGATTGTAGATCTAGGTACTTTGAAGGATTGAATATGGTTTAAGAATAGTTTTCAAATTTTTTGAAGTCATCTCCCTATTGGAAAGGTCAAAATCCTCACAAAAAAGTCACTTATAGTGCTGAAAATCAGGGTTTCAGATCCAGACACCTAGAGGTGCAAATTGAGCAGACCAAGAACTAAAAATTCCACTTTTGGGTTTTTAGAAAATTCAAAGTGAACTCATTCACCATTAGTGATGAATGAGTCCCACTATACCTATTTTTAGAGATTTCTATAGATTTAGATACCCATTTACCCAAAACAAGCTCCAGTGTAGTTTTCCAGATCTGGGACTGATTCACCCAGAATGGCGAATGAGTCCTAGTAGGTCAAAATTTTAGGATCAACAGTATTTCCAGTCTTCATTCCAACCTCTACAAGCTTCTAGGTTTACATCATTTACTATTACACTTTCTTGCTCTGTTTTGATTGTATTTTCAAAGCATTTTATAGGTCATTTAGGTCTTTTTTCATTTCACATCGTGTTTTCAAACATCTTACATTTTCTAAGTTTTGCATTAGTAGTTAATCTCTTTTATCATTTTTCAGCATTTAGGACAATCCCCTTTGATAGATTTCAATCTCACTTTACATTAGAATCTCAAAGGTTTGTTCTTGAATGAAGTGTTGATCTTTGTCTCTCTCCTTTTAGGTGCAAAACCCTAGAGGTGCAAGAGGTGAGAAAAATCTTCATTTCATTTTGGTGAACTTGCATTTTGAATACCTTCTTTTCTGATTTTGAGTCCATCATCATCGTAGAATTAGCCTGTGTTGCATTTTGCATTAGTTCATTTGCATTCCATGGTTTCAATTTTTTGCATTAGTGAAAGTGCATATAATTTGAATTTTTGCATCTCAAATCATTCAAAATCATGTAAAATCTGAATTTTTATTTAGTCTTTACGTCATACAATATCAAAAGCATCAAAACCAATTGATTTTTTTTGAAAATTTTGGAAAAAACCCTTACTGGGACTCATTCGCCATTCTAGGTGAATTATCCCCAGTCTAGATTTTTAACTGCCTATTACAACATCACAAACCTCATTTTTGTGCTTCCTAAGCCTCCTAATATCATATACTATAAGTCTGGAAAGTTTCAAGAGCATTTTTTTTATGCATCTAAGTCAAAAACATCAATTTAGGGTAGTCATTTTTGAAATCATTTCAATTACAAGCATCATTAGATATGAAAATGCTCACATTTCTAAAATTTTGCATAAAATGGATAAAAGTAATTTTCACTTTTTCATACACAATGTTTCTATTCATAAAAAATTGCATAATTTTGATAAAAGTGATTTTCATTCTTGGATATACATTGTTTGCATTCTTAAAGATTTGCATATATTGGATAAAAATGTTTTGCATTTTTGGATATACATTGTTTACATTACTGAAACATTGCATGAAATGGTTACAAGTGCTTTTCATTTTTGTTCAAATAATGTTAGTTTCTTACATATCTAGACATGCTAAGAAAAATTTCCTATCCTCTCCCTACGAGAGTGTTTTCGTGAAAGAGAATACAACCTTGGACATTCCTAATGATCATATTTGTTCTTCTCCTAATATCTCTCCTATTGGTGACGAAGATATTTAGGTAAAAGAGCCAATCAATGAGAGTTTTGAGAATCATGTTGTTTATCTCCTCTTACCTCTCTTAGTGGACAAGAAATTAATGAACATGACAACATAACCATAGGTACTCATGAAAATAACATTTTTCCTTCTCCTAGTATCTCTCAGAGTTGTGAAGAAGATACTTTGATGTTAGAAAACATAATCAATGAAGGTCATGAGAATCTTAGTTGTCCCCCTTCACTTAGAGAAACCATTATTAAGCAAGAAAATTCAACTATTGATCATTTCTATACTTGCAATGAATTCATTTTAGAAGAACCAACCTTTGATTTTCAATAACATTTGGTTTATAGTCCTCCTAAAAACCCTCCTCCTAGGGAGGATATCATGATGCAAGACAAGGATAACATTGAAAATCATGATATAGTATCCTTCAAAGTAGATGAAGAGGCAACATTAGACTCTCACTCACTAAGGGATGTTAATATTATTCAACCTCAACTCATCCTTTACCCACCATCACACAAACCTCAAACTAAAAAAAAAACCGAATTCATCCTCTACCCATCTAAGAATAATGTGTCGTAGCAGTCGAGTCATAATACCATTGCTCATACATACAACACTAGAAATAATCTACAACCACAATAGCCAACCCCAACACCCTTACCTTTTCCTAATCCTATATTGCCTAGTGCTCCTCGTTTACTTGCAGAAGGTGGAAAGGAGTATGATCTTGTTGAACAACTTAAAAGCACTCTTGCTAAGATATCATTATGGGACCTTATTCAAGCCTCCCCTCATTATCACAACATGATTCAAAGTGATTTATAATAAGTTCCTATCCCTTCTATTGCGCAAATGAATAACATAGAAACCCTCATTCAAGGAATCAATGCTGACATTGTTTTCCACGAAAGTGAGCTCCCTCCTTTGGAAGTGCAAAAACAAAATGAAGCTTTCATAATAATATCTCAATATAAAAGAATAGGGATAAATAAAACCCTTGTTGATAATGGCTCCGCTCTTAATGTGTGTAGTGTAAACCTTCTAGACAAACTTAGAGTGGATAAATCAAACATTCAACCCAATTCTTTATCTATCAAGGGATTTGACAATATAGGAAAACAACCGCTTGGTGTGATTAATTTTCCTATTACAGTTGGAAAGGCAACATTGGAAGACCAATCCATGTTATTCCTAATGATCTTTCATATAACCTCCTTTTAGGTAGGCCATGAATTCATGCAATGAATGGGGTGCCTTCTACTCTTCAACGTGTAATGAAGTATGTCTACAACAACAAAGTGTACACACTCGAAGGTGACCCTAACCCTGACAGTTGTTTAAACATTGAGAAAAGTAAGGAAAATCCCTTGAAAACATTAACACTAACTACACAAGCGGAACTCGTCCAAGAAAAAGCCATAGAACAACATATTGAACAAGTCACGAAGCTATTGGAAGATGATTGGGGTTCCTTAGATTTTGAACATACATTCATGGGTGAATACAAGATCATAAACAAAGACTCTAAAAAGGGAAAAGAAAACATGGTAATGTCAACACAAAATTCATATGACCTTTCCAAAGCATCCACCTCAACCACTAAACAAGAAGAAGCAAATTATACAACAAACTCTGACGACATTGACTATCAACAACCTCCAGATCCAAAAGCAACGCAAAAGCTTTATGGAAAAGGTTATGAACTTATGAAACAACTTGGCTACAATGGAAAAGGATGTGGTGCTAGAGAACTAGGTATTCACAACCCTATAGAGCCTACCACGCAAGAAATAACTCATGGTCTTGATTATTGTCCTTTGATAGAAATAAACAAGCCTTCACTTAACATCAACACTATTACAAATAATTCTTTGAAATAAATAGAGAAATCTTCGCTTAATGTCAACGTCATCTCACAAAACAATAATGATTTGAATTTGTTATATTTTACACCATCCTGTAAAGGGGAGAACAAAATCTCATAAGCTAAAGCAACTTGCATGAAAAATAATGCTAAGCAAGACATATATTTGTCGTAAACTATAGGAACACCTCCTACTATTGATCCAGAGGATATCTTGTTGAGAATCCTCCAAGATCACTTGATATCTCTCCCTCCAATAACTCAAAATAAATTTTATTACAAGACTTCATTTTGTGCCTATCATAGAGTTCACAATCATTCTACTAATGAATGAAAGGCTTTGAGTAGAAAAATTCAACATCTTAAGGAATTTGGTTCTCTCCCTTATGTGGAGGGCACCTCATTCCTCTAATCGATACTGATTTTCACTCTAGCATGTTTCTCATCAATCATTTTGGTTCATCCTTGTCCTACACTAAGTGGGGACAAGGGTTTAGTTAGCCTTGTCCTCGTATATCACTTGTCGTTGCTTCTTTCAACTAGTTGATCACCTTTCATGAACATATCAGGGAAAGCTTGGGATGTGGACGAAATTCCTTAAGTTGGATTGCACGTGACATACTTATTCATGGTGTCACTTATTAGAAAAATTGACTTAGCATAGTGATTTCTGAATAAGCTCTCATATCTTCTTCTAATTTAAATAAATTGCTCACAACAATGGTGTTAGCAACTGCTTTAAATTGGGGGCATATATTGACACTCATATTTCATTATGCAATTTTCTATTTTCTTGCGATTTCCTCTCTTTGAAACATTAGATACAATGTTACCCAAGATGAGACCTTGCATTTGTCCTCTCTTAGAAACAAGATGAGACCTTGCATTTGTCCTCTCTTGGAAGCAAGATGAGACCTTGCATTTGTACTCTCTTGGAAACAAGATGAGACCTTGCATTTATCCTTTCTTGGAGACGTTAGGCACGATCTTCCCTAAGATGAGACCTTGCATGAACTAAGTAAAATCCCTTTAAACATTCCTTGCACTATTTTGCATTTACAATGTCTATAAGTTTTAAGCATACAAAGTTTTGCTTGCCTCATGGAGCTCAAAGATATTTTTTGTAACTTTGGTATGGTTTGAGTGGGAAGCATGATCTGAGGCATGAATTTCTCCATATCCACTTGCATGTGTGTGAGTGCATACTAGCCATGAGTGTATGTTTCTCACCTTCTGGGACTTCTTACCTGGTGGACAACCAAGAGTTCTGTCGCCTTAGAGTGAATGTTCATTTTTGGGTAAACAACCTAGATCTGATCCACATCATGTTGGACAAACGGTCGAAACTTGATCCACCCTTTTATTTTTACTTGTTTTTTGAACTTCACTTCCTTCTAGTTATTGTCATTGCATGATCACATATTTTGTTTTGCTGCATATTATACACCTTGTGTGTGTCCTCTTGTGCTTATGTTGGTTTGACTTAGGATCTTGGATCTTGGGTCTTGATCTTTGCCTTGATCTTTGTCATCCTTTGTCATCCGCATCGGTACACTTGGACCCCTCTTGAATGTCTACTTTAGTGTGAGTTTGAAGTAGGTTCATCCTCTCACTAAAGTGGGGGCTAAATGTAGCATAGAAAAATGGATCTTTGGACATTTTCACTCATTTGGGTCCTTCTTGTGGATGTTGGCTAAGTTTTTCCTTGATTTAGTATTGTAATGTGGTCAACACATTCACATTAGGTCTTGGGCCCTTGTGAATTGATAAAAATTTTATGATACTTTGCAAAAGTGTTGTGAAGTGTTGTAACACACTTTCACACTTTTCTAAGATCTTATTAATATATTTCACCTAAATAACCTCTTTTTATCACTTACCAAGCCTTATTTCAAGGTGTTGTAAAGTGTTGTAACAATCTTTCACACTTTTCTAGGCTTGTCATTAATAATTGGACTTTTCTCATGCTTTAATTGGCCCCATTTTACACTTATAGGCCTTACTTAAGTGTATTTTTGAAAATAATCTCGATAAACATCATTTAAAATATCTAAATTCTGAAACCCACTTAAAATTCCTTAAGTGGGATCCATTCTCCATTAGGGGTGAATGAGTCCCCTTTGGCACGAAATTCAAAATCATTTCAAATTTCTAGCGGGTTTTTATTTTCTAAGATCTAAGGTCAACCTATGATGTGGTATTTTTGTGAATTATTACATAATTGTGTATAAATATAGGGTTTTTCTACTCATTTCACCCCCCCAATCACCCAACCAATTAATCAATCAATCACTCAAGCAAGCTAGGGTTAGGTATTTTCAAGACTTCACAAGATCAATTCTAACACATTCAAGGGAAAATTCTTCATCCATTGTTGCACCAAATCAAGATCTATAATCATGGAAAGATTCTAATTTCATTATTTAATGTTCATGCTTCATCTTATTTCATTATTTGGTTTAATTACCTAAACGGGGTTTGACCAAGGAAAACCCCTATTCTCTAACAATCAACATTTCTCTCTCTTTCTTTGTGATTGTAGATATAGGTACTTTGAAGGATTCAAGATGGTTGAAGAATAGCTTGCAAGCTTGTTGAAGTAATCTCCCTATTGGCAAGGTAAAAATCCTCACAAAATGTCACTTATAGTGCCAAAAATCAAGGTTTCAGATCCGAACACCTGGAGGTAAAAATTAAGTAGATTGAGAGCTACAGATTCTACTTTTAGGTTTTCAGAAAAGTCAAAGTGGACTTATTCACCATTAGTGGTGAATGAGTCTCATTGTATGTATTTTTTAGAGATTTTTGTAGATTCAGATACCCATTTACCAGAAACAGGTCCGGTGTAGTTTTCCAAATCTGGGACAAATTCGCCCATAATGGCGAATGAGTCCTAGTAGGTCAAAATTTTAGGATCAACAATATTTCCAGTCTTCATTCCAGCCTCTAGAAGCTTCCAAGTGCACATCATTTACTATTACACTTTCCTATTTTGTATTGATTGTATTTTCAAAGCATTTTATAGGTCATTTAGGTCTTTTTGCATTTCACACTGTGTTTTCAAAAATCTTACATTTTCTAAGTTTTGCATTAGTAGTTAATCTCTTTTATCAGTTTTTAGCATTTAGGACAATCCCCTTTGATATATTTCAATCTCCCTTTTCATTGGAATCTTAAGGGTTTGTTTTTGAATGAAGTGTTGATCTTTGTCTCTATCCTTTTAGGTGCAAAACCCTAGAGGTGCAAGAGGTGACATAAATCTTCATTTCAAAAGTACATGGTGGGAAAGGACCAAATAGGCATAAAACTCCTGGCTTGTCTCTCTAGTTTGATTGAAGTGTGTTCCCCTCCAAACAACCCTAACATTATACAAGGGGCCACTCTACCATAAGAGACAGTTAGGAATGTCGATGCCTCCCACGTCTGTGTACATGGCCGACATAGTCCCGTTGATAAACATCCCCTCTGCTTCCGAGAGATCTAAAACTATCAAAGTGAACATAATATCCTTGGGATTTAGTTTAACCCCTCTTGTCACCTCTAGCAGTGGAGGTTTTGGTGGGTTGAGTGGTGGGGACTTTGGTAGTGGTGGTGGGTGTGGCACTGATAGAGGTGTTTTTGGTGGAGGCCATGGTGGTGGCTTCAGAAGTGGAGGTGGCTCCGGTGGTGGTTCTGAGGGAGGTTCCACTAGAACTTTGTCATCCCAAGACCCTATTCTGAATACTCTTCTTCAAAATATGGGTAAGATGCAAAGCCAACTAGTGAGTCTCTCCCAAGCCTCTGCTCAGCCTATCTTTCAACCCTTCTTCCGATATAGTCCGTTGTTGATAGAAATCTTAAACACTCCTTTCCCACAAGAAATGGAGATTCCAAAATTTGAGAAATATGGGGGAGAAGGGAGCCCACAAACACATGTGTTTGCCTTTAATTCCCTATATACAAATTTCTTCCATCACGATATGTTGATGGAAAAACTATTCCTTCAATCTCTTCAGGACACAACACTCAAATGGTACTATTCCTTACCTGAAAACTCTATTTTCTCGTTCAATCAACTTGTAAATTAGTTTCTCCGACAATTCCAAGCCAACATTAGATCGAAGATGACCTTTTTGGATCTCATCTGATGCAAACAAGGGGATAATGAGAAGATTATTGCTTTCATAGCACGATATCAAGTGCTCTTCTCTCAGATCTCATACCTGCTACCTGATTTCGATGCACAAAAGGTGTTCATAGGGAGCTTGTAGAGACCTTGGTAGGAGAAGTTTTCCTTTATGAAATACCCTTCTTTTGTGCACTTGTGTGTTGCATTACGAGAATATTAACATAAGGTAGTTTAGTTTGAGGGATCCTCCTTGTGCTCCCGTTTAGAAGGAAAGTCCATCATATCGATCTGTAGAAAAGGTAGGGCTATCATGAATGTAGTAGCTGCTACGAATGATAACAGCCTAAGATGCAACAAAAAGCTCACAAAGTTAACAAAATCTTATTCTTCCATCTTGCAGAAGTTGCTAAAGGATAAGATCATAGCCTAGGAAAACCCTGAAACTCTCAAGGAACCTTACTCTAGTTGGTATGATGAAAATACCTTCTATTAGTACCATCGAGTTAATGGAAATGATACCAAAGGATGTATGCATCTACATCATAAGATATAGGACTGCATCGAGGATGATACTATTCATCTTGATGGAAGTAAACAAAATGAAAAAAAATTGGTGGTGAAAGCGAATAGTGAGTTGCATATATACACAGACTCATTTTCGTCACATTCTGCCAACATGATTATCGATCACTCTGATTCTACTACTCGACCTGAGGCGTATGTTAACATGCTCACGGTTACTCCTATCGCGTAGCCTACAATTGGATCGCCGGATGTGACATTCACGTCATAGGATTTTCCCTTGAACAACAAGCTCTCTCCCCTCTACATTCATTAGATAGAAAGGAGTATGAAGAAATGAAATCCACTATCCATGTGTACAGTTGTTTTTGTCTAAAGCCATATGGCTCAATAACTCTATTTTTCCTAGTTGGACCTAGGGCTATAGACACAATCTTTAATGTTATTCCAGAGTCAGATCTACTCAGATTGAAATTAGGCATACCTTGGCTAGCTTCCATGAATGGAATCACCTCTATCATTCATAAGCATTTGAAATTCTCCCACAAAGGTGTTATGCATGTAGTGTATGATACTGGATACCAACTGTTGGTATCTCATGGGGGCTACTCATTGGATCATTTTTGGCCCGCACTGGTCTGTCCGCTCCCTCCAAGAAAAAATATACTTTACAAAAATTATATGAAGTATAAGATTGGGGGCAAGGGACAGCCAAAATTGACCCTTCCGGTAGCGCAACAACTAGCCACCTCCTCTTCTCGAAAGGGAAAAGAGAAGCTACCCCATCCTCAGGATGGATCTCCCACTCCTCTTTCTAGAGAAGAGTTTTGGATGAATATGCCTAGATTTTACCCATTGAGTTTGATGATTCCAGCTTAGAGAAAACCCAAGATTCGGATATCAGACCTCCCTAATAAACCACCTGAAGCTTGGTACTACTTGTATGGAAAAGGAAAGGGTCCCCAAGGGGAATCTTCTATGTCTTGGCCTCCACGGCCTCCCATCGCTTTCCCTCCCAAAGAAAGAAATGGGAAGAGGCATGCTACTGAGGCATTAGAGCCAACTCCCCCTATTGTTTCTCAATCTCTTTCTACTCCCATTTAGGAGCTTGTCCCTCCACTGGAAACAACTGTGGTGGAAAATCCCATGGTTGAGAAGGAGCCTTCCATTCCTTTGTAGCCTTCGGTCTCTAGCTCAAAGAGTCGTAGAAATTTCCTTGTACTTGAGTGCAAGCACCAACGAAAGGTTCTTGCGGTTGATCAAGCTACTTTGCAAAAAAAGGAAGAGGAGTCAACCGCCCTTGCTTTAGAGCCTCCTGATGCATCCTCCTCTCTCCTCCCCTCTGCTTCCATTCAACTAAATTCAATCTTGCTTCTGGCCCCCACTGTGGATGTATGTGCACCTGACCCCAAAAAGGTGCAGGTGTTTATCGCTCCTTTGGTGGAGCCGCCCTTGTTGATGTCCCTTCCGAACATCCAACCATTAACTAAACTTGTAGATATGTTGACCACCTTAGTGGTATTTGTGATGGTTTTCTCTTCCTCCTCCTCCTCCACACCTCTTGCCTCATCTATGGGGAGTTCACATCTCCCGATGGAGCAAAAGGTAGAGGATGGCCCTTCCAACAATGGAGGGTGTAAGAGGATCCCACCTTCTTTGAAGGGTGGTTCTGCATTAGCTTGTTTTGTCTTAGTGATGGAACTAGTCCTGAATTCCCTTGAGTTTGTTACTGCTCTTGAATCACTCGATGATCCAAGTGGTGAATCTTGGGTGCAACCTTCTCCATCCATTGAGGTACAACATGGCACTCCAATAAAGTGTATGTTTAACTCTCTAGATGAAGTTTTGGCCTTGTCGGCGATCTTTGCAAAATCGTTGACCATAGCTCCACAAGAGCCTTGTGGAGGAGACCTTATGGAGCCTTCTTCCTTAGCACTTGTTGCAGGAGGGTTGGAAGCTCCTCCCCTTAATATTCCACCATTACAGGCTCATCCTCCTTCCCCTTATAATGATCTAGATTGGGAAGTGGACGACCTCTTGCTCGATGAGTGTTAGGGGGAGGCCTCTTCTTTATCTTTAGAGTAGATGTGTATGCATTGTGATGTGTTCCCCCATGATTGTGTTATGTATTCTTGGATGACCCTTGTCACTCTTGTTGGTGCTTGGATACAAGAGTGATTTTTTGTTGTAAACCTTCTTCTATTTGTATAATCATTTTTCCATGTTTGTGCTTGGTTTTCGGTAAATTGGGGACGATGCAAAGTGTTCAGGGAATTTAGGCCTCCCTTCCATGTTGACCCAATTTTTTAGTTTTACCTTGTTTTCTCGTGCATTCTTTACATGGTTTGATATAGTAGGGGGTTGATGATAGTTCATTTATATACTATTATTATACTTATATATATTTATGAGTAGCTCTGACCCTAAAATATTAGATCACCCCTGTGTCTGTTGTTCGTGTTATTTTTTTTTCACTCATTTATTTATTTTTATCTCTTATTTTCTTGAGTTGTCCCTTTTGTGTGTGATAATGCCATTTCTATGACATTTTGATTTTCAGAAAATGCATTCGTTGTCAACGAATATTTTCTTGAAAATCTCTACAAGTTTTTTTTTTCAAGAATCAAATTCTCAACTTAGACCCCTAACATAATGTGTTTCCTTCATCATGGGTTCACAAAGAAAGAACTTGTCAAGGTGGGAGAAATCTCAACCTTCCCCTCTCAAGGGGGCATTTCCTTCCTTTCAAATTCGTTGATAAAGTGAACATCTTTCAAAAGGATTCCTTGATGATGAATTGATTTGAGAAAAAAACATCTCTTTCGCACTTTGAAATAGTGTATCCCTTGAGTAGGCCCCTCTTCACGTCGGGTTCCCAAGGGACCCCTTTGAAGGCCATCCAACTTTTCAATGGTTTGTGTGACTATCCGCTTATTTGTCTGCGTGGTTGCTATGTGTTTCCTGGCATGTTTTATCTATGGGTAGACATGTCAATTTGCAAGTGCGCCTATAAAGCTACTTTCTGACTCTGCAGAGTCCCCTATCTCTGGGTTTCCTCCATGTGAGAGATCTTGGGGGTTTCCTCCTTGCAGGTTAGTGGGATTGTAAGGCGCTTTCACCTTTGGGTTTCCTCCGTGTGAAAGATCTTGGGGGTTGCTCCCTTATAGGTTTGCAGGCCTGTGAGGCGCTTATTTCATCAGGTTTCCTTCATGTGAGAGATATTGGGGGATACCTCCTTACAGGTCTGTGGGCCTATGAGGTGCTTGCTCTTTGGGTTTCCTCCATGTGAGAGATCTTGGGGGATGCCTCCTTGTAGGTCTATGGGCCTGTAAGGTGCTTAATTCTTAGGGCTTCCTTCATGTGAAAGATCTTGGGGGTTGCCTCCTTGCAGGTCTACGAGCCTATAAGATGATTTCATTGTTGGTCTGAGGGCCTTCGGTGTACTTTGTGCAACTTCATAGTTTTGCTTAGCTATGGAGTCCTGTTTAAAAATCCTCAGGGAGAGTACCTATGAAGTCCTTTGCCTGTCTTGTGCTTTTGAGTTTGCTAGATTGTAGTCTTCCTCCTTGATAGTTCAGGTATAAATTTCTCACCCTACTTACTCTTCAATCTACTTTATCAAAGCACTCATCAATATTCATGCTTGCTAAAGTGGGGGAAAAATGTATATGAGCAAATTTGCACCCTTTTTACACATCCTCACCTTAGAAAATCAAATTCGAAGGCGGAATTCCACATTACCCAACTGCCTTCCTCCCACTTGGCATCTATCTATTATGTTGGTGAGAGAATTTCTATCAAGGACACACATGTGGTGCATAGACATCTGTGCGACACACTGTCATCCCTGATGGATTCCTGCATTTGAAGTTGGAAGAGGTGTTACACTCCTAATTGGGGATGAATTGTAACATCCCTCTTAGACTGACCGAACTGAAAATGCCTTATTCTTCCTCATTCTTCCTTCAAATTGATTCATTCTCACTCCATTTGATCCTCTAAGCATTCCATCTTGATCTCTGCACAATCTCTCTTATCATTTTATAACATTCTCTTCACTCTCACATAGCATTTCAACACTCCATTGTAGTAGCAGCACTCCATCAACTCTTCATAGCAAGTGTGAAGCAAGCCATAGCTGCGTGGGCTTGGAGTCTTGTGATACCTCCCTTCATCATAGTTGAGGTTGTGGTGACCTTGCTAAGTCCACATTCTCCTCCATTAGCTAGTGAGCTTTTGGGTGGAGGTGGTAACGTTCCACTCCTCTCCTTTGTGATTTGGTTGAGTAGCACTTTAATGTTGTAGTGTTTATTGCAACTTCTACTTTCTTTTCTTCTTTATTACATATTTCTATCCCATTGCTATCTGGTTTGACTGGGGCAAACTTCTATATAGCCCCGACAATTTTCCCCTTCTTGCTTGTGCGCAGGTGAAAGTACACATGGAGCTAGCTGGCGAACAAGCACTTTTGTGAGATCATCTTTGTCACCCTAGTTCTCATTTACTTATTTTATCACTTTAGTCTCTATTTCTTATACTTTCCATTTTGTTTTTACCATCCAGATTAGTTAGCTAGGCTGTTAGTTAGTTTTTAGAAAGTTTGTATTGTGTGCACTATTTTCTGACCGTACAGACACTAGTGTGCCTGAGAGATGCCAACACATCGATATGTCATCCCAGAACTACACTACTGTCCTCATAAATAGAGATTTTTGAGACATAATACCGACTCTAAAAACTAGCTCGTCTAGCTCAAACCTAAGTTCGAGATTTGTAGAGTGATTGAAGTACATTATAGTCCTCATCATTCTCAATCCTTGTTGTTGGAATAATGTGCCTCAATCTCACAGGCTGAAACCTCTGAGTAAGCATGGTCACTATGACTTTTGAGATGTCTGGCCGATCTGCTAGTTGATCTTGAACTTTCGCTGTGACCTCCTGAAAGTCTTGGTGATCGGCATAACCTGAACCTTCGGCGTAACCTTGAACAATCAGAATGTTGTCTTGGTGATGGTAGAAAGTCTGGCTGATATCAGCGTGACCTTTGGTCTGTCTTGCCAATGCAACAATCGGTGTGACTTGCCTTTGTCGGAATGAGTCTTAGCGATATGGAGATGTCTCACCGACAGTGTTACATTCGGGTCATTGGGATAACATAAGGGTTCGGTAGGAAATCTTGGCGACTAGGAAATGTCTGGCTGACAGTTGGTGTCTATCGGATATCAGGGAGACTCTGGGCGACAAGCAGTGTCGGGGAGAGTCTTGGACGTTCGGTATGTCTCATACTGACAAGAGAATTCTTGCCGATAGCTATAAACCTGTGGTCGTCGGAGTAACTCCTGAGCTCGGTATGATGTTTCATCAACAACAATAAGTCTGGCCGACAAAGCTACATGTGATCGGGTGTTTTTGGTGAGAATCCTAGTGAATGGAGTCATCGGAGAAACACAAGGGCTTCGGTATGAAGTCTTAGCGAATGTGGATGTCTAGCCGACAAAAGTATTTGGGGTGAAATGTGAACGTTTGGTATGAAGTCTTAGCGACAGACGTTTGTCTCACGGATGCTGTGGGATGTGTTCGGTATGACTCCTGGCGAATGGAGCTCTCGGTGTGAAGTATTAGCGATGAATGAAGTCTCACCAACAATGGAACATCGTGATGTAACTTGAAGGCTTTTGGTATGACCTCTTGGTGATAGCGGTATGTCTTGCCGACTGTTGGACATTTCAGAGTGACCTTAGAACTTTGGTATGATGTCTCATCAAATGGCGATTGTCTCGCCGATGAGAATGCTGAGGTCAATGTGACTTGGGAACTTTAGTATGATGTCTTGGCAAAGAGCGATAGTCTTGTCGACTGATGAACTCTTCGGAATACCTTATGAACTTCAGTGTGATGTCTTGGCGAAAGACGATTGTCTCACCGAATGGAAAGCTAATGTCTATGTGACCTTTTGAACATCGGTATGACCTCTCACAGACTAGCAATGGTCTTTCCGAATAGTGATACAAGTGATGAATATCGGTATGATGTCTTGGCGACAAGGGGAAGTATGAGCGACAACTTGTGAACTCGGTGTAACTTCTTGTCGATAGGGATGACTCTTGGCGATGGCTGTGTAATCGATCTTGTGGCATCGGGGAGACATGGTTAGTGTCTCATCGACATGCGACACAAGTTGATCGTTGTTGACCGAGTGAAGACTGTCCTACGTGGTGCGACTTGGACCAATTAGAGAGCAGAATGTGAATTGTTTACTGTGAGACCGTTGCAATCATTTTTTGTGGAAGGGAAAACTCTACACGAGGAAATGGAAACATCTTTGACGATAATGATGTTGAGCTAGAGATTGTTGTCTGATAGTTGAAAAGAAACGTTTTCATAGGCTGTTGAGAACGAATGCATATATGTATGCATTAGACATTCTGAAGAGGATATACAGAAGAGCCGATGATAACAAGAGGAGAAAAAAGAACCAAGAGAGCTAACAAAGAGGGCCATGTGGCTGGCTGAAAGGCCGAGGCCATGAGGCCGAAGGAGAAGAAGAGAGAAGTAGGGTTCTGCTAGAATCTCTTCTGATCATGGATCATGATTGATCTCTCTCATGTTGATCTGCACTGCATTGTATCAGTGCGAAGGTTGTATGGTCTGATGGATTGATCAATTGCTACCAAGTTGTATCCAGAATGAACAAGATGTAATCTCTGAAAAGGCTATGAGCCTAAATTGTATTGTAACCTTCAGTTGCTGAATAATACAATGGATTGATCTTTGGAGTGTGGGGTTTTTTACCCGAAAGGGTTTTCCCCACATAAATCTTTCTGTTCTGTTTTATGTCTTATCTTTCATCTGTATTGGTTCTGTTACTAGAATCTATTATTGCTTGCTATTGAATTTAACATGTGCTTATCTAAGAAGGATTGATGTGGGAAATAAACTATATGTTTCCACTTTAGGACATAGTTGTACGTGTCTTTGAGGCAATCTAATCGAAATTAAAGATACCGAAGGCACTACTGTTCTTGGAGGTTTCTCTGAGATGCCCTAGATTTTCCCTTACACTTGTCTCAAGACACTTTTTAGAGTGAGGTAAGTTAGAGAAGCCCTCCGCTCTCAACTCTCCGTAACCTAGAGCCATGATGTGGTTTGTCCTGCTCTCTTACAGTTGGAAATGAAGGATGAGCCTCTAGATATAGAGACTTGAAGAGGAAAAAATTAATGGCTAAAAATGATTGATGATGGATGGCCAAGATTGAAGGAGGATTGGGGTTTGGATCAAGGATGCAATCATGTGACAAGTGGAACATGAAGGATAAGATATAGGTTTAGGATTGAGATAAGGACAAAAATCCTTTTGATAATGACTAGGATTAAGAGGTTAAATGAGATGAGTGGATAAGATGAAAAGGTAGTTTAAATTTTGAACAAGTGTCTAGGTTCAATGAATCTATGCAAGGACTTAGTTAGACATGTGAAGGGGACATTTGTCACATGATCCATGTGAACAAGATGAAGGGCTAGAATTAGATGAGAAAGGATAGAGGATAAAGGGGAATTGATTAAATAAATAGTAAATATTTATGGGATCAAGATGAAGGGATAATAACTAAATAAAAAGTAAAATTTTATTTAATTAAAGGATTATGATAAAGATGGGGAAGGATGAGAATAATTAAATAAATAATATATTTTTATTTAATTAATGGATAAAGATAGGCTAAAATTAGGTTTGGTTAGGTAAGGTCAAATTTTAGACAAAGTTTCCTTTAAGGATGTAAATTCAATGTCATATATTTTTAATTATGTGTGTGGAAATTATGATCAATCAAATTATTGTCTTGTATATGCAACTATTTGTAGTAGTTTTTAGAGTGAAACATGGGGTTGAATAAAATAGATGTGCCATTCACTTGAAGTTCCCCATGGTTCTTGATTTGATGCTAATGAAATGGGTTATGATGATGGTGACTCAATTGACTTTGAGAAAGCTTTTCAAACCTTGACATTGAATATTTTCTCTAATATCATTATTAAACCTACTAATATAATTATTATATTTGAATTTGCAATAAATTAATGGAATTTAAATGCTAGTGAAGATGAAGGATTAACTTATGGGGTAACAAAAAATTCCTACATGTTTTAGCTCATTCAATTGACATATGTAATATAAAAATGTCTGTAAATCATTGTTTATATTAGGGTGACTATAAGCTAATTGACAATGTTCTTATTTTCCCTATGATATATAAGGAATTTTATTAAATTTGAGGTATGATAATAGTTATTAACATAGTTTTTTCTCATTTAGTGGTGATGGTTTCATGCATGAGTTTGTGTGCATGACTAGTTTGTTTCTTTAGTTGGTAAGGGTGTGCACTATCAAGGTACATGCATGCACTTAACTAAAATTCATGTGTTTGATAGATGAAAATGATATTTTTCATTTATTTTATGGCCTTGTACCACATAGTTTATTTATAATATTAACTTATTTTTTTCCTTTGGTTACTTATAGTCATACAAATTTGGCCCTCATCTTGTGCTCTCAAGTTTCCTAGTTGCAAAGTACTTTGTGTTTTACCCTATATATATTTTGTCTTTTGTTGTTGCCTCTCATGTCTCTTCCCATTTTTATTTTGATCTACATCCTAGATTTCATTGATACTTATAGTATCCTATAAGCACACTCATCCCCAACGAGAGAGAATGTTGAAGTCTACTCCATTTTTAATAAAAAATATCTCCTATTATTCCAATATATCCCTTTCTTATAACCAATATGAGGCATTTTACATTAATATTTTTCATGTCTATATGGTTAGGGTTTACATTCTTACCTTGGAGTTTATTTTTTATATATATCAATTATTGGGTTATCTTTGTGATTATCCACCTCCCTATTCATGTCTCAATGTCCTACCAATCCCTCTAGTTCTATCCATAGTAGCATTTTAATGATTGTCAAACCCAAAAATAGTCCCTTTTACTAATTTTCCTTAGAAAAATTCATAATTTATTCTACACCTAAATTTATCTTGAAAGCCCATGTATAGCCCCTACACTTTACTCTATTTTCTTTCTCTCTATTGTCACTAGAACCATAACTTAAGGTACATGTTTAATTTTCATAATTTTTTTTATCATTGTTGGTTTGATTTCTTCACCAATTTTTACCATTAGTTCTGTCCTCTTGGCCTTGGCCCTTAGTCTCATGCTTCTCTAATCATTGCCATGTGAATTCAACTTTTAATTCCAAACCTAAGCTCATATTCAACCAATGTTTATTGGGCTTTCAAAGTTTATGCATATAAATTATGTTTTAAGTCCATGATGCTTCTAGACCCAATGAGTTTTATTATGCCTAGTGGAATAGTAGTTTCAAGACTATGTTTCTATGTCTTTGTTCAAGGTTCTCTTGAATGTAATTGCATGGAATTTTATGTGTGCTTCACATGTCTCTTCCTTATGGGCTCCAAGTTTCTCATCTTCTACTCTATAATATAGTCCATTACAAAACTATATTATATGTAGTCTCTCACATCCATGATTTTAGCTTTTTGGATTCTAGAGAATCTTATGGAGCCAAAATCATTAGTAAATTTTAGTTTAAAATATCCTCTAGTATGATATTCAATTGGTTTGATGTTTTCTTTTGTCCTATTTTATTTTCGCATTATGGCCTTTTTGGAAACGCTCCATTCATTACTCCCACATGGGATTTGATCTTCTTATACTTTACTTTGAAATTTAGTTCCTTTCACATATTCTCTATGTAAAGTTTTTAGTCTAATAATTTTTTGGCCTTGGTGACTTATGTTATCTATTTAACTATAGCTTGAGGTCCATGCTTTGTCAGATTTGACATTCATGTAACTATTTTTTATATAATTTCTCATGTGTGTCTTGTGTTATTCTAGTATAAATGCATGGCAATAGAAGAGAAATATGCATTGGTCCTCTAGACTAATGACATTGTGCTATATGTCTCCTAATTTATGGTGTCTTGTGGGCTTGATATTTTTTGAGGTGTATTCTCATGCATTTAGATTTCTAAATGGTTTTAAGTGTAGTATGAGTGGTGACATGTGTGTGAATTCTGGATTCCATAATTCTCTAAAGGATGCAACATGTCAGATCCATGATGTCATGTGGTGGGCCCCATATTTTGAATATAATTATTAATTTCTCTATGGTGAGCATAATTATTACTAGTGTGGACTCTTCATCAAATGTTGGTCTACCCCATGCTACGTCTACTAATGATAGTCTCATTTGTATCCCAATGGCCTCTACTCACACCTAGAAATGAATGGTTTCATGTCACATGACATCCATTTAGATGTGTGGTAGGCCCTTCGTTCTTTTATTAGTCCTTTGAATTTTTAATGTAGCCTATGTTCCAATTAAATATTTTTGAGTGGTGCTCTCCTATTAGTAGTGCACCAAAGAGGCCCAATGGATCATCTTTATGATGTGTAATTTTTTTCAAGCCTCATATGGTAATTTCAAATATCCTGGAGTTCTACATGGAAAATATAGATCATTTGAAGTTTAAACAATTATCAACCCACCCAAAGCTATTCCAAAGAGACTAAAAATATCATGATTTAGCTTTTTTAGTGAAAGTTCAATATGATAGCTTCTATAACATGCATGTGATTTGGTGACTTTATTATTTATATTAATTATTCTCCATGATCTCATTAACACATTGATAGATATTTTGGTGGTGATAGGTCTTTGTGATAGTCATTATCTCAATATCCTAGCCATGCCTTGTGCATCTTGATTTGAGGATTTTCTCCCTCATTTATGGAAGTTACAAATTTGACACTTTTTTGTGCATTTTCTTCATCCTTGGTACTGTGAGTTAGAATCATGATGTGTTGTGATAGCATATGAATGGTTGCATAATAATGTAATATCATGTGTAGTTTTTAAATAGATAATTTAATGTCTTCCTCTTATTGGTAGTAGTCATATTGATTACAAGGTATGTCTTGAAGTAAACTAGAATCATGAATAAATTTGTCCCATACTACTATAGGTGTAATTATTAAAATTCGGGTTATCCCTCATATTGATTCCACATGCATGTGTACCTTGTGATTAATTTCCACTTATTACTTGCCTTGAGATATTTATTTTTAGTATTATATTTTATGCATGTTACTCTAAGAACTTAACATTGTTTAACTTTACTATTGCATTATTAAATATTTGTTTTAATAATTGTATGCATTGAAGGTGTGAGATCCTTATAAATGAATGTTTTGAATAGTTTTTAGAGTTTGTTGTGTATTTTGAGAGGCCTTTATTATTATTTCCATGTAGTCATTTGATTTATGTATGTGATTATTTTTATGATCTTTGCATCTTGTATTTACTTATGTAGATTAGTACATAATTACATAGAGGGATGGTATTATCATTATGCTGAGATATTAGATGATTTATTAATGAGTGTATTTCCATGTCTATATGATGTATGTGCTATTGTACTTAGTTGGTTATGTATGCATTTCCTCAACTATTGAGAAGGAACACTTGACATGTTCTCTAAGGATGTAGCTATAGGGTTATTTCTCCACCTAATTTTCAAGTTTGAGTTATTCCTTAATGGTGGTTATTTTGAAGGCATTTCATTGGTCATTTTCCATTTGTTGTTCCCTATTGTACTTAGATTGAGTATGATATGTGTCATGTGAGCCCTATGCTAACCTAGATCTAAATTAGAGGTAATTTTGGAGTTCATTCATGTTGTGGGTTGCTTGTAATTACATGTTTTTAGTTTAATAGTTTAATTCTATTTTTTATGCATAAATATGCTTTGAGGAATTAATTATTTCATTCTAATTAGTTAAAATACTTTTGTGATATTTAGGAAAAGGAAAATAAAATTAATATAATTTCACTAGGAGTTATATTTTAATTGGTTGCAATTAGTATTATAACTTATAAATATTTCATTAAAATATGAAAGTATTTAATAAATTTAATTATTTTAATGTTAAAATTGTATAAGGAAATGAATTGAGCATTTTAAATTATCATAAAATTTATTTTGAGGAAAAATAGAGTTAAATTGTAAATAAAAGAAAATAGAAATTAGAAAATTAGAAAGGGGCATAAAGAAAAGAAACTTGGGGATTTTCGTTCATTTTTGTATTTTTGTAAAAATGGCTCTCAAAATCCTCTCCTTTGAAAAAATGAAAGTTGGTAGATTGAAATTGCTTGTGATTGTATGAGCTAGGATTTTGTATTTGGGAAAAGTTGAAGAAATCATATTTTGGGTGAAATAAAATGAGAGGTAAATGTATTCCCTCTCTTTGTTTCTTGCATTACTTTGGTGTTTGAAAGTAATTATTACCCTTAAGGTAGAATATGACTTCCTTTTCAGATTGAAATATAAGAAAATACAATACATTTAGTTTATTTTAGAATTAAAAAAAAAAAACCCAATTTGTGTCCTCACTATGGTAAAAAAATTAACTCCGAAATGTGAATTTTATTTAATGAAATGGCTATTGTTCACATTAGAACCAAAAGGTAAATTTTAGTTTTTGGAAAGTGTTGGTAGAAAAAAAATGTATAAAATCAAGCTTTCATTAATGGAGTTATGAGGAATTCTATGATTTTCTTGATAATTTAAAAAAAAAAACTAAATGTTTAAATTGAATTCATATGAATTAGAATACGAGAGTTTGTTTCTCCTTATTGATTTTCCATTGTGATTTCATTAAATTCATGTTCAATATTTTATCCCATGTTTGTTCATCATTTTTTTTGCCATGCCTAATTTGTGAAATTGGAGTGTATTAGTGTTATATTTGCATTGATCATGTATCAACATTGGTTTCAAGCAAACATTTCATTTTATATGCTATTTATCCTTTTTATGATATTAGTTAAAATTAACTAGAGTACAATTCAATTTGGGTTTAAAATAAATAGAATGCACTTTTAAAACATGTAACTTGGTATTCTTGGAAGAATTGGTTTCCTTTTTTTGTCTCTTATGTGTTGGCTATGAGAAGTTGCCTCGTTGTAGGCTTATTTCAGGTTTTTTATTGTGGCTTTGGCACGAACAAGATGGTTAGGACTCCTTACCCTTCATTCTCAATATTATTGGTCATGATTTAGAGTCCCTTTTTGACTCTTTAGCCCTTGGAGTTATCTCATTCATTTTTGAGTCTATTATGTGTTGTGAATATTTCATTGTGTCTCTTGAGTATTATGCTTGACATGGAGGTCTAGAAATGTGCTTTGGTTAGTTCTCTAGCTAGGATGCTAGTGCAAGAACATGACACTAGCATAGGGAAAGGACTACAAAACATTCTTGGGACTCTAGTACTAGGTTAGGCCTCCAATTACAAGCTAGGTTGCCAAAATATATGTAATACAATGGTTTACTCATGTGAGTGTCCTTCCTAAGCACTAGTTTCCTCTAGCTATGTTATATTCCTTTGGCAAGCACTATCATCCTTCTATTTTTTGGAAAACGAGTATTTTTAGGAATTTTCTAAAGAAAATTTGTTTCCTTTGGCTTGGAAATTTTCCCATGTCATCACCTTATCAAAAAGTGTCATAACCTATGATTTATTCCATCCTTTTCCTTGGGAAGCATGTTGTTGCTTGAAATGACCCATCATCATTTTGATTTGGTGGGGGGCTTGTGACTCCTATGGTTTTCTTGTCTTTTAGGGGTCTAACCCTTGTGTTAGAGGTTCCTTGTTGGATTATATCCCTCTTGGGAGTTGGTTAATACATTTATTGTTGGGAAATGGTTATCATTTCATTTGGTTGAGATGCATCATATTCCAACATTCTCACCTTCTTGTTTAGTTTCCCAAGGTTTCAAAAAGTTATTAAGCTTGTGATGGCAATGGATTTGAGGTAGATATCTCTCTCATCTTGCCTATGCATTATTAAGTTTTTTTTTAAAATTTATTATAGTTTTTTTCCTTCTTTCCACTCCTCATTCTAAAAATTGGCAATCGTGTTGTCTAGTCGAGATGTAGTATCTCCTAGTTGTTTTACAATTTTGTAGGCTTCCTTTGGTATTGTGAGAGTTTGTAAGTGTGTGTTGGTGGGTTTTTAAGTTTTATGATTCCCTCATCCTATTCTTGTATTATTTTTATGAGAGAATGTGATCGTGATTTAGTACCCAATTATTTTTTGGGTTTCATTCCACTCATTCATAGGTCCATTATGGTGAATTCATCCCATAATTGGTAAGTATTCCAATGGTGCCATGCTTATTTTAGTAATGGTGAGTTTATATTTTTATTAGATTCCTTGTTTCATGGTATATGATGTGACACTCGTGTCATGTTTGTGTGCAACACAACTTTGGTTGTCATATCTTGGTCGTTAGTGTTGTTTCAAAAAGAGTTATTCGATCAACTAATTTCCTAGGTGTGTGTCTTTGGATGTTGCATTATGGAAAATATAAAGGATATTTACCTAGCAATACAAGTGCATATTTTCAACCAACAACTATGTAGTAACTATGATAGGTTTTTAATGTTGATGTAACTTGAGGTGTCATAATGCTTACATGTATATGAGGCTAGAAGATGAAATTGTAATAGATATATAAGATTATCTTTACAAATATAATTAGTTAGATGGTTAGTTGGTCATATTAAGTGTTTTTCCATATTATAAAATTTCTACTCTTGACTAGATTATTCTAAGGCACCAAATTTTGCATGTTCTATTGTGTTAGTAATTCTACTCTTATTATATCTTCATTAAAAAGAGTTAAAATTTAAATTTGTGTTTTTGTATGAATATCTCTGTAGCTTACTTGGCTTGATTAATATGATACATACCGTGTCTTATTTTGAGGTTATATTTCTAGCTTGGTGAGATATTGATTATATGGCCCATATAGGGGCTAATAAAATTACTTGAATTTTGTTCGTGTTTCTCTTTTTATTCTAGATCATATGATTTATTTTGTATAAATATGGATTGTTGAGTGATTGGTCATGCATTAAATTGTCTATTCACTTATAGGCATGCAATTCTTAGTGGTATAGTCTAGCTTATGGTTAGTATTTTTATGCCTAGTTTAGATGGTTATATTACACATGTGAAGGTGTCAAGGATATAATAATGATGCAAATTACAAATAGGATCAAGGCACTAATCTATACTAGTTCCATTGTCACTCTTTTATTGCCTGCCATTCAAACAACATTGTTTTTTTAACAGTATAAATTTTCACCTTTCTTATGAGCATACTCCAATTTTATAACTATTGTCAAATATTAGGAGAGCTTGGAATTAAGTCATTTTTTTAGAGGGTTATGCTTATAATATTTATGCTCATCTTTATAGCACATGGATTTATGAAATATTTTATCTTAAAAGAGATAATATTTGATACATATTTAGAGGTCTACACATGTGATTTTTTTAGGTTGTATATGTGTATGCTAAATGAAGGGGAATTATATTAAGTAATACAAATTACTTATCATCATTTTTTGTATATAAATTCCTAATACAATTTACTTATAGTAAGGTCTAATAATGTTATTCATTTTTTTTATTAGGGCATGGTAATCAAATTATTTTTGTTTTTTCTTTATTTATTTTTAATTTTCCTATCAAGGATACCTCAAAATATCACCTTCCTTGGTTCTATAGAGCCTAAAGAAGAAGAAGAGAAGCTCTACTCTTATCACTTGGCTTGTGACTATCATCTCCATGTTGATGTTTAATTCTCTTTTCCTACAATATTTTACTCCCCTTGTCTCAAGTGAGTAGTGGTTCTAGAGGAGAGGGACTATAATTTTGTAATCCAACACCATACAACTTCTTTTAATATGTTTTGTACTCATTTTTAGTGTTCCTATTGTCATGTCCAAAAATTTTACAATAAAATATAGTTAAGGGAAAAACACAAATTTCAAATTTCAATTACAACACATGACTAACTCACACAATTTTGTTTCCAAAGCACACCATTCTTTAAAAAGCATAACACATTTGTCCAAATATAGATTATAATATTCCATTAAGGAACTGATTTTTTTAGAAAATTTTAATAGGGAGACATGGAATCCACATCACCAAGGTAGGCTTGATTAGCTCTACAACTCATCATTCATCACAACCTAATTCAAGTCACAAGCTATGCCAATACAATATATATCAATATTAACTCAAGGTAAGGAAAAGAGAAAACCCTAGGGGCTAGACCTAATTCCTCGGGGGCTCATCTATGATGGCCTTTCCTACATATATATTTCACATAGGAACCATAGTTCAACTTGAGTTCACCCAACTCACATTTGATTGACCAAAAATCACACCTTTCACCTAGGTTTACATCACCACAACTCACAAAGGTAGTAAATACTAAGAATATCTAACGGTAAAACTATAAGGGCTCCTTCTACTATAAGGAGTGATTAACAATCCTGATTGCAATGACCCTCAAGGGCCACTTGCCAAAATAGACAAACAAGAATAGGTATAGGTTGAAGGTAACCAAAACATACCTTGAATAGATGATTATAATTGAAGTCGTGGTCCTAATCCAACCATACATAGGTCACCATATAACATCAATAAGATTTAGGGGTGAAAGATTAAAAAAACAATCCACATATTGAATCTTTATGGGAATTTCAACCTTCATACACTTGGTTGACTAAAAAAATGAGTATAACCCTTAGGTTCAAAGATTTCTCTATAAAAATTCATCTTAAGCCTTTAATCCTTTAATTATAGAATATAAGAGTGGGTACACAACCCTTTCTAGGGTCCTCTTACCCCATAAAGTTTCACCATCAATTGCCACCCACTTAAGGGTGAAATTGGAGATTTGAAACCTCGATATGGATAGGCATGATTTTGAAGGATAGTTTATTCATAAACAAAACACATCATGCTTACATGACAGTTTAATGCATGTACTTAATATCTACTTCACTTCATGGTTGCAATTATAGTTAAGAGAAAAGTTTTATGGCCACCTCCGACCACAAGATAATTTACATAAATAAGATAACTCAAAGAATCAAACTTGCTCTCCTCTTGACCATATTGGCATCATGAAGCCTCATGAGCTCTAGCCAAACCCCTAAGTAAGAAATCCTTTAGCCCCATGATGCTGAAATGGGGTCTTCCATTTAAATAATATAAAATGGTGTTTCGAGACAAGATTTGTCTAAGTAACTATCAAACAGTGCCATGAGTGTGATACTCAATTTTTGTTGAACAAAGCATTCCAACACCCATTATTCTTACCAGTTATTATGTATCAAAAAATTATATATAAGTTACTGTTATTTGTGTTTGAAGACCAAGAAGGATGTATAAACCCAAGCTCTATTCATTTGGGGATGACATTAAAATCACCATACAATGGCTTATGAACAATGGTTTAGTTGGAGACCAATGGAATGGTCGAGAGAAGCCAAAATTCTAATATCACTCTAAAATATAAAGATTACACCAATAGGCTCCACAGGTTTTCAACCTTCCCCAAAATTGCTTATCTCAAACTTAAGACTAAATGTCTAATGGTAACTACTACTCAATAGTGACATTTGTTGGCTAAGCTGCAAATTTTAGCAACAACCATAATTACCCATTGAAATCAATATTCCCAATATAGCATATGTATAGTTTACTTATAGTGAAATCATCCACCTACAACCTCAAAACATGCCAAGATACTTTCTAGGTATAAACACAAACTCCCATGAATTTCCCCACTAGAATCAATGTACATAATACACAACCAGTGCTCTCAATACATATGATATGAACCAACATACAATTACATCCAAACGTACACCAATACTAGGTGGGTATTGCTTAAAATAAACTAAAGATAGACCCCCATACTTGCATAAACATCCTCTAAGGCCTAAGGTGGGGTCCTGAGCCTTTTCTTTTGCTGCACAAATCCTTTGTCCTCCATGAAGCCCAAATAATCGACTTCAGTCATACATTAAATCTGAATTGGTAGTGTGATTCTCTGCATTCCAACCTCCACCACTTGGAGAAGGTTTCATTCCCAGCCACCGCTTTCTCTATCCCTTTCTTTTCTATCGTATAGCTTCATCGACAAGTTCTCTCCTCTTGAGGCAACATCACCGACCTCATTTATAGCCTTGGCTATTTTTTGGAATTTTTCCCACTACGGCAAGATTGTATTGCTTTTAATCTAGTATTTGATTGCTCAATCTCTCCCAGCTTTCATAACTGGCCTTAGCATTAATGGTGGCATCTATTTTCTCCATTCCTTTGCAAGAATGTAGCTAGAGTTGACATATCATTTTTCATACCATATTTCTATTTTCCTAGCCACTGACAAAAATCCAATATTTGAATGCAGACCATCAATCTTAAAATTTGCACCATCCATTTGTGCATATGCACCATGAAATCATGCCCTTGACTTATGTATTCGCACCTTCAAACCCTTGCTTTGTCCTTTTTTTTTTGCTATTCAATTTAGGTCATGCTTTTTAATTTCCACCATAAGATTTCCTTTGTTTTAAATTGAAGCCCCCTAACTTAGGGTTTCAAACACTTTAAAATCACTGACCAAGAAAAAATGTTTGTTGATTTACAATAAAGATGTAAAATCAACTAATAAAAGTATGCCATGTGTCATCTCCCTATTCGTCGTCCTTCGCCACTATCTGCACATGTCACCAAACTCCATTATCAGCCTATTAGGTCCCACCTTATCAATTTTTTGAAGGGACCAATCAACAAGTCTCGCCAATGATCATCTGTCTCTTCAATGTACTGTACCCACATGTCAAACTCCCCCAAGCCTATGGGGTCAAAATAAGTCAACGCATTAAAACGGTAGGGTGGTGGGCAGCTTCCACCTATCCTTTTATCGATTTTCAGGGATTAGGAATCCCTTGTTCTTCATACCACATTGACAAGAGCTGTGAAGAGAGAAAGATATATTAGATCATCGAGTTTCAACTTTCGCATATCCTTCATACCACTCATTACAATTTTTGGTAAGGTGCAAACATCCCTCTCGACCTGTGAACACCAATGCCTTTTTGGGGGTCAAGGTTCACATTTCCTGTAGACTCCATACTCCATGTTGCTTACCTACCATTTGATAAAGTGCAAGCCATACCTTTGACTTGTGATGCTTGAAACCAGTTCGGGGTTTGTAGATCTTCCATACTGCTCTTTTCAAACACAAGGGTAACCTTTACTCTTGAAGTCTGAAGTCTGAAAACCTTTGGACTTAGCAGATTTTTATCCATATCTCTAAGGGACTCAGTAAGAGGTATGACCCATGCTTGATGTCTGAAACCTTGGAGGCATAGTAAAAAATGACTAACTCCAAACACCTTCCCTTTGATAAGGCATAAGCCTTCTTACCAAACTATGACACCTAAACACTTAACTCACAAACCCTAACCCTTTTGAGTGTCGACCTTCGAGATTTCTTCATACTAATTGCTCGCCTTTCCAAACCGTTAAGGTATAAACCTCAAAGCCGACCCACGATGCTGATACCTTTTTCGGGGGTCAGGATTCCTCCATACCACTTTCCTCACTTAGCATTTTGATAAGTCAAGGCATAAGCCTCCTTGTCGAAGTCTGATGTCTGAAACCCTTTCTAACTTGACTCCAAGTTACTTCGTACTTAAAATTATGTTAAGGCATAAGCCTTAGGGCTGATCCCCGATGCCCGATAGGAAACTTAACCTCGCTATCCCTAAACATTTTGGAATTAATTCAAATCTTCTTCATACTTTGAGGGATTTAGTATAAGGTATGACCAAAGCTTGGAGTCTGATAACTTTCAACAAAGAGTAAGCCTCAAGCCCAAAGTTTGAAGCCTGGTCGGACTTAGCTGAAAAATGACTAACTCTTTCCTCTTTAGCAAATGATATAGTTAAGCCCGAGGTTCGAAGTTTGAAATTTTGGAACTCTCCAAGGCTTGCTGTAATGAAACCCTAAGGCCAATGAATCCTTTTTTATAACAACCCTATGAAGTCCTTTTGGCCTCAAACAATAACTCTTCATCTGATATCACTCAGATCTCCTACTAAGCTCAATGAGGTGCTTTTGTTGACCACAATCAACTCATTTCTAGTAGCCTCTCCTCTGACATCCATAAGATTCCCTTGTGACAAAAATGAAAATCATATTATCAACAAATTAATCTAACTATAAATGGGTTAGTTATCCTCATTAGATGAACTCTCTATTAGCATATCCTAACTATCAGTATGGGTATGATGTTCAAATCTATGAGAATATTATAATTCCATGATAAGGAAAAACCCAAGAGCAGAGAGGACTCTAAGACTCTTCATCTATCCTTATTTACTTGATAGCTTACTTTCCCTAAGTTAAGCAGCACTATAGGGATCAAACTTGCACCTGTTATATTTACTAAAACCTCTAAAGATCCTTTAGTGACTCTAGTCATCATACTTGATATGAGGAGCCTCAAGTGAATACTATAGGAGACATTCAAAATCAACACGAGTCAAATGATAAGAAAGGAGCTTTATTACTAGGGAACCTTAGCAACATAGTATAGCATGGAAAATTATAGTATCTATCCATGTAGATTTAGTCACATACCTTAATAGAAGCATTCACATAAGAATTTAATTGATCTTCTCTTAGAATCCAATGACTAAAAGTACAGTGGCACTCAAACACCACTGGGTCCTGTATCATCTAAATGATGCACCCTTAATCCAGGCAACAACGTAGTATAAGTTTAGAATAAAAGGAAATGACACTAATATAAAGGGAGGGACCTTACACCTATTTGGATATGTTTTGAACCCTTGTTCACACTTTGTTTTCCTTGTGTCTTCTTTTTTTTATCTTTGTCTTATTTTCCCCTTTCTCATATGTTTAGACACTTGTATAAGTCTTATCCTTTCCATGTTATGTTTATCTTCTTCCACAACATTTGTGTTTTCTCTCATGTGTTTTGCGCCCTTATTTTTACCTTATTTCCTTCATATCTTTTTCTCAAATGATCCTAAGTGAAAACAATTCTCACAACATTTCCTTTTCTTCCTTTGAATTCACATTACTAGTGCCCCTTGGGGGTGCACCCATTTTTGTTGATTTTGGTCATAAAACTTCATGTAAAACTTAAATATGACCTTTCCTACCTATTTAATACATTCAATTTTCCTATTTCATTATCTAAATATATAAGGAGAGTCCCTATTCCTCACATTTATACATCCTTACATGTTATCTTTCCATCATTTCTTACATTATGAAATAGTATTTGCAAGTTCTCTCTTTCACACAAAATTTTGAGGAGATTATAGTGAAGCTTGGAGCTATTAGAATCTTGCTCTACTTTGGATATTTATTTGTCCTTGTTCTATATCTCTTATTGTTTCCTTTCACTTACCTTATTTGTAGATTTTTTGAACATGCATTTTCTCCACCTCTCTTGCCACTAGGCACCCTTTTTTCTTATTCATTTCTACATACTTCCATATCATTATTTAATCGAAAAGCATTCATCCTTATATATGTGATAATTTCCTATCTATGTTATATTATTTCTATTTAATAGATTTTTCTTTATACTTTAGGGTTTTCATTTTATCCATCATTGTATCCTATATAGTAATTTGGTTCCATTGCCTAAATATACATACATCATTTTCCATGTGTTTCATGCAATTATTTTGTTGGAATCACCTACAAGGGGGATGGTTAAGGCAGGTTCCTCCTTAAAACTTTCTTTTTACAATACTTTCTAATTTTTGGTTATTTGAAAGAAGATTCATGCAATACATGAGTTACCAAATGTCCATTTTAGATCATCACATATATTCCTATAAAGTTTTAAGCCATTTTGAAATGAGATCCAATCATTACCCTTGGAGGACATCCTATATATTGAGCATGTCCCTATTGAAGGACTACTCCTAACACCTTAAAACTTCCTAATGAACTTCCCTCTGTAATTCTAACTTAATTCATCCTTTATTTTTTATTAAGTTTAGATAATTCAAATTATTTTTAGGGTTTAATTTTATAGTACATTATCACATTTTAACCACCTTGTATATGTTATAACTTTTTAATTGTTTAGTTTTAGGATAAATGACTATCCTTTCAAGAACTACACAAATGTTAGGATTCATTAGTACCAAGTTGGGAGCATTCTAACACAACATGTCCCCCCTAGAGGATATTTGCATCCCTAGTATGGTAGCTTTTCCCTTTATCAAAGAATACCTCAATGAGCCTCCAATTTTTTGGGAACATTCTTAGCATCATCCTAAGAGATCAAATTTAATATATTCTCCTTCTCCCAAGTGTATAAGTCTCTTTTTCAAGTCTTTCAAAGTTTAATTTCCCCATTAATATCCTAGTTATAGTTTGTGTTGCCATGCTCCTTTTCAATATTTTATCTCGTAACTAAAAACTTGTATATTTATTAGTTTCAAATTAGGCTTGTTTAGTTAAATCTTAATGTATCTCTTTTTAACTTCATTAACATACACACTTAAATAAGAAATTATAATCAATGAGTTTTTTTTTTCCTTTAAGATCTATGGTACATTGGAACCTAATTTATCTTGGTCATTATAATGGGTTTTCCTTACTAAGGTATGGGGTTTTGAGAGTTTGGGACCAATTTAAATGAGAGGATACATGATGAGATTAGAAATTTGTTTATCAAACCTTCTATCAAATTAGAGAATTGAAATGGTTTTTATTGTTTTCACAAAGTCTCTACATATTTTGTAATCTCCCTATGAATGGGTAGCATATGTATTTATAATGTTGAATATTTCTACAAGTCAATAAAATAATTATTTATTTGTCTCTAAATAATCTATTTTGATTTTTATTATGTAATTTGTGTGTATATATTAGTTATTCATTTGAATAATTATTGATAGTGCATCATGTAGGAATCCATGTAGGCCTAGAGAAGATCAAGTTAATTGGATATTGGACAAAACCACACAACATCATTGTTCTCAATCTAAAAAAAATAGCATCAATTTGTTCTTATATTCTCATCAATTTCCAAGATGTTGAATCAAATCATGCATGCTAAAGAATAATTTCTATGGATGCCTATACAAAAATCACCTTCAAGAATCCCAAGTAATGCCTCTAAACAATACTTATTTTGGTACTACTCGACATTTTGCAACCCTTTGAGATTTAGACTGATGCATGTCTAACTGTGCATTTAGTTCAATACCCCCACAACATGGGCACCTTCTTAGGTACCACTTAGAGATATTAAATGACATAGTTCTATGCTACTTCACTTATGAGAAATAACTACAAAGGTCATTTTTTAAATTGTCAAGCAGTGACATCATTACATTTTAAGTAAGGAGATATTTATTCATTTTGATTATGAGCCATGTTAGTTCTACACACATAAAAAGATATAGAATATGTGCCACATGAAATGGATGACACATGTTTAGTAGATCCATCAAGTTATCAAGCACAAGAAGGGGAAATATAATAAGATAATAGTTTTCCTCGATTAATTATTGGTTCATGATCTCATCACAATGTTGGAATCATGTAATCACAACTTATTTGACTAGGAAAAAATCTAATTAGTAGACTTAGACTTCACATAGACCTAAATAATTCTTTCACAAGGTAAAAAAATTGGCGAATTCCATTTTTCAATAAAATTCTCTTTAAGCTTTGGAATATTTTGTTCTGTGAAGTACACCTAGGTAATGAATCGTCAAGGAAGCATACTACACAAAAAACACTTTGGCATTACCAAGACACTAGGAGTGTTGCAAAAACACTTTTGTTGCCATAAAATGCATTAAAAAATTATGCACCATATAAATTCGTGCATTCCTTGCACCACCAAACTAATGAATAGGAATTTAGGGCTCTACACACCTATAATTGTATTGCAAAGGAAGTAATAATCTATCACCATATATGTTTTATGAGTTGAATCCCTATCACACAACACTATAATGAAGTTATATTTTATGTAGTTGATGTGTTTTCAAATATCACCGTCATAGTTTCTTGCAATAAAAATATCATTATATAGGAAATAACAGGCCTCTCTTCAATTATGCTTAGGTTCATTTTGAGAAAACACCATCCAATATGTCTAGTTGACTAAGATCTATCAATGCATTCTAGAAATACTTATAGAAGAAACTGAATACACAATTGGATTGGTCTCCAACATTACATCCAAAAATAAATAATCATATAGAGGTGTTTAGTCACACAATATTGCATCAAATACACATTTACAACCATGTACACCTATTCACATGAGATGATAACCTCATATACATCTATCATGCATATATCAGAGATCTATATAATTATATATGGCATAACCCTTTTTAGACATGTCTTGTGTTTTAGTGAATGCCATCCCTCTAAGACATCCTACTATGTATAATCCATTGTAGATTCACACATACAAGAATAGGAAGTGGATAGATCATAAAATTTTCTATAGCACATTTAAAGTGTTCACTGAATCACTAATAAGTATAATAGATTCTTAGATGTTAGTAAAAAATACAGAGAGCACCATGATGCATACTAAATCTCTTGTGAATTCAAGGCCAATGATTTTTTTGGTTGAACATTTAGAAGGAGAAATTTAAGGTTCCATACAAGATACTACATCCTTTGCATTATAGTCCATACACCATCTTGTATGCAACTAGTGAGAAAGTGTTTGTTCTCAATCTAACCTAACACTCATATTTACATCCAATATTAAATATGGAACTCTTCAAATTATTTATTCATCATCTTCTTGATCCAACAATAACCTATCATCCTTCAAACTTGGATCTTGAGTATTTATGCATAATTGTTCAAGATGAAATCATCTAGACAACCATTATTCACACCCATTAAAGTACACAACACCTATTCAAAGTGGTCAAGGTCTAGGGAAGTTTGAAAATAAAGAAAAATGGTATCTAACATTTAAAAAATCTACATTCAATTTCCACAACTTACAAAAAATGCAATAGAATCCATTGATTCTTAGAAATAAGTAAATGATCCAAGAAATAGTGAATTTCCTCTAGATTATTGCATGGAAGATTGACACACAATCACACAACCTTTAGGGATGTCATATATTAATATATAGTGCTTTTCATCAAGGTGCAAGCTTTTGTGTCATCTCAAGCTATTTTGTAATTGTTAGTAATCCTTTATGTGATGCTTAGTGACTAATTGTGCAATCTTTTGTGTCATCTCACACTATTATGCAACTATTAGTTATACTTTACATGATACTTGGTGACCATTTGTGTAGTCACCAACCTTGCCACTTATTAATATTTCACCTAAATCTTACAAAAGTGGAACATAAAAAATAGAAACTAAATTGTCTATAGTTGAAATGTAAAGAGACATTGGAATGTGAACCTTTCTATGAATTTCTTGCAACAACTTGTAACTATATTGTATATAGTCATTTGATTTTAAATATCGAACAATCCAAAATTAATGAACATGAGTTACCACTTTTGGATAAAGATAATTATCATTCTTAGTCTTGTTGTCTGTAAAATCCATTCTACCTTTTCATTTTTGCATGGAATAGAGCTCGTACTCTTCATTAAAATTATTTCTTGATTTTAGATATTATTTGTTAACTATGTCTTTGATTTTTCTTTACATATTCTATATTCTTATCTTTCACTAAGTTAATATTGTCCTTCAAACCAACTAGGATATGAATCTAGGTTCTCTACGTCCTTGGTCGATGTGAATTCTTTTATTTGTCCTAGATTATTCTTAATATCTTATATTTCATTACTTTGGTTTATCACTTCACATAAGATTATTTAAAAAATTTCTTCGTGAATTATTTATTATGTTAAAAGGTATCTATAATTAGTTCAATAGAGTTGGTAGACTATATTAATTCAAAGTAGACAACCAATAACGACGATCACAAACCCACTTTAACATTTGTTTATCTTTACCTAAACCTAAGATTATTTGTTAACAGTTATAATAATGCTTCACCATAATAAAAAAAACTATTTTCTTCAAATAATACTTTAATGACACACCACCCTTATCTTTTTCTTTATTATTAATTTGTGATGTTCACCCAAAAATTAAAAAATTACATGAAAAAAACTAATGATAAAAAAATGCCACGTCACTTGATAAAGAGGCGACCAACCAAACTCATTTTTTTATCAAATGAGATTTCCAAGTCTGATCCTTATCGTCTTCCACGTTCTTTTGTGGCTTTCAAGTATGGTTATGGAGTTATTTTGCTTCTTTTATTAAAATTCCACGCACGGTCTGTTTTTTTTTCCAGTTTGGTGCGAATACCTAGTGTGGACTGGTCCAAATATTTTTGTATTTAAACGAAAACCTTTTAAGTGTTACTTCATTCTCCCTCTTTTACAATGTGAAATGGACAAGCAAGCGAAGGAATATGTAATATTGAAGGTAAACTGGTAGACTTTTGGATGTGATTGATTGAAAACGTATGTGAGGTTATGAAAGAGAGAATATGAGAAAACAAAATACTTTTTATTGGTTCTTGTTATGTCTATATTTGTATAGATTTATTACAAGTTTCTTCAATTAGAAATGGTGTTTTATTGAATTTTTACTAAAAGATTTTTCTTATGTAAATCTTTTGTACTCTATTTATTTTATCTATTTTTGTAATTCTCATTTCATTTATTTTCTATTTTATTTTTAATAGTTAGTTATTTAAAGGTCTCATTTTTCAATGTATATAAACTTTTATCTTAACATACCTTCTAATATTTCCTTCATGCAAAGATATGGAAGTGAGTTCATAAAAAAGTCTTTCTCGAGAATACAATTGAACATAAATTTTGATCCTGTCATACTTTTATTTAAAACTAATATGAGAATCTCCCACTCAAATTCTTGCATAGATAGGATAATCCTAACATTTACCAAGTTTTTGTCTCTCTATTCACACAAGATGAAAGTTTAGGTTTTCTTCTAAGTTCTCTTATTAACAAATTTGGTGCTCAGATTTATTCTAACATTCACTTATGCCAGAGATAGATGATGCCATTTTGTTTCGTAACACCCTTTAGGGAAAATATTGACATGATTTACTAGAAAATATATACAATCTTGTCCTTCTTCACCCATCTAATAGTCATCAATAGTTTCTAGCTTCATATTTGAGTTGATGTTAATATGTTTAGTACACAACAAATGGTTTTAATTAGCTTACTTCTTCTCTTACATATCTTTCATCTTTATTTCATATTGGAATTTTATAGGTATAAGTTATCCATCTATTTTATCATTGGGTCTTATTTGCCACTTATATTTTAGATTTATTTATATCTATAGGTACAAGTATAACTATTTAATGTAACATAGGACATCTTTCTTTTTTGTTCTAGTGATCACCACCTAGTTGATAATCTCACAATCAAGTGCTTTACTCCCTTGGTTAATGAAAATTTATTTACTTGACTCATAGCTTTGTTGATATCTCCTTTCTCATTTTTTGGTGTCTTGTTTTAATTAGAAAAATAAAATATTGTTTGTTTTTTCATTAGTAGATTATCCACTATATTAAATGTACTCTTATCTACAAGTGATTTAGTAACATTGGTAAGCTATATTGAATCAAATTAGGCATGCGATATTGATGATTGCAAGTTCACTTTTGATACTTTTCATCTTGAATTAGGTCTTGTTGTTTGGTCCAACAATAAGAAACATGTCATAGCCCTCTTATTTAAAAAAATTAAGTCCAAAGGATTTTTTTAATTTCATTATCAAGCCTATTTCACTCCAAGACATCTATTCAAAGTTTGACATCTAGAAGCATTCACTTAATATATTTTGGCATGTCAACCAAAATAATAACTATGCATATATAAATATAATAGAATATTAGAACACCAAATGCATTTATGTGAGAAACATAGAATTATGAGACAATACTCTTGTACAATCGTAAATTGTCACCCTTGATAATTTCACACTATGTTTTTCTCCCCCTAAATTATTGAGCCTAATTGGGTCCCTAATTTCCTAAATTATGCATTCTATAGCCCATTTGTACCACTTTCTAGGAAAGTGCAAGCATTGGACAAATGCATCCAACTACTATTTTTCCCCTGAATCTTAATGTCCTAGAAAATAAGGCCAGGACCCATTCACCCTGGGGCGTATGGGTCCCCCTATTTTGCTGGGGACCAATTTTGAATGTCGGTGTCAGAATTTTAACATTCAAAATTCAGGTTGCAAATGTCGATTATCAAGATTTAATAAGCTTTAGGAAATTAGAGAAATGCCTATAAATACCTAGTTATTGCATCATTTGAAATCTAATAACAAGCACTAAGGAGAATTTATGAGCAATTATTATGATCAAGAGCACTATCAAGTCAAGAGCAACATTTAAGAGCTTTATTACAACAATTCAAGATCCTAACATCATGTCAAATCCTAAGTGTGTCTATGTGTGTTCATGTTATCATTGTTTTTGTAAGTCTAGCACTTTTGTAGGGCTCCAAAGTAGTCAAGCAATCAAGCAAGCATGATCCAAGACCTTGAGGTGATGTGTACGACTTCAGTCCTTCAAGGAAGCCATTGAAGGGTGGTGAGTTGCAACACTTTGTGATTTCATCATTCCTTCCTATCCATTATCATTTTATCATTGGCATTACCATTGTTGAAATGGAAACACTAACATGGGGTTTGACTAAGGTAAGCCTCAAAATGGCCCAACATCTCTTCTCTTTGTAAATGTGCAGATCTCAGGTTTAAAGAGGATTGAAGGAAGCTTGAAGAAAAAATGTTCATTGTTGCATTTGATATCCTACATCTTGTCATCTCACAAAAACTTACTTACAAAATTATCCAACAGTGTTCTGACAACTATGCAACTAGAAATTAGAAGCTTATATATGTCATCAGAGGACCTCAAAAATAAAGCAAAAGAGCCATACAAAGAACCATATGCCCTAGGGTGACTCTGTCCTCCTATATTGATTAGAACCAACTTTTTTGGGTAGGTACACAGTCCCCTAAACTTCCCAAATCTGCCTACAAACTGCTATTTCAGTCTATACATTTTTGGATTCTTGCATTTTGCATATTAAGTCATATAATATAATTAGGTTAATCATTGCAAATCAATTCCAATCCATTGCAAGGCTCAATAGGATGGAGATCCATGTCTAATTGGCTCACCTTCATGGTTGAAAGTCAATCTATACGCCTTGTTGATCTCCATCTTAATTAAACCCTTGAAAAAGGCCTTGAATTATATTGTTCTATGCACTTAGGACTTAAGGTCCCCATTTTTCTATGTTTCAACTCTATCAAAAGGACTCCTCAACAAAATGGAGTGGTTGAAAGAATAAAACAGTTCAAGAGATGGGAAGGACAATGTTAAATAAAGTTAAGTTGGCTGATATATACTGGAGAGAAGTTATTCATATTGTAGTCTAAATTCTTAATAGAGGATAGATAAGAGTTAATAAAACTAAGACACCTTATGAACTATGGAAAGGTAGAATGACGTCAGTCAAATATTTCAAAATATTTGGATGAAAATGCTACATCAGAAGAGATGAAGACAACTTGGGTTACAAGTTTGACTCAAGATTTGATGAAGGTATATTTGTTGGTTATTCAACAAGAAGATATATAGATGCTACAATAAGATATTGAAGAAGATTGTAGAAAGTGCTAATGTAAAATTTGATGAGACACTACACTATAAGTTGGCATTAGATGATGATGATAGTAATTCATATGAATCATACTGCATCATTGAAGAAGATACAAAGAGTGAGCCTGGGAGATCAAATACAAAAACACTAGCAAGGCATGTTCAAAGAGATCATTCTAAGAGTCATATTCTTGGAGATAAAGACAACAAAGTCCAAACAAGAAGAAGGTTAGCAAGGATGAACAGACATGTACATTTTTCTCTATTATTCAAGATTGATCCAAAAGATTTTGTGGAGGTCAACAAAGATAAGAATTGGATAGAAGCAATGTAGAAGTACCAAATCATATTGAAATGAATAAGACTTGGGAACTTGTTTGAAGGCCTAAAGACATAAATGTTATTGGTACAAAATGGGTATTCAAAAATAAATTGAATGAAGATGGAAAATTGATAAAAAATAAGGCAAAATTAGTTTATAAAGGTTATGCTCAAGTAGAAGGTATTGACTTTGAAGAAACCTTTGCTCTGATAGCTAGACTAGAAGCAATCAAGATATTTTTGGTGTTATCCATATTCAATAATTTCAAGGTATATCAGATGGATGTTAACATTTTTAAATGGTGATTTGGAAGAAGTATACATTGAGCAATCAGAAGGCTTTTAGTTGTCTAAGAATTTGAATTTTGTCTGAAATTGAAGAAAACACTATATGGAATCAAACAAGCCCCTAGGGCTTAGTATTCAAGACTAGATAAGTATATCTATGGTAGTAAGGATTTAAGAAAGGTATTGCTGACATTAATCTCTATATCAAAACTGAAGGTGATCATCAGTTGATTATTGTTTTCTATCTTGATGATATTATATTTGGTGGTAGTAATGACAAAATGTGTAAGGAATTTTTTGAAGAAATGCAAAAAGATTTTGAAATGTCGATGATTAGTGAGTTGTCATTTTTACTTGGTTTACAAATCTCTCAGTCAAAAAAAGGTCTATTCATATCACAAACCAAGTTTGTCAAGGAGAAGTTGAAGAAGTTTAAGATGAAAGATTGTGGTGGAGCCTGTAGAATTTTATGGTTATGGTGTTGTTCTAGCATTTTGGGGAATTTTGAAATTCCTCAATTGTATTGAATTAGGGTTTTTTATTCTGTTAGATAAGGCCTTTAAAACCCTTGTATGCTAAAACCCTAGTGTCCTATTTTGTCGTTAACATGTTGCTCTGTTTCACCCAGTCTTTAAGTTACAACCTGAGGGTATCAGTGTCGTGTGTTCCCACGTCCCTCTCTTGCTAGGAAGTGGCCCTCATAACTTTATTAAACGTAATTATTCACCTTCCTAAAGTTTTATGTGCCTGGACATATGCTACAATATCACATTGTCTCTATGGTTCACTGAGGCTTTGGTTTTGTCGTTTTCCAGCCTCGTGAACTCTTGAAAAGATGACACGTGTCCTAATATTTTATGGCTAATGTTATTTATAAATTTTTTAATCTTAATTTGTTGAGCCCTATTGTCTCATTCATGGTTGGTCCCCTTTTTCTTAGTCACTTTAAGTTATTGAAATAAGCATGTGCACTTTGTGGAGGCTCTTCCCTTCACAAATCTCTACACTCTGACACATTCTTGCCTGTGAAGTAGTGAAATCATGACACTTATTATGCCATGTGCTAATTCCTATCGTGGAGGCTTAGACCTTCCTAAAGCCATGGTTGGATTGATCTTTTGTTGTTTCCAAGTTACGAGATGATGACAAGTGTTAGCATTGCAATGCTTCATGAGGAGCTCTTCCTTTGTAGAGGCCTTGTTTTTGTAGTATTATCCCTTTGTGAGCCTGTGAAATAGTGACACCTATGCCATAATGACAAAGGAGACTGTCACTTCGCATAAGCAAGTTCAAACTTGCACGATGGCCATTGATCTTGAGATCAACAATACACATTCAAACCTGGACAACGTCTCTCACTAGTCGCATGTTCAAGCATGCAAATGAGTAATGGCAGATGGGATCAATATCTATCAAATTAAGACAGTCAGGATTAAATACTTGGCTCAAATTTATTTCAATTACAAATGCTAATGTGATCAAATGGAGTGTTGCAAATTTCTAGAGCGAACGAGGTTTTTCTGCTACGAAATTAGGGTTTTCGACATCAAGCTACACAAGTAAGTAATTTGAACTTCAGACTGTGAATTCAAAGAAAAATTATGAGTAAGGGGTGGTTATAGTTAGTTCAAAGGGGAAGAAAAATGAGTTATAGTGGGTATATGTTGTCAATTTTTTTGTAGAATTCGTGCCTATGTAGAATTTGTTGAAACACGCTACGCTAAAAAATGACCAAAACATCAACTGGAAAAAGAATGTCTCTATATCAGGAGATAATTGCATTGCTTCCAAGGTCAGGAAAGAGACCAAAGGTTGGTCCAAGGTCATGGGGTTTGATAGATAAACTCTCTAATAGGAATAGTGGGTGTAGAGACCCCATTATCACATAATAGGGGTATGAATTATTTAAGCATGTTTATAGGAAAGCCTACTCCGAGAGACCAATTTGTAACATCTAGAATTTAGGTTTGGGAAAATTAGTGGTACCTAATGTATTTGTGAATGTGGAATTGTTCATACATCTCACCATGGAATACAACCCCTACATGAGGTATTTGTTCACAACGGGTGGTTAGAGTTTGTTACCACTAGATAGAGATCAAATTTGCAGAGTCTTCCAGTTGGACCTCAAAGCACAGTTACCAATTGACCTTGGGTGCATTAAGCAGAGAGTATGAAAGAAATATGGATAGCTACAGAGTAAGGTGGCTACCATGCTTTAGGCCAAGAGGGCCAAGAAGGGAGTTACAAAGGTTTGGCAAGGGTGATTTGGAGACCTCTGCCTATGATATTTTTGAGCCATACTTCCAGAAGAAATATTTTTCCTTGTTGCAGGTCCTTGGAATGGACAACAAAATTCACATCCCTGTCAGCTTGATGGTGTTAGTAGTAGATATTTAGAGCAAAGATGTAAATAGGCCCTATGATTTTGTAGGATATGTGACAGAGCAATTGCACAAGTCCCTTTGTGCAATTAACAAAGATCCATTAGGTGCCATGCACTTTAGGCACTATCCACTCCTTTTACATTTGATTTTATATGATGGGGTGCAAGTGTGGCCACTGCAGATTCAAATTAGGCCTATGGGAGAGAAAGGAATGGTGTTACTGGTATCTATTATTCAATATTGATCCAAAATATTTTGTGGAGGTCAACAAAGATAAGAATTGGATAGAAGCAATGTAGAAGTACCAAATCATATTGAAATGAATAAGACTTGGGAACTTGTTTGAAGGCCTAAAGACATAAATGTTATTAGCACAAAATGGGTATTCAGAAATAAATTGAATGAAGATGGAAAATTGATAAAAAATAAGGCAAAATTAGTTTATAAAGGTTATGCTCAAGTAGAAGGTATTGACTTTGAAGAAACCTTTGCTCTGATAGCTAGACTAGAAGCAATCAAGATATTTTTGGTGTTATCCATATTCAATAATTTCAAGGTATATCAGATGGATGTTAACATTTTTAAATGGTGATTTGGAAGAAGTATACATTGAGCAATCAAAAGGCTTTCAATTGTCTAAGAATTTGAATTTTGTCTGAAATTGAAGAAAACACTATATGGAATCAAACAAGCCCCTAGGGCTTAGTATTCAAGACTAGATAAGTATATCTATGGTAGTAAGGATTTAAGAAAGGTATTGCTGACATTAATCTCTATATCAAAACTGAAGGTGATCATCAGTTGATTATTGTTTTCTATCTTGATGATATTATATTTGGTGGTAGTAATGACAAAATGTGTAAGGAATTTTCTGAAGAAATGCAAAAATATTTTTGAAATGTCAATGATTAGTGAGTTGTCATTTTTACTTGGTTTACAAATCTCTCAGTCAAAAAAGGTCTATTCATATCACAAACCAAGTTTGTCAAGGAGAGGTTGAAGAATTTTAAGATGGAAGATTGTGCTGGAGCTTGTAGAATTTTATGGTTATGGTGTTGTTCTAGCATTTTGGGGAATTTTAAAATTCCTCAATTGTATTGAATTAGGGTTTTTGATTCTGTTAGATAAGGCCTTTAAAACCCTTGTATGCTAAAACCCTAGTGTCCAATTTTGTCGTTAACATGTTGCTCTTTTTCACCAAGTCTTTAAGTTACAACCTGAGGGTATTAGTGTTGTGTGTTCCCATGTCCCTCTCTTACTAGGAAGTGGCCCTCATAACTTTATTAAACGTAATTATTTTCCTTCCTAAAGTTTTATGTTCCCTTGGGTGGCCTGGACACGTGTCACAATATCACATTGTCTCTATGGTTTAGTGAGGCTTTGGTTTTCTCATTTTCCAGCCTCGTGAACTCTTGAAAAGATGACACATGTCCTAATATTTTATGGATAATGTTATTTATAAATTTTTTAATCTTAATTTATTGAGCCCTATTGTCTTGTTCGTGGTTGGTCCCCTTTTTCCTAGTCACTTTAAGTTATTGAAATAAGCATGTGCGCTTTGCGGAAGCTCTTCCCTTCACAAATCTCTACACTCTGACACATTCTTGCCCATGAAGTAGCGAAATCATGACACTTATTATGCCATGTGATAATTCCTATCGTGGAGGCTTAGACCTTCGCAAAGCCATGGTTGCATCGATCTTTTGTTGTTTCCAAGTTACGAGATGATGACAAGTGTTAGCATTGCAATGCTTCATGAGGAGCTCTTCCTTTGTAGAGGCCTTTTTTTTGTGGTATTATCCCTTTGTGAGCCTGTGAAATGGTGACACCTACGCCATAATGAAAAAGGAGACTGCCACTTCACATAAGCAAGTTCAAACTTGCACGATGGCCATTGATCTTGAGATTGACAATACACATTCAAACTTGGCCAACGTCTCTCACTAGTCGCATGTTCAAGCATGCAAACGAGTAATGGTTGATGGGATCAATATCTATCAAATTAAGACAGTCAGGATTAAATACTTGGCTCAAATTTATTTCAATTACAAATGCTAATGTGATCAAATGGAGTGTTGAAAATTTCTAGAGCGAATGAGGTTTTTCTGCTACGAAGTTAGGGTTTTCGATGTCAAGCTACACAAGTAAGTAATTTGAAATTTAGATTGTGAATTCAAAGAAAAATTATGAGTAAGGGGTGGTTACAGTTAGTTCAAAGGGGAAGAAAAATGAGTTATAGTGGGCATATGTTGTCAATTTTTTGTAGAATTCTTGCCTATGTAGAATTTGTTGAAACACGCTACGCTAAAAAATGACCAAAACATCAATTGGAAAAAGAAGGCCTCTATATCAGGAGATAATTGCATTACTTCCAAGGTTAGGAAAGAGACCAAAGGTTGGTCCAAGGTCATGGGGTTTGATAGATAAACTCCCTAATAGGAATAGTGAGTGTAGAGACCCCATTATCACATAATAGGGGTATGAATTATTTAAGCATGTTTATAGGAAAGCCTACTCCGAGAGACCAATTTGTAACATCTAGAATTTAGGTTTGGGAAAATTAGTGGTACCTAATGTATTTATGAATGTGGAATTGTTCATACATCTCACCATGGAATACAACCCTAACATGAGGTCTTTGTTCACAACAGGTGGTTAGAGTTTGTTACCACTAGATAGAGATCAAATTTGCAGAGTCTTCCAGTTGGACCTCAAAGCACAGTTACCAATTGACCTTGGGTGCATTAAGCAGAGAGTATGAAAGAAATATGGATAGCTACAGAGTAAGGTGGCTACCATGCTTTAGGCCAAGAGGGCCAAGAAGGGAGTTACAAAGGTTTGGCAAGGGTGATCTGGAGACCTCTGCCTCTGATATTTTTGAGCCATACTTCTAGAAGAAATATTTTTCCTTGTTGCAGGTCCTTGGAATGGACAACAAAATTCACATCCCTGTCAGCTTGATGGCGTTAGCAGTAGATATTTAGAGCAAAGATGTAAATAGGCCCTATGATTTTGCAGGATATGTGACAGAGCAATTGCACAAGTCCCTTTGTGCAATTAACAAATATCCATTAGGTGCCATGCACTTTAGGCACTATTCACTCCTTTTACATTTGATTTTATATGATGGGGTGCAAGTGTGGCCACTAAAAATTCAAATTAGGCATGTGGGAGAGAAAGGCATGGTGCTACCAGTCCAAGAATGGACCCGCATTTGGGATAAGGACTATAATCAATCCAATTACTTTTCCTTTGAAGAGTTTTTTGTGAAGAATCTATGGAAAGGACTTGGCCTCCCCACATATTGGGTATTATTAGAGGAGATAAGAAGATTTTTGAGGCCAAAGGACCTAACCCATGAAAGGGGAATTGATCATAATTGGGGTGATTGGTTCTTCTACTTAGATGATACAGTGATTAGAGAATATGGGACTCCAGTTACACCCCATGTGCTCCCTAAGGATGTACCTGATAGGATAGCATTTTTGGAGTTGATGTGCCAATTGAACGAGTTTGATAAGACTCATTTTAAAAATAATAAAAAACATGCCCTCCTACTTGCCTCAGTTGCATTCCCTAATTTCATTTCCTTGTCAAGGGATGATATGGAGTTGATCGAGGAGAAGTTGCTCCATTTTAAGTTGAAGGTTGACAAAGTTAGGAGTTTTGACCTAGAGGGCTTCATCAATAGGGAAAGGGGAATTTACAAGTTTTTTTCCTACCCTCATCAGCTAGACAACATTGAGGACCTGATAAGGAATTTCTCTTCAAAGAGCCAGGGTTCTAGAAGGAGAGAGTTATGGGTAAAGATTCATATTGCAGAGAACAAGAGGAAGAGAGTAGATCTATCTTTCTAGAGGTCATTCCTGCGCATAAGGGATCCCATATTCAAAATGATGACTATGTTGGATAATGCCAACCAATTGTTGTCTAATATTCCATAGGTGCCTCCAAGCACACCAAGAGCTTTTTCTTCTTTTAGAGTAGAGGTACCTCCAAGTTGACTACCTATTACCCCTTTATAGGAAATTGCTCCAATGGTTGGATCTCTGGCGGATTATTCACTTGATCCAGAGGATGTGAATGGGGATGCCCTCATAATACAATAGATTCCCCCCTCCTAGGATGTTGATTGAGAGGCCCACTGATGACAGGTTGGTCATAAATTTTGAAACTAGTGGGTAGGTAGTTGATGATGTCCGGGCTAAGGCCTGTGAGGAGTTTTTGCAAGATGAAAAATTCATCACCACCCAGGAGTTTAAAGACTTGGTCCTTAAAAATAAAGGAGATGAGTCAAGATTAACTCTCACAACAACCAACTTGTCTGAAAGAGATAAGAAAGAGACCATTGAGAAATTTTTATAGAAGGTGAAGGAGGAGATGGATGCTATAACCCCTTAAAGGGGTAGAGAATTGGTAAAGAAGGGAGGGTGTTTATTGTTGCTTGGTTGGGACATCTCCTCAACAATTACATTTGATGCCATAATAAGGTATGAGGGTGAGAATCCAATTTTGGGATTAGAAGAGTAGGTAAAGGACTTATACTTTGGTTCTAGATTCCACCCTAGGCATGAGACTCTGGCTATTTGGTCAATTTTCTCAGAGACCAATAAGCCACAAGTAATAATTAAACCAAATGAGCTTATAGGATATCTCATTGTTAAGAGGGTTGGAGATACAATTACAACTCAAGTTACCTCCTTAATAGTTAATGCAACCCTCTTCACAGAGGAAACTATTAAAAAATTGTAAGTAGACCTTCATAAGGCAAATGCCTTAAACCAAAGACAACAACAAAGGCTCAACACAGTACAAGGGCTATTACCTCCTCCACAACAAGTAAGTGAGGCTCAAGCCTCATATGATAAGAATAAATTAGAGGTTGAAATAAGTGAGTTGAGAGAGAAGTTGAAGCAAAGCACTACATAGGCTAGTGAAGCAAAGGAAGCATCAGTGAAGAAGGTCTCTGATTTGGTGGATAACATTTTGGGGTATAGGTTATCCAAGATCCTCTCTCAATTGAACAAGGTGTGGGAAAAATACACAATATTGAAGAATTCATTTTCCAACCATAATCAAATATGGATGAGGTGGAGATGCATGCAGATGAAGTGGTCCCAAGGAATTGAAGTACTTAGATTTCTTATCAACAATACAAATTTTGATGGTAGCCAAGTATTTGAGATTTTAGATAGGTAGGATTTATTGGATGACATAATTAGTCATCATATTAAATAGAGAGATATGATAAGGAGGGAGCTCAATACTTTTGAGGGATTTGAGGAGTTCTACATGCCTCCAATTTTGACTGAAGATGGGGAGGTCATGGAATATTTGGAGTGGAAAGGAAAATTTGTAGATATTCTCACTCCTATGTATAGTAAGATAATTAAAGAGGGTGAGGTTGATTCTAATCAGCTTAATGTGATGAACTAACCAAACTGGAATACAGTTTGTTAGGTTTCCCTGACCTAGTGCAAATTTTGATTGGAGAAAACTACAAGTCATATTTGGAGAGAGTCAACAAATTTTTGCCACCTAGTATTAACACTTCAAAAAAACATGTAGAGCACATGGAAGAGTAGGATGATGCAACTTGAGTTGCATTTGAAGTCTACAACAACCAAATATAACTGTTGCATGGGCTTGTCAAGTGGGGAATGTCATAGGTGTATTGTCTACTGCAAAGAGGAATTTTGGGGATATCTTCTACCATATACTAACTTTTGAACAAGTTTTGTCCTTTGTAATTATTTTCACTGCCTGGATTTTTGTCTTTTAGTGTCTAGGCGGTTGAATGGGGCCTTTTTTTTGTTGCTTCCCTTATGTCTATAAAAGGGAATTTTTGTCCTCATTCAAGGGGTTTTGATTCTTAGAGTTTGTAAATATTTATATAGTTTTAGATTGAATAGGTAATTCCTCTAAAACTAAGAGAGGAAATGTTGTAATTTTGCTCTATGATAACAACAAATGACCTAAATACTCATTGTATTGCACTAAATGTTAAATATTAGTTTATCATTCTCTCCACTATTGTACACACTACCTTTGAATCAATATAATCAAGGATCATCTTCTGATTCTCATTTCACATTTTGTGTTATGGATGTGTGAATTGTTAGTTTATGTTCAAGGAATAGAATAACTTTGCTTTCAGCTCATATATCTGGGGTTGTGTGGTTATAATAGGGATTTGAGTAGTTTGATAATATTGTTCCTTTGTTGGTTTCTTTTTGTAAGGTAGTAATACTATTAGAAGCCAAAGGTTGATCTATTGTAGGAGTTTGCTTCATTTCTAGACTTTGTGTGGATGAGGCACTGGTTAATCTAATTCTCAAAGTTTAAGTCTGAGAAAGAATCAAATATAAAATTTAAATAATTTCTACTTACTGTAATTTTCTTTATGTTATGTTCCAGCCCACACTATAAGTCATAATAGTTCATATAGAGGACTCTAAAGATGATTTATCCTATCAAATACACCTCTTGCAAAATTAGTGTGAAGAATATGTTAGCAAAGGAAATAGTGCATGTTACTATTGTTGCATGATGTTATAGGGGAACCCACCTTGGTTTTGCAGAGCCTAAAGTGTAGATGAGAAATTGTAAATCTGTCTCCTGTTTGTTGGCCATTGACCTAGGGTTTCTGAGCATAAGACTAGCTAATTTTTAGGAAAACCCAAGCAATCAGTTGGAAACACCAACAAATTGGTGACTCTATTGGGGATAAAATTATTTTTTCTCTAGTAGTCTGCATCCATGAGGATTGAGTCCAAAGTTCTTTGAAGTTGTCTGTTGAGAGAAGTCCTAAGAAAGTTTTCAATTTTAGAGCTTCTGGCAAGGTGCATTGAAAAGGAAATACTATTCCCATTAAGTTGGGTGGCGACTCTACTCTCTGCTACATTTAAAAGACTAGTTGAAAGAAAGAAGACTTGAAGATGTTGTCATCATGCATGGCATAAGATCTCTCCACAAGGAAAATCCTATAGGGAAAATTGAGGAAGAACTCACAAGAGACAAGGAAACATGGAGAAAAAAAGATATAAGACACCAAGATGCAAGTAAGTCTGACCTTACTTTTAATAAAAATATTGGTTATCTTGCATAGTCAGGATAGTTCTGATAATTCTCAAGATAGATACAATCTCTTTGATGATGAAGATGCTAAGGATACTCCATTATTGGGGGGTTCAGGCCAACAAAGAAAAAATAAACTTGTGAAAGATGTAGTACCAACCTAAAGTATGGTTGATCCCACACAAGAACTTTTAGATCGAAATCCTCCCCTAGGAGGTTTTGTGATACAAAAAATCTATGGTAATCCTACAACTTCAAAATATTATACCTTTTCCTTTGAAATATTATCAATCCCCATCATACAACTAGGATGCCACCTCTCTTATCCACTGAATCCCCTGCATCCGTTTCACAAGCTCCTATCCCTAATAATGAACCCTTAAATAAAGAACAAATAAATAAGGAAATGAATGATATGCAATTAGAGATGAATAATCTAGAACAAGAAAGGATTAGAGAATTAATAAGAAAAGAGCTGACATGAAAAGAATGCTTGAAAGTATGAGATTTGCACAAAATATTGCTAATGCCTCCATACTCACATCTCAAAATCAAGCTGGGACTAGCCATCAAATAATTATTCCTTTGAATACTTCTCATGTGAGTACATGGAGTACTCCCTAGCCAAATGTTACCTCTAAAAAAGTGACTAATGTAGCCTATATGGGAAATGCCCCATCAAGAAGCATAGGTCCATCTACTTCACAAAGTAATCTTGGTATGAGTTCTATGCCTATGAACTCTGGTGTTTTAGCAAGCCCTCAAATTAACCCTACTCAAGGTCAACAATCACAACAAAACACTGGTATGGGAAATATGTCTTGAGCACAATATGTGGGACAAAATCTAGGAGCTGGAAATTATATACCAAATACCCAAGGGAAATATCAAACTAGTCCTCAAGTGCAAAATAATGCTCCACCATACACAGGAGGTCAATATATTCCTCAAAATGAACAACCACATGTAGAATAGAACCTTCCTTTTAACTAGGGTGGTCAACAAAACTTTGGAGTAGGAAATGTTCTGGGAAGAAGACCCCTTCAAATGGATAGATATAGACAACTTGATTCTGGAGGTATCCTTGGATACCCTAACCAAGTTCCTAATGAAGTAAGGAAATACCTTTCAATATTTTAAAGGAGTGATGCAGTTAGTGGTGAAGAACATCTTGAAACCTTTTTGAACCTAATGGATGACTTTGAGGTGGAACATGAAGATGTTTTCGTGAAGTTTTTTTATGTAGTCTTTAACTAGTGAAGCTAGAGATTGGTATAGAAACTTACCTGATGGTGGTATTGTATCTTGGGAGGATTTCAAAAGGGTGTTCAAAGAACAGTATGGTGATAATATTGACCCTAGATTTTCAATCAATGAATTTACAAGCATCAACAAGGGATTCAACGAGTCTTTTGTTGAGTTCAATGCTAGGATTAATAGGATCTACAACAAGGTCCCTAATGATATGAATCCTCTTGAATCTATGTGTTTGGTCCTATATTGCAATGGTTATGAATCCAAAATGGGTTATGAATTAATAGATAAAAACCATCACTCTTTGAGGGATGCAATTAGGGTTTCAACTATATTGCATAATAGGAAAGCATCAGGAAAAGTTAACAAGAGGGATGATGTAAATATTTTGCAAAATCCTAGAGGACACTAAAATAAAATAACAACACCTCCTGAGGATAAGCTTGAAAAAGTAATAAGCACCTTGAAGGATATTAGTTATAAGGTTGTAAGAAATGACAAAGGTTTATCTCATGATAAGCCTACCTACCAAAGGCAAGAGAAAATGTCAAAGCTCTTAGATTAGCCATATAACTTGAACAATGGTAGGCATGTCTAGAGCAGTAAGAGAAATGTGCAAAATAAGGAGAACCCTAATCCATTAAAAAGAAATAATACAAAAATTTTAGAGGATACCCCTTGGTGTGATCCTTTCCAATTATCACACTCTTCTCAACAGTGTATGGTTTCCTAGTCTCTAGGAGAAAGCCATGAATCATATAATTATTGTGAAAATTTGCACATGGAGGAACACAAGGGATAAACATGCTATTTAGAATGTTCCCACTTGTTGATGGTGGTTCTTCAGATGAGGGGCATTTAGAAATGGATGTTTAGGATAAGAGGCATCAAGATCACTTATCATCAGCAGGTCTTCTTTAATGATGAAAATGAATATCATGTTGAGGTAAACAATTTGGAATCAGAACTAGAGGTTAAATTGAGAAGAACATTAGATAAAGAGATTAGATCATTAACCACTGCAGCTATTGCGTAGGCTAGGAGTACCTATAATATGAGGAATAGAACAATGATTAATGATCAAGGAAATCATGGTAGCCTTTTCATAAAGGAAGGAAATAGTGATACAAAAGGATAAAACCTTATAAAGAATAAGGACATCAAGGGGAAAGAGGCTAAGAGACCTGAGAATTGAGTTGTGTCTCTTCTTATTAAATCCAAGTATCAGAGGGAAAAAGATGATCAAGAAAACAAGGAAGCTAAACCCACTTAGAAAAGAAGACTTTAAAATTAGCAAGAAAGGGTAAATGAAAAGGTTGTGATCTCAAAAAATACATGACTATAGATATGACTCAAATCTTGTCACAGATCAAGATATTTGTTCCTTTATTGGAGATGATGAGGATAAAGGAGCATAAAGAGAAGGAAGTTGCCATCATTAATGGTACTACCACTATTTGTGGTGAGAAAAGACAAATTGTTCCTTCTAACAAAGGAAAAGAGAAAAGCAAGGAATTTGATTACGAAGGAACTCACACTGAGTTACCTGAGGTATTTCTAGATACTACCTTGACTGCTTGTCCTAATCAAGTAGATCCATTTTATGTAACCCTGCAGGTAAGTGATAAACTAATAAAAAATTGCATGCTTCCTTAGGGAGCTTCCATTAATATCATTCCTTTAGCAATCATGAAAGAGCTAGGGTTACAAGTAAGCCAAACATATGGGAGATGTTTTGCTATGGAATCAAGGGAAGTCCTTGTGATTGGAATAGTAAAAGAAGTCCCTTTCAAGTTGGCAGTTTTTCTTGAAAAGGATTATGCCATGAGTGTAACTATTGTTGACATTCCAACTCAATATGTAATGATCCTTTCAAGAGGATGGGTAGTAGAGTTGGAGGAAGTATGAAGTTATATCTCTCTTATGCATGACAACACAACAGGCAATTAGTACTAACTTTGGTGCCGAATTTTAGTGTATTTTGAGCACATGAGTTGGACAATTTGGTTGACGTTAAACTCGGCGCAAACATGCATGGTTAGTTTGGCGTCCTATTTTGTGTTGAATTTTCCACCATATTTAGTGCCAGTTTTAGCGCTGAAAAATCACGGTGCCTCCGTTAGTGCCTAAAATAACGCTAAGAAGTAATGACAAAAATGGCGCCCAATTTGGCTTCCATGTCTACTCCCATTTTTTCTTCTAGTTTTGCTTCCAATTTTGCATCCACTTTTTCTTCTAGTTTTGCTTCCAGTTTTTCCTCCAAGTTTGCTTCCAATTTTGCATCCACTTTTGCTTCCACTTTTGCTTCCAGTTTTTCCTCCAAGTTTGCTTCCAATTTTGCATCCACTTTTGCTTCTAGTTTTGCTTCCAGTTTTGCCTCCAAGTTTGCTTCCAATTTTGCTTCTGATTTTGCTTCCGGTTTTGCTTCCGATTTTCCTTCCACTTTTGCTTCCAATTTTGCTTCTAGTTTTTCTTCTAGTTTTGCTTCCATGTTTGCTTCCAGTTTTGCTTCTGGTTCTGCTTCTAGCTGGTTTTGCTTCCAAGTTTGCTTCCAATTTTGCTTCTAGTTTTGCTTCCAGTTTTGCTTCCGATTTTGCTTCCAAGTTTGCTTCTATTTTTGCTTCCAGGTTTGCTTCTAGTTTTGCTTCCAGTTTTGCTTCTAGTTTTGCTTCTAGATTTTCTTCCAGTTTTGCTTCCAGGTTTGCTTCCAATTTTGCTTCCAAGATTGCTTCTAGTTTGGCTTCCATTGTTGCTTCCTTTTTTGCTTCTAAAAATGCTTCTTGTTTTGCTTCCATTTATTAATTTAATATGTTTTATTTCAATTTAATTAGTTAAATATATCATGCCTCTTAAATAACTCATATGATTAAATAACAATATAATTATTATAATATGATCATCATCTATAATTAAAACAAGTGAATCAAATATCTATAATTTAATTAAATTTGACAACATCCATCTTGAGTAGTAAATTAAAATCATCATACTTAATAAATATCCATCCAAAAATCATCGACCACTTTTAATATATATAATGGACAAGTCAATACTGATAAGATCATCATCATATATAACTAAAACAAGTGAAAGTCAAATATACTAGTACATCAAAAACATGTCAAAATGATACATGTCCAACAGTCGACATAAGTGAAAATGATACATGTACAAATGATATAAATAAAATTGATAAATTATGTAACTCAAATTGATACAAGTCAAGATGATACATGTCCAAATGATATAGTGAAAATGATACATGTCAATATGATACAACTCAACAATATAGTACTGCAGGTGTGAAAATGATACATATGATAGTAACCATGAAAAGAGTCATCATAATGATATATCAACAATGATCCATGATGTAGTCTATATGATCATGAATGTCATTGGTTACTATCACCAACTGTCTCATCATCATCATCGTCGTCGTCATCGTCATCGTCGACATCATCATTGTTATCGGCCTCGGTGTCTTCCATATCTACGTCATCATCATCCTCTTCAATGTGATCTGTACCGACATAACCAATATTTTGTGGATCTATATCATGTTGAGGATCATCTTGATCTTTGGAAGACTCGTGTTTTGCAAAAAAAAATCATTTAAAATGAAAAGTTATTATTTATTTCATGCAATAATTTATTTTTCTGTTATATATCTAATATTACAACATATGAGACGAAACCATAATCATATTACATCATATCAAAGTGCACATACCATAATAAAATTTCAAAAAAGTTACAGCTAATATTGGTGAGTCAGGAGAAACTTCAACTTTCAAAAACAAAGCCAATTAGGTTGGTAGACTTGTGTATCGGGCCATCATTTGGTGGAAGAGGAAGAAAGATGACTGGAACTTTGGAGGCCCACCATAATGGATTTCAATAATATTCAACCATGAGAGTAGAAGAGAGCTGATATCATGTATCAAAACATTAAGCATGCATTCTTCCAGCTAGCGTAGAAGGAGATGATTACTTTGCTTCATTTTCATTTGCATAACCATATCACGGTGTGGGAACCAAGAAGACCAAGGATGTCTAGTTTTATGTGGAGGTAATGGATGTGGTCCAAAATTTAGGAGGGGCAAGAAGGTCAATGCATGATCCTAATGAAATTGAGGAAGAACAACAAGAGAGGGACAGGAAAAATAAAATCAATATAGAGTTTCAAGGATTTGTTAAGCGAGTAAGAGAGCTATGGGAGCAGCCTCATCTAAAAGATTTTGAACTAGAGTTTGGTATACCATTTAGAGAACTTGGTTTTCATGGAGTTCCTTTCAAAGCCTCTGCTTTTATTGTTCCTACGGTAAGCTGTTTGGTAGAGTTGGTGGAATTACCTTTCTTAGTAATCCCTGTTAGTGAGATTGAGATTGTTAACCTTGAGAGAGTAGGACTTGGGAAAAAGGCATTTGATATGGCTATTGTTTTCAAAGACTTCAAGCGGGATGTACTCTGCATTGACACCATTCCTCAATCTTCACTTGATGGCATCAAGGAATGGCTAAACTCCATGGATATAAAATATTATGATAGCAGAATGAACTTGAACTGGCAGCCAATTTTGAAGAGTATTATTGATGATCCAGATAAATTTATTGAAGATGGTGGTTGGGAATTTTTGAATATGGAAGCTAGTGATTTTGATTCTGATAATTCAGAAGGGTCAAATCAAGGATATGAACCCTCTGATGTAGAAGAGGAATCAAAATTAGATTTCATGTAGCCACCATCAAGAGTGTTACAAACCAACAAGATGGAGGGAATTCTTATATAAGAATAATTCTCAATGTTGCAGGTACCGACTTTAATGCCAACTGCAATGGTAACATTGAAATTCCCTAGTAGTATTTATGTTAAGGAAATTTCCTTTAGATGCAAGGATTCAAAGCACATCAACCATGTGGTGCAAATGATTAAATCCCATAGATGATCTATAGCAACGAAAGAGTTTGAAAAGGAAGAGAGAGCTACACTGGGGAATCAGGAGAAACTTCAACTTTCAAAAACAAAGCCAATTAGGTTGAAAGACATGTGGATCAGGCCAACATTTGGTGGAAGAGGATGAAAGATGACTAGAACTCTGGAGGCCCACCATAATGGATTTCGTTATTCAACTAGAGAGTAGAAGAGAGAAAGCTGATATCATGTATCAAAACATTAAGCATGCATTCTTCCAGCCAGCAAAGAAGTAGATGATTACTTTGCTTCATTTTCATTTGCATAACCATATCATGGCATGGGAACCAAGAAGATCAATGATGTCCAGTTTTATGTGGAGGTAATGTATGTGGTCCAAAATTTAGGAGGGGAGATCCTAATGTCTACCAAGAGGCATAAAGTCAGATGAATTAAGTTCACCTACATGTCTACCAAAGTTTACTTCCAATTTTTATGACTATTTTTCTTGATTGTCAGAGTTTACTTACAAATTTGAAATTTATTTCTGGTCATTTTGATGAGGATATATTCAACCAATGTGTAAGCGCCTTTTTTTTGTATCACAACCATAGTAACGAGACTCAGACTCATCTCAGACTCGGCTAGGGTGACTCAACTTGGGGACTCGGTGTAGACTTGACAAAATGAAAAAACCCTAGAAATTTAAAGATTTTTAAGGATTTAAAACTTGTTTCATGCACCCTTTATTAAATAGACCTTAAATACACAATAATATCATTAAATACATACACAAGTATACATTGATCACTTAAGTATAAACACAAATTTTAGCTGAAGGAAATACACATACACAAGTATACTACTATTATGCCCTTAATAAATTTTTACCTGGCTGCAATGTCATTTGAGTAGTCTTAGTCTTATGCTCCAAATTGATTAAAGAAATGTGGAAGTGTTAAACTCCAAATTGCCAATACTAAGTATATCTATAACTATAAATTGTCTCTATCACATTCACAATAGAAAGGAACTTTTTGGAAGTAGTATGCTCTAAATTGCCAATACTTAGTGAATCTAGATCCATAGTTAGTAATGTCCAAACAAAACTTGTCCCAAAAACCATAGGGAAATGGGAAAAGTTAATGGGTAATAATCAATGGGATATGTAGGAGGCTGTCATACTGTCAGCTGATTACCTAAGCCTTCCCCCATGCCCATTTCCCTATGGCTGCTAGGACAAGTTTTGTTTGAACATTACTAACTATGGATCTAGATTCACTAAGTATTGGAAATTTAGAGCATACTACTTCCAACAAGTTCCTTTCCATTTTGACACACTATTAATGTGATAGAGACAATTTATAGATATAAATATTAAACAATGTTGCAGCCTACAATAAGCCAATAACACAAAAAAATTAACATTCAAAGTTTAAACTTTATAATTAAATTATTAAACTAAAAAACTAGGTTAGCTTTTAGTTAGCTTTTTTGGATAGCTCTACTGGGTGTTGAGGACATTCCATTTATCTTTTGAATGTTAAGAAGTTAGAGTTTCAAGGATTTGTCAAGAGAGTAAGAGAGCTATAGGAGTAGCCTCATCTAAAATATTTTGAACTAGAGTTTGATATACCATTTAGAGAGCTTGGTTTTCATGGATATAAAGTATTATGAAAGCAAAATGAACTTGAACTGGCGGCCAATTTTGAAGACTATTACTGATGATCTAGATAAATTTATTGAAGACTATTACTTTTAAACTAATTAATAACATTTACTTTTTCCAAGGAAAAAAATAATCATTTAACATATTAAATATACTTACAAATTATTGAAGGAATGTTTTTCAAAATTATTGAAGAATTAGCTCTTTTTGCCAGTGCTAGATGTACATTCGACATTAATGTTGATAGTCGACAATTTGCTATGTAATGAAGTTTTTTCTTGCATTTCCTTCGATGCTTCTTGGTTTGCGGGAGTAAGGAGAGTGTTAGGACGACAATGTGAAGTAGTTTGGTGGCTAACGTACCAAAGAAGAAATGGAGGCCAACTTCACTGTAAAAGCGAGGAGGAAATTGGATCCTTTTGATGGCAAAGTGACGGTGAAGAGACTGTGTGGCTTGTTCCTGTACAAGGATGTGAAGGTGGCACAATCTATGCAAATCATTCTGGGTAATGGCTTTGAAGATTTGAAGCACAGATATTAGACTAATATGGATATATACTCTCTGATCATGGCATGGGAACTAGACTTAGGAGAGTCAGTGGAGGTTGTAAGGAAAGTGATGAAAGCGTTGGTGCATAGAGATTTCTTAGTGAACATGGAGAGTATCCTGGAAAGGGCTATACTAGAAAAAGGATTTGTGAGTGAAGGCATGGAAGGTGTGGACCTAGAAGTAGCAGAGATAAATCACCCTTTCATTAGGTGGCCAAAAGCAAGAACCAAAGTTGTGTGGAGAGAGGGTGCAGAATGGGGGTGGAAAGCTTTGAAACTGTGCATCAAATTAATGGAGACTAAGGAGATAATAGCGTGACTCAAAACCATGGCTAGAGAGGAGCTGTGTGAGAAGAAGGGTTTGCATCCAAGAAAGAAGGTGAAGCCACTCGTGGAAATGTGCCCATTGCATCTGGGTAGCACTTCTGGAACTTTCGCGTAAACTAGTTTACTGTGTTTAAGCTAGATATTGATGTATAAGTTTAAGGGGTTAAGCCCTGTTTTTGGTTTCGATACTATAAATAGCTGGTGTTTGGGTAGTAGTTAGTTGGATTGTTTTCAGGCGATTGAGGTAGGGCTTTTTGATCCATAGGCTTTTATTCTATTTTAATAGATATGATGTGATGGTGCTGGAAGAAATTTTTATTTCGAGCTTTGTATATTTTGATTTATCTTAAATAAAATAAAAAATATTATCATCGATCGAAGAATTTTTTTTTTTAAATATCGTTTAATAAATTTGATATAATCTTATGAGCAAATTCAAATACCTGCGTACTCTCCTCACTAGAATTCCTCTGTGCATCCTGGTTTCGTGCTCTATTTAGTTGCTGGTAGCGCCCTGCTCTCTTCGCGTGATGTTTTTCCCTTTTATATCACCTGATTTCTTCCTTCACGCGAGAAATTTTTAAATTTTTAATTTTGATTTCTTCCTTCACATGGCGTTTTTCCCTTTTTTTTTCCCTTTTTTGTCATCTGATTTCTTCCTTAACGCCAACTTGAGCAATGACTTTTGGCCATTAATGTAATCAATTTGGGGTGCCTAAGGCCACACCAAGTGCACCTAATTGAGCGCCTATCATTGTACGTTTTTCCTAGTCTATCCTTGTGACTCAAAGTTCTCATCCTCAATTCGATTACACTGACCAAACAATGCAAATATTTCTTGACATCACTAGCTAGCTACACTTGTATAAAATCATAAAACATTATTTATTTTCTATCAAGTAGTTATTTTGATAATTCATGTGAAATGAATTATATTATTTTTCAATGAACAAAAATCAGCATGAATGTTCTTTTGATAATTCATGTGAAATCAATTATATTATTTTGCAATGAACAAAAATCAACATGAATTATAAAAATGTGGATAAGGATACAATGTTTTTTCGCCATTTACTCACATATTAATGCATGGGTAACGACACAAAAATATGACAAACATAGTTATATGAAATGGATGTGAAGTGTGTGTAGATGTATATGAATGCTTACAAATGCAAGTAAATGAATGTAAACTAATTGTTATCAAATTTTCACTACAACTCAATTTGATGGAGTTGTTTTGTTCAAAGTTTTATTTTAAGGTGAAAATTCAAAATTAACCTCTCCAGATGTTTACTCATTGCAAGTGTTTAAAATATTTTGGAGTTCCAAGATGCAATGTGTTTAAGTTGTCTAAAAGAAAAGAGATGCTTTCATTCTATATTCAGTTGCAGTGTTCAAACAAGTGATTTACATTATTTTACATGAAAGGAAAATATATAGAATTGAACAAGTGATTTACAAATGTTGAAAAGACATAGAATTGGGTAATGGAAAATCAAAATGTTGCCCTACCCAAACTCTTGCCTTGTTTTTGTGACCACTGCTATCCCATGGCTCCTTCATCATCTCAATGCGGTAGAGAAATTTTTACTGTAGTCCCGCAAGGTGCTTCATCCTTCTCTGCAGTAGTGTGGTGAAAGCTTCTGTGGCGGCACACAAGTCTTCCTTTTGTTCTTGGCGGTGTTGCGATGACTCCCGCAGGTCTTCCACCATTGGTGTGCGATAGTGCAGTGACCACCGTTGTCCTGCGGCTCCTTCATCAACTCGGTGTGGTAGAGTGGTTTTTATCGCAGTCCCACAAGTTGCTTCTTCCTTCTTGGCGGTAGTGAGGTGAAAGATTCTATGGAAACATTTTTATTCACAGAGGAGGCCATGGAGAGAGGACATGGACGGCGTAAAAATACTAAATCGCTGAGAGGAAAGTGGGTGGAAATAGATGAGACAACATTGATTAAGCACTAAATTTATTTTGATATTTTTTTGTGTGAGAAAAAATTACTAATGACCTTTTCATAAATGTTATGTGAGTAAGATTTTTGGATAAACTGTGTGCAAATTTTTACATAACTATCATGGATTGTGAAAATCGAATGTTATTAATTTTCATAAATGTGTTTGATAGCATATCATGCCATTGGAAATTAGGGGGGATTCCTGTCTCATAGTTGACTTAAGGAATGCCATAAGTCGATTGTTAGCATTTACAAGGTATGTAGTTATATGAAACAATCATGTGTGAGAGACATAGAGCTATTATATTGCATTTTAATTTATGACTAAAGGTTCATACTAACTTACTATTATTATATTAGGTGGGTCACATCTAAGGAGATCCATGAATCTCAAATGCCTAAACTTTGAAATGCTTCAGTAATATTATGTTGTACTTGGACAATTGAAAACCTATTTTATTCTCCTAGCAAGCTTTTTTATTTTCCATTATAATTCTAGACCAAACAACATTTGCGGGGATGGCCTTTTACACCAATCTTAATTTGTATGAAGTTCATGAACCTGTTGTCAAGCAACAAATTCCTTTCATAGATAGGAAATGTAAAGGCTTAATTTAAGAAAAGATAAGTAGTCTCTTTCTGAGGGTAATCCACATGCAAAAAGTAAAAAGCACATAAAAAAAACAATTGTACAGTAGAAAATCAGATTGAATCAGTTTTTGATAAGGAAAAATAGGTTTTGAAGGGGTCCTAAAACCCTTTACAATGATGCCAAGTTGCAAGAGAAATTAAACCACTAAGCCCAACAACCCAAAAAACCAAAAGGCTGATATAAGATGGAACATTAGCAACCCGTTAGCAAACCCAAAAGCAAAAAAATCAGCAAACCTGCTGAACCAAAAGACGATGCACCAACTACATAAAATTATCTAAAAAATTAGTCAAGGCCATGTTCTCCTTGATGACCTCCTCATGGATACTGATAACATCCTTCAGCTCCTCAACAACAACCCTCTTTTTCATCTTTCTCCTCGTGTTAAGGCACGAACCTGCCTGCATGTCCTTCTCTAGCACAGGAGTAGAAGCTTCCACTTTCTCCACTAGGTAAGAGCCACTAATCTCTTCAATCCTTTCCTCCATATTACCCAAGTCAAGCGGTTTTCCAGTCTAATTCAACGCTTTCTCATTCATAACAGAAAGACCCATAACAGTGGTCTTCAAAGAGTTATTGCTGATATTGACCACTGTTTTCAAGTCCTCCATCATCTTTCCCATTTTATACTCTAGAATTTCCACTCTGTCCTCTAATATTTTATTAACAATAACTTCCAAAGAGGAAATTCTTTCCTCATGAGAAACCCCCAAACAATCAGCATCGGCCAGTAGCTTATCAAGCTTAATATGCATTGATTTCACTTTTCCTTTTATTTCCCACTCCTTTTGGTTACCGCTTAACATAACAACACAAACATCTTGCCAATTTTTCATCTAAAGATTGAGCTCCTTAACCTCAAAAATTAATCACTTAACCAAGGAAAGCAATTTTTTCGTCCCATCTTGGGCCATTCTACAAAACATATTCATGTCAATTTCATCCCAGTTAACCAGAGGCTAACCCTTCTGCTCCAAGTCAACAAGGGCATCAAAACAATCCCTATTTTGTTCATCCTCTTCTTCGGTCGAGGAATCCTCGACATCCACAACATCCACCTTTGTCCTCTCCTTATCTGGCAGATTCTCCAAATTAGCTAACACTTCCAGATGTTCCTTCTTCACTTCCTTCTCCACAATAGAAAAATCTTGAGAACAATTAACCACATCAATCTCCTACATATCCACGGGGCCAGTCTCATTAGGCTTCACCTCCATCTTAGAGTTTCCCATATTAGCAGGGCCACTCAATTGACCACACAAATTAATTGGCACCTTGAACCCTTGCACTGGGGAGCTCTCTAGCAAACCATCTTTACCAAGAATAGGGTTCCCCAACGAAGCGTTCTAAACACAATCAAAATTTGAAGGATCCACATCACCCACAGGATGACAACCCTTCAAATCCTCATCACCCATAGAAAGAAAACCCTTAAAACCCTCTTTTCCAAAAGACAACGTAGGATTCACATTTGAACTAGGGGAAACCACCTCAATTTTCCTTTTGGCAGAAGCTTTAACTTTCTTCATGCCTTTGGTTTTCTCCTTCGAAGATCTTCTAACAGAATTAGCCATAGTCTCCCGCAACTCCACATTAGTCTCATAGCCCTTACCCCATTCTTCCAATTACTCTTCCCTTTCCTCAAAGCCTCCTTCATCAATAGACATATCCTCATATTCTGACTCTTCCTCCTCCAAACTACTGACCCATTCATCGGCAGAGTCCCCTATTTCACACCCATCATTTTTAACTTCCTTCTTACCAAGAGTTTTAGGGGAGACCGAGATCAACTTTAGCTTGATATGAGAAAAAATAAAACACATAAGCCCTTGATGAAGAACCACCTTCTTAGGGTTCTTTCTGTGGTCTTCAATACTCTTCTCCATAGAATGTAAAAGGTAAAAAGGAAACAAGACCAAAACATTATGCCTAAAATGATTTAAGAGCATAAAATGGTGAGTGTAAACCACATAGAATCTACCTTCAAGGTTGAAGTAGTGCATAATGGCCAACACGAGATCCCTCCAAAGTGACTTCAGTGACTTCCTAGCATAACCTCCACTTCCAATTTCCTTAACCTTCTTCCTCTTGTCATGTTTAAATAAGTTCACAAAAGCCTTCTTAGCCGCTCCCCTGTCTCTGAAAAACTTTCTCCCAACAACTGAAAGACCAGTTACCTTCACAATAAAATCCTCTTCAATTCCAAACTCAATGCCCTGGTAATGCAGATACCTCCCATTCCATCCTTTCACAAAGAAATCTGTTACATTAGGGTCCGGGCGTTGAATTCTTTACAAAAATTGAGTAAACCCCCCCAATTCCAAGTGCTCCCACACAGTAGCATTTTTCTGAAACTCTTCAGAGGAACTCGACCCTCAATTTTGCAACGGTCACCACCCATAGTGACAGGCAAAAAACAAAAACCAAATAACACCTGGAAGAAGTGAAAAAGTAAAATGAACCAGACGCTACTCAAAACAATACAACAAACGCCCATAAATACGTGTGGGCTTATCATTCCAAGTAACCCTGCCAAAACTACTAGCCCATCCTTCTATGGAAACCAAGGAAAGAATAATGAAACTGGAAGAGCAAAAGGTTGACGTGTAAAACCCAACTTAAAATTATAATGAAAAACCTTTCCCCAAGAACATCTCGCTTAGAAACAAGCCAACTGGTCATCATTAGAAATACACTTCAAATTAAGAGGTAGTGATTCAAAAGAATCCCACTCAGATCTCTCAGCCACTCCCATGTTGGCAATCCCATCAGCCATCATGTTCGCTTCACAAAAAACATGTGTGATTTTGATCGCCTCAAAAGAGTTAATAATAGATATCGAGTCATTAATAAAATTGTCAATTGACCATGAAGGAGGACATTTCATCATGAGACAATTAATCACATTAAGAGAGTCCCCCTCTAGCCATAGTTTAGAAACACCTTATTTCTTAGCCAAAACTAATCCATGATAAGTTGTTGTAGCCTCCGCATAAAAAAACAATTGTACAGTAGAAAATCAAATTCAATCAGTTATGTCTTATTTCGCTTGCACACTTATCTGAAAGACATAGGGTGTTCACCATGCATTTCCCTTGAAAAAGAAAACATGTGCTTTCATTTATTTTTATTGTATATCTCAGAAGTGAAATTGTTGTTACATAATGATGCACTGAGAAAATAATATATACAAAAAAATGCAAAGAAAATGTTTGCAATTTAACATGCAACCTACTGTGTTGTGCTGAAAGGAATCAAGATTAACTAGAACAAGAAATAAAAATAAAAATTTGATGATTGTACTTAAAAGTGAACAGGGTATGAAAAGTGTGGACAATGATGGTGCTGAAATTGAAGACCCTGATTCTGATGACATTACTGTTTTATGTCATTAGAGATAAAGAGCATATACAATTTTATATACATAGAAAATGAAGATTTGAAACTAGTAAACTGAAAGTGTAAACACTGTAATATTTTTCCTTAAACAATAATTCACATACTCACTTACAAAAAAGGGTGAAGCATTTTTTTATTCAAACTCTGTTTTCTTTAATAGACATAATAGTAAAATAGTATTTACAAGTACAAGAATATATACACTGTTTCATAGAAAATAAGGAATGTTTCACATAATATATCTTTAGAATTTAGGAACTTCCTTTGTTGGATATTTGGAAATTCCTACAAACAAGTTCTGCTTCAGAGCAAAAAAACCCGGAAGTGTTTCACACCGGCTCAAGGTACAATGATAAATTAATGCATGTTGATTATTTTAGATGGAGATTGGAGCAAATGCAGAGCTTGAGCGTTCAACTAGAAAAAGAAGAAGATATGTATGTGGACGTGGCCCTAAAACTGCTAAAGAAATAATTCAAATGAGTGATTGTACAAAGAGAAGCATATTTATGATTTTATCTTAGAATGTACAAAATTTCTCTATCGAATATTAAAGATGTTAGGTTGGATCAGAAAATGGATAAGAGATTTATGATTTTATCTTTAGAATATAGGAACTTCCTCTGCCGGATATTTGGAAATTCCTACACTTAGGTTTTGCTCCCGAGCGAAAACACCCAGAAGTGTTTCACATTGACTCAAGGTACAATCCAACCTAGTTATGACACCGATAGCAATCCAATTTTTCCTGAACCGTCCATACCCGAATGTTGCATCACAATATTTTCTTTTTGCACATAAAAATGCCACATATTAACCCCTTCTAAATAAAACTCAAAATACTATGAAACAATGAGTCCCCTATATTAGTAAGAAAGTAGGCAGTCTATAGGGCATAGTTTGATTTTATACAAGGATGCTCATGAAAGGAATCTTCAAGTGACTGTGAGTGAGTTGTTTGAGATTGTAGCTGATGGTGCAATATCTAGTCTTAAAGGCAATTAGAAAAGCAGTAAATGTGCAAGAAAATCAAATTGCACACAACAAAAAATTCACAATGTTATCTTGCATAATGCCTTAATGTTGAAGACAAAAATCTCATTGTATCTTGATGAAAGTAGTGACCTTAATGGTCAATCACTGGCAACCATGATTTTAAAACATGCTATTGTGCTTATGGAGGCAACATTTTAAGCAAGGCGGTGAATGGTGGTTTGGAACAATGGCAGGTATGAAGGAGTTGCTTTATATGCATACTATGCAGTCTAGCTTAAGACAATGTTCTTAGAAGAGATTAAAGGTGGATTATGGAGCTCAAAGGTTACATGATAAAGATTAAAGCAAAGACTGAGATCTATTTAAAAGCCACTATCATGAAGATATTAAAGATGTCAAATGCAAAAGCCTAGCAGCTGGAGTAATGAACATAGTGAGAAAGAGGACAATGTGCTAGGGAAAATTTAGGAGATCTCTCCACATTATCTAAACATAGGAAAATACATCATTTATTTATTTATTTTAAACTAAAATAAATTATTCTAAACCCTATATAGGACACATTGATACTTCAAAAGCATCTGATTTATTTTTTTAAATTAAAAGAAGTCATCCTAAACCCTATATAGGATACATTGATACTTCAAAAGAATCTGAAGGAATTTGAGATTATGCAAATATATGTCAATTAAATACATGGATTACAAACAGTAGCGCGAACATTGTAACCCTTGTTGATCAAAGTAGGAATGGGATAAACAACAATGAATCCTATGCCTCCTATCATGCACATCTCCTTACCATTTTCTGTCATTCTTTACTGAAACACTTCTCCATTTTGGTAGGCTACGCCTAAAAATAAGGTTTCAACAAAGGTTTTATTGTATGTTTATTAAAATGAAAACTCCATTCTGGTGGGCTATGCCTGAAAATAAGATTTCAATGAAATTTTTAGAGTATGTTTATTAGAGTTTTATAGTATTTTGGCAGGCTATATTCAAATGGACTGTGACTGACTTGATTTGCTGCATTTAGTGTTGTAAATTGTAATGATGCCACAATTACTGTACTACCGTTGTCTCTTATTATACCCGTTGTGGTATGGTGGTGTTCTTCCCTTCCCTTTTGTCGTTTACCACACTACCGCCTTGCTCAAGGCTTCTTGTTGCGGGGTTGCGGTGTATACCGCTCTACCGCATATGTTGCTCACCTTCCCGGTGGTATAGCGGTGTATGCTTTTGATCATTACTTGAAGAGTGTCGATGAGACAATCGTATTTGTCTTACTAATATCTCAATGTCTCATCCACATTAGATCTTATGTTCCTCTGATATTGGTTGTTGGTGTCGATGAGACAAGTTAATCTCTCTTGCCGATATGCCACTGTCTCATCGATATTTTCCTTTGGCGGTATTTCTTTATATATCGGTGTAACTCTGCCATGTCGGGGAGACTTGTGATTATCATTGTAGTATGACAGTGTTTTTCCCTTCCCTTTTATTCTTTACCACACTACCGCCTTGCTCAAGGCTTCTTGCTGCAGGGTTGTGGTGTATACCGCTCTACCACATATGTTGCTCACCTTCCCGACAGTATAGCGGTGTATGCTTTTGATCATTACTTGAGGAGTGCCGATGAGACAATCTTATTTGTCTTACCGATATCTCAATGTCTCATTGGCATTACTTCATTATATACAAGATTTGTGTTTCGCCGAGCACTTGTAGATATACCTTGTCAATGTGATGTAAGTGATTCTCTCCTCGATATGCCCATATCTTGTTGAAATTTCACTGTTTTACATCATCGATGAGACATATAAATAAGTCTCTTCGACATAGCGGTGTCCAAATCGACGCTAACTCGAAGCTAAACTAGAGCTAAAAAGTGGTGCTAAACTCGAAGCAAAATGCGGCGCTAACGATGGCACCACACTCAAAGCCAATATCAGCGCTAAAGGCGGTGCTAATGTCGGCACAAAGGAGCACCAAAATTAGTGTCGACTTGTTCTGATTAGCGCAAATAAACACCAAAAATAACACCATCTCTATAAATAGCGCTGACGTTTTCAAAAAATTGGCAAAAAATACATTAAAATAGTGGGTGGAAGCAAAAAATGGAGCAAATCATAGGGATTTGTTGTAGTGATGCCACTATACCTGTTAATGGCATGGAAGTCAAATTAATCCAAGAAAAGAGAACTCCTAAACTCATTGAGGATGTCTACCTAGTGGAACATGTGCATTTCATTGATATGGATATGGATAACTTCAAAGTTGTAGTTGCATAACCAACAAAGGATGAAGATACAAAAATAAATAAAGAAGTGAAGCAACATGCTCAAAATAATGGCTTATGGACCATGTATTTTGATGGGGCATGTTCAAAAGAAGGATCAGGTGCAGGAGTGATTCTCAGATTACCAGAAGGTAAATCCTACAAATACTCATTTTCACTAAAGTTTAAGTGTACAAATAATTTTGCTGAGTATGGAGCCCTATTATTAGGATTAAATATAGCAATAAAACAAAATATTAAGGAAATTAGGGTTCTTGGTGACTTTGAGTTAGTGGTATCCCAAATTAGAGCTAAGTATGTGTCAAAAAACAAAAGATTGAAACAATATAGAAATGATGTTTGGGATACAATTGAGATGTTTGATGATTTCTCTATTGATTGGGTAGAAAGGTCAAAAAATGCAATGGTTGATCTTCTTGCAAACATTTCTTTGAGACTTGATGATATAACTTTTGCTGGAGTATCAAAGGTTGAAGTCCAAATGAGGCCTTCTATCCCTCACAACATTCATAATTGGTAGATATTTAATAATTACACCAATTTGTTGAAATTCCTACATTGTGTGGATGAGTATCATAGCCAAGATATTGATGTCCAAAACTTTGTTGAGAAGATTGATGGAAAGGACACCATTTTTGGCAATGAGGTAATTCAACTCAAGACCAATAAGATCCCAAGAGGATTGGTGGCCCTAGAAAGAGTGTTTGATAACTCTAATAAATGTAATGTCAAAAATAACTCTACACATAAACAAGATTTGAAGGAGATCAACTTAGGAACTAATTATGCACCCAAGAAAGTCTATATTGGTAAGAAGCTCAACCCCAAAATTAGAACAATGTTGGTCTCTTTGCTTAGAAAATATAAACATGTGTTTCCTTGGTCATATGATGACCTAAAGTTTTATAGAGAAGATCTGTTTCAATATGAAATCCCTTTAAAACTAGATGCTAAGCCTTTTAGATAGAAGAAAAGGCCAATAAATCCAACATTGGCCCCTAAAATGCAACAAGAGCTCATGAAGCTTAGAGAGGGTGGAATCATAAAGCCTATCAGACATTCCACCTGGGTGTCAAACTTGGTACCAGTTAGGAAAAAGAATGGAGATATTAGATTGTGTGTAGATTTTAAGAATCTAAAAATATCTTCATTAAAGGATAATTATCCATTACCTAATATGGAGGCAATGTTGCATAGAGTTACTAGCTGTGAACTCTTGTCCATGATGGATGGGTTTTAGGCTACAACTAGGTAAGAGTAAATGAATCAAAGCGGTATAAAAATATCTTCACTACCCCATGGGGAACATATGTGTATATCAGAATGCCTTTTGGTTTGACCAATGCAGGAGCAACATTTCAAAGAGCCATGGATGTGGCTTTCTCAAATTTTATAGACATAGTCATGGTGGTATATCAAGATGACCTAACAACATATTCCAAGAAAGAAGAGGAGCATTGTGTGCACCTAGAAAATAAATTTTCAAGAGCCTTGGAATATGGTATTTCATTGAACCTTACGAAATGTACATTTGGGGTCACAAAAGGAAAATTGTTGGGTCACATAGTTTCAAAAGAAGGAATCAAAATTGATCTAGAAAGGGTTGCTGCAATTGATAGGATTCCAATTCCTAAAACAGTGAAGGGAATTCAATCATTTTTTGGCCAGATAAATTTTGTTAGAAGGTTTGTTACAAACTTTGTTGAGACTACAAAATCCATCTCCAAGATGTTGAGAAAACAAGAAGAAGTTGCATGGGGAGATGAGCCTGTTAAAGCATTTAATAATATCAAGAAAGCCATTAAAGAAACACTAGTGCTCAAGTCACTTGATTTTTCTAAGCCCTTTTAGTTGTTTTTTTTTGCATCATTTCACACTATAACTACTGTCCTATTACAAAAAAATGATGAGGATTATGAAAAATCCATTGCTTTCTTCAACAAGTCACTTCAAGCAGTAGAACTAAAATATGATATAATAAAAAAGCAAGCTTACGATTTGTTGAAAGTCATGAAGAACTTTAGGCCTTACTTGGTGGGTGCAAAGATAGTGGCTTATGTACCTAATGTTGCAGTCAAAGACATACTCACTCATCAAGAATTCACTGGGAGGAGGTGTAGATGGATCAATAAGATCCAAGAGTTTAGTATTGATATTCAGATAACTACACTTGTCAAAGGGCAATGTTTATCCAAGTTGATGGTCGAGTCCAATCTTGAAGCCAACCAAATTAATTAAGTAGAAGGTGATATTCCTGTAAAGGAGTGTGTTGTTTAGGGTTGCCCTTGGTATAAGGATATTCTATATTATCTAAAGAACATTTCTTGCCCTAATCACATGATTGATAATAAGAAAAAAGACACTAAAGTTGCAAGCAATAAAGTATGTCATGATAGAAGTTTGATTGTATTGTAGGGATAGGGCTTGTGTGATGTTAAGATGTGTCAATGAGAAGCAAGCAAGGAAAATCCTTGATAAAATGCATAGTGGCGTTTGTGGAGGCCACTACATGACCAAAACAATTGCCCACAAGATCTTAAGATCTAGTTATTGGTGGCTTTCCCTTTTCTTTGACACTCACAAAATGGTAAAGAAGTGTTGGAAAATTGAATGCTCCTGAGCCTTCCCGTTGCCACCTACTTGTCAGGGGCATTTGATGCCTGCAGCTGAAAGATTGTTTTGGGGATTACTTTCCCACTTGTTCGTGATCTGCACTTGAAGATTGTAGAAGGAATTAATGAAGTTAGGAATTTTTGAATTCTAATTCAATGCTGGTAGGGGATTTTGAATTTGAGGGGGAATGTGGTTAAAGACAAAGGAATGAAGGTAGATTATTCTGTCCGAGCAGAAAAGAGTCAGTTGAAAAATTTGGAGAAGTTGAATTCCTGAGCAGTAGCAGTTTGAAGGGAATGTTCTTTGTTCTTTGTGTGATTCAGAGAATGTTTTCTATGTGAGCTTCTGAAAGCTCCTAAATAGCAGCACCTGTTTGTTTTGTGTGAGCAGAGATTGCTCCTGAAGAACTCCTAGCAGCTCTTGTCAGTTGAGCTCCTAGTAGCTCTTGAAGTTATCTTTTTCTGACCTTGAGCAGCTGATTTCTCCCAACAGATTGTGATTCATAGCTTAGAATTAGCTTTCAGTAGTTTATGTTTAATCTTTCTTGTATTGTCATTTCCAACATATTTTAAATACAAAAGGAAAATATTGCATGCCCAGATTTGTCTCCTTGTTTTGTTATTTTATTCCGCATTTGTATTCCTCTATTTTGGGGAAATAGAGCAACAACTCTATGTGATTTTTGTGCAATTAGAAAGTTTGACATGGTATCAGAGCTATAGGCCCCATTTCCTTGTGAGTTAGCACATTCTTTTTTTAGGTATTGATTTTTTCTGTGTAGGAGACATGGTTGGAGATGAAGGAAAGAGCTGGCAGCAGCCACCATCCTTTAATGGATAGAACTATGATGTTTGGGCGAAGAAGATGAAGACCATTATGGTCGCCAATGATTTGTGGGAGTTTGTGGTCATGGGTTCAATGATGTAACTGACCCAACAACATATGTTGTGCTCACAAATAACCAAAAGAACCAGTTGAAGGAGTTGAGGAGGAAAGATGCTAAGGAATTGAGTTTGATAGAAGTAGCCTTGATGGAGGCCATTTTTCCTAGAATAGTAGCAGCAAAGGAACTGACAAGGTTAGATTGGTGAAGCTCTAGATGCTTCGAAGAGAGTTTGAGACTCTTGAAATGAAGGACAATGAGTCCATTTTTGTTTTCACACAAGACTCCCAGGTTTGATAAACCAGTTGAGAGTGAATGCTGAGATCATTTATGATCAGAGGATTGTGGAGAAAGTTCTCAGGAGCTTACCCATGAAGTTTGATGCAGTGGTGATTGCCATTGAAGAGGCAAAGGATCTCTCTATGTTGTCTGTTGATGAGCTGATGGGTTCTCTGCAAACCCATGAGCAACACCTAAATAGGTTTGCAAGTTCCTCCCAAGAGAAAGCTTTTAAGGCTCAATCAAATGCAAGAGCAAGGGGGAGAGGTAGAAACAACTCTAGACGTGGTAGAGGGAGATCTGGATGTGGTAATGCTGGAGAAGATAGCTCGGCAGGACCAAACAACCAAGAGGGAGCAAACAGCGCTCAGACCAGCTCCCGAAGAGGCAAGAAGAACAATAGTTCGAATATGAAGAGTGACAAGAGCAATGTAGAGTGCTACTACTGTCATAAGTTCAACCATTATGTGAGTGAATGTTGGACCAAGCAAAGAGATCAGTCAAAACAAAATGCAAATGTGGCTAAAGGAAACCAGTCCACAACCTTCATCATGTGCAACATTGGTGAAGAAGGCAACCCCGAAGTTTGGTATTTGGACAACGGTTGCAGCAACCACATGAGTGGTAATGAAAGTATTTTTTCCTTGATTGACAAAAATGTAAAGTCTAAAATTAGAATGGGGAACAATGGAGTAGTTCCTGTTGTTGGAAGAGGATCTATTATGATCCGCAACAAGCAAGGTGAGAAGAAGGAGATACAAAATGTATTTCTTGCTCCTGGGTTAAAGCATAACCTCATGAGTGTTGGTCAGCTGATCCAAAATGGATACAAAGTGCTGATGGAGAAGGGTCAATGTGTCATTTATGACAAGAATGAGAGGATGAAGGTGTTTGCAACAGTCCAAATGATAAAGAATCAGATGTTTCCGTTGAAGATTGAAACACATTTCTCATCTCAGTCCATTGTTGCACCTCTCAAGAATGGAGAATGTACAATAGTACATCATGTAGCGCTCAAGAGCACCATTCAAGACCCCTCCAAGCTATGGCATCTCAGGTATGAACATTTAGGCTATGCTGGTTTGAGTCTTTTGTCCAAGAATAAAATGATTGATGGTTTGCCAAGGATAGTAGAGCCTAATGTTAGATGTGAGGCTTGCATTTTGGGAAAGCAACATAGGCAACCCTTTCAATCGGGAAACTCTACAAGGGCAAGAGCACCATTGGAGCTAGTGCACACGGATTTGGTAGGCCCTATGCAAATCATTTTTGTTGGTAAGAGCAGATTTTTTATGACCTTTATTGATGATTACAACCGTAAGACATGGGTCTATTTTTTGCAACATAAATTGAAGCTTTTGATAAGTTTTTGTTGTTTAAGGCCCAGGTTGAAAAAGAAAGTGGACACTTGCTTAAGGTCCTAAGGTTAGATCGTGGAGGAGAGTATACCTTTAATTTGTTTGTGAATTTTTGCAAGAAAAATGGCATCAAGAAGGAGCTTACAACTAGTTATACTCTGCAGCAAAATGGAGTGGCTGAAAGAAAGAATCAGACCATTGTGGAGATGGCAAGGAGCATGATGAAAGTAAAAGGACTCCTAACTGAATATTGGGGAGAGGCTGTAGCAACAGCTGTATATTTGATTAATAGAAGTCCAACAAAGGTGGTCTGTGACAAGATACCTCAAGAGGCATGGACAAGACACAAGTGGACAGTTGAGCACTTGAGAGTGTTTGGGTGTGTAGCATATGCACACGTGCCTAAGGAAAAGAGGCAAAAATTGGATGACAAGGGTGAAAAATGCATTTTCACGGTCTATAGTGAAGAGTCCAAGGCCTATCGACTATACAATCCGGTCACCAAAAAGATAGTCATTAGTAGGGATGTGGAGTTCCTAGAAGACAAGTCATGGGATGGAGTGGTAAATTCTGAAGCTCAGAACCGCTCCTGACAGCTCCTGAAGAAGCAGAAATTGAACATGAAGTTTAGCAAGATGAGTCTGCAGATGCTCCTGAAAGCATCGCTCGAGCTTCTGAAGAGCTCCTGAGAGCTCCTGAAAGCTCCTGAAGTGAGAAAACAAAAAGGCAAGTAGCCAGAGACAACCAGAAGATTGGCTCTCGAAAGCTCTAGAAGATCAGCTCCTGAAGAAGAGCTCCTGAAGAGCTCCTGAGCTCCTGAGAGCTCCTGAACTTGCCTGCTTAGCACAACAGCAATAGTAGTGAAAGTTCAGAACCACCTCTCACCTCCCTAATGCCAAAGAAGACCAAGAGTCTAAGGGAGATCTACCAAAATGAAAGGTATGATGAAGAATTTGATGAGAGTGTGAATTTTGCATTGTTTTCTCATGGTGATCTAGTTTATTTTGAAGAAGCTGTGAAAAGAGGAGAAATGGTGTGAGGCCATGGATGAGGAGATAGATGCAATAAAGAGGAACAACACATGGGAGTTAAAAGATTTTCCTCCCAACAAGCAAGTTATTGGGGTGAAATGGGTCTACAAGACCAAGTGCAATGCCGAAGGAAGGATAGACTGGCATAAGGCAAGATTAGTTGTCAAAGGGTACAAACAACAGTTTGGGAGAGATTATAATGAGACATTTTCCCCCTTTGCAAGGATGGAAACCATGCGGGAAGTCATAGCAATCGCAACCCAACACATGTGGAAGGTATTTCAAATGGATGTGAAGTTTTCCTTCCTAAATGGAGTATTGGAAGAAGAGGTTTATGTGGAGCAACCATTCATATATGAAGTTCCGGGTCAAGAACACAAGGTGTATAGGCTAAAGAAAGCTCTTTATGGGCTGGAGCAAGCTCCATAGGCATGGTACAACATGATTGACTCATATTTGATGAGCAATGGCTTTAGCAAAAGCGATGGTGAGCCCACTCTTTACATCAAGGCAACGAATGGTAAAGTTTTGATTATTGTCTTGCATGTAGATGATTTAGTTTTCACTGGGGATGATGATTTCCTAATTGTTGATTTTAAAGAGGCCATGAAAAGACAGTTTGAAATGAAAAATTTAGGTCTCTTGAGATATTTTCTAGGAATAGAAGTAAAACAAATGCATGATGGTATATTTATCTCTCAAGAAAAATATGCAAATGAGATCTTGAAGAGATTTAGGATGCTTGAAAGCAAGCCTGCCCCAACACCAACGGCCATAGGTATGAAGTTAAGCATGGAAGATTGCAACAACAATGTGGATTTGACCATGTTTAAGAGTTTGGTTGGAAGCTTAATGTATTTGACAGCAACTAGGCCTGATATAATGCATAGTGTGAGTCTTATTTCTAGGTTTATGAAGACTCCACGGGACACCCATTAGCAAGCGGGTAAAATAATCCTGAGGTATGTGAAAGGCACCAAAAGATATGGCATTCTGTATACAACAACAAATGAGTTTGGGCTGGTTGGATACACAGATAGTGATTGGGCAAGAAGTTTGGATGATAGGAAGAGCACATCGGGCTACATGTTTCATTTGGGTCCGGGAGTCATCTCATGGGCTTCCAAGAAGCAACCTATCGTTTCCCTATCTACAACAGAGGATGAGTATATAGCTGTGAATGCAACAACATGCCAAGCTATTTGGCTGAGAAAAATCTTGGCAGATTTGAGAGAAGAACAAGAGGATGGAACAATAATTTATTGTGACAATGTTTCAACGATAGATTTGACGAAAAATCCTGTGTTTCATGGAAGAAGCAAGCACATTGAAATCATGTATCATTTTATTAGAGAATTGGTTGAGAATGGTGAAATTAAAACAACATTTTGTAGGTCTGAGCAGCAACTAGTAGACATATTCACCAAGCCTTTGAGAAAGGACAGTTTCGAGTGCCTGAGAACTAGATTGGGCATTGTTGATTTGGATCAGGTTTGATCCTGTTTTGTTGGCTCAAGATCAAGGGGGAGTGTTAGAAAATTGAATGCTCTTGAGCCTTCCCATTGCCACCTACCTATCAGAGGCATTCGATGCCTGTAGCTGAAAGATTGTTTTGGGGATTGCTTTCCCCACTTGCTCCTAATGTGCACCTAAAGACTGTAGAAGGAATTAATGAAGTTAGGAATTTTTGAATTCCAATTCAATGCTGGTAGGTGATTTTGAATTTGAGAGGGAATGTGGTTAAAGACAAAAAGGAATGAAGGCAATTATTCTGTCGGAGCAGAAAAGAGTTAGTTGAAAAATCTGGAGAAGTTGAATTCTTGAGCAGCAACAGTCTGAAGGGAATGTTCTTTTTTCTTTGTGTGATTCAGAGAATGTTTTCTGTGTGAGCTTCTGAAAGCTCTTGAACAACAGTAGCTATTTGTTTTGTGTGTGAGTAGAGATTGCTCCTGAAGAGCTCTATGTAGCTCCTGTCAGTTGAGCTCCTAGTAGCTTATGAAGTTATTTATTTCTGGTTGAGCAGCTGATTGCTCCCAGCAGATTGTGATTCGTAGCTTAAATTAGCTTTCATTAGTTTATGTTTATTCTTTCATGTATTGTCATTTCCAGCATATTTTAAATACAAAAGGAAAATATTGCATGCCCAGATTTGTCTCCTTGTTTTGTTAGTTTATTCCGCATTTGTATTCCTCTATTTTGGGGAAACAGAGCAACAACTCTGTGTGATTTCTGTGCAATCAGAAAGTTTGACAAGAAGTGTGATGCTTGCCAAAAGTTTTTTGGTAATTTGAATTTTTTTGGTGCTTTACCCCTTAGGCCACAAAGTGTTGAGGCCCCCTTTTAGCAATGTCGCATATACTTCATCGATGAATTCAATGAAAAATCTAGTGGTGGCCACAGTTGGATCCTGGTAACCACACATTACTTCACCAAATGGGTGGAAGCAAATCCTACAAGAAAGGCAACAAGCAAAGTTGTCATAAACTTTATTATGGATAACATCTTGATCAGGTTTGGCACCCTTGCAAAGTTGATCATGGATAATGCAATGTGTTTAGGTTAGAAGAGTTTGCAGACTTTTGCAATGGTTATGGTATTACCATATCATACTCTTCCCCTTACCATCCACAGGGAAATGGACAAGCTGAGTTACCACCAACAACAAATATACACCCATTTTTTCACGTTTCATGTTTACAAAAAGTGATTAATCAATAGGTTTCTACATAGATAGTGTTTCCAAAGCTAGATGAAGAGGGAAGATAGTGTTAGAAAAAGTGATTAAAAAAAGTATATTTGAAGTGGGTGATTGGAGTTTCATGAGATTGCAATCATATAAGAAAATGCCTCTGAAGTAATAAAACAAGAATAATAAGTTGTTTCCAATATATAATGATGCATACCGGATTCTGTAGAAGACCAACAATGTAGCTTACAAGCTTGAGTTACCACCAACAACAAATATACACCCATTTTTCCATGTTTCATGTTTAGAAAAAGTGATTAATCAATAGGTGTCTACATACATAGTGTTACCAAAGCTAGATGAAGATGGAAGAATCATATTGGTTCTAGAATTAATTCTCTAGGCATACACAAAAGGTTGATGACTATGACTATCACAAAGTACCTCATTTAGTGGAAAAATCTAACTATTTAAGATGTTATATAGGAAGATGAAACTTTTAAACAAAAGTATCTATAGTTGATCAACATTGAGAATAACGCCTATACAAAGGGGGCATGTTGTACCCTTAATCTCTTAATGTGCATAAGGATATGAATATTCAATTTGTGACTACCATTAATCTTAACTAAATTATATGGTAGAATTACATAAAAATTAAAGAATAAATCAAACTTAACATAAAACTATATCACATATCAATATATAAGTATATTAAATCATTCCACCAAATTAAACTCAAACCTAAATAAAAATTTAGGTTAATATATACAAATTTCACCATTACACTATTTAAATATAAAAAATAAGGAAGACAAAAAAAGCCTTTCTCCTCTGTAACTACCTCTTCTTATGCTACCTTGACTTGTAGGTTACTAACTAAACAATTCCAACAAAACATCGATACGAGTATAAAATATAGGTAGATTTTGAATTCCAACAGTGATTTTATTATTATTTTAGAAAAGATTAGTTGGTTCGCTGTGCTTGTTATGGATAGTTTGACCATCTTTTGGCCCCGATGAAAAGACATTTATAGCATGTGATCCAAATAAAACAAGCTTGAATTTCAAAGCATGGAGCTAATGATTAGCTTAACAACTTCAAAAATTGAATTGTAGTATTAGCTGCATTTTGGCTTGCCAGGCCACCAAACACAGTGGCTTCATTGCTCTGAGAAGACCCTCCAGCCAAATCAGAAAGTGCCCTTATTACTATGAAGGGAACTCCCTGTTCAAGGCACACTAATGCCACAGCTGCACTCTCCATGTCTATGGCTGTTATGTTGAATTTTGAATAAATAAAGTTCCTGTATGCCCCATTGTCCACAAATACATTTGCACTTGATCCTTTTGCTACTCGCAGGACCTTGGGTGTATGTGACAGGCAAGTTGTTGCATTCAAACAGGATTCCAGTGTGAAATTCTGCTTGTGTTGACAAGATTGGAAAAGCCCAGATCAGACATCTCTGAGTATAGCCCTGAATGAGTTTTCTTGCTACTGCTAGAACAATGAAAGTAAGGAGAAAGAGTTTATACCTCAAGTTTCTTTGCAATATGGTAGAAATGCTTATCCACAGGCACCCAGAAGGCATGCTCTCGAACCTCTGGAGTCCCACTTATTGGAAAGACTTCCTCTGGTTGATACCATACATTATTAAGAAGGTTATCTGAGCTTCCAGGTGTACTGAAATTGGCGAAATTGAGGTATCCAATCTTTCTGGTGTAATCTCCATCCACTTCTAAAGCAAGCTCGTCATTGGGTCCATCACCAAATCTCTGTACCACATAGAATTAGTTTGAATTAAATGATTAATCATCAACCTTTCGGATCATAATTACCTTTCGGATCATAATTGTTTCTCGCTGATCCAAAATGTTGATGACAAAAATTCTACACGAGCAAATTCATAAATATCATCAAATCTCTGAATCATATAGAAATTCGTTTGAATTACATGATTTATCATCAATGTTTCAGATCATAAATATTTCTCACTGATCCAAAATGTTGATGACAAAAATTCTACACAGTCAAACCCATAAATATTGATTAACTTAGACGATTTAGTTCAAGACAAAAGGACATATTTAGATCTCAAAGTGTCTACCTGCCAATTCCATAGGCCTGTATGTGCCCAATACTGAGGAATGGTGACATATCCAACATACAAAGATGGGTTTGCATTTCCTGCAATCCCAAACTGTATAACTCCTTTCACATTGAAGAAGCTCAGTAATAATTGGGTAGTCAGTCCTGAATTTAGCTGCACAAGCATGTAAGATTTAGTAATGGTGATTTCCTTATACAGATCAGATACTAGGAAAAATCTATGTTCCTTTACTGTAGAAATCCCTCCATAGTATAGAGATCATTACTCACCATTGCCAGTCCTGACATAGAAACAATGACTCCATGCTTATGAATCCTACCTATGTGAAATCTTCTCCCTGCCCCCCATAAAAAAACACACACAGAGATAAGGCTACAGAAGAACAGAGAAATAAGACTGCAAAAACAAAAAGAAAAAGCCATGATGGCCTACCTTGAAGATCTAAAATAGGAAACTTTTTGGAGGGCTTGAAATACTGAGACTGAAGAAGGGGATCCATTTCGAAGGCATTGGGAGCAACCAGACCAAGATAGGGGCCGTGCTCATTGATTTGATGTATTGCTTTGAGAGTCTCAGACGATGGAAGTGCAACCGTTACTTTGCTCACCATAAAAAACATGAAAAACAGGAAGATGAACTTCATCTTCATCCTGCTTTCAGCCATCCTGGCCATCAATCACTAAATATCTCTGTTTTTCACAACTGAGAGACTTCCAGTTTTAAAGAGTTCTCTGTAATTTGAGCGATAATTAAGTACTGATTATAAAAGTCAGAGAGAAAGTTATCTATTGAAAGACGGAGCCCATAGAAAAACGCGATTCACACTTCTTTCCGTGGAATTCTCCAATGCACTGAAATCTGATTGCAGGGAAAAGTCAAAGCACTGCTATGGAATTGAAAACTACAGAAATGCAATTCATGAAGCTCCGTAGCTTAAAACTATTTAAACATCTAACAACATGGTTTCATGAAGCGGTTCTGTTATTTCATGAAACGGTTCAGTTACTAGTGCAGTAAAATTTTTGGATTTTGATTGTGTATATTTTTATTATTATTTATTCTTCAGTTACTTTTTGAGAGATGATTATGTGGTTTTTTCAATTATTTATTTTAAGAAATGTTAAATTATAATTAAATTTTAGATTTAAAATTTAGAAAGAAATATTAAAAGTCATGAAGATATAATATGTAATTATATGTTAAATTTGTAATTAAGTTATATATATATATTTTACCATAGGGACAGTGGGCAGACTAGATCTCATGACCTCTTGCATGCTTTAACCAATCAAACTAGGCCCACCACTCCTATATAATGCGCAATTTTAATAAATTATTTATTTCATATTTTTGTATCTTAACTACATAGTTATATTAATAGTACTAAACTTTTACAAAAATAAATTATTTAATCTAGTTTCATATTTATTTTATATTCTACAATATACAATTATTTCAATTACTTTAAAAAGTTGTTTTTTTTAATAATTTCGAAAAATTAAATGAAAACAAAATAATAATTTTATTTCATTTGTTTTTTTTTTTTTTAAATAATAGATTTATTAAATAAAACTATTAAATTCATGGCAATCTTATTTTATTTTACTTTAGAATTAATTTATTAATACAAAAATATTTCAATTTAAACCCTAATTTGTAATTGTAATTAAATAAACATAAAAGAGACTTTAAGTTTATTATCATTTTACTCATGACAATTCTATTTTTTCCCCTAGTTTTTTCCACCTCACTCTATATTGTTTTGATTATTATTTATCCTTTTTACTTAATAATTAAATATATTTTTATTTTTATTTTTATAAATATATTATAATACTAATAATAATAATTTTTTATTTTTAAAATATATTATAAATATTTTTAATTTTATTTTTAACAATTTGCTATGTTCTAAAATGATTCTTAGATGTTCCAAATGAACAAGGTTTTGTCCTTTTATACAACACCTTAATGCTGAATTCAAATAATTTTGTACTTTAGTTGGATCATAAGAATTAAATCCGGATAATTGTTTGAACCCAACATTTAAATTTGAATTTTAAAAAGACAAGGAACATTTTTACAACTACAAATAAGATGAAGGGTGATGGGTGGGTAAATTAAGAGTCAAACCCAACCTTTAGAAATGAACATAAAAGAAATCAAACTTGAAAATTAGATTATTTGTCAACTTCCATAGAAATACTTTATTTTCATCACCTTAAAAACAGATATAATAATATTAACTTAAAAAAAAAAAATACAAAATATACAAATTTTAAATATTACAATTTTCTTTAAAAATAAAATAATAATCATATTAAATTATTAAAATTATTTAAAACTGAAAAAAATAATACTTAAATTATTAGTACAATAACTATTTAATGCAAATGATGGACAAGTAGAATTACAATCATTGATAGATGAGTTATCTAGCCAAATTTATAAACTATAAATAATTAAAACCTAAATATAGTATTATTATTAATTTATTAAAATAGAGCACTCCTAAAATTGTGGTGGTGAATGGTCAAAGAATGAAATTAAGGGCAACCAAGAGACTAGTGTGAACCGCAACCCCTAACAAATTTAATGTCAACTCTTGAAAACGGAAATTTAAAACGGAACGGCTGAAGTAGGAAAATAAAATTATACCTAGTACCTACCTAATACTAATATAATGACATGCAACCAAAGGCTGCGGCGACCCAAGTGGAAAAGTTTGATTTGTATACTATTTAAGCAGTTTAATAGCGTGGGGAAAGAGTTCAATTTGCATATTATTCAAGGAGCCTATTGACCAGATTTTTTATGGTGTTTTCAGATAGGAAAGAATAACTAGTATATATAGATCTTTAAGATAATTTCAAAACATATCGTCTATTTTTTTATTAATAAAATTAAAATAAATAAAACATCATTGTATGATTTATTACATGGAAAAATTATAAATGTTGAAGTTAAAAGAATGAAAATAGAATGCTTTTTTTTATTTGTAAAACAACGCACCTCAAGTTGTATGAGATATATTGATATAAAAAGTTTTTACATCATATGAGAGCCCAAAATTTAGGGGCTGTGAAATAAAACTTGAAGAACAACCCTAATACAAAGATTTAACCAACACAAAAGATGTGAAACATAAATTAATCCACTTTCAATTATTTTCAGAAAATAAAATTGTAGATTCAAACTTACATGCTACAGCCTCACGGGCTTGATTCATTACAACAAAATCAACTTTGAAAAGAAAAACTATTATTCAGAGCCACAATCAACTTTGAAAAGAAAAACTATTATTCAGAGCCACAATCTGGACTAATGGAGCCGCCTTCTACAACCCCCTCATATCGCTTTTTATTTTACCCAATAACCGCCCTAGAATGTTCTAGAAAGTGCAACTTTCCCTTTTGTTTTGGTGCCAAAAGTCCTGCCATTTGATTTCTGGCCTAGGAAGAAATTTTAATGAAATTCACTTTTTAGAGGGGCAACTTTGCGGGGACATAACTTTTGATCTGGGTGTCCAATTTTCTATTATTGCATATCGTTGGAAAGCTCTCAAAGAGATCTACGACTTGTGAACCACCATAGGTCGGTTCATCCACTTTTCAAAATGTTTCAGGGCCTCTAAAGTTTTATATTTGAATTTGAAGCTGCATTGGACAAATTTTTTGGGATGGAAACTTTAATTTCTCCCAAACTGTTCAGGGTATTGAGGTGATTCCTTTGCGACCGAAAATGTTTTTCAGCTCTACTCCTTCGGGTAAATTTTTAGGTCCATACAAGCCTGTTTAGGGCAACTTACTAAAAATAGTAAGTGATCATTTTTTGCTATTTTTGACTTCTGATTGTCTTATACCTCTTAAATGCTATCATAAGACTCAAAACAACTAAAGAAAATAAAGAAAACAATTTTTTTGGGTGATGGAAGATTGCCCTACACTGCTAGATACTCTTGCATTAGACACCCAGGGTAATTTGAAAAGTGACTATCACTTCTCAGGAGTTAGAGGGAAACCAAGATGGTTAACCTCAACCTTAGACAACCATGATGAATCTTCAACAAGCCTTCCTTTCCATTTAACTAGATATTCTTCATATTGCCTGTTCCTTATACTTCTGCCCACATGGCTATCTAAGATTTCTTCTATCTCCTCCTTTTCTGAAATAGGTGTTGGGATATTCCATTGTGCTTCTATTATTTCTTCATCAATTCCTCCTTCATGGTATTTTTCTAAATCTAAAATGTTAAACATAGGTGAAATATGAATTTCATCAGGAAACTCTACCTCATATGCATTTCCTGAATCATGCTTCTTCAGGATCTTGCATGGTCCAAAATTCTTCATCTTTAACTTGTTGTATGTACCAACTAGAAACCTCTCCTTTCACAAATGAACCATGACTTCATCTCTTACCTGGAACTCCTTATACCTCCTTCTCTAATCTACCTTAGCCTTATATTGTGAGTTCATCTTATTGATATGTTTCCTCACCTCTTCATGCAAATTCTTTAGGTGCTCAGTAAAATCTTCAGCCTCAACACTACTCTTCTCCCCCTTATCCATCTTCCTCAGTTCAAAAGCATTTCTTGGAATACTCCCATACACAATCTGGAATGATGATTTCCTAGTGCTCATGTTGAAAAAAATGTTGTAAGAAAATTTCGTCCGTGGTATAATCAAATCCTATCCCTTGGGCTTATCTCCTACTAAGCATCTTAACAGGTTACCCAAACTCCTATTCACCACCTTTGTTTGTCCATTAGTCCGTGGATGGTGTACAGAACTGAACTTCAAATCTGTCTTCAAATTCTTCAATAATATCCTCCAGAAATAACCAACAAATTTGGTATCTCTGTCTAAAACTATACTCTTCGGTAGACATGTAGTCTAACCACCTCTCTGAAAGACAACTCTTTAATATGAACATCATCACTAATCTTATGACAAAGAATGAAATGTGCCATCTTTGAAAATCTAACCACTGCTACAAATATGGAATCATGCCCTCTTTGTGTCCTTGGCAAGCCAAGAACAAAATCCATGCTAATATCCTCCCATGGCCTCTCAGGCATAGGTAATGGTTGATACAATCCAATATTCTGACTTGTTCATTTCGCCATCTGACATACTTTGCACTTTGTAAAAACTTCTTCACATATTGCTATAACTGTGGCCAATAACAATTCTCACTAACTAGAGCAATGATCTTATCTTGACCGAAATGTCCAGCCAATCCTCCACCATGTTTCTCCTTGATTAGGTTCTCTCTCATAGAACTCCTTAGAATGCACAATTGGCTTCCTCTAAACAACATCCCATATTGGATTAAGAAATCCAACCATCTTGTCCTATCTAATGTAACAAGTTCCAAACAAGCCTTCCAAGCTTCTGCAAAGTCTGGATCTTTAGGATATAAACTCTTGAGTTCATTGAACCCAATAACCTCTATATTCATCTCTATCAACAAATTTTACTTTCTACTTAAGGCATCTGCAACTCTCTTTGACCTTCCACTCCTGTTCTTCAAAACAAAAGTATAACTCTGTAAAATTCAACCCATTTTAAGTGCCTTTGATTTAACTTTTCTTAACTATTGAGATACAACAAAGCCTGGTGATTAGTATATAAAACAAATTATTTTGGCAACAAACAGTGTCTCCATTTCTTAAAAGCCTGAACTATAGCATAAAACTCTTGATCATAGACAAAATATTTCTTCTTAGCATTATTCAACTTCTCACTAAAACAAGCAACATGCTTACCTTCTTGACTCAAAACAACTCCTATGGCAGTGCCACTAGCATCGAAATCTACCTAAAAGACCTTATTGAAATATGGAAGTGCCAAAACAGGTTGCTCTGTAACTTTCTTCTTCAACATATCAAAACTTTTGGCTGCTCCTATAGTCCACTTAAACTCTTTTCTATCCCCTCTCATTGCTTCAATTAGAGTGCACAAATACTACTGAAAATCTTAATAATTTTTTTGTAAAAGTTTGCTAGACCATGAAATGATCTTACCTCTATAACACTCCTCGGGGTAGGCCATTCAATGATATCTCTCACCTTCTCTGGATCCATTTTAAGACCCTTTGCTGAGACAACAAATCCCAGATACACCAAATCTCTCTTCACAAAACTACATTTCTTCAAATTAATCAACAACTTCTCCTCCCTTGGCTTCTCAAAAACTCTTCAAATATGCATCAAGTGCTCCTCCAATGTCTTACTGTAAATCAAAATATCATCCAAATAAACAATAATAAATTTTCCTAAAAATTCTTTCAATACCTCATTCATAAGCCACATAAATTTTCTCGGTGCATTGGTTAGCCCAAAAGGAATGACTAACCACTCGTACATGCCCTCCTTGGTTTTAAAGGTTGTCTTCCATTCATCTCCTTCTCTAATCTGGATTTGGTGATATATGCTCTTCAAATCCATCTTCGTGAAGTACTCAACTCCACTCAAACAATTTATAATATCATCCATTCTCGGCAAGGGAAATCTATACTTGATGGTGATCTTATTGATGGCTCTAGAATTTGTACACATCCACCATTCCCCATCCTTCTTTGGTGCTAGTACTGCAAGTACTGCACATGGACTCAAAATCTCTCTAATCAATCCCTTCCGCAACAACTCTTGCACTTATCTGTTCAACTCTTCACTCTCTGCTAGAGTCATACGATGAGCTTCCTTATTCAGAAAATTGGCTCCAAGAATTAGGTCCATCTGATGACTAATCTTTCTTACTGGAGGAAAACCTTTGGGTACGTTATCAGAAATAATAGCCTGAAACTCATTCAACAAATTTGAAACCTCTATAGGTACCTCATTAGTATCTTCTTTATCAACTCTAGGGATCAATGCAAAACAAAAATGCTCATGCATCATACCTTCTAGGAACTTTCTTCTATCAACCAAAAAAATTCTTGCATTACTACATACCTTTTCCTCTGTCTCTTTCAAGGGATTTAGCTTATGACGAACTCCATCCTTTGTCAAAGAATAGGTGTTGACATGTCTATCATGTATTATTCGTCGATCAAATTGCCATGGTCTACCTAACAACATATGACAAACATCCATAGGTATAATATCACATAATACCTCATCATGGTAATTTCAATTCTTGAACCTTACCAGGCATTGTTCATTTACCAAAGCTTTATGGTCCTTCTGCAACCAAACAATCCAGTATGGATTTGGATGCCTTCTTCTCTCCAATCACAACTTACTAACCATCTCTTCTAAAACAAGGTTATTAGTACTACCTCCATCAATAATAACATTGCAAACTTTACCTTCACACTTACATCTGGTGCAAAACAAATTCTTCCTATGAGTTGGCTCTTTCTCCTCATTCAACAAGGCTCTTCTAGTAACAAGAATCTCTCCTCATTTTGCATCCTCAGAATGTGAAGACTCAACATCTTCATCTACATGCGCAACTCGTGCATTACCCTTAGGTCTTCTATTTGTCCTTCCTTGATATTGAGGACACTCATATGTACCTTATGCCCTTTTTCTCCACACTGGAAACAGGTTCCATGAAAGCCTCCTCTCCCTGGTCCTCGTCCAGATCTTCCTCTTCCTCTTTGGTCTCCATTATTCTGATCACGTTGAGAATAGGTGTTATCTCCTTTCTAGTTTTGGCTGCTACTGGATCCTTCGCCCTTCTTTTGATCTTCATTTTGACCTCCATATGGCCATCCACTAGTCTTTCCACCATGACCTCCACCTCTTTGCTTGCTTTCAAACCTTCTGTTCAAATTTTCTTCTACCTTCAAAGAAAACTGATATGCATCTTCAATGGTAAACATTCTTACCAGACTCAACTCTTCTTGAATGCTCAGCTCCAACCCATTTATGTAACAAGCAAATTTCTCCTTGTTGGCCTCAAAGTGACCTATTCTGATCAAGACTCGGTAGAATTCTTTTGTATACTCCTTAACATATTTTCCTGCTTGTTTCAACCCTTGCATCTTCTTCAACAAATCTAACTCATAGTCCCCAGGAATGAACTGTCTCTTCAATTTTTCCACCATCTGATCCCATCTTGTTATCTTCTCTTTTCCTCTTCTATTTCTTTCCAACTGGACTTCTTTCCACCATATGCTAGCATGGCCTTTCAATTTAGCCTTTGCAAATTTGACCCTATCTGGGTCTTCTATTTCCTCATACTCAAAATAATCTTCCATGTCATTGATCCAATTGATCAGCTCCTCTGGATTTAGGTTTCTAGAAAAATTAGAAGCTTCTATCTTCGGTCTCTTTCCAATCTTGGAAATGGCCCTAATCGGTCTAACTTCTCCAGGATCCATTACATCCTGTGCTTTCTCTTCAAATGGATCCTCATATTTAGCCTCATCCTCACTTTCATCTCTTCTTATAACATCAGCTCCTTTATGTAGCTCCTCCTGCAACGCTTGAAATTGTCTTTGGAGGGCTCTAAAACCCTCTTCTATTACCCCAACATTTCTTCCACCATGGTTTCTTCATGGAGGAATCTTTTCTCAAAAATCTACAACCACAAGTCCTACTGTAAACTGCCTCATGTCTGGCGATCTGTTTACACACTCAAGAACTCCTCCTCTGATACCACTTGATGAGGGCTACACCGCCCAAACCCGAAAAACACAACAATAGATACCAACACAAAAGATGTGAAACATAAATAACCCACTTTCAATTATTTTCAGAAAATGAAATTACAAATTCAAACTTACATGCTACAGCCTCATGGGCTTGATTCATTACAACAAAATCAACTTTGAAAAAAAATTTATTCAGAGCCACAATCTACACTAATGGAGCCACCTTCTACAACCCCCTCATATCCCTTTTTATTTTACCCAATAACCACCCTAGAATGTTCTAGAAAGTGTAACTTTCCCTTTTGTTTTGGTGCCAAAAGTCCCGTCGTTTGATTTCTGGCCTAAGAAGAAATTTTAATGAAATCCACTTTTTAGAGGGGCAACTTCGCGGGGCCATATATTTTGATTTGGGTGTCCGATTTGCTATTATTACATATTGTTGGAAAGCTTTCAAAAATATCTACAATGGATGAGCCCACTGTAGATCGATTCATCCACTTTTCGAGTTGTTTCGGGGCCTCTAAAGTTTTATATTTGAATTTGAAGTTGCATTGGAGAAATTTCTTGGAACAAAAACTTTAATTTCTCCCAAACTGTTCAGGGTATTGAGGTGATTCTTTAGTGACCGGAATTTTTTTCAGCTCTACTCCTTCAGGTAAATTTTCAGGTCCATACTAGCACGTTTAGGCCAACTTACTAAAAATACTATGTGTCCATTTTTCACTATTTTTAGCTTCTGACTGTCTTATACCCCTTAAGTGCCATCATGAGACTCAAAACAACTAAAGAAAATAAAGAAAACAATTTTTTTGGGTGATTCAAGATTTTCCTACGCCACTGGATGCTCCTACATCAAAAAGAAAAGCCATAATGAAAATAGAATGTTGTGATATTGTCCGCTATCTATAAAAAATCATTGCACATAAAAATAGAATGTAGATTTTTGTTTTTCTTTCACGATGACCACCTATATGTTGTGTTACCATTATAGAGTTACGTCAATTAAAGTAATTTGTTATTATTTTTTTACAATATCAAAAAAAAATTATTTAAATATTTTAAGTTCAAAATTTTAGGTCATTTATGAAAGGAAATTTTTAAAATTTTAAATCATTTAAATTTGAGAATATTAATTTTTATTATTTTTATCTTAAAAACAACAAATATTATATGTGAAATTTGGAGATGCGACCTTTTATATGAGACTATGTTAAGGTTAGTCATGTGGAGGGAACTAACTAAAAGTAGTAAGTATTTTTTTAAAAGAGAAGAAAAAATCATTTTAAAGAACAATGGTCTCATAAGTTTTGATAGGTGAAACTGGCTTAAGAGAGCCATACCTTTGTTTACTAATATCAAAATTCAAAAAACATTGTTTGGGCAACCTCATAGGAGAGCCATAGTTACATCACATGAGTTTAAGCCAAATACATTATACTTTTAACAACTTACTAATAACATATAACAATAATTTATCCTAACCTAACCTTGGACTTGAGTAGTAGCCCACCTTCCTTTGCTTCACCATTTTTCAAATTTGAGCTATTGAACACCAATGCAAATGACCAACTAACCTCTAACGAAGTGGAAACATCTACAACTGCCTTTAGGAAATAAAGCCCCACTTAGCTTTATGAAAAATAGCATTATCATCTTCTTCCACTGGCATGATAATGAAAGGTATCAATGGGCCAAAGAAATATGGATTAGTTAGAGGCCAATCCCACTCTCTAGGTGAAAATCCAACTTGAGCACAATGTCAACCACAAAAAAAATTCAATCTGCAACACCACTGAGATTTGATGATCAAATCAACAATCACATGAATAACCTATTTCAACTACCCCACATCTAGTAGAACAACCAAAAATATGGAAAAAATATCTATATTTACCTAATTGTTATGGGAAGTGGAAATAAAAGTATCCCCTAACACTAATTTTATAGCATGCAACACCACCATTAGATTTGACTTAAACAGTTTCTACAAATTGAAATTTAACACCTCTCCCCTAAAAGCAACATGGCATTTTTTTCTTGGAGACAAATCATCATATTCATCCTATATGAAATGAGATAAAACCAGTTCATATAATCTATGATTTTAATTCTTCATTTATCTTGCATGAGTTTAGATGCAACATTTATGATGAATTAAGCCAAGCTCCTCATCTCATCAAGACATGATTAAAATCATTTATGTCGAGTGAGAGAGAAAGGATGGAAGATTAGAGGCAATATCTTGCCACACACTAGGAGAGTTGGAAAAATGATGGTACATTATCATTTCAATTGCCATGTTTTCCAATCTCTCAACTACTCCATTTCTTTTGTAGAATACATGGCCAAGCTTGGATTCATTGAAAGTGTCCTATGTATCCCCAAACTAATATAAGTTGTTTCAAGTTTATAATTAGGTGTTCAAAATTTACGAAGGGAATCAATGGTGGTTAAAGAGCCCCCTTCAATTTTTAATGTTTTAATATTTAAATTTTACAAATGAGGATCTCTAATAATACAACTTGAAATTATACTTCATTTTTTGTTCCTTGGGCATGTGCAAGAAGTTGGGTCCACAAAAAACTCAAAAAGTGTGTTTTTCTCGATTTTCAAAATTTGTCACAGTTGGACTGAAAATTTGAAGTGTAGTGTCCCTCCCGCTGTGACATCTTGTTTTAGTTTGTTTTTAGTTTGAATGATAGATGCTTTAGTTTAATATGATACTATGTTGTTCTTGTTCAGAGGTGATTTTGATATTATATTGTTTTGTACTTCATGGATGATACATTGACATCCTGATTATCTGGATTGTGATTAGTTGATGATACTGAGATAGATTCTTACATGATATGGTTTCTTTCTTATGACTTTGCTTATGTTATCACGTTGTTATGATTGTATATGATTGATCTTGCTCGTTGTGTCGGTGGATAAGATATTGTAGCATTACTCATTCATGAGTACCCTGCTACGCTGGAATTCTTATTCATGGTGTGTTTTCTAACATGAGTATATATATATATATGTTTTAACCTTGATGTTTTCCTGCAGACACAGGTACTGGGTAACGGCTCCACCTGCTTGTCAGGTCTGAGCGTACCCTAATTCAATATAATCAAGTTGTTGGAGGTATTGACAAGTCCTTTTAAACCATCGTTCTTTTTTGAACGAATATCTCTATGTTACCCCGTGTAGTTGTCCAGTTCATTATGTTGTGTTCATTTTTATTGTTTTGTGTTTGCGTATTTAATATTTAAGTTTATTAAATGTTTATAAATGTTTAAACCAATGTTTGTAATTTAATTTATTAAATTAAACTAAATATATTGTTGAATTTATCAGTGAAAGTTAATTCTTTTCAATGTTTTAATTAAAATATTATTATTGCTGATTTAATTGTGCAACTTGAATTATGTGAAATAGATATTTAAAAAAAAAGATATTTTCGACGAGATAAGAATCTTTGACTGACAGTTAAAGGTTTGTTCTTATATTTTAAAGAATGAGTTGAACTGAATGAGCTATTTACAATGCGAATTGAACTATCAGTTAAAATTGAATGATTGATTTATTTTCAATGCATGATGATCTGTCAGTTAAGTTTTGTGATTGAAAGTGAATTGCATGAATTAATATCTTTTGGAAAATGGGTAATTTGACATTCACGGGAAGAACTTTCACGGTGAGAGGTTTTAGCAGTTTTATTTCACGACAATTGTTTCAGAAGAACTTTTCCTTTTAGATTTTGTTTACAAGCGTGGTTTGAAGTTGGATGGATTTGAATTTCACCGTTGAAGTCTAGAAAAGTTGATAGTGGAGTCAGCAAAGGTTTCAAAGTTCATTTCAGCTCGATTTCAAAAATTGTCCAGGTTTTCTTCTTTATGTGTTTCTGAAAAATTTCATTTATGAACTTTTTTTGGAAAAATAGTGATTTGTCAAACCTACAAATTAAACAGGAAAAATGTTAGATTAAGCAATCATATATTTTTGAAAATATAGATAGATCAAAATACTAAGAACTCAAGGAAATAAAATCTAATATATATTCTTAGGTCTGAAAACAGAGGTTGATCACTCATGTATATCCGTTGATCTGTTGAAATATGTAATTATTATACAACACAATAGGAGAATGAATCTTTGAATTTTATTATAGTCATCTCTTTGTTTTTTTTTCAATCTTTAAGGAAACTATGAATAATTGTATAAATAATTTAAGATAAAGTATTTATCTTGTTAATATTGACCTTGTTTATAGTCTGCACCGTAAGCTATTGTGCATCACTTAAGATACCAATTCCCTAAGTTTCATTTATACGCGGATGTCTATATCCTATCTTCCTTTCTTCGCCTTTATAATGTTTTATATTTCTGCGTTGGAGATCTCTATTCAACATGGCAATGCTTTCACCTTTTATTTTGCATTAACCTCTCAGAAAACTGTAAAGAATACCATAGACATGCGCTTCGTTCATGGGAAATATAGTTAACTTCAGTTTGCATTGTAGAAACCTGTAGATCGTCATTCTATTGAAGAGTCATTTATGAAATTTTGTCATAAGAAATACTGCGCAGCCACCTACTTTTATGATCTTTGTATAAACTTTGAACAAAAATCTAATGGTCGTTATTTTCTAAGCTGATAGTCTCCATCTGATATGACATCTCCTTCTCCACCAGCGCCAGTTAGCTGAATGATGACTTACCTATAAGATATTCCAGCGCTGTCTTTGTCCTTGGGATTAGGAGACTCCATATAGGGCCATTCCTTGTTATGGAAACTTTCTGTTATAAATTATTAAATCTGTACATTAAAGTTAAGAATAGTGATCTCCAGGGTAATGAACCAACCACGCACTGTCCCCTGCTACACTTTCTCTTTCTGTTTGATTCTCATTGCTAATATATGGATCATGTTAAAAGATTCTGGTTATGATAATTAAAACCTTCACTACCGTTGATGTCCACCGTAAACATGCATGTTATAGAGTTTTATTTGCATGGCGGTTCATAATACAACTTTATTGAATTTCTTTCTATCATGCGTCTGAAACTGATTGGTTATTTCTATAATTATTATTCCTTCTGCATGCGTCTCAAGTTTGATTGAATATGTTCTAAATATCATGCAAGAATATTTAATATTAAGAATGTATTGCATTAGATGAATAATGCCGTTCTTTAGTTAAGTGATCATTAAAGTTGGTAAACTACCACCTTAATCTTAAGGACGTTTAACTTAAACATGTTAAAACAGTGACAATAATCTGATCATAAAGTCACATCTACTTAACTACTATTTGAGTTATAATCTAGGCACGCGTAATGTTAAAGACTTAATAGAATAAATAAAATAAATAAATAATTAGGATATTAGATTTGTGATATGATCTCTATCTTCTTTGTAAATATACCTCTTTTATATGAGCGTTCATAATGTATCATCATTTGGATGTATTGGGATTCAATGAAATCTCTCTTGTTGTAATCCGATCATGTGGATATTCGGTTGTATTAAGTTTTCTGAACTAAACCATTCATGGCATTAAGTTGGTTTATGATTATGATAATGTGTTGAGTTTATTTATTAGGTTTAAGTAACATCATCTTGGAAACCTTATGGCAAATGTGTAATTAAATATCTTTTTTAAAAAATTGTTTGGTTAATTTCATTCTTTACACTTTGTATTAACGGTAACCAAGGCGGGGCATTACAAATGGTATTAGAGCACTAGGTTCTAACACTGGGTACTCTGGATATTAGTAAGCCTATTACGTTGTCCTAGGTGTTAGAATCTATAGTTCGTATTATCCTATTGTCTTTTACGTCTTGTAACTGAGACGTGTGGGTGATCACTCCGTATCGCATGAAGACTAAATGTAATAGCCTAAAAAGTTCTCTGCTTCCTCGTTAGGTGGCTAGTGTATAGTCACGCAGTGATGTATTGTACTATTTTGAAGATTGTGGACTTTCTTTGTAATTATTGATGACTATATGTTAATTTTGAAGGTTGACAATTTGTTTATATTTGGTTGTGACGGTTTAGTCACACTTTGTGATCTTATTTACATGTAATCCTTGTGGTTACACTTGATTTAATGTTGATATTGCACATATTACTTACTTTAATGTTGAAATTGAATTTCTTTTAATGTTCATTTATGATCTTAGTGGCTAAATTATTTTATCTTTATTGTTTTCAATGTCGGCCATATGTTGTATTGTGAATTATCTCCAAGGATGTAGGATACTGACTTGAAGAGTGTATACGAGGAAGTAGACTCAGGGAACTTTAGGATAGGCGTATGTGAAGTATATTTATATTAGTCATGGATATAGTATTTATATTCTTGAGATTTGTTCCTTCCCTTTGCTTATTCTTGCCCTATATCTGAGATTTTTTCTACGTGGTGTTGTGTAGGACCATGCCTAGACGTCGAGATAGAGGTCGTGGTCGAGGACAAGGTGGTGGTCATGGGGTTGACCACAAGATTACTTCCCTTGTGAGATCTCATGAAAGTGAGCATGTGGAGCAGCTGGATACTTGAGATGATCATAAAGTTGCGGTCATCAAAGAAAACTCCACACCAACATCTCCACTTTGTGAACTGATGATGAGACCTTGGCTCAAGCTCTCTCTCGTGTCAAGATGGAAAAAGGGAAAAAGACCGTAGAATCGAGACATCTAGTTAAAGTGATGAAACCATCCGTTGTTCGGAATTGGCCATTTGAGTGTGGACCTAACACACCTATTCTCTCTGAGGAAGAGAAGGAAAGCCATCGCATACAGTCTTCTGCTTCCATGGAGACAATTATGGATTTAGATGAGGACCCTGAGGAGTGTCCCATATTCGATAACGAGTAATTTGAAAGTAGAAGAAGGGATGTTGTATTTTTCTTCTTGTTGTCTTATTAGAATGAAACTTATTTTGTTATGTTGAGCATATGAGATGTTTTAAGTTGTGTTTGTTGTACCTAGTTTGCGGCTTCCAAGATTAAGCCTTATCCTAGAGGGGGAGGATGTAGTGTCCCTCCCACTGTGACATCTTGTTTTAGTTTGTTTTCGGTTTGAATGATAGATGCTTTAGTTTACTATGATACTATGTTGTTCCTGTTCAGAGGTGATTTTGATATTATATTGTTTTGTACTTTGTGGATGATACATTGACATCCTGATTATCTGGATTGTGATTAGTTGATGATATTGAGATAGATTCTTACATGATATGGTTTCTTTCTTATGACTTTGCTTATGTTATCATGTTGTTATGATTGTATATGATCGATCTTGCTCGTTGTGTCAGTGGATAAGACAGTGTAGCATTACTCATTCGTGAGTACCCTGCTACGCTGTAATTCTTATTCACGGTGTGTTTTCTAACATGAGTATATATATATGTTTTAACCTTGATGTTTTCCTGCAGACACAGGTACCAGGTAACAACTCCACCTACTTGTCAGGTCTGAGCGTACCCTAATTCAATATAATCAAGTTGTTGGAGGTATTGACAGGTACTTTTAAACCATCGTTCTTTTTCGAACGAATATCTTTGTGTTACCCCGTGTAGTTGTCTAGTTCATTATGTTGTGTTCATTTTTACTATTTTGTGTTTGAGTATTTAATATTTAGGTTTATTAAATGTTTATAAATGTTTAAATCAATGTTTGTAATTTAATTTAATTTATTAAATTAAATATTTGTTGAATTTATCAGTGAAAGTTAATTCTTTGCAATGTTTTAATTAAAATATTATTATTGCTGATTTAATTGTGCAACTTGAATTATGTGAAATAGATATTTTTAAAGCAAGATATTTTTGATGAGATAAGAATCTTTGATTTACAGTTAAAGGTTTGTTCTTATATTTTAAAGAATGAGTTGAACTGAATGAGCTATTTAATATGCGAATTGAACTATCAGTTAAAATTGAATGATTGATTTATTTTCAATGCATGATGATCTGTCAGTTAAGTTTTGTGATTGAAAGTGAATTGGATGAATTAATATCTTTTGGAAAATGGGTAATTTGACATTCACGGGAAGAACTTTCATGGTGAGATTTTTTAGCAGTTTTGTTTCACAACAATTGTTTTAGAAGAACTTTTCCTTTTAGATTTTGTTTACAAGTGTGGTTTGAAGTTGGATGGATTTGAATTTCATCGTCGAAGTCTAGAAAAGTTGATAGTGGAGTCAACAAAGGTTTCAAAGTTCATTTCAGCTCAATTTCCAAAATTGTCCAGGTTTTCTTCTTTATGTGCTTCTGAAAAATTTCATTTATGAACTTTTTTTGATAAAATAGTGATTTGTCAAACCTGCAAATTAAACAGGAAAAATGTTAGATTAAGAATCATATATTTTTGAAAATATAGATAAATCAAAATACTAAGAACTCAAGGAAATAGAATCTAATATATATTCTTAGGTCTGAAAACAGAGGTTGATCACTCATGTATATCCGTTGATCTGTTGAAATATGTAATTATTATACAACACAATAGGAGAATGAATCTTTGAATTTTATTATAGTCATCTCTTTGTTTTTTTTTCAATATTTAAGGAAACTATGAATAATTGTATAAATAATTTAAGATATAGTATTTATCTTGTTAATATTGATCCTACTTATAGTCTGCACCGTAAGCTATTGTGCATCACTTAAGATACCAATTCCCTGAGTTTCTTTTATACGGGGATGTCTATATCCTATCTTCCTTTCTTCACCTTTATAATGTTTTATATTTCTGCATTGGAGATCTCTATTCAACATGGCAATGCTTTCACCTTTTATTTTGCATTAACCTCTCAGAAAACTGTAAAGAATACCATAGACACATGCTTCGTTCATGGGAAATATAGTTAACTTCAGTTTGCATTGTAGAAACTTGTAGATCGTCATTCTATTGAAGAGTCATTTATGAAATTCTATCATAAGAAATACTGCGCATCCACCTACTTTTATGATCTCTGTATAAACTTTGAACAAAAATCTAATGGTCATTATTTTCTAAGCTGATATCTCCATCTGATATGACATCTCCTTCTCCACCAGCGCTAGTTAGTTGAATGATGACTTACCTATAAGATATTCCAGCGCTGTCTTTGTCCTTGGGATTAGGAGACTCCATATAGGGCCATTCCTTGTTATGGAAAATTTTTGTTATAAATTATTAAATCTATACATTAAAGTTAAGAATAATGATCTCCAGGGTAATGAACCAACCACACACTATCCCCTACTACACTTGCTCTTTCTGTTTGATTCTCATTGCTAATATATGGATCATGTTAAAAGATCCTGGTTATGATAATTAAAACCTTCACTGCCGCTGATGTCCACTGTAAACATGCATGTTATAGAGTTTTATTTGCATGGCGGTTCATAATACAACTTTATTGAATTTCTTTCTATCATGCATCTGAAATTGATTGGTTATTTCTATAATTATTATTCCTTCTGCATGCGTCTCAATTTTGATTGAATATGTTCTAAATATCATGCGGGAATATTTAATATTAAGAATTTATTGCATTACATGAATAATGTCGTTCTTTAGTTAAGTGATCATTAAAGTTGGTAAACTACCACCTTAATCTTAAGGACGTTTAACTTAAACATGTTAAAACAGTGACAATAATCTGATCATAAAGTCACATCTACTTAACTACTATTTGAGTTATAATCTAGGCACGCGTAATGTTAAAGACTTAATAGAATAAATAAAATAAATAAATAATTAGGATATTAGATTTGTGATATGATCTCTATCTTCTTTGTAAATATACCTCTTGTATATGAGCGTTCATAATGTATCATCATTTGGATGTATTGGGATTCAATGAAATCTCTCTTGTTGTAATCCGATCATGTGGATATTCGGTTGTATTTAGTTTTGTGAACTAAACCATTCATGGCATTAAGTTGGTTTATGATTATGATAATGTGTTGAGTTTATTTATTAGGTTTAAGTAACATCGTCTTGGAAACCTTATGGCAAATGTGTAATTAAATATCTTTTAAAAAAAAAATTGTTCGGTTAATTTCATTCTTTACACTTTGTATTAACGGTAACCAAGGTGGGGCATTATAGATGGTATCAGAGCGCTAGGTTCTAACACTGGGTACTCTGGATATTAGTAAGCCCATTACGTTGTCCTAGGTGTTAGACTCTATAGTTCGTATTATCCTATTGTCTTTTACGTCTTGTAACTGAGACGTGTGGGTGATCACTCCGTATTGCATGAAGACTAAATGTAATAGCCTGAAAAGTTCTCCACTTCCTCGTTAGGTGGCTAGTGTATAGTCACGTAGTGATGTATTGTACTATTTTGAAGATTGTGGACTTTCTTTGTAATTATTGATGACTATATGTTAATTTTGAAGGTCGACAATTTATTTATATTTGGTTGTGATGGTTTAGCCACACTTTGTGATCTTATTTACATGTAATCCTTGTGGTTACACTTGATTTAATGTTGATATTGCGCATATTTCTTACTTTAATGTTAAAATTGAATTTCTTTTAATGTTCATTTATGATCTCAGTGGCTAAATTATTTTATCTTTATTGTTTTCAATGTCGGCCATATGTTGTATTGTGAATTATCTCCAAGGATGTAGGATACTGACTTGGAGAGTGTATACGAGGAAGTAGACTCAGGGAACTTTAGGATAGGCGTATGTGAAGTATATTTATATTAGTCATGGATATAGTATTTAGATTCTTGAGATTTGTTCCTTCCCTTTGCTTATTCTCGCCCTATATCTAAGATTTGTTCTACGTGGTGTTGTGTAGGACCATTCCTAGACGTCGAGATAGAGGTCGTGGTCGAGGATGAGGTGGTGGTCGTGGGGTTGACCACCAGATTACTGCCCTTGTGAGATCTCATGAAAGTGAGCGTGTGGAGCAGCTGGATACTTGAGATGATCATAAAGTTGCGGTCATCAAAGAAAACTCCACACCAGCATCTCCACTTTGTGAACTGATGATGAGACCTTGGCTCAAGCTCTCTCTCGTGTCAAGATGGAAAAAGGGAAAAAGACTGTAGAATTGAGACATCTAGTTAAAGTGATAAAACCATCTGTTGTTCAGAATTGGCCATTTGGGTGTGGACCTAATGCACCTATTCTCTCTAAGGAAGAGAAGGAAAGCCATCGCATACAGTCTTCTGCTTCCATGGAGACAATTATGGATTCAGATGAGGACCCTAAGGAGTGTCCCCTATTCGATAACGAGTAATTTGAAAGTAGAAGAAGGGATGTAGTATTTTTCTTCTTGTTGTCTTATAAGACTGAAACTTATTTCGTTATGTGGAGCATACGACACTTTTTAAGTTGTGTTTGTTGTACCTAGTTTGTGGCTTCCAGGAGTAAGCCTTATCCTAGAGGGGGAGGATGTAGTGTCCCTCCCGCTGTGACATCTTGTTTTAGTTTGTTTTCGGTTTGAATGATAGATGATTTAGTTTACTATGATACTAGTTATGTTGTTCCTGTTTAGAGGTGATTTTGATATTATATTGTTTTGTACTTCGTGGATGATACATTGACATCCTGATTATCTGGATTGTGATTAGTTTATGATACCGAGATAGATTCTTACATGATATGGTTTCTTTCTTATGACTTTTCTTATGTTATCATGTTGTTATGATTGTATATGATTGATCTTTCTCATTGTGTCGGTGGATAAGATAGTGTAGCATTACTCATTCATGAGTACCCTGCTACGCTGCAATTCTTATTCACAGTGTCTTTTCTAACATGAGTATATATATATATGTTTTAACCTTGATGTTTTCCTGCAGACACAGGTACCGGGTAATGGCTCCACTTGCTTGTTAGGTCTGAGCATACCCTAATTCAATATAATCAAGTTGTTGGAGGTATTGACAAGTCCTTTTAAACCATCGCTCTTTTTCGAACGAATATCTCTGTGTTACCCCGTGTAGTTGTCCAGTTCATTATGTTGTGTTCATTTTTATTGTTTTGTGTTTGCGTATTTAATATTTAAGTTTATTCAATGTTTATAAATGTTTAAATCAATGTTTTTAATTTAATTTATTAAATTAAATTAAATATATTGTTGAATTTATCAGTGAAAGTTAATTCTTTGCAATGTTTTAATTAAAATATTATTATTGCTGATTTAATTGTGCAACTTGAATTATGTGAAATAGATATTTTTAAAGCAAGATATTTTCAAGGAGATAAGAATCTTTGATTGACAGTTAAAGGTTTGTTCTTATATTTTAAAGAATGAGTTGAATTGAATGAGCTATTTACAATGCGAATTGAACTATCAGTTAAAATTGAATGATTGATTTATTTTCAATGCATGATGATCTGTCAGTTAAGTTTTGTGATTGAAAGTGAATTGCATGAATTAATATATTCTGGAAAATGGGTAATTTGACATTCACGGGAAGAACTTTCACGGTGAGAGGTTTTAGCAGTTTTATTTCACGACAATTGTTTCAGAAGAACTTTTCCTTTTAGATTTTGTTTATAAGTGTGGTTTGAAGTTGGATGGATTTGAATTTCACTGTTGAAGTCTAGAAAAGTTGATGGTGGAGTCAACAAAGGTTTCAAAGTTCATTTCAACTCAACTTCCAAAATTGTCCAGGTTTTCTTCTTTATGTGTTTCTGAAAAATTTCATTTATGAACTTTTTTTGGAAAAATAGTGATTTGTCAAACCTGCAAATTAAACAGGAAAAATGTTAGATTAAGCAATCATATATTTTTGAAAATATAGATAAATCAAAATACTAAGAACTCAAGGAAAGAGAATCTAATATATATTCTTAGGTCTGAAAACAGAGGTTGATCACTCATGTATATCCGTTGATCTGTTGAAATATGTAATTATTATACAACACAATAGGAGAATGAATCTTTGAATTTTATTATAGTCATCTCTTTGTTTTTTTTTTCAATCTTTAAGGAAACTATGAATAATTGTATAAATAATTTAAGATATAGTATTTATCTTGTTAATATTGACCCTGTTTATAGTCTGCACCGTAAGCTATTGTGCATCACTTAAGATACCAATTCCCTGAGTTTCTTTTATACGCAGATGTCTATATCCTATCTTCCTTTCTTCACCTTTATAATGTTTTATATTTCTGCATTGGAGATCTCTATTCAACATGGCAATGCTTTCACCTTTTATTTTGCATTAACCTCTCAGAAAACTGTAAAGAATACCATAGACACGCGCTTCATTCATGGGAAATATAGTTAACTTCAATTTGCATTGTAGAAACCTGTAGATCGTCATTCTATTGAAGAGTCATTTATGAAATTCTGTCATAAGAAATACTGTGCAACCACCTACTTTTATGATCTTTGTATAACCTTTGAACAAAAATCTAATGGTCGTTATTTTCTAAGCCGATAGTCTCCATCTGATATGACATCTCCTTCTCCACCAGTGCCAGTTAGCTGAATGATGACTTACCTATAAGATATTCTAGCGCTGTCTTTGTCCTTGGGATTAGGAGACTCCATATAGGGCCATTCCTTGTTATGGAAAATTTCTGTTATAAATTATTAAATCTGTACATTAAAGTTAAGAATAGTGATCTCCAGGGTAATGAACCAACCACACACTATCCCCTGCTACACTTGCTCTTTCTGTTTGATTCTCATTGCTAATATATGGATCATGTTAAAAGATTCTGGTTATGATAATTAAAACCTTCACTGTTGTTGATGTCCACCGTAAACATGCATGTTATAGAGTTTTATTTGCATGGCGGTTCATAATACAACTTTATTGAATTTCTTTCTATCATGCATCTGAAACTGATTGGTTATTTCTATAATTATTATTCCTTCTACATGCGTCTCAAGTTTGATTGAATATGTTCTAAATATCATGCGGGAATATTTAATATTAAGAATGTATTGTATTACATGAATAATTCCATTCTTTAGTTAAGTGATCATTAAAGTTGGTAAACTACCACCTTAATCTTAAGGACGTTTAACTTAAACATGTTAAAACAGTGACAATAATCTGATCATAAAGTCACATCTACTTAACTACTAGTTGAGTTATAATCTAGGCACGCGTAATGTCAAAGACTTAATAGAATAAATAAAATAAATAAATAATTAGGATATTAGATTTGTGATATGATCTCTATCTTCTTTGTAAATATACCTCTTGTATATGAGCGTTCATAATGTATCATCATTTGGATATATTGGGATTCAATGAAATCTCTCTTGTTGTAATCCGATCATGTGGATATTTGGTTGTATTTAGTTTTGTGAACTAAACCATTCATGGCATTAAGTTGGTTTATGATTATGATAATGTGTTGAGTTTATTTATTAGGTTTAAGTAACATCGTCTTGGAAACCATATGGAAAATGTGTAATTAAATATCTTTTAAAAAAAAATTGTTTGGTTAATTTCATTCTTTACACTTTGTATTAATGGTAACCAAGGCGGGGGCGTTACATGAAGCACTTACACATCAAATCTTTAAAAAATGAATAGTAATATGAAATTTAATATTTTGAGACTAGTTTCCAAATATGTAATTTATTCTAATACCTAGATGACACAAATTATTTTTAATAGGCATGTATAAAAATCACTTTTTAAAAGTCTACTTTTTAAGGACCATACCATGCACGTGTACGAACACCATAATTTGACATGAATAAAAGTATTTTTCTAATTTATTTTGGGGAAAGATGTGTAACAAACTAAAGATTGATGAAGATATTTTTTATAATTGTTTTTGAATATTTTTTTGTTGGCCCTAAGAGTTGTTTTTGAATATTTTTTTGTTGGCCCTAAGAGTTGTTTTTGAAAACCAATGTGTACAGACACCATAATTTGACCTAAATCAATCATTTTTATTTTTATTTAATTGTGTAGAGAATTGTTTGTGGGTTGATGTCATAATTTTTTTCACAAAAAAATTAACAAATTAGAAGTTATTAAAATACTAAAAAAGCCTAACATTTCAAGTTTATGGACTAGTTTGCTTATAATTAAAAAATAAAAACATAATCCAATCATTAAAAAATTACATATTTGAAAACTATACATCGTGATCTATAATGGGTTTTAATTTCATAAATCGATTCTAAAAAATAATCTTGTTAACTATATTATCAAATTTAGTTATTTCTCTTAACATTGCCTTAGTCTTTTAGTTGCAAATCCAAGGTTAAGGGTTGGGTTACCAAGCCTTTTTCGAGCCTGAAAATAAATCAAAAAGTGGGTTGGGATTTCAATTTTTTTAGAATGGGTACCCAGTCCATTTTTAGAATGGGTACCCACTTAGGAACAAGATCCCGATCTAAGCCTTTAGATCCCATTCCTAAACGGGTACCCAATTTTTTAAAAATGGGTAACCGTTCCTTTGAGGATTTTTTTACTAAAACTTCCCCCTTCATGGACCCAACTTCTTGCACTTACCCCCTTTTATCATTTTTTTGTCACACCAACCAAGACCCCTTCATGGTTTCATGTTATACAACCAATCCCTAATGGTCTCAAATTTTTTGTTTCCACACTATCCAAGCTGAGCTTATGTCATCCCTTATTTGGAGGACCCACCTCGTGTCTACCTTAGAGTTGGAAGAAAGATGAAATTTAACTACCCCATGAATAGGGGGTCTCATAAGTTTTTTATTCTTTTCTAATTAAAATTCTAGGAAGAAATGAAATTTAAAAAAAAAAGGTGAGAAATTTTAGAAATAATTGAGGAGTTTTAAATAAGAAATTATAGAAAATATGTGTAATAATGAAATTTTCATATCGATATCATTTTATATCTAGTTTGGTATCCATTTTCAAGAAATATATATATATATATAGACTGCATGAATTGGTCAGGTATCCATCCCCCTATAAATTTTAGTGCGTCTGGTAAATTTTTTTCATGTGACCAATGACACTGGCGTGACATGCCCTTCGGTACCATGATGACAATGGGGAGACTAGACCCATTTGCAAGAAATATTTTCATACATGTATTGTTGAGAAATTAGATAAACAATATAATAATATATATGCTAGTTAAAGATATCAAATTTAATTAAGAATACAATGATAAATCATGAAATAGAAAGAACACTAGAAAAAATAAAATAATACAACACAAGTTAATATCATTTATACATGGAAAGACTTTTTTAGGAAACAATTCCACTACCAAAGAGAGTGCAAGTCTATATTAATTTTAAATATGTGAGTATATCAACACATCAAGTTTCCTCCTTTAGTCTAGTAGTATTGCAACTCAAACTTATTAAAGAACATACGAGTAAGTGAACAAAGATGGGGGACCAAATTAGCAAGTTACAAGAGTAACATGCGTTACTTAGCTAAATTAGAGGAACGTGATTTGAACATTAACATATGCTAGTTACTATTTTACTACCCTCCCTTAATGCTCAATCTATCAACTACACTGAGATGCCCCCTAAATCTAACAAACTTATTTGGGCTCAAAGAATTGGTGAGAATATCAGTAGTCTGATCCTTTGTCAAAACATACTGCAATGCTATGGATCTGTCTTCGACAAGCTGGCAGATAAAATGACAATGAAGATCAACATGCTTTGTCCATTCATGGAAGTCTGGATTCTTGGCGAGTTTCAGAACCCCTTGATTGTCGCAATATAAGGGGGAAGGTCCTGCTTGAGACATTTGCATGTCCGAGAGCATCCTTCAAAGCCAAACTGCCTCACAAGCTGCTTTAATAACGCCTCGATATTCTACTTCGATCGAGGAGAGAGCCACTACCTGTTGCTTCTTGTTGGTCCATGTAACTGCACCTGTATCCAAACTGAATACATACCCTGAAGTAGACTTTCTATCACCATTCCAATTTTTGGGTCCCCTACTGACCTAAATGCAAGCGTGTTATAACGTGCTTGCATTATGGTCAAATGACCTTATAAAAAAAAATCTTAATAATAATCCCTCATTTATGATTTTTTGTAAACTTACATCCTGCAACCTATTTAAAGTGCACTCATGTTCTTGGAGGGCCCTATCATTAGAATTCAATTATCTATTCATCATGAAAATACCGCCACAACAGTGCCGAGGTCGAAGAGGTAAGTATTATTAGTTGTTTTGTGTAAATTTTGTATTAAATAGATAAATTAAATTAGTTTTTAAGTGGAATTTATTTAATTTTTGGGAGTTGAGAATTCACCAAAAAATGATGAAAACCTTGATTCACCTCCTCACCAAAATCCTCCTAAAGAACAACCACAACAAACCCCTCCTTCTGTTACACCCCATTGTGTGTTTACCTATTTATTATTATTGTGATTGGTTAAAATATTGAATATATGAATGTATTTACAATTTTGATTAGAAGTCATATACCTTGCTGATTGTATCATTTGGAAATAAATGAATGAATGTTAACTTGATTAATGTTATATTGAAATGAATAAGTGGAAGGTTTTTATTCAATTTGATATTTTAAATGATGAATTATATGATGGTATTGTGAATGTTTAACTACTATTGTGAATGTGTTGATTTGGATGTAGATGTAGGGATCAAGCCTCCGGAAGGAGGGGAAATATCACTCATGAGAGGGATTTGGTTTGGAAACCTTTAACAAAAGCCTAAACTGAACTCTCTCGCTCTCACACACACTCACATATAGAATGGTTAAGTCTATTCATTGTTTTGAATATTGGTAAGTCAATCCATAGCATTGTTTGTTCATGTGTCAGATTGGTTATGATTTTGTTTTAGAGTGTTTTGTTTGATTTGGTGATGAGTGTTTGGTTGGTGAAAGCTCTTTTATTTTATACTCTTTATGTAATCGATTAGACATATATACATAGAACGTATATATATGTGTATACATATATATGTCGATGATAAACCCATGTACATGACTTAATACATGCATGAGTATACAAAGATATACGTACCTCTGCATACTCATGGATGAATTGTTCATGGGCATGAGGGTATTAGATGGATATATATATATATATATATATATATATATATACGTCAAAGGTATATGTGACTATTGATAGGTTGATAATTATATGAATGATTGTATAACTAATGTATATGTATATATATGATATATGCATATATACACATATACACATATTGACATACGTGTATGTAAACGATGTATTGGAACGCCCATACACACATATCAATACATGTATGTATATGTATATGTATATATATATATACATGCCATGATGTTATTATGATAGCATGAAATATTCATGCATTTATCAAATGGTTTATTATCATGATTGATGTTAATGACACACACACACACACACACACACACACACACATATATATATATATATAAGTTCATATTCTTATTTCAGCACATAAAAATATATGGTAAAGCACATATATGGATAAGTGATTAAGGTGTTGCTTTAAAAGTATGCACATATATATTTAATCCGTGTCATGTACTATGGTTTCAACACATGAAATAGAGTTGGATCGAAGTTTATAAACTGTTGTAAGTAACACATGTATGCCAAGTTGATATGCAAGAATTTAAATGAGTCAACACTATTGCAAACTGTTATTAAGTTTAACATAGACCAAGTCTATTACTTTAAACACATAAACAGGAATTTGACTTATTCTTGCAAAGGAAAACTATGGCCAAAATAATAGGGAATGAGTTCATTTGGTGGTGCCAAATTATGATTTCCATAAACCAAAAAGAGTTTTGAAGCTGCAAGTCAATTTGTTGGTAATAATCATGTGCTTATATGAATCATTCAAACCATTGTTGTCACCATATGAGGTTGATCTGTGCTCAAATAGGTTGAGTAGTTTTTTATATCGTTGCCACCTTCATCTTGAGTATGCCGAGTCAAAATTTTGTTGTTAATAGGTGTCTACATGTTTAGATGAACTGTAGGAATTCTTGTCTCTAATTTTTGTATAAATAGGTGAGCTAGTTCTCCCATTTGGACACCATTCAATCTTGCTCACTTGCTGTTTTTCTATTTGAGTTATTCATTCTGTGAGATGAGAGTATTTGTAAGAATAGAGTGATATATTATTGTGAGTTATCCTTTGAGAAAGAGTTGGAGTATTTAGAGAATCTTGGGAAGTTTATTTTGGGAAGCAACAAAGTGGTTAACCAGTCTTCCAATTGGGAATAAAGTGTTTGTAGGCATGTAGTCTCATATTTTATGTTTGTTGTTTTAAAAGACTATGTGTTATTGTTGTTTTGTATGAGAATCATTGAAATGCTAGTATAGGGAAAGATTGTTGTTACATTGTTTGAAGAAAAGAGTCTATTTACTCATATCATTGTGATTGTGAATTGTTGTTTGTACATACTCCATAGTAAGGAGTGATTGTGTACTCTAGTATTAATACTAGGAGTCTAATAAGCATTATTAGATATGAAGTCATTTGTTGCAATTAGATTGTGAATCCAACTAGAGATAGATCATGAGTGACTCATGGAAATAGAGAACCTTATGATAAGGTTAGATTTTATGTAGAAATGTATTTAGAGGATATGTTATAAACATAAGGGGAATAGGTCGTTCCTATGGTTAAAGATTACCTCATGAAGGGATTACCTAATATGCATAGTGTACAAATGATCTTGAGACAAACCGAGCTAGGGAAGTGTATGTGATCTAGGATGAATTTTTATATAAAACTTTGGCCAAAGTAGTGTAATGTTCCACTGGTTACACTGTCTATTTCACTATGTTCCTTTTATGCATTCTAGTTCATGATTGACATACAAGGTAGGATTTATATGATATACAAGATAGGATGTATTCAAGTTCTAGTCATGTAGGGCACAACACTAAGTTCATTTAGGCTAAAGTTATGAGGTTATCAAACCAGCTTCTTCGTCGAAGGGTAGGGCCATTTTCCATATATAGCAGATGTGTGGGGGACTTCATAAGATTCTGTGGATGGCAGAAAAGTGCTTGAGTGATGCTTCTCCTCCATAGTTGGTAGCCAAGGTTTGAGGGAATCTTCCCGGATCAATGTACCACTATTACTGATATCACCAAAGGAAGCTTTGAGAAGCTATGCATGTTACAATTGTAATCTATCTTGGAAACATGTAAACATCTTTATTATGAATGAAAGTAATGTTTGGAAATGTTTTTTTGTTATTAATGCATATTAAATCTCTTTTTGGAAGAAATTGTTTTATTGCTTTGGAAATGAACCTAGTTTATTCACTTGAAAGGTAAAAATTTGAGAATTCATATTTGTTGGACAATTGGCATGTTACACCTTCAATACCTTGACAACCTCTAGGAACACAAGAAAATATAATAGGTAAAATAGAAAATAATAGAAGAGAACTTGAGGGAATGATTTCTAAGTTGAAAGATCCTACAACCATAAATTCTCATAGGTCCACCCTTTCTGATTCGCTACAATTGATTGTCACTCACACAATATTAGTGACTGGGAAAATAAATAGTTGGTCAAACAAGAGGGAAGAATTAAAATAGTTGAAAATCTATCATATGAGCAAGTAAAGCAATTTTTTTCTAAAATATGACTTGTGTGCCCTATTCACGGACCCACAAACCAATGCACCCTTACATGACACTTGCAGGAGGTTACCTATCCATTGATGCCACCACCAACAGATTTGGGATAGGTGGTGGGTGGGTTTCAACCATCCTACATGGAATAAAAATGAGGTACACAATAATTTATGAGTAAACTCTATTATGAGTTTTTCCTCAATCAACTCCTTAATTATTTTGATATGCAAGAGTTTCAAGGTAGAGGTGGGGGCTCTACACAAGATAGAGTGGGGGAACAACTTGCCCAAAACCAAACATTGAGACTATTGGCTAGATACGAGTTCAATCATATCACTATCCCTTCCGTTGTGAAGGAAGGTGTTGAGGTGGAGACATTAGAGTCTATTAGCACGCTGACTTAGACCCTTATACAACATAGTAGGCCTCTAGCACATGGTGAGGTGGGTGAGTCTTCTAGGCCTCGATTTCCACCTCACTTATTGAAATTTTTTGGGTCTCTTTTTGTATATGGGTATGAGGATGATGAGGATGCACATAAAAATGATGCATCTATAGCGGATTAGTGTTAGGAAATAATGCATGCAACCCACATTCTTAATCCATTTCCTACATAACCCAATGAGAGATATGCATACAAGTAACCTTAATGCATAGATCAAATAGAAAATCCACAAGATAACACAAGATATACACTGGGAAAACCATCAAGAAGGAAAAACTGAGCCTCCAAAAGTATCCATACTCCATCATATTATTTAGCAATAAATAAATACAATAATTACAATGAATACGTCTGAATAATCAAGCCTCTCAATGCATCCTTATGTTTCCAATCATGAATCTACACATCCCATGCCATCCTTCACATATGCACTCCTCAAAAAGACTCAATAATGATAAACCACTCAACCAACCAACCTTAACCACTAAATATGTGCGTTCTTTTATAGATTCAAGCTCACACAAATACAACCAAGTGGTAAGATAAAACCATGTACCACAAAACCATGTAAATACAAAACCACTAATCCCTTATTTAATATTGGGCACTAAGTTTTCACTTTTTAAATATTTCCCTAATATTAAATTATTATCCCATGACTCCCACATTAAATAATAATACAATGTTACAATACAACATCAAGTGGTCCCCAAATAATTACCTAGTGTGATTAACCACACCACCTAGGTGCATCACAACTAAATAATCTCCCACTTGTTATATACATTGCATAAGGGATCAATACATGAAATACATCATCATAATAGCCATACATGAAACCACATGAATCTCTAACATGATCTTGTGCTCCATCAAGATACCTACAATAAGAACAAAGTGACCACCATCTCAAGCAAGATCTCCTCTCATCTTCCAATGTGGCATCTATGGAAGAAAAGGAACATGCCAAGGTGAAGATGCACCAATCCAAGATCACAATCGTCAAATTCAAGTGATAACAAAGGATCCAAACAAGTTGGTGTCAAGTAAAAACCCACATGATCATAAAAAGCATCCACAACACATGCTAATACATCCAACATAAACCGTAATCACAAGCTCATTGTATTAAACTTGTCAATGAAGAACATACATATCTAGGGACTCCCACTACATGGGTAATGTCAAAGAATATCAAGTCTACCAATCAACACTATATCAAGGTGTGATAATGTAATGTCCCCTTCTCATCAGTGATCAGCTTTGCAGTTCTTCAGTCTATTCCGGAACCCGTAGACTGGGATGAGGTGAAAATTAGGGTTTCTTGGGCTTGGTTTTCTGTGGCATTCATATTATTTACTATTTTTAGTAAATGCTAATTGTGGCAGTTGCAGTTGTCTATTCTTAATCCTTAGCAGTTGGAGCAGTGTTATATTTTGGTTTGGTCTTCAGTTGGCAAAAATATTAAATTAATGGCATTTTATTCTTTTTCACTGTTGACCCCCACCTTGGCCTAAGGAGTTAACATAAAGTTGTTTTAAAGTGGGGCCATGAAGGGTACGCCCTCATCAAAAGATTAATTAATCTTTATTCAAATATTTCTTTATCTTAAAAAAAAGGACGCCACTTTTATATTTTTGAATAAAGTGCATTTTGTGAAGGCCTTTTGGGACGCCACTTGAGAAGTTGATTGGTCTTGAGAATTGGAGGAGTCTCTTGTGTCTTTTGAGCTGCTTCTCAGGCATTTGAAGAGTCTTGTTGAGTTCTTATTTATTGAAGGTCTTGGCTCCAGCATTAGGATCCATCAATTACCTTATTGTTATGCTGTCAAAATGACTATGGACATTTTGCTATTGCTTCGAGGATGCTACCTCCTAGCCCCTTCCCAATTTCGTGTTTGAAATACAACACCTAGTTGGAACATTGCTGCTTCTCACATCAGACTAGCAGATTGAGCAACAAAGGTTGAGAATTTTGGAGAGTTTTACAGTTTTGAATTTCCTGGTTTTGCTACAGCTGAAGCTGTTTTCTGTTCATAGCTTGTGGAGTGATTTTATTTCAGTTCTGGGTGTTTGAGCAATCTGATTGTTGACTTGAGGCGCCAACTTCCACCAAAAAGCAGATTTTAAATTGAAGTTGTTGATTTTATAATGCAAAATCGATTTTCTCAAGGGGCCGTACTTTTTCATTGCATTGGGAATTGTGCCAAAAATAAATGAAGGCCATTTTCTGCTGTTTCTTCCTCCTGGTTTGGTCGCCTATCTTCTGAGATGCATTTGCAACAAATTTCAATCAATTTGGAGGTGAAATGAGTGAGTTATGAGTTTTTTACTGTTTTCCAATTTGCTGTTCTAAATTTCCAGAACTCAGGAATTTGCATCAGATTTATCAGTTTCTAGTTTAATCACTTTTTCAGTCATTGGAAAGCAAAGAACATTGTTAGAATTCATTCTTATATCCATATCTCACTTCTATATCATTGTAATTCATTTATTTGCAGTCATGTTGAAATTGTAAGGTTCTGATTAGTAGTACTAATCTAACCGTTATTATTGCTGCAACTATTTGATTTAATTCTCATTAAAGTCCCCTGGATGGTTTACCGCCAGTGTGGTTAAAATTTTTTGTAAATCTTGTACCCACTTAAGTGGTGAATCCCCACAGTTCTGTGGATGCCCGCCGCAGTGGATGAATTACTTTCATTTGTAATCTTTTCCCCCCACTGTTTGGTGGTAGCGTGGAACTGTTTCTCATGGCTGGTTATCCGCCTGATAGTTCTTAATTTCAATTTCTAGACTCTGTCATATGTTAGCACCTCGCCCTCAGTGGGATCTTGAGTGCACATTCTTGACGTTGAGTAGTTCTTCTATTCAAGTCAGTTTCTTCAGTTCAAGTTCAGATTTTGATTTGAGGCTAACGCTAACCCAATCATCTATTGCTGGTTATTTTGTGTTATTCCTTCGAAAAAAATTGGTTAGCATATTTCAGATAACCAATCAAAAATGAAGTACCAAGAACAATAGCAATGATCCACACATGCAACCCAAATAGTTGCATAATCTCTCACAAAATGCTATCACCATCCTCCCAAATCATATAAACATGAACCTCCATGAAGGAACCATGAAGAGAGAAAACTTGTAAACCATAACATGTTCTTCTACCAACACCTCAAAAGTGCAATGTTGTGTCAAGTACGATCTCCTAACAACCCCAAATGAGAAGCCTCAACAACACCCAAAATAATGTTCAATCTCTTAGATCAAACAACATATGAATCATGTTCCAACATGGATGTACACCTCTTTAACCAAGAAGATCAAACTCAAAGATAACCATTCCCAAACCAAGGAAATCATCCCATAAACCATCTACTAAACTCCTCATCAATGAATGATAACATAAACTAAAATGCACAAGGAGATAACCATGCCAAACATCCTATCACACCCCATTGTGTGTATACCTAATTACTATTACTATGTTAGGGTAATTATTGCATTTGTGAGTGTATCTGGAATTTTGATTGGAAATATATGTGTTTGTACCTTGTTATCAATGAATTATGAATTAATGTTCATTTCATTTAATGACTTTGTTGAGATGCATATATAGAATGAAAGGTTATTGAATTGATATTCTAACTATGAAAGGATGATGCAAATGTTTGTATTGATGAACAAATGACTACCATGAAAATGTAATGAGTTGGATGCAAGTTCATAATCAATCCTCTAGAAGGGAGGGGAAGTATCACTTAGGAGAAGGGCTTGGTGAAGTAACCAATAACGAAGCCTAATTGAGCTTATACACACACACACTCACTAGTAGAATAGTCAAGTCAAGTCATAGTGTTTGGGAATTGGTAAGTTATCCTTTAGCATGATGTGTTTTCAAATAGAAAGGATTTTGATTTTTGTTAGGAGCATTCTTGGTTTATGTTAATGCTTGTTGCATGTGAGTACTTTATATTTCTATGCTTGATTGATAAGGTGTATATACTATTGAATGTATATATATATGCATACGCATGTAAATGATGATCCATACACATGGAGGAACACACATATAAGAGAAAATAGGTAGACATACCTATGTGCGCTTATGAATGGGTTGCTTGAGTATGGGGATATTGAAAGGATAATATGACATGTGTGTGTGTGTATGACATACATATAAATATATATAATACTATATATATATATATATATATACAAATGATATGATATATGAATGTTAACTTGATCTTATTCATTTGAATATCAAATATATACATATTTAGTTGACATCAAATATATAACGATATATATATATATATATATATATATATATATATATATATATATATATATATATATTAGAATATATATACATATACATACATATATATATATATATATACATGTATATATATGTAAATATATATGTATATTTATATATATTTATGGAGTGTAATTAAGGCCAATTTGTATATATATTATGCAAAGTAATTGAAGGCTGACTTAAACATATATTATGAAATGTATTGGAGGGAATTTTATACAAGTATAAAGGCCGATACATAAAGCTTATGCTTTGGTTGATATATGGAAAATGTGGCACAATTTATTATAGCACCCAAAAAAAAGTAAAGGTGTGAATATCATTTCATACTTAATGATAAAAAGAATCGTGAGATTTTAGACTGTTGTATAAGTTGATAAGCTAAGGAATAATGCAATGTATACCCAACGTGCCAAGTCAAAATGTTGTTATAAAATGTGTCGATTGAATAGCCTTGAATGAGTCAACTTCTAAATGAGCTGCAATATGTGTGAGACCATTTCCAAATGCTAAATCACAACCTTGTAAATAGGGAAAAGAAGTAACTTGGCACCATATTATGAAATGGTTGAGTGTTGTAGAATTATATTATGCTTGGAATCGAATAGCTGTGTTTGAGCATGTACCTTTTTGAATATGTCAAACTGCTATGTCGATCATTGAATCCATTTGTTGTGTTAAATCTATGACTATCCTCTTATAAATTTGCCACCTTTCTTCATATAAGATCAGTCAATTTGTAATGACTGAGAAGTTTCAAGCTTTGAACCTTATTTGTAGCCTTATTGGGATGATTCTTGTGTATAAATATGGGTCGATCATACCCCATTATTCACACTTTTTCATACACAATAGTACGCTGTCATTCTGTTGTGGTTTTCAATTGAGAGATTATTATTTTGCTAAGAGTATTTGGTGAGTGATTTTTAGTGAGATTAAGTGAAGGAGAGTTGATTACTAAGTTGTTAGCAAGAGGAGGCCAAGCTAGGAAGCTTTATAGTCAATTGGGATAAGTGTTTGACAAGCATGGGATCCTGTCTTATTCTATTTTATCTTCAAAACTAAAAGAATTACTTTCTTGATTGGATGTTGCTGACTTGCATTATATTGCTTATATTAGAGAAAAGTATTGATTTCTTATACTAGAGAAAAGTATATTTGCTTATAAAGAGGAAAGATTGTGATTGGTGTGTTTTCCATATAAGTGCTTGTATTTACTCCCTATTTAGGAGAGTTTGTTGATGTCATTAGTATTATGTACTAGGAATGACGAATTTGGAATATCTAGTTAAGAAATGGTTATATGGACTTGGATAGCTTATGAGTTAAATCCTATGGTTAAGATATTCATTGAAGGGAGGGTAACTTATACTTTTGCTTATGTTTATTTGATAGAGATACTATCTAGTTTTGGAAAAGGGAATAGGTCAATCTGGGGGTTAGGATTACCTATTGAAGGTTTACCTATGCATAGATATAATAGTCTTAAGTAGAATGAACTAGGGTAGTGAATGTGAATAGGAAGACTGTCACTCAAGCACTTTTCCACCAACCATGAACTCATATGTGATCATGATTGTAAGGTCTACAAGATCTAGTTATGTAGGAAACATCGCTAAGCTCACTAAGGTTAATGTTACGAGGTTTCTTCACCAATCTCTTCGTCCAAGGGTAGGTCCATCTATCGATTGATAGAGGTGTGGGAGATCACATATGAGTTCATGGTTGGTAGAAAAGCGCTCGAGTGATGCTTCTCCTCCGCAGTTGCCGATTAAGTTCTGTAGAAGATTCCTAGACCATCTGTATCTATTACTTTGAAGCTCAGTTGAGATATGTATGTAATTATCTACAATATTGGTATATTGTATCATGATGATTATTATCTTGGAAATGAAATCAATATTGACTATTGTTATGACATCTATGTTCATTCGTTCTCTATTATGAAAATAATTTTTTTTGTTGTAATGGTTTGGAAACATAGTTTATTTACTTGAAAGTGAAAACTTAGGAAATTTACTTGTGAGAAAATTTGACATGCTACATGTGGTATCAGAGTTATCATGTTTAGCTCTGGAACCTATGAGCTCATCATACTTTCCATCCAACATTGACTAATGTTTGAAAATTCTTGTGCCAGGATGGTGCCTGTCAGGTTAACTACAAGAAAGTTAGTAATCGGTAATGAGTGATACCTGAATGCCTAGAAGGAAAAAGAGGCCATTGTTCGTACAATAGAGGGTACCAACTTTGATAATGTTGTCTAGTTAAGCGATACTGAATCCTTAAGTCACACTCTTTCTTGGATTAGTAATGTAAAGAGAAAGATGAAGATGGAGGCTAAATACAACTATCTACCTCCAGTCACACTAGCGAAATCTGATTCCTTGTCACTTTCCAGGGATATGCCCTTATCAAGGAGTGTCAGTCTAGCATTTATCTTTAGAGACCCTAGAATTCTTCCATTGGCGGAAGTAACTGTAATTTCCTCAAGTAATGAATTTGAGGGTTATGTACCTCGCAACTATGTATCAAATGATAAATCCAAAGGTTATTATCCATTTTGGGATAGATATGAACAAATGAGAGATGAACAAGAATCTATAGGGTATACCCCATTGAGTTATGTGTCACATAATGAATTCGAAGGATACTCTCCACTTGACTGTTTGAACAATCAATTATGTAATATCAAGATTTTGAGATCCTCAAAAATGAATAAAATCATGTTTTTATCAAAGATTTTTGCTCAATCTTATGTGAGTTTATTTTATGTACAAATTGAATTCTCATTTAAATGTTGTCCATAAGATAGATAGAATGTGATTAAATCTAATATGATGAACCTTCAGGTATAATCCTTTCTTGCAAAGATAGTGAGAACTAGGACCAATCCTGGAGGAAGTCATGAAGTCGGACAAGGTCCAGTGGGTGTTGAAGCTAGATTGGATCAAAACTTGGCAAGGTTGGGAGATCTTGAGCAAGAAATAAGGGTAAAGGATAGGGTAGATCAGGAAATCGCAAATATTGAGGATGAGGGAGAAAACTCTCATGACCATGATCAAACTCATGAACATGAGAAAGATAAATCACCCTCTCCTTCGAAAAGAACTAATAGGAAGCACATGGTCATTGAACTATCTAGGGATATGAAGAATATAACCCCACCCAAGTTTGAAGGTAGCGCCAGTGGGGATGAAGCTGGGGCATGGTTGGTCCAAATGGAGAAATATTTTGAGATTCAAAATTATTCTGAGGTCACAAAGGCAGTATGAGGAGCTTACCAGTTAGTAGGAGAAGCCTCTAACTGGTGGATGAACAAGAAAATGGAACTTGATCTTATCTCTCTGAAACTTACTTGGAATGAATTTGTAGAAATATTTTGGAAGAGATGGTTACCTCAACTCTATTTTGACCAAAAACTTGTAGATTTCCAAAATTTGAGACAGGGAGAAATGTCAGTTAACGAGTACTAGAAATTTTTTACTCGATTATTACATTATGCTCCAATGTATCAAAAGGATGAATGATTTCATATAAGGAAATTCATCTTTGGACTTAATAGTCAGATTGGGGATGAAGTAGATGTACATGGTCCAACCACTATGGATTAAGTGTACAAGAAATTTGTTAAGCAGGAGTAGAAGCTCAAAGCTATCTCCATCCACCAAGAGAATAGGAGTTGTAATAAGTTTACAAGAGCTCCAGCTAAACCAACTCCAAGGAGGTTTGAAGTGGTGCAATATTTGGAAAAGAAAGCGGATAAGGGACCCTGAAATAATGGGGAAGAATCAAGGAAGGATCGTAGAAGGAACAATTCTAGTGGTGGTAATGTGAACAATGCTGGAAGTGATGCTAGTAAGTGTAGTGAACCTTCAAGGAAGAAATGACTAGCTACGGGATGTTTCACATGTGGAGGAGATCATTATGCATTGAATTGTCCCAATAAACCTTTTGGGTCACAACCTTATGGAAACCAAGTTTCCTTCTTAGCAAGTGACATTCCAACAAAATATTCACGCTACTTTGGATAATTGTCAAGTGGAGTATCAAGTGAATCTAGTGGAGACTCCAAGTATTTTTTTTGGATTACCCATTTCCATACTTATAGATACTGGAGCTATTGAAAATTTTGTTTCACCTAGAATAGTAAAGAAAATATTTAGGAAAGTCGGTTACATGGAAAAATCATGGGATGTAGAATATGCAAACCAGACAAGAGCAGCGGTGGAACAATGTGTATTCGGAGCTAGGATAGAGCTACCTTGTTTTTATACGAAGGTAAACCTATATGTATCACCCTTAGGATCTTATGATGTTATCCTAGGAATGAATTGACTTTGGAAGCATAAGGCCAAGGTAGACTGTCATGCCAAAATTATAGAATGGTTGGATGATTTGGGTAACCAAGTAATGTTGCAAGGGATACCTAGGGAACTCAAGATACATCAAATTTCCATAATGCAATTGCTTAGGGCTAAGAAGAAAAGATGTAATCTATTTGTGGTGAAAATGGAAAAGCTTGAAGAAAATAAGGAATTAGATTCAAAAGATGGTATGGTCAACTATGTGTGGCATAGAAAAATGGACATTTCTTGCTTGAAATGGGAATAATTCATGATAAATTGGACTAATGAGGCCTTGATTTAGTGTTGTGGTGAATTTTATGCATCCACACTAGGTCTTGGACCCTTGCAAATTGAATAACATACTTTTATTGATGTCTTGTAAAGGTGTTGTTAAAGACTTTCACGCTTTTCTAGACCTAATGAACCCATTTTTCCCTAATTCAACATCATAAAATGTATTTAAATACATCCTCACATTAATCTAGAAGGCTTGTAAAATAAACTTAATGCTAATCTAGTGTTGTAATGTGTCCTACACATTCACATTGGATGTTGTGCCTTCCTATGCTAAGTGGACCTCATTTTAGTGTTGTAAAGTGTATTTAATCACACTTTCACATTGAATTTTGTGTCGCAATCCCTAATTGACCTTCACATCATCATTAATAGGCCCCTATTACCCCATATTGTGCATCCTGAGGCAATATTTGATGAAATACATGACAAAGTCATCATATAAACCTTATTTCTTAACTTCCTAGCATCTTAGCTATCAAATGGGACCCATTGGGACTAATTCACCACTTGTGGTGAATGAGTCCCTACCAAGTGGGACTAATTCGCCCAATGTGACAAATGAGTCCCATTTGGGCCAATTTTGACCTTTCAGCGGGAAAAACTAAAATTTAAGTTTATTATTTTTACATGTCAGCCTTGAAGATCCAATTAACAGGAAAATAAGGTGAATTTCCTATAAAATCAAGTTTATAAACCCTAATTTACATCTCTTAACTCATTTTAAAAAACCATTCTTCATTATTCATCCATCATTCTTCCATCTCAAGTCAAGCAAGTTAGGGTTTTATCATTGCAAGTCATCAAGACAGCTTCCTAAGACATTCAAGGGAAGATTCTTCATGTTTTTTTGTAGAAATTTAAGGTCAATCATCATGGCAAGGTAATAACTCCAATATTTCATGCTTCATTACATTCTTTTCTCATTTTGGTTTAATTACCTACAAAGGGGTTTGACCAAGGCAAACCCCCATGCCCTAACATCCAACATTTCTCTTTCTCTTCTTGTGTGTTTGCAGATTTAGGCATCTTGAAAATTTAGAAATCATTTAATATTGCATTGCAAAGTTATTCAAGTCATCTCTTCATTGAACAAGTCAAAATACCCACAAAAAGTCACTTTCAGGCTCGAATCCGACAGTTTAAGAACCAGACACCTGGAGAAGTAGAAAGTGTAGATCAAAGGCTCATGTTTCCACCTTTGAATATTCAGAAATTCAAAAGTGGACTCATTCACCATGGGTGGAAAATGAGTCCCACTTCTAGGCTTGTTTTTAGTTTTCCGCATTTTCAGACACCCATTTGTTCGAAACGGGTTCCATAACAGTTTCACAAAACATGGACTGATTCACCCAGAATGGTGAATGAGTCCCACTAGGCTTAAAAATTAGGATCAACAACATTATAGATTCCATTTCCAGTCTTCATCAATATCCTAGGTGCACGCTTTCAATTTCATGCATTTATGTTGCAATTTGCATTCATTCTTAGGTGTTTTTGCATTACACAATGTGTTTTCAAACAAGTTCCATTTCAATAGTTTTACATTCCTAATCATTCAATTTTATCAATTATCTACATCTAGATCATTTCATTTAGTCACAATTTCATCATACATTCCTTAGTTTGAGCGAACCACCTAGATTTGTGGTGTGGGATCTATCTCTTTCCTTTAGGTGAAAGACCCTAATTGAGCAAAAGAGACATAGCATTCCTAACCATTAAAATCTATGGTTCACTATGGATTAGAAGAATACCAAGAGATGGAAGAAGCAGGAATGATGGAAACTGGAGAGATAGATATGGAAATATATCCAATCCTTCAAAATTTTGTGGATGTGTTTCTAGAAGAATTACTTGGATTACCACCAAAAAGGATTTTTGATTTCTCTATTGATAGTGCTAGGGTTGGAACCTATTTCTAAGGTGCCTTATTGAATGAAAACAACTGAGTTAATGGAGCTTAAGGAAAAACTAGATGAATTGTTATCCAAGGGATTGATAAGACCAAGTGTATCACCTTGGGGAGCACTAATAATCTTTGTGAAGAAGAAGGATGGTACATTGTGGTTGTGCATAGATTATCAGATGCTTAACAAAGCTATGGTAAAGAACAAGTATCCATTACCATGAATTGATGATATTTTTGATCAAATGAGAGGATTTGCATTATTTTCTAAGATTGATCTACGATCTGGATACCATCAGTTGAGGATCAAGGATGAAGACATCTTTAAGACTACTTTTAGAACAAGGTACATGCATTATGAGCTTATAGTCCTGCCTTTTGGACTAACTAATGCACCGAAAAATTTCATGAATCTAATGGAACAACGTATTTAGGTATTGCCTAGATAAGTTTATCTTAGTTTCCCTTGATGATATGCTAATCTATTCAAAGAATGAAGAGGATCATTGCAAGCATTTGGAGATAGTTCTACAACGACTGAGAGAACATAAGTTGTATGGTAAATTCTCTAAATGTACTTTCTACTAGAGGAAAGTGCAGTACTTAGGACATGTGATATCGACAGAAGGTATCTTGATTGATCCAACCAAGATCAAGGCAATACTAGAATGGTCGGTACCTAATTTTTTTTTCTAAAGTAAGAATTTTTATGGGTCTGGCAGGGTATTATAGGAAGTTTGTTGCAAATTTCTCTAGAATAGCCTTTCCAATTACTTCTTTGCAGAGGAAAGGGAAGAAATTTGAGTGGATAGAAAAATGCCAAGCAACATTTGATCTACTTAAAGAGAAGTTAACTACTGCACCGATTTTGAAAGTATCAGATCCTGATGGTGACTTCACTGTTATCACAGATGCATCAGGAGAAGGTTTAGGAGGTGTTTTAATGCAAGAAGGGAAAGTAATTTCTTATGCATCAAGGAAGCTAAGACCCTATGAGAAAAATTATGCATCAAATGATTTAGAGTTAGTAGCGTTGGTTCATGCATTGCAAATGTGGAGGCATTACTTGCTAGGGAAACCCTTTGAGATGAAAAACGATCATCACGGGTTGAAGTATCTAAATACTCAGCCTAATCTGAATGCACAACAAAGAAGATGGTTGGAATTGATAGTTGATTATGACTTCACTATTAGTTATATCAACGGAAAGGAAAATTGAGTAGCTGATGCATTAAGTCGTAGAAGACATATTTCCTCGATAGTATCAATCCAAACCAACTTTAGAGGTCATGTATTATAGAAATGTAAGGAGGATGAGTACTATTTTCAATTTAAGCAAGCAATCACAAATAATCTGCAAGATGAAAGATATGATGGATATCATATTGAACCTAATGGATTACTTAGGTACAAGGGAAGGATGTATGTGCTTGACTTTGAAGAAGTGGGAAATCTTGTATAGAAATAAGTTCATGAAGCACCATACTCGAGACATCTGTGAGTGACCAAAATGTTGGAAGATGTGAAGCCATTATAATTTTGGAAAGGGATGAAAGGAGACACTACTAGGTTTGTGGCTAAATGCTTGGAGTGTCAAAGAATGAAAGCAAAACATCATCATCTTATAGGCTTGCTATATCCACATGATATTCCAAAGAGTAAGTGGCAAGTCATTAGTATGGAATTTGTGCAAAGATTGCCCATGTCAAGGAATAAGCACAACACCATTTTAGTAGTGGTTGATAAACTTACTAAGGTAACACATTTCATACTGGGAAATTTAATCGATGGAACTCATTGTCATAGCTCAAAATTTTGGGAAAGAGGTGTTTAGACTACATGGAATTCTAGAGAAGATTATCTCGGATAGGGATGCACAAGTCACCTCAAGGTTTTGGTAAACCTTATTCTTTTCATTGGGGACTCAACTAAATATAATTTCAGCTTATCATGCAGAAATAAATGGACAAACAGAAAGGTTGAATCAAGTACTTGAGGACCTACTAAGAATGTATTGTATGGATCAAGAATACAAATGGGAATACTACTTGCCTTTAGTGGAATTTGCTTATAAAAATTCCTACCATTCAATGATAAAGATGGCTCCTTTTGAAGCATTATATGGTCGGAAGTGTCAAACCCCGATAAGTTGGGATAAACTTGAAGATAGGGTGAGTCTTGGGCCTAAAATGTTAGTTAAAATGGAAGAACAAGTCAAGGTTATCAAGAAAAGGCTAGTTGAAGCCAATGATAGGCATAAAAGCTACACAGATGCAAAGAAAGTATCCAGGAATTTCACAATAGGTGATAAGGTGTTGTTAAGGGTAAAATCGCATAAGAGCTCTATCAAGTTTGAAAATCATCCAAAGTGGCTCTGCCCTATGTAGGTCCTTTTGAGATTCTAGAGGAAGTGAATCCTATAGCTTACCGAATTGTGTTTCCACCAGCTCTTTCCTGGATGCATAACGTCTTTCACATTTCTTACCTAAAGAAGTATATACCAATGATGATCATGTAATTGATTGGAATGCTTACAGGTACAGGACCCTAGAGTGGTAACAATTGAGCCTGTCAAGGTGCTCAGAACATGTAAGCTATGCTTGCATAATAGGGAGGTTCTACAATGCAAATTCTAGTGGGATTAGTATGCAGAAGATTTTTCCACTTGGGAAGACTATGTTGAGATACAACAAAAGTTTCCACATGTTTTATATGCTTTTGAAAGTGCTTGAGAAAAATAATGTTTTGTTTGTTTTATTTAGTTTATGTTTGCTTCATAAAATCATCGGGGATGATGATTCACAAGGGGGGAGTATGTCACACCCCATTGTGCGTATACCTAATTACTATTACTATGTTAGGGTAATTATTGCATTTGTGAATGTATCTGGAATTTTGATTGGAAATATATGTGTTTGTACCTTGTTATCAATGAATTATGAATGAATGTTTATTTCAATTAATGACTGTGTTGAAATGCATGTATGGAATGAATGGTTATTGAATTGATATTCTAACTTTGAAAGGATGATGCAAATGTTTGTATTGATGAACAATTGACTACCATGAAAATGTGATGAGTTGGATGTAGGTTTAGAATCAATCCTCTGGAAGGGAGGGGAAGTATCACTGAGGAGAAGGGCTTGGTGAAGTAACCAGTAACAAAACCTAATTGAGCTTATATACACACACTCACTAGTAGAATAGTTGACTCAAGTCATAGTGTTTGGGAATTGGTAAGTTATCCTTTAGCATGATGTGTTTTCAAATAGAAAGGAGTTTGATTTCTATTAGGAGAATTCTTGGTTTATGTTAATGCTTGATGCATGCAAGTAATTCTTTATATTGCTATGCTTGATTGATAAGGTGTATATATATATATATATGCATACACATGTAAACAATGATCCATACACATGAAGTAACACGTACATAAGAGTGCATAGGTAGACATACTTATGCATTCTTATGAACGGGTTGCTTATGAGTATGGGGATATCGAAAGGACAATATGACATGTGTGTACACACACACACATATATATACACACATTTGTATAAATATCCACCAACAAGATATTAATTGTTAATGTGTGTGATTGTGTTAATGGAAATTCCATAGGGATACATTGACATATGTATGCATACACGTACATGCATATAAATATATATAAGAGTATATATATATACAAATGATATGTTATATGAATGTTAACTTGATCTTATTCATTTGAATATCAAATGTATACATAGTTAGTTGACATCAACTATATATAATGAATATATATAAATATACATACATACATACATACATACATACATACATACATATATATATATATATATAGCATTGAGGCTATCTACTGATATATATATATATAAATATATGTATATTTATATATATTTATGAAGTGTAATTAAGGCTGATTTGTATATATATATATATATAAATATATATGTATATTTATATATATTTATGAAGTGTAATTAAGGCTGATTTGTATATATATTATGCAATGTAATTGAAGGCTGACTTAAACATATATTATAAAATATATTGGAGGTTGATTTATACAAGTATAAAGACCAATACATAAAGCTTATGCTTTGGTCAATATATGGAAAATGTGGCGCACTATATTATAGCGCCCAAACAAAAGTAAAGGCGTGAATATCATTTCAGACTTAATGATAAAAAGAACGGTGAGACTTTACACTATTGTATAAGTTGATAAGCTGAGGAATAATGCAATGTATACCCAACGTGCCATGTCAAAATGTTGTTATAAAATGTGTCGATTGAATAACCTTGACTGAGTCGACTTCTAAATGAGCTGCATTCTATGTGAGACCATTTCCAAATGCTAAACCACAACCTTATAAATAGGGAAAAGAAGTAACTTGGCACCATATTATGAAATGACTGAGTGTTATAGAATTCTATTATGCCTAGAATCAAATAGCTGTGTTTGAGCATGTGCCTTTTTGAATATGTCAAAATATTGTGTTGATCATTGAATCCATTTGTTGTGTTAAATCTATGACTATCCTCTTGCAAATTTTCCACATTTCTTCATATAAGTTGAGTCGATTTGTAATCACTGAGAAGTTTTCTGCTTTGAACCTTATTTGTAGCCTTATTGGGCTGATTCTTATGTATATATATGGGTTGATCATACCCCATTATTCACACTTTTTCACATGCAACAATACACTACCATTCTGCTATGGTTTTCAATTGAGAGATTATTATTTTTTTGAGAGTCTTTGGTGAGTGAGTTTTTGTGAGATTAAGTGAAGGAGAGTTGATTACTAAGTTGTTATCAAGAGGAGGCCAAGCTAGGAATCTTTATAGTAAATTAGGATAAGCGTTTTACATGCATGGGATCTTGTCTTATTCTATTTTATCTTCAAAACTGAAAGAATTACTTTCTTGATTGCATGTTGTTGATTTGCATTAGATTGCTTATATTAGAGAAAAGTATTGATTGCTTATACTAGAGAAAAGTATATTTGCTTATAAAGAGGAAAGATTGTGATTGGCATGTTTTCCATATAAGTTCTTGTATTTACTCCCTATTAAGGAGAGTTTGTTGACGTCATTAGTATTATGTACTAGGAATGATGAATTTGGAATATCTAGTTAAGATATGGTTATATGGACTTGGATATCTTATGAGTTAAATCCTAGGGTTAAGATATCCATTGAAGGGAGGGTAACTTATACTTTTTCTTATGTTTATTTGATAGAGATACTATCTAGTTTTGGAAAAGGGAATAGGTCAATCTGAGGTTAGGCTTACCTATTGAAGGTTTACCTATGCATAGATATAATGGTCTTAAGTAGAATAAGTTAGGGTAGTGAATGTGAATGAAGACTATCACTCGAAGTACTAAGTGAGAATACTTTGGCCAAAGTAGTGTGTTTTCCTATGGCTCCATTGTCAGTTCACCATGTTCCATGTATGCATGCTAGATCAGGATTGTAAGGTCTACAAGTTCTAGTTATGTAGGAAACATCACTAATCTCACTAAGGTTAATGTTACGAGGTTTCTTCACCAATCTCTTCGTCCAAGGGTAGGGTCATCTATCCATTGATAGAGGTGCGGGGGACCGCATATGAGTTCGTTGTTGGTGGAAAAAAACTTGAGTGATGCTTCTCCTCTACAATTAGCAATTAAGTTCTATATAAGATTCTTGGACCATCTGTATCTATTGCTTTGAAGCTCAATTGAGCTATGTATGTAATTATCTACAATATTGGAATGTTGTATCATGATGATTATTATCTTGGAAATGAAATCAATATTGACTATTGTTATGAAATCTATGTTCATTTTTTCTATATTATGAAAAGAAAAGTTTTATTGCAATGGTTTGGAAACATAGTTTATTTACTTGAAATTGAAAAATTAGGAAATTTACTTGTGCAAATAGTTGGAATGTTACACATCCCTCAAATGAATCCTCTAGAACTAACTATCCATAGCTCAAGATCCATATGTATGAAAGATAAAAATCATAAACTCATGCTAAATAATACTCAAATGAGTCTAAAAAAATAAATCACCATGAATTAACTCACTCCCATGAGAAATCAAAGCACAAAGCATAACACATCTAAAAGAAATAATGGGAAAATACCTCTCAACTGATAAACCACTAAGTAGACTAAGAGTGGCAAATGAGGATGATCCTCCAAGATAATAAATTCATCATGACTCATTTCAAGAACAATCTCCTTTATTGGTCCATCATGAACTCACATCCATACCCAAGTGAAAGCTCCCCAGTCTTCCTACTGAAACTTCCAAAGAGTAACCATCTCAAGAAAATGTCTCTAATCATAAGAGAACTCTAGCCTCACCCATGTCTCCAAGTATCTGTGAGCACCTCTAACCAATCAATACATTCCAAACTCCAAATGCAGCATATCACCATTATGAAGTAATCAAGCAAATGATCATGTACTCAATACAAAGAGAACCACCAAGATCAATGTCAAAGCTCCAGCCGTAAAATCAAGAACCTACCATGACATCATGATCTAACCATCTCCTCTGAGGAGATCACATGCACCAATGCATACATCCTAGTTTGAAGAGAACATGTAACATGTCAAACTCTAATATAGAATCAATATTATATCATGACATAATAAAAAACACACTCTAAACCAAGAAACCACATCTCCAATCACATGAAGATAACCATCACCAATGATGCATCCATGTCACTACCAACAACTCCCACTGAACCATGACAGTGAGCTACACATGGCATTGTGACAACCATCAACTCCATGAAGATCATCCAGGTCTACATGCACTCAACTGCAATATTAGTAACATACAAGTGAAACCAAAATCTCCAAGCCAAGAAGATACATACAACCACCATCAAACCATCAAGAACCAATCCTACACCACTAAGTCATCACTATCAAAATATCCCATTGAAAGTGTATAACCAATGAATGTACCAAGATATCATGACATCATGATCAAAACACATTCTAAAAGTCCCATCAACTAACTAATCAAGTAATCTAACCATCCATCCTCTCATCCCAAAATAAATGACCACATGCAAGGCTAACTAATGAAATTTGTAATAAAAATGAATCAAACCTAGTGGATATAGAGTCCACATTCGAGTCATCCCATTGCAATCAATAGGCTGCACATACCTACCAATCACATAACTCATAGATCCAATCGTTGAAACATGCAAACTCATCATCACATTAGTAACCTGCAAATTGAGATATCAAATAAGATAATCCTATAGAAATCAAGACTCAAACACCAAATCAACCACAGATCTGATTTTCCAACCATGTTTGGAAATGATTAACCATAGTCAAGGAACCAAACAAGCATCAAGGAGATAAGAACAACCTCCTAACACTAAACCAAATCACCACCAAACAACTACATACATGGTCATGTCGTGCCAATGCATAAATGTACCTACATACCCATAACACAATAACCATAGAAATCACTATACCAGCACTCAAATATCACCCATACGAGAATCCAATTCTCCACTCGTGTCAAACCATGTCCTCAAAATCGAAGATAACTAGTGTACCTATCACCATCAAAGTCTAACTCTAAAAAAAACCTATAAACCTGTACCAAGAAGGACCAAAATAATAATTAGTTGCACTATCATAAATATCATATAAAATTATGTACTCCCTCAAAGTTTTTCCTCTTGAATCATCCTGATGCTCACACAATCACACCCCGAATCTTAGACTCCTACAAGTTATCAAACAAGTATCAAACTCATCTTGCACCACAAAATGATAATCAACCTGACCCACTGTGTAGTACACTACACATGCTCTCCAATGCCTATTTAAAATTGAAAATATGATTCTACATGCAAAAGTTATGGTCAAAATCATGCAACTGAAAACATCTAGCTTCCGAGCTCAAAAAGTTGATGAAAACGGAAAAAATAGGAAACTAAACCTATACTACTGCATAGTTCTCAGAACCACCTTTCCAAGAAGTGTAAGAAGTCAAAAAATTGACATTGTGGGCAAACGTTATGCTAGTTTGAAAAAATGTGCAATTTGGTTATAAAAGGACCTATTGGTGATGCCCGAGTTGAGTCATTGTTGAAAGTGGCTAGTCTGTGGCACCTAGGTGGTGGACTTCACAAAGAATTTAAATTTCATTTAATTTTCACTTTTTAAAAAAACTTCATCGCCCCATAGGCGGACCTAACACCAAAATACATTCTATTTCAATTTAACAAACCAACATAATTTGCAATTATTTAAAATTTCATTTAAAACCTTTTTTTGGCGACATTTTTTTTTAAATATTTAAAGCCCCAAAGGGGTGGGTGGTGGTCCTGTTGGACCAAGGGCCTAAGTCGTTGACCATTGGGCTGCTACCAGTGGCAACTGATAGGTCTGCCATTGGCAGTACCTACCGGTATTGCCACTACAACAATGGCAGGGGCAGGGGTATGGGGTCTACAGAACCCCCGCCCCTCGCCCCCCCAATATATATATGTTTAAATTTTTTCTTTAAAATTTTTCAAAAGGATTTTTTTAATAATTTTTTTTTATGCAGGATTTAAAAGGCTGAATAAAATATTATTTTTTCTAAAGTCGACTTGCAATCGACTCAGACGACCGTATGACTATATGGGTAGGGCTGTGGGTAATTTTTTTTCCTTTTTTCAACTTTTCCAAATTACGTCAAATTTTATGTTATTTTATATGTCTCGGGCCTCCTGGATCCAATGGTGAGGTTCATTTTTTCTGAAGAGGTCATCCATGAAATTTCCTCTACAAAACCCTCATATGAAAACTCAAACCAAGAAACCCTCTTTGACCCAAATTTTGAAAGTTTCAGATTTGCAATAAAAACCAACAAATCGTAACAACCCAAAGGCCCAAATTTGTATACAAACACCTGCAACATGTGTTCCATATCTTGTAATGCCTCAAATCTAACATGCATAGCCGTGAATTCAACTTTGCAAAAATATCTTAGATTAGGGTTAGAATCAAAAGCTCCTTAACTATGAAAGCTATGATACCACTTTTTAGTAAATAATGCATTCAACCCACATTCTTAATCTATTTCCTACATAACCCCATGAGAGATAAACATGCATACAAGTAACCTTAATGCATAGATCAAATAGATAAGCCACAAGATAACACAATATATACTTTGGGAAAACCATCAAGAGGGAAGAACCCTACCTCCAAAAGTATTCACACTCCATCATATTATTTACAAATAAAGCAATACAAGAGTTACAATGAATACCTCTGAAGAATCAAGCCTCTCAATGCATCCTCATGTGTCCAAGCATGAATCCATACATCCCATGCCATGCTTCACATATGCACTCCTCAGAAAGACTCAATAATGACAACCCACTCACCCAACCAACCTTAACCACTAAACATGTGCTTTATTTTATAGATTTAAGCTCACACAAATACAACCAAGTGGTAAGATAAAACCATGTACCACAAAACCATGTGAATACAAAACCACTAATCCCTTATTTAATATTTGGTATTAATTTTTCACTTTTTAAATATTTCCCCAATATTAAATTATTATCCCATGTCTCCCACACATTAAATAATAATACAATGTTATAATACGACATAAAGTGGTCCCCAAATAATTACCTAGTGTGATTAACCACACCACCTAGGTGCATCACAACTAAATAATTATTTGATTACAACAACATAATAAAACAATTTATACAATGGTGTACAACACCATATCCCAACAATCAGATGGTCATGATAGATGATCTTTTGAATCAAGCATATGGCATTAATAGTGAGGTAAATTTTAACTAGTTTAAATTTAATTTATTAAATTTCATTTTGAAATGTAAGGTTAACTAAATTACTATATTGATTATAATGAAATTTTAGGTTCAGAGTGTCCACCCTATGACTAGCGACCCTCCACCTATCTATTACATGACAATGTCGAGTCCATAGGCAAGTGACTAGTAAAAATAAATATAGTACATGTTAATAGTTTAACCTTATATTAATGGTAATCTTATAACTCACATTAGATGTTTAAAAGGTTAATGTTCCAGGCCTTCAACATTAACACTTGCTAGTCAAGGTCGTCATCCATCTTTTACTAAGGCAAGCTTCTCTATTTTTAATCATTAATGGTTTATAAAATAATGTTAGGTATATTTTATTAATTTAATAGTTTGCATCTTCTCTTGATTTTTATTTATGCCTAGAGGATCTTTGTTGCTCATTAACCTCACTTGTGGACCATCTCATTAATAATTCACTACTCACTCTCTATTGTTATATAAACCTATGACATTTTTTTTGCATGTACTTGTAACATCTCTTGTGTAACTCCATAGTTATTCCCTTTCACTGCATCCATTGATATTATATCTTCACTATGTTTTGCTGCTCCCACTAGTAACATCTCTAAAACTAATCTAGCTCCACATGTAGTTTTATGCCTATATCCATCATTTATTAAACCTAATTGTAACAACTTCAATATATCATTCTCAATATGGTCCTTTGTTGCATTGAATTAATTACCACCTTAGTTATAACTATTTATTTTTCCTTTGGAATTATTTCACACATTTAGTAACCTTTCTTGTCAACTGGAAATCTTCCTTGGTTTGCACCAACAACCTACAGTCTAGTAATTCTCTCATACCTTTCTAGTAACCTTTCTTGTAAAGTGGAAAGCTTCCCTAGTTTACACCAAAAACCTACAATATATTCTCTATTACTACCTCTTCCACATACTCCTCCATAGATGCACTACTCCACTCTTTCTTGTGGAGCATCTCTTCAACCTTGCCTGAACACACCTACTCCTCCATGCCTTATTATTAGCTCACCATATATTTTGTGCTCTTTCTCAATCCCATTGATTTCTCAACCTCTTCATAGTTTGCAAACTCATATATATTTTCACTAAGCCCTCATGACTCTTCTATATTCTTTGTCTTTAACCTTGCACACTTCTTGTTGCCTATTACTCCAACTTGACGACCTTCTTCTCTATCATTAATTCTATTCTATATTTTCCTATGCTCTTCTCTCCCTTGTAACCTTCTCTCACACACCTTGTGGGTAATCCCACAATAATGAGTCCCACGTTTTGGACAAGATGGACATTGATATCAACATTTTAAACTAAATATTCACTTTTTGAGACCTATATCAGCTAAACTGTTAAGAATTTGAAAATGATGTAAACTAGTGATTTGAGGCGATTTCTATGTAGATTTTGAATAATATATTTTGAAATAAATCATGAATCTTTCTATGTAAATTTTAATAACTAATTTTTAATAGTAAACAACATTTTTAAAAGGTAACGTTTATTTCGTCTAGCATAACTTTTTCTTAGAAAGGATAAAATTCTAATTTTAAAATACTGATTTGTAACATCAATATCTAGTGCATGGTGCTACATTTTTTTTAATTAATTTTTGAAGTCAAGGTAATTATAATTTGGACATAGGTGTATGTCATCAAGCATAACTTGTGTATTATCAAAATTCAATTTTGCTTTAGTGAAACAAGGACATCGATACCTAGTGCACATATATTTTTTAGATTTTTTTAATAATTTACTATTTTTCCATCTATGTAGAACAAATAACTAGATGTTCGGTGAAAAACCTATGTTTAGTAAAAATTAAAAATTGAATACAATAAAATGAAAATATATTAAAATTATACTTGTTGTAAAGCTCAATTCAAGGACTACAATCTTGAAAATTATCTTGTCAAGTTAATTATATTTGAAGGTCCAACCTAAGGTTTGAAATTGAAAATTTTGAGGAAATTTTGAAGCAAAAACCAAAAGTGTCTTGCTAAATCCCTTCATTTGAAGGTCCTTCAATTGGAGGTACCTTTGAATGAAGATATTACCTTGATTTGAAGGTACCTTCGGTTGAAGGTTCCTTCAAACGAAAGTTGTTTTGACCAAAAAATAATATTATTAAAGGACCTTTGAATGAAGGCCATTGAATAAAATAGTATTTAATCAAATTTAGTGGTTGACCTTTGAATGAAGGCTAATTTTAGTTGAAGTTTTGAAATTAAACATTTATCCAAATTGTGTATATATACAAGGTCAATTTTTGTGTGTTTAATATCAAAAAATAAATAAAATTTCTCTTTTTGGTATTTTTTGCAAGTGCTTTACATTTGGAACATGGAATTGGAAAATGAATTATTGAGATCATATTTTACAAAGAAGAAGATGGAAAATAAAAGGACAAGGAAAAATAAGGCTGCAGGATATTATTTAGTGGAAAGGGAACAAAAATTGTGTGAAGAAAGGATACAAAGATATTATGCTCAAAATGAAGGTATGTATATTTTATATAAATTATGATTTTTTCAATTAAATAATCTTCTATATAAGATTAGGATCAATAAGATCAATTTATTTTCAATTGAAGTATTTTTTTCAATTCAAGTATGTTTTAAATATATTCATTTATTTTTGTTGTAGATCCTATTACCATTCCTAAGTCCTCTACTAAAACCATTATGTTCCCTACTACTTCAATTGAAAATAAATTAACTAATCAAATTCCTTTATACTATATTTTTGTACCTTACTCACCAAGTGCATCTATGATAAACCCTAGGTCCTATCTAGGACCCTCTCCCAATTTGGAGACATGTGTAATTTGACTATCCTTGAAACATCCCTAGTCCTAAACCTGAAGTTCCTTAAATATTATTGAGTTAAATCTACATGTGTATGACTATTTCTTGGCCGAATTCTCACCAAATAAATTAGAGTTAGTATATACACACATAAATTAGTAGTTTAGAATGTATTGTATTTACATAAATAAATAATAATGAGGTATTAAAGTTGTAATGTTCAAAACAAATTATAGTCAATTAAAGACTTGTGTGAGTTTCTTATATACCCTACTCCTAAACCCTAAACCTTAAACCTTAAATATTATTGAGTTTTAAATCTACATGATCTTTTACTTACATGCTTAAATATTTTATATTATATTTATCTATTTCTACATGTCCTTATATATCAATTGGGCGATGATGGATTTTTCATTATCCAAGTGAACCATTGGTGCAATATTGGTGATATCTCATTTTCCTTTGATACAGGGAATCACATGATCATATTTTAGTAATTTATCTATTTTGTGCACATGATGTTCTTTATAAAATGTGATTATTGACCTCTTATTTGATCCTCTTGCATGATTATTCATCTTACAATGTTATATTTTTACCATTCATATATTCTCCATGCTCATGTTTAATCACTTATATAATTTATGCAAAACCACTTAGAGGGGACATATACAATATTGAATTAATGTTTTATGCATATGATTATTGTAGCCCTCTAGGAATTTCACACCACATTCACCATGGTTAGATTGATTATTTATGATCTAACATTAATTGGTTTGATTATGTATCTTTGTATAAGTCCAAAAACATATTTGACCATTAGAAGCATAGTTAAAATTATTCATGCAATGTGATATATCTCCTCCTTTACTAGTTATATTGATCTATAATTTGTAGGTACATATTTATCTTTATTACATTCAATCTCTTTTTAGGTTAAATGATCTAGTAATTGATTATGCACCTATACGTTTATAATTCTACATGTATACTGTAATTTGACATTAATAAGTAGTTGTTAATGCTTATTTAAGATTTTGATTAGATGATACTCCTAGAATTTTATGATTGTAACATTGAGGATGAAACTAACTTTAGACGGAATTTGTCCACATGACAATCCATATATCCATATCATTCCAATATGTTATTTCAATTTACATTCATTTTATCTTCTTGTTTACTCTGACATACATGCTTGATGGCAGTTTAATTTTAATTTAGAGTTGGAGGAAATTGTAAGGATGAATACTACATCCCTAGCAAACCCTTTCTCATTCTTCTCATAATCACCTTGATGCTTTATCCATAGTTTAATAATCTAAATTTTATAAATAGTATATTTTACTCTAAGGGTTGAAATTTGAACCATAGTTAAGCTAAATTGATTCCACATGATCCCAAGATCCCAACTTAGCCTTCAAATTTTATGTTTCATGCCTTAGGTAAATCCTACAATTGCATCAATTAATCTAGCTTGAGACCTTGTCTAAAGTATTTAATATATAGAATTCTAAAATCAAAATTAATGCTAGAAATTAGGATAAAACCTCATAAGTACATCATGTAAGTAGTAAAATAAGTTGATCATGATCTTACATCACATCCTCATTAAAAAGTAGTAGAAAATTTATAGAATTAACATACACATTCATAAGTACATATATAAGCATTGGAATTTTTCTTGGCATGTTCATAAACTTGTCACTAACTAAATTGAATAATTTTAAAGGTTTTCTTAAGAAATAAGATAAGAGCATAGTTAATTTCATTATCCTAAAGTTTAAATGGTGCTTTTAACACCATATTTTCCTAAAATATTGTAGGTGGTCCCACATTTATATATGGAAAACTAGACAATGGGTTCAAGACCATATTTCTAGGCTGAAGGTCAAATTATGTTCCTTGTTACCAATGTAGGATTGAATCTCAAGAAATAAATTTTTGTTTTATAGTATGTCAAATCATGACATGCACATAGTTGATTGATGATTAAATTAAGATGAACACTGAAACATAATCTATAAAAGATTATTTCCCATACTGAACATAGAAATTAATACATACATCCTTCTATGTGAATTTAAAATTTAGAAATTATATATCTTTGAATGCCATTTTAAACTAAAAATTGCATTAAAAGTTCAATTTTTTTATGCCAACTTGTTCCCTTAAAATATATTCCAAAATATTCTCTTTTATATGATATGTATAGGGGCTCAACATACAAAAATTAGAGTAGAGGTCAAGCCTAATTTAGTTACTGGAGTAGAGGAAGATGAAGCACACATAGTTAATTTGTCAGTGGGGAGACCCAAGCACAAAAAGTTAATGTTAGAGAGGAGGCCCATACACACTTTGATGTTGGACAAGGGTCATGATTTTAGATGAAACTACTGCAAAAGGCAATTGGGCATTGATGTGTAGGGATCCTCATTCTAACAAGATTGAAGATGGTGTTAGGAACTTGATCTCAAGTTTTTGGCATGATCATACTCATCCCTCATCAAATAAAAGATATGTTCTAAAACACAAGATTGGGCCAAACAATTTTGAACTGCATACAAAACGTTGGTTAAACATAACACAACATGAGATGTATGTGATGAAAATCCTCATAGGCCAATATAGTAAATACAAATGTTTGAATGAATAGAGAAACAAGGTTTTAGTTTGAAACATGACACAATATGAAAATTTTGTGAAAATTCAGTATTGGTTACAACAATTTTAGTTGTTTGGGGACCACAATGTATACTTGTGGTGTAGGAGAACCATAGAATATCTAGTTTTGAAAGTATATTGGTGCCTTATCCATTGGGAAATGTGTTGGAAATCATGCCTCAACTTACTAGTTTGTGTTTTACCTTCACAACATTGAGTTTACCTTCCTTATCGGGCTAACTCTCCTTCGTCAGTGAGACCTTATTCTTTGTCCCCTCGATGGATCGATGACATTCCATTCAACGTGGTGTATTCTCTATCAGCGGGAGTTAATATTTTCAGTGGGAGTCATGAACTTCAGAGGGACCTTGACTGGGGTCTCCTCGATGCACCGATAGAACCTCCATCGGGGTGACTTGACGTTTTCAGGGGGAATTCTTCCAAGGTCTCCTCGATGGACCGACAAAATAGTGTGAGCACGATGTAAAGGGATCTCATTGGTAGGAATTTATGACATCGATGGGACCCTAACTAAATTCCCTTTGGTGAGTTGATAAGTTAGTGGTCTATGGTTGTGACATGGAAGTGGGGACCACATAGAGCAGTATGATCCTCATCAAAGTGACATCCTTATATTGGTGGGAGATAATGTATTGTTTCATCAATATGGTGACATATATATACATATTTTGATCAACGGTTGTAATTAGAATAATCCATTGGTGCTCTCTAGCCTATGCCTATTGTGGTGGGTCCCAAGTGACTCTTGTGGGAGAGTGGGGATTGGCTAAGTAGTGTACGTTTGGTGACTGGGTGTCTTGGTAGGTTATGAATGAATTTGGCAGAGCTATGAGATGATTGGAAACTATATCGAGACCATTTGTCTATAGCAACTTAATCGGTTGGTTTCCTGGATGGCCTAGAATTTAGAAAAAAATGAATTTGACATTGGAATGTTGTAATGGAGTACATAATTGTAATAGTGAGGGAGATCGAGAGGTTGATCAAGAAAATGTTATGCTGCCAAAATTAATACTGTGTTAACACCTGGAAGCATAGCTCTGTGACTTTGTATGTAAATGTTCTTTTATTGGAATACAAAGAGATCTTGCTTGGTGTGTGGGTTTTTCTCCTGTAAGGGTTTTCCCATGTAAAACTAGTGTTCAATTCTGTGTGTGTTGTTTTAATTGTTTATTTTGTTACTTGTGAATGTGCATCTTAATGAACTGTAATAAAAATTAAATGTCATATTTGCATTTCTCTTGTAAGAATTGGCATTAGGAAGGCATTTCTGCACTCAACTATCCTTACAAGTGGTATCATAGCCTATCTAGTTGTGTTATCCTTGTGGGTAGGATGGGTTTTTTGTGCTAATTCTGCAGTGGGAATATTGTAGAGGAAACTAGTAGTCTAAATTGAAAATTGAGATGAAAAGCACATCAGGAAGAGTAGAAATTGAAAAGTTCAATGGTTGCAATTTTGAGTTGTGGAAACTCAAAATGGAAGACCTGTTGGTGGATAGAGATCTTTGGATTGTTGTGTCTGGAACTAAACCATCAGGCATGAAACAAGAAGATTGTGACCTCGCTAATAGAAAAGACAAATGGTTGATTAGACTCTATCTGGCATACTTTGTTCTCCTGAACCATGAGGAGAAGACTACATCTTCTTATGGAAGAAACTTGGTGATATTTCTCAGGGAAAGTCTCTGGTAAATAAGTTGTTCCTAAGAAATAATTTATACTCCTTAAAGATGGAGGAAGGTGCATCTATAGCAGACCATTTGAATTCATTTAATATGATTGTTGCTCAGTTGGTGTCTATAGGTGTGAAAATTGATGATGAGGATCATTGTATGCTTTTGTTGTGTTCCTCACCTGACACTTGGGACCAACTGGTGATGGCTATTGGAATTACAACAACCACTTTCAAGATGGAAGATGTGGTTGTTTCACTATTTTCAGAAGAAATGCGAAGGAAAAATTCTGAGATGGCCAAGGAGGCTCTTGTAGTTTGAGGCAGATCAAAGGAGAGAGGAAAGAAGAAAGAAAAAAAATTCAAAATCCAAGCCTGAAGGGAGATCAAAGTCTCCAGGCAAGAATTCCAAGGTGAAATGCTAGAATTGTGGGCAGACTGGACATATCTAAAATGATTGCAAAGAGGAGAAAAATAAGGAGAAGAAAAACAACTCTTCGGATAACGATTCTTATCAGAGCGATACAGATGCCTTTGTTTCCTTGGAAACCCAAGCATCAAATGATGTCTGGCTGATTGAATCAGGTGCGCCTTTTCATATCACATCTCAGAGAGATTGGTTCACAAAGTACGAAAAGTATGCTAGTGGAAAGGTGTATCTGGCAAGTGAATCATCTCTTGAAATTTTTGGCCATGGAAGAGTTAGAATTCAATTTCTTGATGGAAGAATCAAAGGAATTGATGGCATAATGCACATACTAGGTCTGGCTTGAAATTTTCTTTCTATTAGTAAGTTGAATGATGTTGGCATGCAAGTTTCATTCTCGAGTGGTGGCTACAAAATGACTAGAGGCTCAATGGTGTTGGCCAAGGGTGTATGCATTGGCACTATGTACAAGCTGGACACATGTGATGTTCAATGTAACAGTGTCTCTGCAAAGTCAGACAAATTTGATCATGTAGGGAAGGAGAAAATTGTTCCTTTGGGTGCAAAATATTTGGAGGTGAAACTCCCAACAGAGAAAACTATGTTGTGGCATCATAGACTCAGTCACATAGGAGAAAAGGGCTTGAAAATTTTGAAAATAAAAGCCTGGTTGAAGGGCTCGATGATTGTAACCTAGAGTTCATTTTTTGTGAACATTGCATTTATGGAAAACAACACCATGTTTTGTTTTACTCTAGTACACATAAATCTTCTGGCATACTAGATTATGTTCACTCTGATGTATTTGGTCCAGTGAATGTTCCTTCATTATTAAAATTTAAATATTATGTTTCATTTATAGATGATTATTTGAGAAGGGAATTTGTGCATTTTCTAAAAAGTAAATCATAAGTGTTCAGTCGGTTTAAGGAGTCTAAAAACTTGGTAGAAAATCAGAATGGAAGGAAAATTAAATTCTTGAGGACGAATAATGGTGGTGAATTCTATTATGTATATTTTCAAAGGTATTACAAAGACCATGGGATTAAAAGGCATAAAACTACACCTTACACTCCACAATAGAATGGAGTCACTAAAAGGTTAAACAGGATGCTGATGCAAAGGGCGAGAAGTATGTTGAGCAGTGCTGGTCTAGAGAAAAAGTTATGGGTTGAGGCAGTGGCTACAACATGTTACTTGGTAAATCGATCTCCCTTTTCGGCTCATGGAAAAAATGCCTATGGAAGCATGGTCAAGTAAGAAGCCCTCTCTAAGACATATTCGAGTCTTTGGCTGTGAGGTGTATGCATATGTGCCTAGTGAGAAAAGATCTAAATTGGAGAACAAGGCTATAAAATGTATCTTCATAGGTTACGACATTGGTGTGAAAGGATACAAGCTTTGGAATCCTGTTACTAGGAAGGTAGTATACAAAAAAAGTGTAATATTTTGTGAGCTGAAACCTTCTACAGTGGATTTGCAGTCAGAGATGAAAGAATATAAGAAAAAGGATGTAGTTGAAATTCCTCTAACTTTAGAGAAAGAGGAACTACGAATACCAAGTGTACCTAAATTTGAGGAGAGCTCAAGTAGTTTTGAGAGTTCTGAACAGGAAGAAGAACCATTACCTCAGCCTCAGCCTATGAGGAGGTCTACACGTGAAAGATGGCAACCTAAAAGGTATGGATATTCCATGTTGGATTTGAGTTGTGCCTATGCTTTGATTACTAGCACTGATGAGCCTAGGACTATGAAAGAGGCAATTAAAATGTCTAATTCAAATTCCTGGTTGGAGGCCATGAATGAAGAAATGACATCATTAAAAAATAATGAAATCTGGGATTTGGTACCTTTTCCTGAAGGTAAAAGGCCTATTGGCTGTAAATGGGAATTTAAAAAGAAGATTGGTCTAGATGGCAGTGTGGAGAAGTATAAAGCTAGGTTGGTCGCAAAAGGTTTTTCCTAGGTAGAGGGAATTGATTATGGAGAAATACTTTCTCCTGTAGCTAAGTTGAAATCTATCATATTTCTGGGGATGGAAATTAAAAGGGATAGAGGAAATAGAAAAATCTGGCTAAGCTAGAGTAAGTATATCAATGTTGTCCTTGAGAGGTTTAACATGACAAATTGCAAGTAGTTAATTGTTCCAGTGTTGGAGGGAACAAAATTATTTGTTGAAGATTGTCCAAAATCTCCTACTGAGATGGAGGAGATGACTAGGGTGACTTATGTGAGTATAGTTGGCAGTTTAATATATGTAATGGTCTATACAAGGCCAGACATTTCCCAAGCAGTGGGAGTACTTAGTCGATTTATGGCTAATTCAGGAAGGCTGCATTGGGATGTTGTGGAATGAGTCTTTAGATATTTGAAAGGCACTTCTCAGTATGCTTTATGTTATCATGGTAACTTGGTTGGATCATAGAGATCTGTTAGAATTCGTGGATATGTGGATTCTAATTGGGTAGGGGACATTGACAACAAAAGGTCTACTAGTGGATACATCTTCACGTTACATGGTGGTGCATTAGTTGGATGAGCAAGTGGCAGGCTATAGTCGCTTTATCTACTACTGAGGTAAAGTATATGACAACAAAACACGCCTATAAGGAAGTTGTTTGGATCAAAATTTTGTGCTTTGATGTTGGGTTTAATGTAGGAAAAATTACTATTTGCTATGATAGCCAAAGTTCTATTTGTTTGGCAAAAAATCCCACTTTCCATGCCAAGATGAAGCATGTCGATGTTTAGTATCACTTTGTTCGTGATATGGTGGAAGATGGAAAGGTTAATCTAGAAAAAGTGAATACTCTGGAGAATGTTGTAGATGCATTGACGAAGCTTGTGAACACAGACAAGTTCAAGTGGTGTGGCAGTTCGATGGGCCTTGGGGCCTATGATATTCAGTACCTTCAAGTCTTTTGAAGAAGCTAGTAAGTCTTTGTCAAGTGGGAGCATGTTAGAAATCCTACCTACACTTACTAGTTTGTGTTCTACCTTTGCAACATTGATTTTACCTTCCTTATTGGGCTAGCACTCCTATGTTGGTGAGACCTTATTCTCTGTCCCCTTGATGGACCAATGACATTCCATCTGACGTGGTGTATTCTCTATCAGCAGGAGTTAATATTTTCAGTGGGAGTCATGGACTTCAGAGGGAACCTGATTGGGGTCTCCTCGATGCATCGATAGAACCTCTATTAGGGTGACTTGAAGTTTTTGGGGGGACATCTTCCAGGGTATCCTTGATGGATCGACCGAATAGTGTGAGCGTGGTGTAAAGGGATCTCATCGGTAGGAATTCATGACATTGATGAGACCCTAACTAAAGTCCCTTCAACGAGCTGATAAGCCGGTGGTCTATGGTAGTGACATGGTAGTTGGTACCACATGGAGCGGTATGATCCTCATCGAAGTGACATCCTTACATTGGTGGGAGACGATGTATTGTCTCATCGATATGGTGACATATATATACATATTTTGATCAGCAGTTGCAATTAGAATAATCCATCGGTGCCCACTAGCCCACGCCTCTTGTGGTGGGTCCCGAGTGATTCCCACATGAGAGCAGGGATTGGCTAAGTAGTGTACGTTTGGTGATCTTGGAAAGTTATGAATGAATTTGACGTGGTTGTGAGATGGTTGGAAACTGTATCAAGACCATTTTTCTACAGCAGTTGGTTTCCTGGATGGCCTAGAATATACAAAAAAATGAATTTGACATTGGAATGTTGTAATGGAGTGTAGTGTTCTTTAATCAGCTCAATAACTAGGAACATGAATTCCTCTACTCAGGGATTGAACATCACAACTGGTAGTCATGACCTACTAAAGAACCTTATTTAATTATCAACCCAGGGACGTAAACTTGAAATGGGACAACACAAGATATGCACTAATCACCCTTCCAGACATACATGATTTCTAAAATGCCTTATACTGGAATTTAAGTACTAGAAACAACTTTACTGTTTAACTTTGCTTGGAAATGAAAAACTCGAAAGATAACCTATTCTGCTCCTAGTAGCTATTGGAACACTTGATAGCTCTGTGTTTCTACCAGCTGCAGGAATAGTTGACAGTTCTGTGTTTTTGCCAGCTGCAAGAACAATCACATTAACTTCTATGAAGGGAAATGCAACTATTCTAACTTGCAAAATAAAAGTATGGACAGTTCCCTAAGTGGGCCCCCTTAGGTAGTTCCAAAAGTAGACAACAGATTAGGTGAAAAACTTCATAAGCTTTATTGATTCAATGCAAACAAGTATATGGCACAATCTCTTGGCTAAATTTCTAAAACTAAAAGTGTGTTACAATAGCGATTTTTTTCAGCCACTTCTCTGAAGGAGAATGAGCTATTTATTGAAAACTGATCCTAACTACTAACCAACCTTCCCTTATAAAACGGGAGGCATTTATTACATTTAACCAACTTAAGTAAAGAGGTGAATGACAATGTAAGAACTAAGTCAAATTGGTTTAGCAATCTTAAAGCGCCATCATCCTGGATTCATGCACCACCAAGATGCCTGGCCTAGATTGCTAGAACACTCTCCCTGCATGGCAGATGAGTTGAAACTGTCTCCTCATATTTTGTTGTTGAACTAGTCTTTATGGATTTGGTCTTCAATTCTTCAAGTGGAAATTGAATTCCCTTCCTTCAATCGTGGTACCTGCAAAATATCTCACCATCTTTTCCTGAGGAAGAAGGTTAGCTCAACACGTTCATCTTTTAAGACAATCCATTACTTTATTCATTCATTCATTAAGTATTAAGCTAAGGCAAACATTGTTTCAGATATGGCTGCAGGAAGTTTTGGTACTGGAGGCTGCATGAAGGTTTATGATCACAAAGGGCATAAAGTATTTATTAGACTAATAAAACATTAAAGGTAATAATCATGGGACTTCTTATCACAATATATTCATCATATTTAAGTCATAAAAAGGTCTATATCCTATCCCATAAACAGACTGAATGTTTGTTTTAGCATAATAAAAACAACAAAGTATTTATAAAAGTATGATCAAAATGTGCCAAAGACTTGGCTCATCACTCCCCTAAACCAACTACTTGCTGGACCCTTCAGCAAGTCTAGCATTCCTTCTTCTGGAAAACTCTCTCAGATCTGCACTCAGTTGTTGTCCACATTCATCATTCTGGAAACTCCAGAAGTGAGCTCGCATTGCCTCCAGCCTTTGCCATCTATTATCTTCAGAACTTCTGTTATAAGTGTTGTTATCCCCCTGTATAGCCAATAATGGCCATAGGAGAATAAGCGGCTGCATAACCAAGGGAAACCAATTCTCCTTCTTTGTTCTGGCATTCCTCATGTACCTTGCCGCCCTTTTGGTTGCTACATACAAGGTATTGGGAGTATGTGGTTTTGCTTTCTTTAATTGAAATGAAAGATGCTCCCATCTATTCTGAATGTGTAGGGTTGCAACATTAAAATCACTATTTATAATTTGGGAGTATTGAGAAAATGCCTCTTGTCTTAGAGGCTCAATCAGTGGCCTGACTCTTTCATCTCTCCACAATTTCTTCCAATCAAAGTAAATACCCATTCCATTTCTAGATTCATTTCTTACAAACAATGGCATATTTACTTCATCATGCATATGGCTATCAAATTGTTCTCCTCTGCTTATTTAATTGGTGATCCAGGAGATTAGAGCACTGATATGAATATCACCGACATAACATAAGGGATTCCATTCCTTATCCTGGGATACAACCAAATTGTGCAGATAAAATTCACACAGGAGGTTCCTGATGTGCAGAGGTGAATCCCTGTATGCTTCATAAAATTCCTCAGAGGTATCCAAAGAAGGATTCCTACCTTTCCAGACTCTAATTAGTTGGAAGTTCAAATACAGCTCCTTGAGATACATTGCGTAGACAAGTGAAGGTGCACAACATTGCATCAGTTGTGGAACCATCTCTACCAACTGGTTGAGAGTGTCATTCAAGTTAGCAATTTCCAGATTCTTGTTTTGGATTACCCTTTGTAGTCTCTCAATTTCAAGTGCAGAAGCAGTTTGTTGTTGCTGAAGTTCTTGAAAACATGCCATTCTTGCAGCAAAGTTTGTGACACGGAGTGGTGGTCTATGATTATAGCACACCACAGGTGTCTCCTGTACTTCTTCAAACACATCCACCTTACCTTGCTCTTCTTCTCCAATTACCTCTGCATTATGTGATTGCTCAGGGCTATCCTGTCCCAAATCACCATCCTATTGCCGATCTTCTTGTTCTTCCTGACCATCAAGAATCTCATCAGTCATGCCAATGTTTTCATGCTCTTCTTCTGATGGAAACACAATTGGCTCTTCCTCCTTCTCATCACATTCCATATCTTTCTGTAGCTGCTTTGCAATGGCAGCGAACTTATTCAGGCCAGCCTCTTCAGGTGTACTCACAACCTCCTCGATAACAGGTTCTTCTTCTCTCAGATCAGGACTGGAAGGATATGAAGACAGTGTGGCAGGAGTAGTATTAAGTGATTGGTGGGCTGCCTGGTTCTGGAGCCTAGAGCTCCTTCTTATGGAAGTAGGAACTGTTTTATGCTTTTTGGAAGGTTTTGCTGCAAGAATAGAAAAGTTTCCCTTTTTCTTTCTTTTTACAGGCTTAGGGGTTGCTACAACAGGTGAATTTCCTTTCCTATCCTTGGGAGACGGCTCATGAATTTTGATAGGACCTTGTGCCGGCTAGTTGGGAGCCCTTTCAGAAAGAGGAACATCATCCTATGAACTAGATGATTCCTGAGGAGAGGACATAGCAGCAGAGGTTTGGCCTGTGGACTGGGAGGTTCGTTGCTTAAAGGTAAGAGGTTCACCCCTAGGCCCTACATTTTGAATTTTAGGGTTGAATTGGACCGTGAATTCCTCCCAGGTCATTCCTGATGCGTCTTGAATGGATTTTTCAACAAGTAATTTAATAAGGCAGTGGTGAGATACAGAGTTAACCCTACCCTTTTTAAATTCAACAGCACTGTTGGATAGCAAATTGTAAAGAAAGTCGAGAATATTCATCAACAATCCATGGCATAAATGAGACAAAATTTTGAAGTGATGAGAATGTAGGACTGAAAACCTACCTTCACAGGTTATGTATTTGATGATATACCCTGCCCGTGACACCCAGTCCTGCAGCAGACTCATTCTTTGCGCACCTTGCTTGTCTACCCGTAGAGGAGGGTCATTTGGCCAAGTGAACTCAGCCCTAGCGCTTCTTGCATCTCCTCCTCTGGGAAATGGTTCTCTGACTTGAGGTAATCCCGTTACCTCAGCAATTCTATCAATTGACGCATTGACTATTATGCCTCTAACTTTTGCTTCCCCATCATGAAATGTCCTTGTGAATTCCTCTGCAATTCCTGTATTAAAAGTTTCGAGCTTCAGGAAGTAATTGAGCCACCCATATTGTCTGAATAGTGGCACATGCAGCACATCCTGCAATAGGATGCTATGGTCTGTAGGCTCATGCCGAATTGGCCGACCTCCCATTTCCTTGGTTTTCTGTAATTAAATACATTAAGCAATGCTCACCTAGCTTTTCCAACTAGACTTCCTGTAACCCAATTAATGAACCCTTCTGCAATTCTACAGCACTCTGCCCCTCCCCTCAACCGAAACTTTGGAACCTCTTTTCAAAAGTGACAGAAAAATAGGGAAAATAATGTGATCATGCAATATTTTTTTAGGGAGAGAGTAATCATGGATAATCAGAATACATTTAGGTTCATTATTGCAGGAAGGAAAGACTATTTGATTATTAATTACAGGTTTCATATATTGAGGGTTCTTGACAACTGACGGGACAAGCTTAAGGTGGCGATAATAAGGACGTGGCCAAGTAATATCATAGAAAAACATGCTCAATCGCGCGAATGAGCCGAAGGAAATGGAAACCATATAGGAAATTGTTTGTGCTAATTAATGCTAAATTAAATGCAAGAAATAAAGTAACTGAAGCAATCTTAAAGTGAAGTGGAGCATACCTGGAGAGAATTTCCATAATTATTTGATGTGACCTCCTTCTTCATTGCAATAAGTGACACGAAGAAACATGGATGATATGGGAAATGACAGGCGGATGATGTGGAAGAGAGAGTGAGTACGGATTGTGGATGAAGTGAATGAATGGAATGGGGATCTTATTAGATAACCCCTTTATTATGATTTGGTATGCACTTTTATGCATGGCCTGGGAATTTGAGCCTAGGCTCAATTCCTTTGGCTGCAGGATCACTGCTATCATGCTCAATTATGAACTGTCTCAGAAATGTTTCCTTGTCAATGGGTTTAGAATAGAGCTTTAGGCGATGCCCATTGACTAGTAGCTTGAATCAGACCTCATCAATGGTCCTTAATTGAACAACACCATAGGCAAATACCTCCTCTATCTCATATGGACCCAACCATCTGGTTTGTAGTTTTCCTAGACTGTCCTTATATCGTGAGTCATAAAGCAGAGCCCAATCTCCTGCTTTGAATTTCTTTTCCTTGATGTATTTATCATGCCACCTTATTCTATGATTTTGTATCATCTCAGTGTGTTGCAGGGCATTCTTTCGGAGCTCATCCAGAGCATTGAGCTACATGACTCTGTCCTTTTGTGCATTTGTTAAATCCATGTCCATCTCCAATGCTGTTCTTAGAGTCTTATGTTTGAATTCTATTGGCATCACAGTTGTTTTACCATACACCATTTCAAAAGGTGTATATCTTGTAGTAGTCTTCCAGGTAGTACGGTAGGCCCAGATAGCTTCTGGTAACCTTGCGGCCCAGTCCTTCCTATGCAAATCTACAGTTTTAGTCAAAATGGCCTCTATGTCCCTATTGGTGACCTCAACCTGGCCATTGGCCTAGGGGTGATAAGGAGTTGATTTTATGTGTCGTATATTGTATTCATTTACTAAGGTTGTGATAAGTGTAGAAGTGAATTGTGCTCCTTGATCTGTCACTATTTCCCTAGGGACACCAAACCTGGTGAATATTTCCTCATAGAGGAATTCAACTACTTTATTATCCCTAGCATGTTTCATAGGTTTAGCCTCTACCCATTTTGTCACATAATCTATGCATACAAGGATGTAGGACTTACCATTGGAAGGTGGATCAATTGGTCCTACAAAATTTAGTCCCCATTTGTCGAAGGGTGTAACGAAAACTTGTGGAAATAGAGGCATCTCATCAGATCGAGTTGGTCTTCCCATCCTTTGGCATCTGTCACATCTCCTGGTATATTTGGTTGCATCTCTATGCAGAGTTGGCCAATAGTAGCCAGTATTTAAAATTTTCATTATTGTTCTTTTGGTAGAAAAATGTCCACCACACGGCTCATCATGGCTTGCATGTAGTATATCATGATTGTCCTCCTCTTGTACACATCTCCTCATAACTTGATCTGGCCCTATATAAAACATGCAATCTGCAATCCAAGAAAAGTTAAAGATTTTCTCTACCAATAATCTCTTTTCCTTAGGGGAGAATTGAGGAGGAGTTCTTCCTGTAGCCAGATAATTTGCTATATCAGCATACCATGGCTGAATAACCTTGATTGCAAACATGTGCTCATCAGGAAAGGAGTCTTCAATAAGTGCAGATTCATCTCACCTTTGAATTCTAGAAAGGAAATCAACAACCACGTTGGCTTTACCTGGCTTGTCCACAATTGTAATGTCAAATTCTTACATCAGCAATAACCATCTTGCCAGTCTCCCAGCTATTGAGCTTTTGTTCATGAGATACTGGATTGCTGCATGATCAATGTGGACAAATATTTGATAGCCGGTGATGTAATTCCTAAATTTATTGAGGGCATAGATGATTCCCAACATTTCTTTTTCTGTAATAGTGTAGTTTAATTCAGCCCCTTGCAGATTTTTGCTTATGTAGTAGAGTGCATGTTCTGTTGAACCACCCTTCTGCCCTAACACAGCTCCAATGGCATAATCCGATGCATCAGTATGAATATGAAATGGAAGTGACCAATCAGGTCCTTTCATAACAGGTGCCTGTGTAAGGGCGACTTTTAAATCAAGGAATGCTTTTTCACATTCCTCTGTCCAAGAAAAATCTGCATCTTTCTTCAGCAGACTGTATAAGGGGCCTGCTGTTTGGCTGAAGTCCTTGATGAATCTTTTGTAGTATCCAACTTGGCCTAGAAAGATCCTTACTTCTTTCTGCTTGGAAGGAAAGGGTAGATTAGAGATGACCTCAATCTTAGCAGGATCAACCTATATTCCTGCAGCAGAAATATAGTGACCAAGCACTATTCCCTCCTGCATCATCATGAAGCACTTTTGACTATTCAACGATAGATTGTGATCTTCACATCTCTGTAGTACTTTCTTCAAGTTGGCTTGAGCTTCCTCAAATGTTGTACCATAAGCAGTAAAGTCATCCATGTATATTTCCATGCAATCATATGAGATGTCTGAGAAGATACTTATGACTGCCCTCTGGAAAGTTGCAGGTGCATTATAGAGACCAAAAGGAAAAACTGAATAGGCAAACGTTCCCCAAGGGCATGTAAAAGTAGTCTTTTCTTGATCCTTAGGAGAAATCTTGATTTGATTGTACCCACTGAAGCCATCTAAGAATGAGTACTTTTTTCTAGCTAAATTATCTAGAACTTGATCAATGAATGGAAGAGGAAAGTAATCTTTCTTTGTTGCCAAGTTGAGCTCTCTATAATCTACACATACCCTCCATTTTCCTCCTTTCTTAGGAAAAATAACCAATGGGGAAACCAACTGACTATCCAAGATTGGGTAGATAAAGCCAATTGTTAACATTTTATGCAATTCTTCTTTAATAATTTCTCTCAAAGTTGGATTGATTCTTCTTTGAGGCTGCCTGACAGGTTTGAACTCACTGTTAATGTATATGCGATGTGTACAGAGTTTTGGGTCTAAACCCTTCATGTCACCATATTTTCAAGCAAAAGTTGACTTATGACTGGTAAGCATTTTGACCATAGATTCTTGTTGCTCACTGGTGAGGTTTTTATTGATGCTCAAGGTTTTCCTGCGGCTACCTCAACTTGGGAGGTTAAATCTACCATAGATACTTCAGGACGAAATGGAATTTCTACCTCGTGGGGTAGCAAGGTGTGTAAGAAGTCAGTTGCTACAGGATAATGAGCTTATGTAGGCGAAGGAAGAATGGTCTGCAAGGAACATGGATTTTTTTCACAATGAAAGTATTCGGTACCATAGTTATTCAGCAGGATATTGGATAGTATACCTTCTTCTTCTTCTTGTGCAATGAAAGGTTCTCTGGTAATCATCATTAAATTGGCCACGGAGTTCACTTCCTCCTCTTCTCCCAAATCTGGCCAAACAACCTCTCCAGACTCAAGTTGGGGCTAGGCTGGAGAATAGAGGGTAAGCTTCTTTGTGTTGTACCCATCAGATATTGTCATGTTACTCAACCTAGAACCAATGTAAGCATCAGCAGTAGCCAACCAAGGCCTTCCTAGTATGACAGGGTATCCCCCCAATGATGCCTTTGGAGATAAGACCATAAAGTCAGCAGGGTACTCCCAAGAATCCAAGGTGACTACCAAGCTGTCAACTACCCCATCAGGTTTGACAGTTGAGCTATCAGCAAGCTGTAATATTGTAGGTGTAGCCCTTAGGTCTGAAATATTAATTTTTACAAATAGGTCCTTTTTCATGACATTGATAGCTACACCAAGATCTACTAAAGCATTCTTAATTTGCAACCCATTAATATTGATCTCCACAACAGGGCTTCCTGGATCTAAATATTTTGGGATGCTAAGCTTCCCTAGCATTAAGTTAGAGATTTGGCCTATGACATGGATAGTTTGAGGGTCTTTCTTTTTCCTCCTCGGTTTCTTCAAACATGCCTCCTTGATGACCTTGCTATAGATAGGTACTTCTTTGATTGCTTAGAACAAGGGAATTTTCACACATATGCTTTAGCTAGTCAATGATGTCAAAGGTAGGTTCCTCTTGTTTTTTTACATTTTCACCTTCCAACCTTTGTGGGAAAGGAGGGGACACTTTATCAGATGCCTTAGGTAATGATGGAATCTGAACTGGCTCATTTGGTTGGGCTTGGTCATTGGTATCTTCTTCTTGGTCAGTCTCCTCAGATGGCAATTCTGAGATTATGGGAGGAGATGGTGTGGGAAACATAGTTCCTGAATATAAATTGATATTATTCAGGTTAAGAGCATAGGCAGGCTGATGATTAGGATCAGCAAAATAGACTTGTTGCTGCTGCTGTGGTTGTTGGTTATTTGGATTGGGTGCTGCTTGAGCAGGTAGTTGGGTTGGCTTTGGATTCTGACCTTGATTAGCTGCAGGAGGTGGCATAATGGATTGTTTCTGTGGTTGTTGCAGGAAACCAGTGGGTGGATTTGACCATTGCTGGCCTCCTCTCCATTGGTTAGACTGCTGCTAATTCCCTTGCGGAGGCTGCCACTGATTTTGTTGTGGTGATTGCCAATTCCCTTGTGAGGATTGCCAACAATTTTTTTGGGCATTTGGCCAAGGGTTATTCCACTGAGGTTGGGATTATGGCCCATAGTTTGGAGGGTATTGGTTTTTCCATTGACTATTATACGAACCAAAATTTTGCAAAGGGTCCTAAGGCATACCTTGTCTTGGGGCCCATGGCCTGCGCTGAGCAACAAAGAACACTTCCTCCTCTCCTTCAATGGTTTTGAACTCAGTAGGGAGATGTTGTACCTCCAAATTGGCCATTGCTTTGCATCGACGGTCTTTCTTTCTTTGTCGGTAGTGGGGGCAATATTCAGCTAACATTGCCTCAACTTCCTCTTTCTTCCTTCTAGCTTGCATAGTATCTAGTTGAGTAGCTACATCATTGATGATATCCTGCTTGAAGTTGGACAAGAGATTGGTAATATCCCCTTTAGATACTCCAGAGCCACTTCCTTTTATAGAAGAGGGTCTAAACCCCCTTCCCTTCTTTACAACTACTTTGGATTAATTAAGACAGATTTTCTTGATATCATCCCAATCAATTTGGGTAACATCACCTCCTGCCATGAGGTCAAGGGCCTCCATGCAAGTATCATTGAATCCCCCTAAGAAGAGAAGTTTTTGAGATTCCTCATTCAGCTCATGATGAGTATTCTTCTGCACACTAAACAAGAATCTTGACACATAATCCTCCAAGGTTTCATCCTCCTTTTGTGACATTTTGAAGATGCCATCTCCTCTCAAATCATTTCCTCTACAATACTCTTTATATTTACTCAAGAACAAAGTCTTCATTTCATCCCAAGTGTTAGCTACATTGCTTCCCAATCCCACGAACCATCTCAAGGCTGCCTCCTTTAGAGTAGAGGGAAACAATTTCAGCTTGTGTGCTGAGGTTGTATAGTCATAGCTTCTACAAAGGGTGTCAAATTCAAACAAGAAGGTATGAGGGTCCTCAGTAATAAGTCTATAGAACTTTGACAGTAAGGAGGCAGGGATGTTCTTGAGGTTATTATTGTCATGTAGGTCAGGGATTGGAAATGGAAAAATAGGATTTTCCATTCTTGGTTGTATTCTTGGATTAGCTCTTGGTTGATGAACTACAAGAGCAAGTGGATTATTTGATTCTATTCCTTCGGATAGGTTAAAGCTTAGTTCAGAGGAATAAGATGAAGTAACTAAGTCTTGGCCAGCATCCAGATATGGGTCGTCTTGGAATAGGTTCGGTTCAATCTCTTCAATATCTATGCTCCCAGGAAGGAATCTTCCAAATTGGTCTCTTCTTCTATGCATACAACAAAAGTAAACTAACTATGGAGATGTTGGAATGCAGAATTCTAAACTAAAAATACTAAGACTGAAATCTTAAACTCTTTACTAGCATGCCTGTAATAGGTTCTTAGTTTGACACCATCCCCAACAACGGCGCCAAAAATGTAGTGTTCTTTAATCAGCTCAATAACTAGGAACATGAATTCCTCTACTTAGGGATTGAACATCACAACTGGTAGTCATGACCTACTAAAGAACCTTATTTAATTATCAACCCAGGGATGTAAACTTGAAATGGGACAGCACAAGATATGCACTAATCACCCTTCCAGACATACATGATTCCTAAAATGCCTTATACTGGAATTTAAGTATTGGAAACAACTTTACTGTTTAACTTTGCTTGGAAATGAAAAAATCGAAAGATAACCTATTATGCTCCTAGTGGCTGCAGGAACAGTTGACAGCTCTGTGTTTCTGCCAGTTGCAGGAACAGTCACATTAACTTCTATGAAGGGAAATGAAACTATTCTAACTTGCAGAATAAAAGTATGGACAGTTCCCTAAGTGGGCCCCCTTAGGTAGTGCCAAAAGCAGACAACAGATTAGGTGAAAAAATTCATAAGCTTTATTGATTCAATGCAAACAAGTATATGGCACAATCTCTTGGCTAAATTTCTAAAACTAAAAGTGTGTTACAATAGCGATTTTTTTCAGCCACTTCTCTGAAGGAGAATGAGCTATTTATTGAAAACTGATCCTAACTACTAACCAACCTTCCCTCATAAAATGGGAGGCATTTATTACATTTAACCAACTTAAGTAAAGAGGTGAATGACAATGTAAGAACTAAGTCAAATTGGTTTAGCAGTCTTAAAGCGCCATCATCCTGGATTCATGCACCACCAAGATGCCTGGCCTAGATTTCTGGAACACTCTCCCTGCATGGCGGATGAGTTGAAACTGTCTCCTCATCTTTTGCTGTTGAACCAGTCTTTATGGATTTGGTCTTCAATTCTTCAAGTGGAAATTGAATTCCCTTCCTTCAATCGTGGTACCTGCAAAATATCTCACCATCTTTTCCTAAGGAAGAAGGTTAGCTCAACACGTTCATCCTTTAAGACAATCCATTACTTTATTCATTCATTAATTAAGTATTAAAGTAAGGCAAACATTGTTTCAGATATGGCTGCAGGAAGTTTTGGTAGTGGAGGCTGCAGGAAGGTTTATGATCACAAAGAGCCATAAAGTATTTATCAGACTAATAAAACATTAAAGGTAATAATCATGAGACTTCTTATCACAATATACTCATCATATTTAAGTCATAAAAAGGTCTATATCCTATCCCATAAACAGAATGAATGTTTGTTTTAGCATAATAAAAACAACAAAGTATTTATAAAAGTATGATCAAAATGTGCCAAAGACTTGGCTCATCATGGAGTACACAATTGTAATAGTGAGGGAGATTGAGAGGTTGATAATGGAAATATTATGCTGCCAAAATTAATAATATGTGTTAACACCTGGAAGCATAGCCCGATGACTTTGTATGTAAATTTTCTTTTACTAGAATACAAAGAGATCTTGCTTGGTGTGTGGCTTTTTCTCATGTAATGGTTTTCCCACGTAAAACTGGTGTTTAATTTTGTGTGTTTTGTTTTAATTGTCAATCCTGTTACTTGGAAATGTGCATTGTAATGAACTGTAATAAAAATTGAATTTCATATATGCATTTCTCTTCTAAGAATTGGCATTAGGAAAGAATTTCTACACTCATCTTTCCTTACAAAATGGAGCCAAAATATTACTAAATCATTGAAATGAGGAATATTCTACGAACAACAAAACTTTACATTTTACATTATTGAAAGGGAAAATACAATACTATATAATGAACACATTCTAAATTGGGGAACACAATATGAAACTAAAAAAATGGTCTTTTATGAGCAAGAACAAAGGGAAACAATATGGTTTACACAAAACCATTTATAGGTTTAGAAAATAACCTCTCCTTCTAAGTTAAGAATCTAGTTATGATAACATATAGTTTTTTTTTTTTTGCAAAAAATTCTCAAAGATTCATGGTTCAAATGGGTGGAAAAAATCATGTAGTGAAAAATATAGCATGAACTGATTGATATGCATTGATTTTGGATGTTCTTCTCCCATAAGGAAAATTATCTCTAGTAAGTGAATATATTGTGCCTTTTTTTGAAGGTATTTAGCAAGATCCTGTGGTTGTATTATATTTGAAGGAATAGTAATCACCACATTTTTTATTTGATTATCTTCACTTGTCTCTTAAATATATGCAACTCTAAACATAGTCCAGGTATCATCCTTGAGAAAAGGATAAAGCTATTAAAATAAAATCTCCATCACTTGTTCTTGAAATTTTCACTCTATAATGGATAATAATTGTATAACTTGTGGTGAGAACACTTCTTTGCTATTTTCATTGATTGATCTTTCATTTGACCAATCATCAAATTTTGAATTTGAGAGACCATCATTATTTAAATCTTTAAGTTCTAGACTATTATCAAAATGAACATGTTGAAAAATATCCATCTTCGTTGAAAAACTTTGCCATCTGTCACCTTCTAACACAAAAGAAAGAACTTAAGAAAATTCTATTCTAATGAGAGTGGACACTTACATTTAATTTCAATTTTTAGTCTTTATGCAAATAAACCTCCTCCTGAACCTATATAGTTGGATTGATGGTTGAGGAGCAGATCTATTGACATATACATGTGTTTTAAATATTTCTAGTATTATTTTCCAATAGATAATCTTGCATTGTTAGTTTTGTGTTATCATTTGTAATAGATATGCACTCATGAATGAAAGATCTATGAAGATTCTTGTCATGTTGTGAGAGTTTAGTTTTATTTAATGAAAATGTTCCATTTTACCGTTACATTTAGTTGATTCAATTAGTGTATATTTGGTTTATCCTATGGGAAAAAAAAACTTGAGCAAGGGCCACTCAAGGTACTTTTCACCCACCTTTAATTTATATTGTTAAAATAAGTGTTCATATTATTGCATTCATTTCAATAGATTCCTCATTACATGCATGTGAATGATATCTTGTTTTATGATTCACCTTCTATATTGAGTCTTTGATTCATCCTTCAGAGTAAGTCAAGTAGTTAGGAGTAAGAGTTAGTAGTGTTAATGAAGTTGCAAAGTTAAAGTTAGCAGTTATCAGTTATAGTGCTAAGCTGAAAGTACTTGTAGCATCAGTAGAAAATTAAGTTATTTCCCCTATTTTGTAGTTTATGCTTTATTTTCCCTTTCCAATCTTTGTTTTTTTGTGCGCATGTGTAAACCACCAATACTTGATTCAATATAGGTTGTGTAGTCTGTGAATGCACATACAACGTCAACATCATAAAAAGCTTATGAAGCCCTAGTTGGTAATTAAATGAAGCCTTAGTAAGGGTTTAGTGTATTGTTTAGCTAGGAATTCTTCCTCTGAATTGTGTATCTAACACCAAGTTGACAAGACATTAGTTAGGCCTTACATGTTGCGTGAAGACAAACGTATGGAGGTTGTGTTGAATAGGAATTTTCTCATGTAGGAAGCAACTCCTAGAAGGGAATGAAGATTAAAATCACAATATAAGAAAAAAAATATCTGCGTTGGGGAGCAATAGGAAAGATGGAGGATAGGTTATAAATCATAACATTAAAAGTTAAACAAAACCACAGGAATATAGGTCGCGCTAGTATGGAAAAGTGGAGGTTGTTTGTTGGGAAAATATAGATACATTTGAATTAAATATGAGATGCAGATTTGGGGAAAACAATAGGGCCTGTCAACTCAAGAAGAAATGGCATGAGAGAATAAAAGAGGAGGTAGGACATTGGTGCAGGAGCACCTACACCACAAAATAAATTTTTGATTATTTGAATGAATGGTGGGTTGATGTTAGTTTCTTTGAGTTTATTTTGTTTAAATAAGGTCTAATAGACCAATCCTATATGTATTAGAGAGAGTTTGAGGCTTAGGTGGTCTTAGATGTCTTGATCTAACACAAGCTCATAATGATGCTTCTTTAGTAAACAATTGTCAATATTAACATTTTAAAACTTAATGAAGGTCTAGGTGGTTATGGGGGTTGAAGGGAGTTGGTTATGTTTTTTAATTGCAAAAAACATCATACTAGCCAGAGAAAAGGTTGTTGTATCCAAGAGAATACAAGAAACTTTGAAGAATTCCTGTGATATTATTGTTTTCACTATATTTCCAACATTCCTCACTTGTGTGTAGGTCGTACAGGCTTCCAATGTATTGATCTTCTTATTTTACTCTGTGGATATTGATTGTATCTTGTATTTGGTGTTTTGACAGGGGTTAGTATAGGTCTTGGGGCTTGAAACCATCTATATCTTCCTTACCAAGTTTGAGCAACCACAAGGGATTTGAAACCTTTGTAATGCCTTAGACATCATCCCACCTACTGTACCTGATTGTAACTTGGTGGGATGATGTATTTAGGTGTAGGGAATGATATTCAAGAGGTAGGAGGAACTTTAGAATAGTTTCTTGGCTTGAGGCATGAAGAACATGGCTAGAAATGTGTGGTTTTCCTTGAAAAATGATGGCTCAGACATAAGAATTGATGAAATAACATTGTCAAAGGCCTAATGAGTGTTCAAAAAGCATGAGAGGACCTATTTAGATGTTTTTGAGCAGTTGGTTTTATTAGGAGTGGCTGGGAAGATAGAGTTTCAATATTGGTGTCCTAAAACTCTTGGTTTTTGCACATTCTAGGAGGGTTTTTGAGTTTGTGATTAAAATGTGTATATGGGGTCATGAAACCTAGAAAATGTGTGGATTTGGAACCTAAATAAAGAATTTTTTGAGGTTATAAATTCTGGTGAGAAGTTTAAAAGGGGGTCTCTTTGGAAAAGTGGCCTAATTAGAGGCCTAAAACTGTGAAAAGTTCAAATTTGGAGCATGTGGTTCAAAAGAGTTATACTTGGGTATTTGATATGTTGAATAAATCCAAAATGGGTGCTTGAATTCATGTTTTAATTCTTAGGTGTTTTGGAAAGATTTAGACAAAAGGCTGAAAAACAGGTTTCCCAATACTACAAGGTAGGCTAGTTTTAAAAGGTGAGTTTTTGAAGGTTATGATGAATCTGACTTTGAGATTGCATTTAAATGGATAAATTGTAATCATTGGCATGTTGAGGAAATTTTTTAGGGCCTTGGTGGAGGTTTGGTGTTGTTTTGCAAATTTGAAGGGTTGAGACCCTTGAGGGTGAATTGATGCTTGGAAGATTGAAGGTGTTTTCAAGAGGAGTTAATTGTCTTTTTTTGAATTGAAATTAGTTTGTTATGAGTTAATCTTAACCTTGGATCTGCATAATAGTGGTATCAGAGCAAGGAGTAGATTTTGGTTTGCATTTTGCAGGTTGAAGAAGAGGCAAGGTTGACAAGATGCCTCCAAAGAAGAATGATATGGCTAAAGAGATGAAGGAGATGAAGGAAAGGCATGCAAGAGAACTCAAAGATCTGGAAGAGAGAATCATAGACCTGGAGACAAAAAAGAGAAGAGATGTTGAAGAGAGTGAGATAGATGAAGAGGAAGAAGATGAATTTGAAGATATGGAAGAAGAACTTGATCTGGAGGAGCAACGAATTGCAAAGTTGCTGAAGGCAGTGAAATGTGACAAACCTAAGGTAAAAAATGATGTTTCTAAATATGGTGGTAGTCTAAATGATGAAGAAATACTTGACTGGATTGCTGCATTAGATAATCATTTTGAATGTGAAGAAGTTCCTGAGGAGTAAAGAGTAAGGATTGCAAAGACTAAGTTGCAGGGTCATGCTTTGGTATGGTGGGATTACTTTCAGTCTGAGAGGAGGAAACAAGGAAAGTCTAAGATCACATCATGGGACAAGATGATATCAAAATTGAAAGGTAAATTCTTACCCAAGGATCACCAAGTTCAAATGTTTAAGAGATTACAAAACTTAAGAAAAAGGGAAATGGATATTAAGTCTTATACTGAGGAGTTTTATAAATTGAGTCTAAGGTTTGGTCATCATGACAATGAAGATGAAAAAATTTCTAGGTATATTGGTGGTTTAAGGCTTAATATACAGGATGAATTGGTTTTTGCTAACCCTAGGAGTGTAGAGGATTGTTATCAAATGGCTATTAGGGTGGAGGATAAATTGAAGAGAAGGCAAGACAAAGCAGTTAGAGGTAGAGGTGGTGCGTCAAGAGGAAGAGGATTCATTTCTAGTTCAAAGCCAACCAATGATAATCAAGAGGATGCCATGAAAGGCCAAGAGCAATCTGATTCCAGAGGTGGATGGAGAGGCACAAGAGGCAGATTTGGAGGAGGTAGGAATTCTAACAATGCATTTTCAAGAAGATGCTACACTTGTAACCAGCCTAGACATCCATCCTTCAAGTGTCCTAAAAGGCAAGGCTCAAGCTCTCATGGTGGAGAAAGGAGGAATCAATTAGTGCATGAAGATGAAGAGAGTGTGGCTTCACCTGTTATTAATCTCACATTAGATGTTGGAGAGAGTTTGATGATTAGAAGAACATTGCTTAAGGTGTCAAATCCAAAAGAACCCCTACAAAGGAAAGCACTCTTTAGAATCAATTGCAAGGTACAAGCTAAGGTATGTAGGATGGTAGTGGACTCAGGTTCAACTGAAAACATGGTTTCTTGTGAAATGGTGAATAAACTAAATTTGAAAAGAATCCCTCATGATTTTCCCTACAAGGTCTCTTGGTTGAGCAATGGTCAATCATTAATAGTGAATGAGCAAGCTATGGTAGATTTTCAAATAGGCGAGTATAAGGACAATGTTCTTTGTGATATTTTGCCAATGGACTATTATCACATACTCCTTGGAAGGCCATGGCAGTATGATAGGAGTGCCATCTATGATGGGAAAGCAAACAAATACACCATCATGAAAGATAGACAAAAGTTTTTTTTGACTCCTTGGATAGGGGATGAGAAAGGTAAGGAAAAAGTCATCATGTGTGGGATGAAAGAGCCTATAAAGGTTGTGAAAGAAAGCAGCATGGTAAATCCTAGTGTTGTTTTGAAGACTAACAATGCAGGAGCAACAGATCTAAATGAAAATGCAGGGGTAAAGAAGGTATTGGAAAAGAACATGAAGGAAAATGTGATGATAGGGAGTATTGAATGCCCTGTAGTTGAGAGCAGGGGTGAGAAACAACCAAATTTTGTAGGTACAGTGAACAAACAACTTGATTTGGCAGTGGTGAAGCAAGGTAGAGGAGCAGTGAGTAAAGGACATGAAAGACAAGGCAGAAAGGAGAGTTACAAGTATGAAGGTGACAAAGAAAAAAAGACAAATCAAGGAATTGCTAACACTTGTTTGTATGCAGGTATAGGGTATAAGAGACAATCTAATGTGGAGCAGAGAAATGGTGAAAAGCTAACTGCAGGTATGAGATTAGAAGCAACGTCAAATGCTTATATGCATACAATGCAAAATGATGGAGATTTAGGACAGTTTGTAGGTCCTATGTACATGAACCAGTGGAATGAGTTGATGAATCAATGGAACCTTCATGAAGCATGGATACAGTGGAATCAAGGCCAACTCATGAGGCCTGAGCTTCTTTTAGGGGGGGTGTATGGTGCAGGAGCACCTACACCACAATCAATTTTTGATTATTTGAATGAATGGTGGGTTGATGTTAGTTTCTTTGAGTTTATTTTGTTTAAATAAGGTCTAATATACCAATCCTATATGTATTAGAGAGATTTTGAGGGCTTAGGTGGTCTTATATGTCTTGATCTAACACAAGTTCATAATGATGCTTCTTTAGTAAACAATTGTCAATATTAATATTTTAAAACTTAATGAAGGTCTAGGTGGTTATGGGCGTTGAAGGGAGTTGGTTATGTTTTTTAATTTAAAAAAAACATCATACTAGCCAGAGAAAAGGTTGTTGTATCCAAGAGAATACAAGAAACTTTGAATAATTCCTGTGATATTATTGTTTTCACTGTATTTCCAACATTCCTCACTTGTGTGTAGGCCGTACAGGCTTCCAATGTATTGATCTTCTTATTTTACTCTGTGGATATTGATTGTATCCTGTATTTGGTGTTTTGATAGGGGTTAGTATAGGTCTTGGGGCTTGAAACCATCTATATCTTCCTTACCGAGTTTGAGCAGCCACAAGGGATTTGAAACCTTTGTAATGCCTTAGAAATCATCCCACCTACTGTACCTGATTGTAACTCAGTGGGATGATGTATTTAGGTGTAGGGAATGATATTAAAGAGGTAGGAGGCACTTTATAATAGTTTCTTGGCTTGAGGCATGAAGAACGGGGCTAGAAATGTGTGGTTTTCCTTGAAAATGATGGCTCGGACCTAAGAATTGATGAAATAACATTGTCAAAGGTGTAATGAGTGTTCCAAAATCATGAGAGGACCTATTTAGATGTTTCTGAGCAGTTGGTTTTATTAGGAGTGGCTGGGAAGATAGAGTTTCAATATTGGTGTCCTAAAACTCTTGGTTTTTGCACATTCTAGGAGGGTTTTTGAGTCTGTGATTAAAATGTGTATATGGGCTCATGAAACCTAGAAAATGTGTGGATTTGGAACCTAAATAAAGAATTTTTTGAGGTTATAAATTCTGGTGAGAAGTTTAAAAGGGGGTCTCTTTGGAAAAGTGGCCTAATTAGAGGCCTAAAACTGTGAAAAGTTAAAATTTGGAGCATGTGGTCCAAAAGAGTTATACTTGGGTATTTGATATGTTGAATAACTCCAAAATGGGTGCTTGAATCCATGTTTTATTTCTTAGGTGTTTTGGAAAGATTTAGACAAAAGGATGAAAAATAGGTTTCCCAATACTACACGGTAGGCTAGTGTTAAAAGGTGAGTTTTTGAAGGTTATGATGAATATGAATTTGAGATTGCATTTAAATGGATAAATTGCCATCATTGGAATGTTGAGGAAATTTTTCAGGGCCTTGGTGGAGGTTTGGTGTTGTTTTGCAAATTTGAAGGGTTGAGACCCTTGAGGGTGAATTGATGCTTGGCAGATTGAAGGTGTTTTCAAGAGGAGTTCATTTTTTTTTTGAATTGACATTAGGTTGTTATGATTTAATCTTCACCTTAGCTCTGCATCAGACATCCTAGTGAGTAATGTGTGTAGGCAGAGTATAGACTCGGGTTATGCATCCAATGGAAGAAGAAATAATGAATGAATATAAATTATATGTAGAATTTTAATTAATAAAATGAATAATTCATTGCCATGAAGACTTGTGTAAATTTGACTTAGATGAATATGGATAACACAACCCCAATTTCAACCCAAATTTGTAAAATTTCATATTACAAAAGACTCCATAGTTAAATAACATTAAATCAACAATTTCATTTGTCAATTTCAATCAACTCATGATTGCACAACAATGAACTCAAATTTGAAAGTAATTAAATACTTTATTCATATTTCATGAAACAACTTTACAATTACTCGAACAACTCCATTTACCTCCAACTCTTCATCTTCCCCTCATGCTGGTCTGTATTCCATGCTCAGGGAAACCTTTGATGCATTCAAATTTATGTCATTTCTTTTGGTTTGACTCTGCTCAGCCTGCACTCTGTAGTTGGCATTTGAATCTAATTATTCTCCCTTCTACCAGTCTTGACTCCCCCACAAAATTGCAACCATCCTTCCTACATGTTTTCTTCCACTTACTCCCTCACTTACACATATTTCTCTTCATCATACTATTCTCTTACTATGCATTTTTCTCATCTACTAACATTCACTGTAGCACATCCTTTCTTATATAATCTACTATTATTTAACAATGTTTAGCATGTCATCCTGCACTAGTTCTCACACTTTATCCTAACACCTTATTATTCCCTTATCTCTATCTTAAGGAAATCAATCCATAATATTTGCACCACACAAGATAGGTCAATTCAGATGTTGCATGATCCAATGGGTTACTCTCCCTTGCTGTGTGAACATTTCCTTCCTTCCACACCTTCCTCCCATGTGAGATCTCCTCCTTTTTAGTGTTGGTCTTTACAAACTATATCACTTCACTTCCTTTATCCAACATAGCCCCTATCCCTCTATTGTTTTTTGCATTACAAATTATGCAAGTTAAAATTCCACCTCATACGTGCCCTCCATGTTAGAATTGGCTATGGAGATAGCCTAACAAAATCTAGAGGCCAAATGGAAATCACAAAGAGAGAATATGAATATGACAAGAATAAACTATATTCTTATCAATTATGATTCAATGTGATGTTGTGTACAATGTATGAGGTATCCCTTGGTTATATAGCCAAGGTGAGATACAATATGTCATAAGATTATGACAAGTGTCTTAATCATATGACATGACACAACTTATCACAACTACCGAGGTCACATGTGTTACAAGTCAAAAGATAAGATAACAACTAACACCTTCTAAAAAGATTCCTAGGACCTAAGTAAACTTAACATGTAAATAATTCCCCTAAGTATTCTAGTAATGAATTAACTATGTAAAAGACTTATTTACACTAACACCCCCCTTAAGTGTAACTTAGAGAGTAGATGATTATTATGCAAATGACACAAATATGAAAGAATGGGTCTTGGATACTAGGACATGTTAGGTACCCATGTACATATGCAAAAGAAATCTCTCACAAACGGAGAAAAGGAGAAAACCTGACGGGAAAAAACTCCTCCCCAAAAGAGAGATGAAAGATGCAAAAAATAAATGCTATCAATAATGCATGAGAAGGCCAAAACACCATGTGAGGTAAAATACCCCCCCATAAGAGAGAAGAATAAGAGATAAAATGCAGCCCCCCCCTCAATGGTGAGTCTCCTGCAATGGTAGAAGCTCGACATTGAATGATGAAGATCATCCAATCTTACCGAACAACGTTCTTCCCATTAGGAAGAAACAAAACCATGAATTTATGCAAGAGTTCTTCCCATTATTGAAAGGAAGATAAAGGAAGATAAATGGTGTATGATGCCTCTTAAGCATGCTCAAGTGTTTTCATGTCGATGCCGAAAGTTGACACACTCCAAACATGCATTCTAGGCCACACTGCTAAAGATTTCAATCCATAATCTAGTAGAGATGAATGCAGAACATGATCCAAAGATAATGATATCCCCTCTAAAGACAAAGAAGCATCCTCCAAATGCTATCTAAAAGGATCCACACTCATGTCAAACTGCAAAGAATGATCATGTAGAGAATGAACAAGAGGGTTAAAGTGTTCCCTCACAACAACTAAAGAAGGATCTTCTCCATCAAAGAGAAGATGAATGTCATAAATTTTGTCTCCCAAATCTGCAATATGAGACTCCATTAACAAGTCTAAAATACCTATCAAGAAGCCATCACAAGTAACCAAATCTAAAAGAAAATGAAGATCCTGCTGCATTGAATCACTAGAAGCCATATCTGTAGAAACACAAGCATCATCAACTGCAATAGTAGATGGAGGAAATGAAATGCATGACTCAAGAACTGGATTTGATGTGAGAACTCCCAAGTTCAAGAAGCCAAATGTATCCTCTAAATCATGGTTCACACTATAAGTGTGATCAACAACTGAAGGAACAATATCACCATCATAAGTAAAATCTACAGAAGTATACAACCGAGATGAATGATCAACCATCCCAACATCAATGATCTCTCTACTCTCCAAGTCTCGAATGATGATTGAATTAGGTGTGAACTCTACAGTCCTCCCATCTCCACCATGTGTAATTTGATATAAGATTATTTGTTAAATGAGGAACACACAAAACATTGTGAAAAGTGGTGTCCCCAAAACTAATAGACCCCTTCTTGATTACACTCATGTATGCATTGTTTCCCATCAAAATAGGAGACATAGTACAAGGCTAATAAGAAGAGAATATAGACTGTGAAGATGCCTTATGATGTGATGATTCTAAATCTAGAAGCCATCTCCCTAATCCATGACTTGAAAAAGCACAAAGAGCATGTCCTTTATTTCCTGATGTAGAAGCTTGACCTTTTCCCTTTTTAGACTATTTTGAAGAAGGAGGAGGAGGAGGTGATTCAAACATTCTAGAAGGAAAATCAATGTGATTCTTTTTTAGAAGATGTTTCAATTCATCAATATGCTTCTTATAACAATAGTGTTCTTCATGTCCATCCTTCTTGCAATATGCACAAGTAGGCCTCTCCTTCTTAGATGATTTTTCTTTAGAAGAGGATTTTTTCTTTGCTTGATCTGAATGTTTATTATTCTTTGCTTTCTTTTGTTTCTTATCTAATTTTGATTCTTTCACCTCACTAACCAAAAATGCCTGAGATTTAGAAGTCTTGATGAGACCCATTGAGACAATATTTTGTTGCTCATGTATCAACATCTCATAAAATGATGCAAATGAAGGTGTAGTGTATGCATACCCCATAGTCAATCTATGAGTATGAAATCTAGAAACAAAAGAAGCATAATTAGGACCAAGTTTTTTCATTGTATTGTAGACAAACTGTATGTCCTTATCAATTCCACATGCTTTACATTTCTCTCTTAGATCATTAAACTTAGTGATGTAGTCTTGGATGTTGTCAAAGTTCTTAGGATCAAGGCTCATCAGCTTATTATCAATTTGATGGCCTCTTCATTTGTAGTACCATACAATGTTTTTCAATTTTTCCCAAGCTTCATGAGAATTTTTTATATGATTCAATTTGAAACAACAAATCTTGAGAAACTAGTCTACGAAGACATCCAAGAGCTTTGGTATGCTCAATCATCCATTTTATCTTTTTATCTACATTTGTAGGTTTAGGTTCCTTATTTTCAACATATAGAGAGTGAACTTTAGTCATTAGAATACTCCATGCATTTTGATTCCATGTTGAATAATTATATGATGTGAGCAAAGGAACCTTAGAATGAACCATGAAAATGAGATATCACAAGCAAACAAATCAAAATAATGCACCAAGAGACCCCCCCCCCCAAATCACTCAATCAAGAAACCCCCCAAGCAATATCTGATTTGTGGCACTTTATACTTAGTGCAATTATAGGTGCCACTTGTTAAAAACAACAAAGTGGTCTTGATCTTGGTATATGCAAATGCCAAAAATAGGCCACATAATCAAGTACAATTTTTGGTACAAAATGAGATCAATATGATCATACCACTGAAAATTACACAAAAAATTATGCACTTCCAAAAAAAAATCCAAAAAAGTTACCGTATGAGCAAGATATGAACTCTTGAAGTTCCCAAAATGAGGATGAAGAAGCAAAACCTATGAGAATCTACAATTTTTGGAAAATCCTGATGCCAAAACCAAAAACTAATTGCACCACTATGAAGAGCATGAAAAATTGGCCCAAATAAAAAAAAATCTCTGAAAAAGGAGTTAGAATGACCAAGATATGAGGCTTCAAAGTTGAACTGGAAAACTAAAAACTCCAACCATGAGGGTGTCCAATTTTTCAAATGAGCACTGACATCATCGTTGTCACAATGATGATGTTGACATTTTAGGTGATCAAAATTGATGTCCTCCTGGCCATCGAAAAAGAATATACTCTTGCCAACAAAATATTATCTCACAACTGGCTTAAAATTGATGGATTCTAAGCCATTGTGCACCTGGTCCGTCCTGTCGAATATTATGATGGAATATACTTTATGCATCGATTTTAAAAAACATCCTACTAGATTTAGAAGTTTTCTGACTATTTTAATTAACCACCAGATTGGATTTATGGTGGTCAACAAGTGTGGGGGTCATTGGGTCTGTGATGAATGGTAATGTGATGTGTGGCATCCTTGGCCCGCGACCAGTACCTCCAGCTACTGTCAGGTCTGCAGACCTATGTAGTTCGTAGGTTTGACAAAAAAATTCTTTTATTTTTTTTTAGATTTTTTTTTTTTTTTGAATAACAATATTGTTGCTTTCAAGATTTTTTTCAAAAATAAAATCAGAATTTTTTATAAAAAATGCTCAAGATAAATATATTATTATTTTTTGTACTGTCGACTGCAATTATGGTGACCTAGGGGGGCATATAGCTCCCTAAGCAATTTTTTTCCCTCGGCATACAACTTCTTCAATTTGGATGATTTGATAGTTGATCTTAGGGTTTTTGGGCCTTCTGGATGTGATGGCAGGGTCAGATTCAACCCATAATGCTCCAAAATTGCAGCTACCTTCTGGATTTGGCAACCACTCTTCAACTTCAAACCCTCATAGATTTTGCCTCATATGTCCAATTTGGACAAAAAAAAGGAAAAACCAACTTTCTCGAACCTTTTGAACTTAATGGTGAGCTTAGATTTGCACCAACAAGCTCCAATTTGAACTTTCAATAAAGAGCCACAAAGAGGAACCCCCCTAAAATTTGGTATTTCTATCAAATTTTTCTTATTCTCTAGATCATCATACGATGCAAGAGAAAAGCATACTCAACTTTTTAAGATTTACCAAGATCTCTCAAGAAAAGAATAACCTAAGGCATCCAACTCGCTCTGATACCATGTTATAATTGGCTATGGAGATAGCCTACCAAGATCTAGAGGCCAAATGGGAAGCACAAAGAGAGAATATGAATATGACAAGAATAAACTGTATTCTTATCATTAATGATTCAATGTGATGTTGTGTACAATGTATGAGAGGCCCCTTGGTTATATAGCCAAGGTGAGATACAATATGTCATATGATTAAGACACTTATGACAAGTGTCTTAATCATATGACATGAGACAACTTATCACAACTACCTAGGTCACATGTGTTACAAGTTGAAAGATAAGATAATAACTAATGACAACTAACACCTAGAAATATTCCTAAGACCTAAGTAAACTTAACATGTAAATAAGTACCCTAAGTATCCTAGTAATGAATTAACTAGGTACAAGACTTATTTACACCAACACTCCATGTGTATTAATCTGCTTTAGTTTAATTTATTTTGAATGCCAAGACCATTGCTTGGTTGTAGCCTCCTTATTCTTCTTGCATTGTCCTTTATTACCCCTGTTCTCCCCTTCTGACTATTGAATCTTCTTCATCATTTGTATTTAGCATTATCCTCTCCATGGCATGGGTAAGTGGGGAAGTTTCCTACATATTTTTCACTCCTACACAGCGCCAACCTCCTACCCCCTTACAACCCTACTCTCATATGGAAAGTACTCTTTTCAATTTAATTAAATCCTCTTTCATTTCATATTCTTGTTCTTCCAGCTTCTTCATGCCCATTTGTTATCCTCCACAACTTTTATTATTTATCTCTCTTATAAATTTTATAAACCCATGAATGCCAAACAATTCCTTTTGCTGATTATGAAGTAAGCAAACTAATATAAAATGATGTCTAGACCACTTCAATTTGGAGAGGGTCATATACAAAGAAATCATCAAAGCATATTATCCATACCTTAAAAATATTGCCAACATCATCTTATTGCCAATAAAAGGGATGTATGAACAAAACTGATTTTTGAAGTAGTTTCTTACGAAGAGCTCAGATTCTTCCAAAAGTTTATAGAGATGAGTGTATCAACATTATCCAACTTCTCATCAAGACACTCTATCCCAAACTTCACGATTTGTGAAATTTTAAAACTTCACCAAGTCACCAACCAAAGTCAAAAAATGCTTAGATCTTCATAGCCATTACCAAATTGACTTCAAACCATTTGCCATTAAATTTAGAAAGGAGTCTAAATTCTACCTATAAGAATATTTTTCATGAAACCTTACCAATCTTTTGAAACAATCAGTTTTTTAGTGATGTTGATTGTACATTTTCCCGAATGCTCTTGCATCAAACACAACGGGTAAGAAATTTGTGAGCATGGGCTCACAAAGGTGGAGTTAGGCCTTTAAGATTGCAAACAATATACAACAAACTCCATCAATAATAATCCGATCTCCTTCACCAAATACTTCCTCTTCTCCTCTCCATGCCTTCCTCTTGGAATGTCTTCCCTGCAACTCAACCCTTACAACCTCCATGTTGCATCGCTCACAATCTATCTTAATTTCATACCTCGATCCTCATGGAGATTCCACTTCGTCTGCTGTAATCTGTCACTACCACAATAATTTATTTGCACCTTCCAACCCTTAATCGTTCGGGACTTCACACACATGCAATGATGTTTTTGAACTCCTAAATCACACTTCCTCAATCCACGAGTTCTGTCATAATTTACCTCATGTTCAACGATCTACTTAAGCACCCAAAACCTCTTCTCACATCCCTCTCCACCCACAAGTCCTGGTACATATTGCCTCACGATTGGCAGTTTGTCCACACGCTCAAAACCTCTAGCTTTGATACCATTTGATAAAGATAGATAAAACAACCCTAAATTCAACCCAAATTTGCAAAAAATCAAATTACAAAAGACTTCATAGTTAAATAACATTAAATTGACAATTTCATTTGTCAATTTCAATCGACTCATGATTGTACAATAATAAACTCAAATTTGGAAGTAATCAAATACTTTATTTAGATTTCATGAAACAACTTGAAAATTAATTTTAGACAACTCCATTGCCCTCCAAATATTCATCTTCCCCTCATGCTGGTCTGTCTTCCATACTCATAGAAACCTTCAATGCATTCAAACTGCTATGTCATTTCTTTTGGTTTGAATCTGATTAGCCTACACTCTATAGTTGGCATTTGAATATGATTATTCTCCCTTCTACCATTCGCGACTCCCCAAAAAAATTGTAGCCATCCTTCCTACATGTTTTCCACCACTTACTCCCTCACTTACACCTATTTCTCTTCATCATACTATTGTCTTACTTTGCATTTGTTTTTTTCATCCACTGGCTTTCACTGTAGTGCATCCTTTCTTATATAATCTACTATTATTTAATAATTCTTAGCCTATTGTCCCATGCTGGCTCTCACACTTTATCCTAATAAGCTTCATTCTTCCCTTGTCTCTATCTTAAGGAAATTGCTCCATAATCTTTGTACCATGCAAGATAGGTCGATTCAGATGTTATGCGGCCCAATGGGTTACTCTCCCTTTTTGTGTGAACATTTCCTTCCTTCCATGCCTTCCTCCCAAACAAGCCCTCCTCCTTTGAACTTTCTAGTGTTGGTCTTTATAGATTATATCACTGCACTTCCTTTATCCAACATAGACCCTATCCCTCTAATTTTTGTGCATTACGAATTATGCAAGTTAAAATTCCACCTCATCATGCCCTCCATGTGTATTAATCTACTTTATTTTAATTTTTTTTGAATGCCAAGACCATTGCTTGGTCACAACCTCCATATTCTTCATATGGTGTCCTTTATTACCCCTATTCTCCCCTTTTGGCCATTGAATCTTCTTCACCATTTTTCTTTAGCATTATCCTCTCCATGGCACAGGTAAGTGGGGAAGTTTCTTGCACATTTTTCACTCCTATGTAGCCCCAACCTCCTCCAATCATGCCCCCTTACACCCCTTGTCTCCTATGGAAAGTACTCCTTTTTATTTAATTAACTCCTCTTTCATTTCATATTCCTGTCCTTCCAACTTCTTCACATCCATTTGTTATCCTTTACAACTTTTATTAATCTCTCTTATATTTTTTATAAACCCATGAGTTGCAAACAATTCCTTTCGCCGATTATGAAGTAAGCAAACTAAGAGAAAATAATGTCTAGACCACTCCAATTTGGAGAGGGTCATATATGAAGAACTCATCAAAGCATATTATCCATACCTTAAAAATATTGCCAGCATCCCCATGTCACCAATAAAACAGATGTATGAACAAAATCGAGTTTTGATGTAGTTTCTTACCAGGAGCTTGGATTCTTCTAGAAATTTACAGAGATGAGTGTATCAACATTATCCAACTTCCCACCAAGCCACTTTATCTCAAACTTCATGGTTTGTGAAATTTTAAAACTTCACCATGTCACCAATCGAAGTTGGAAAACACTTAGTTCTTCATAGCCATTAATAAATTGACTTTGAACCACTTGCCATTAAATCCAAAAAATGGTCTAAATTCTTCCTGTAAGAAGGTTTTTCATGAAACCTTACCAATCTTCCAAAATAATCATTTTTTTGGTGAGCATATTGCACATTCAACCGGATGCTCTTGCATCAATTAACAAATGAAATTTTCCATTGAGTGAGCGTTGGTCGTGTGGTTGTGAATTGTTATTTTGACAAATGAAATTGTCAACATAAATTTGAATTGATGAGAGATTTGGTAAATTTGTAATTGATTTTAAAATTGAAAAGTGGTGTGTCTGGTTGAAGTTAATTGGGTTTGTATATGTTTAGAGGAAGACTGAGTGGATTTTTTTTCCTCTACACCATGCATTTTTCATTTATATATCTATGTTTATTTTATCTATGTATATTTACGCCGAGAGGCGTTCTATCAGTCACAGCAGGGGATCAAAAGACCTAAGTACATAAAAAAGAAAGGAAAACCGTTACAAATGAGTAGTGGGCAGTGGAAGAGTCACCATACTAAACTAACGATAGTGGAGGAGAAGAAGAGTAATCAATTGAAGTGGAAGGGTCTACCGATGGGAGTGGAAAAAACACGATGGAAGAAATTATAAAGAAGAATTATTCTGCAGGATACGAAGCTTGGCATAAGAGAGAATTGCAAATTGTGCAGGTACCACAAAACTTGGTTGAGAGCTGCTTGAATAATGAATCATTTCATCAACATTGGGAGAGAGAATTTCAAATTGTAGAGGTATGTTATTTACGGTGTTTTTCAGACAATTTACACCCATGTTGAATTCTTTAGAATTGATATTTAGATCGAATGCTCTGAATAGTGTTATTTGCGAAGGTAAGCAACCAAATGGAGGAAGAGATAGCACCACCACTCTACGTACACCCAAGTTTCCAAGCTCCTGCATTCCAATACACAATAAGTATAATATTATAACCATTATATTCGATTTAACAATACTTTGGCTGTATATTTGATTTAACAATACTTTGGCCTTATATTCGATTTAACAATACTTTGGCCTTATATATAGTCATGTGCCCTGTCTTTCCTTTTTTGCAATGTGTTCTCAGTTGAAAATTTGCATTTCTTCAAGGGGGATCGCTTAGAAGATTATCAGAATCTGTAGAAGCATTTATACGGTGGCTACAAATGATGGTGAAGGTGATGATGTCAAAGATGATTTGGTATTGCAAGTGATTTAAAACCTATAGGAATAAATTAATGGTGTCTAAAAAATGGGGAATATATTTTTGAGATCTATCTCTCTACATAGAATCGATATTCCCCTGTTTCTTCCATATTCCACAGAGGCGGAGTGCATTCTGTGTAGGTGGAATACATTTTCCTTTTGTCTGGTATGGCAACTCTATTATATTTTATTTTTTAATTTAACAGATTTTGCTGGTGTTTTTCTTGGGAAAAATCTATATTATATATGAGGGTTTAACACTTGTAAATGTGAATGCCCAAGGGCCATGGGATTTAAGAGAAATCTGATCATTATTTTGCGCGAGAGCTTTGCCTAGAATTTTAAGGTTTTAATAGAGATTGAGATTTTGTTTGGTTTTTGTTTTGTTATGGTTTTTTATTTTTTATTTTTATAAATTTTGTTGGGAGTTTAAATATATATTGTTTTAGTTTGTTGTTATATAGTATTTTGGATGTATTAATAATCGGTGTAAAGGTTTGAATGGTATATGTTTTATTAAATATATTTTGGGTATGAGTTAAGCTTCTAGTTTTTTATATTATTAGGTATTTGTATTTAAAAAGATTTAATCTTCTGGTGAATTTTTTAAGTCATTCAAAATTTAATTAATAGAATAAAGGTTGATGTTATGGGTGAATAATTCTCTTCCTTGGTTTTAGTCTCTAAGTTTAAGGAGTGTTTTGGGTGTACATAATCAGTTTCTTTCTGTTTAATTTTATGATGTGAGAGGTATTCATTTTATCAAATTTATTGAAGTATGATATTAATTTCTATTTCTTTAAAATATCAAATTTGTACATTCACCAACTTAATCAATAATAAATATTTTAGATCCATTTAACTTCAACAATAAAATACAAAAAGGTTGGCAGGTCTCCTTTGTCCTCTGTGTGCTTGGACTTGGGAAACACGAATTTGAGTTCTGTTGTTGCTGACAAACCTTTGTGTGTGGCTTCGATGGATGTTGTTGTTACTACCTTGTAGATGGAGGGTTCTGGGGTAGTTACCCCTACAAAATCTAGTTTGGTGGTTGCTACCTCGTGTATCTTCTCTTCCCAGCAGGATGGTGTGGAGGATTGTGTTAGGGAAGTAACAAAATCGGTCATCCTCACCCCGAACTCTAAGTCCATTTCCTCTAAAGCTCAGGCTGATGGAGAAAATTTGGAGGACTAGAAAACTCAAAAGAGGAAAAAAAGGACCAAGAAAGTAAATGTGGGAATTGATAGTAGAGTTGGAAGACCTTCAGAGAGACTGTCAAGGCATAAAGCCACTGCCAGGGATATTGCCAGCGGCCGACAATCAACCCTTGATTCAACCCATCAAAATAAAAAATGAAGTTCCTTTCATGGAACATGCGAGGACTGAATAGTCCTCAGAAATATTTTTCCCTAAGACAATACATTGTTGATCTTAAAATTGATGTCCTTTTGCTGCAGGAGGTTAAAATGACTTACTAGACTTTTTATGTTATTGCTAACAAAATCTGGTCGGGCTCCACCTTCTACTATAGCGAGGCAGATGGTGCCTCAGGTGGTATTACCACCATGTGGAACTCTACTAAAGTTGATGGAGAAGCCTTTGTGTTCTTTCATAGTTACCTTGTTGTAACTCTCAAAGCTGACAATCACACATGGCACCTGTTCAACATCTATGCCCCCAATTGTAGGGGAGGAAGGAGGAGTATGTGGGAGAAATTTTTATCCTTAATCTCAATTGACAAAAATTCCTTGTATATGGTGGCTAGGGACTTCAATTCCCCCCTATTCCCTTCAGAGAAGCTTGGTGGCCTTATGGACTATACTGAAAGCATGAATGATCTGTCAAACTTCATCATCAGATCTGGGTTGTTTGATTTAGAGTTGTAGGGTAATCCTTTCACGTGGTCCAATAATAAAAAAGGAAACCACCTTATTTAGGTTCGTCTGAATAGCGTTTTAGTCTAGGTGGGCTGGGACCTAGGGTGAAATGCTTCCCTTGCTTCCCTCCCTAGAACTATTTCTGATCATAGCCCAATTCTTCTCCAGTGGATGAATAAATTGTTTTTGGGCCCTCACCCCTTTAGATTTGAAATTGTGTGGATGACACACCAGGATTTCATAAAGAACATTGAGAATTGGTGGAGCTATCTGGTTAAGGGTTCTGCTATGTTCAAAATTTCCCAAAAATTGGATCTTATTAAAAAAGAAGTTAAGGGGTGGTCTAAAGCTACCTTTGGTGAATTTTTTAAAACTAAAAAGATGATCAAGGACAAGATTGAGGGTGTTCAAAATCTTATGGCTATGGGATCTCTCCTTCAACCATTGCATGAGGAGGAGGAAATTTGGAGGAGAAAATGTAAATATATGTTAAGCAAAGAAGAAATATATTGGAAGTAGAGATCTACAGTTCAATGGCTGAAAGAGGGTGACAAGAATTTGACCTTTTTCCACAGAATGGCCTAAAGACATAAGAAAAGAAACACCATCAAGTTCCTGATGAATGATGACAACCAGGAGGTCACAAAGGCTAATAAAATTGGAGAAATAGCAAAACGCTACTTTAAACAAATTTACTTAGACATTGGTAACTCCCCTTCTGCTGAAATGCAGGATAGACTTCTGAGGCACCTCCCTCCTAACATTAGTGAGGAGGATAATTTACAAATTTGTGCCACTATTTTGGAGGATTAGGTCAAGATGGTTGTGTTTTCTATGGGTGCCTATAAAGCCCCAGGGCCTGATGGTTTTCCCCCGAATTTCTTTTAGGAATATTGGGACATTGTCAGCTATGATCTTGTCATGGCTGTCAAAGACTTTTTAAGAACTAGTAAACTACTAAAAAAATTGAACAATACCTTCATTGTGGTAGTCCCTAAAACACAGGAGCCAAAGTATATGATTGACTTCAGGCCTATAAGTCTATGCAACACTATTTATAAGATCTTTTCCAAAGTCCTTGTCAACCGGCTTAATCCATTGTTGGACAAGATTATCAACAGGTGTCAAATTGGATTCGTTCCTAGAAGACAAATCCTGGATGTTGCTATTACGACTCATCAAATAATCCATTCCATTGAGAAAATAAAGAATCAAGGTATGGTTTTCAAACTTGACATTTCTAAGGCCTATGATAGGGTTAGATGGAAATTTATTTATTCAATTCTTGCTAAATTTGGGTTCAATGATAAGGTGATTGGAATTGTTAGAGAATGTGTGGAGTCAGTCTAGTATTTTGTCTTGGTCAATAGGATTCCTTGGGGGTTATTCAAGGTAGGCAAAGGAATTAGACAAGGGGACCCTCTATCTCCATCCCTTTTTATTATGGTTGTTGAAGTGCTTAGTATGAACTTTTTATCCTTGCTTCACTCGGGGAAAATACAGGGAATTAGAGCTACCTCCACCCTTCCCCCCTCTGTTCTTCAACAATTTGTGGATGATACCTTACTTTTTGGAAAATATTGTGTGATTGAAGCTAGAGAATGGAAGAGCCTCCTTCAGGATTATTCCAATGCCTCTGGTCAATGTATAAATTATAATAAAAGTAATATCTATTTTTTCAATACGAAAGTTGATCTTCAAGCTAAGATATTATCTATTCTAGGTTGTCATAGTGATACTCTTTCAAGGACTTACCTTGGTCTACCCCCTCACTATCAAGTAGATTACTCTGTTTCAGGAAGAATATCTTAGAGAGAATACAAAAGAAGCTTGCTGGTTGGAAAGGTAAACTCCTTAGTAATGTTGGAAAATTACAACTTCTCAAGGCCTCCCTCCAAGGGATCCAGTCTACTTCCTCTCTCTCTTCAATATTTCGGGCTCCATGGCTGAAAAAATTGAAAGAATCCAAAGATCTTTCCTTTGGACTGGTGTTGAAGAGAAAAAAAGGCTCGCTCTTGTGAACTGGGACACTGTCTGCCATCCTAAAAGTCAAGGGGGTCTCGAGATTAGGAAGATCACCAATTTGAATAAAGATCTCATCACTAAGGTTGGTTGGAATATGGTGCTGGGAAAGGTTGAATGGTGCAACATAATGAAGGCTAAATATCTGAACCAGGGACACTTTTACAGGGCCCTGGATTTGATGGGTCTCCCATTTGGGTGAAAAATTTGGAATAATATTATTAAATGCAGATCTCTATTGAAGGAAGGTATTAGATGGAAAATTGGGAATGGGAGATCAATAAGATTCTGGGAGGACTGTTGGCTTGGGGGCAGACCCCTTGCTGACAACAATTTCAATATCTTGTGGGAGCATGCTAAAGAACATGTTGGTACTTATATTGCAGACTATACTACACCCAGAGCCAAATGGAAAACTCTAGAATTGAGTTTCTTAGATAGGTCTAACCTCCTCCCTAAGGTTGTTGAGCTCTAGGATCTTTTAAATAAGGTGAGACTTCCTCTCTTTCCTAGGGCAGATAGGGTTTTCTGGACAAAGAATCAGTCAGGGGATTTCACTGTCAAGTCTGCTTACCATCTACTGCTAAAGTTTGATGGTGATGAGTATTGCTGGAAGAAGGTGTGGAACTCTCATCCCATCCCAAAAATCAACTTCTTTTGGTGGGCCTCCATTCATGGTAAAATTCTAACTATTGATAACCTTGTCAAAAGGGGATTCCAATTTCCCAATTGGTGCACCCTCTGCAAATCAAAAGAGGAGACAATCTCTACCTCTTTATCTACTGTCAATTTGCTTCCCAAGTCTGGCATAATGTCTTACAAAATCTCAACATCCATTGGGTCTTTGATAGAGATATTCATTAATTCATCCTTAATTGGAGGTGTCCCTCTAAACACCCTTTAATCAGGAAACTTTGGCATCTTATTCCACCTCACATTTGTTGGTTTCTATGGAAAGAAAGGAACAACAAGATTTTCAAAGAGAAGGAGAACAGTGTGGACAATTTGCTAATAATCCTTAATAAACTCCTTCTAGATAACATTTATGTCTGTCAGTGCAAGATCCCCAATTGCCCTCCAATGGGATAGGATAAAAACATGGCCATAATCTGGAAATTTCCTAGTGACTTCTAGAAGTTTGATAACTCCAAGAAGATTTTCAGAAGCAACACAAAATGGAAAACTCCAAAACCACCTTGGTTTAAGTTGAATTTTGATGGAGTGGCCAGGGTTGGGAAGGTTGTTGGAGGTGGTATCATCAGAGACCATAATGGTTACTTAGTTGCTGCCTACTCAGGGAACCTGAAGGATCACACTAGTAATCAGGCTGAAAACATGACACTCCTTTGGGGCCTCAAAGTTGCATTGCCAATCGATGTTAAGTCCATGGAAATTGAGGGTGACTCACAGTTGATTGTGGAAGCCACAAAAGGCACGATGGTTGCTAGTTGGTCCATCCAAGGGATGATTGAAGACATTTTCTCTCTTCTTACCGGACTTCGGGAGTTCACCATTCAACATGTCTACAGGGAAGGAAATGCGGTTGCTGACAATCTGGCTACGGTTGGGATTGATCAGGAAGGGCTACGGTGCTGGAGGAAAGAAGAGTGTTTATCCCCTTCTGTTGTGGCACTTCTAAGAAAGGACCTTAACAAAATTCATCATGATTCCTTTTTTTTTTTTTGAAACTTAGTGTGGCTATTACTAACTTTCGTTAGTAATGTTGGTGGGAGTTTTTATTTGAATAACTAGTCGTTGTGTAGGAAGATTGTTGGGGAGAATTTACCACGTGACAAGTACGACCTCTTTTGGATCACCATCAGGACTCGTCATTTTGTTCCTAATGACCGATGGGGTCATTATTTTTTGAACCCCCTTGAAATTCATGATGATCTTTTCAGTCTTGTGGATTGTGCTCAATTTTTTGAGTTGTCCGGATTTATTACCGCTATCATTTCTCTTCATGCCCTGGACTTCTCGCACGAGGGAACTGCTAAGCTTGCATTGGATTTGGGAAGTGGCATTTATTTTCATTTTTTATGGTCTTACAAGTTACCTTTTGCTAACCATTTCTCTACAGTTGTTTCTAGAATTGGTTGTCATTGTATCTGCTCTATTCCACCTTTCATTGTTTTGGTTTTCTGTGAAAATTGTGTTGGCACTATGGGTGGGGACTGGGTGCGTGTGGAGTCGGATAAGTGTGATGAATGGAAGGCGAACACCATTTTCTGGCATATATGCAAGGAGGGTGGAATTTCTCAATACATGGAGTCCATGACCGGCCATGACGAGGGTCTCTCCAAACAATTCATCACCTCTTGGAATGCCAGAAGGGTCACCATTGGTGGCATTTCCTTTGAAATCGATGAGGTCATCGCTAGGGCCATGGGTCTCACTTTGGATGGGCGTACTTGGAAGAAAACCACTAAATTTGCTAACCATATCAGCCTCAACCTATTCTTCTGGGGTGACAAGCAACCTATCAAGCTGCGTGGAGGCTACGACCGCAAGGCACTTCTTGAGCCATGGGACAAAATTTGCATGGTGGTGATGAAATACTTCACTCTCGAAGGAAGGTATGGTGTGTATTACTACTACCACTTCAGTTTCCTCAATCACCTTAGAAACCACCATAATATTTTCATTCTGTTCTTTCTCTTTCATTCTCTTGAAAGTACTATGATTGATGCGATTGAAGCCATGAATTCAAACAAAAATTTCACCATCCTCCACCAAGGGCTTATGTCCAGACTTTACCATTTTCACCTGGCCCTCTGCCCTCCTCGGCCTATCACTGTTAAAGAAGCTCCTTGACCCATCGTTGTTGAAGAGGCTCCAATTTCTTTTGTTCCCCCGTCTGCTAGCATTATAGAAACTCCTGGCCCTAGCAAGAAAAAATGCATCAAAAACCCTGCTTTGAAAGCCCCTCCACAGGACACGTCCCCCTCTCTGGGGCCTATGGTGAAGAGTAAAGATAAAAAAATGCATATCCCCCACCCCCAAAACTAAGGCCAAAGCCTCCAAGAAGACTAAATTCTGATTCCAGCAAATTGACTCTGACATTGAGATCACCGAGGAGACTAATACCCCTCGCAGGTCAAACAAACTGGTAATCAAGCAAGAAAAAGTGAAGAGTTTTAAGGAGGCCTCAAATTATGACAATGGGAATGGGAGTGGGAGTAAGAGTCAGGAGGAAAATGATGTGGGGGAGGAGGCTCTTTCGGTTTCTGCTAGTAGCTCCTCCCATGTCTCTAAAAGCCGAAAAAGGGGCCCTGCCAACATTAAAATCAAGGAGGTCAAGTCTTGGGCCTCGAACATTGCGGAAGGTAAGGCTCCCATGGAGGAAGCCTGCAGTAAATAGGATGTCATTTGGGAGGAAGTTGAAAACTTGAAAAGAAAAGTTGAGAGTTTGGAGAAAAGGCTACAAGAGGTTACGCGCTTTGCTTTGAAGATTATGCACAGGTCCGCCACTACGTTATGTCTACTGCAGAATGATAAGTTTGCGAACGATGTGGAGGAAGAATCCAACAACAAGGAACTACTTAAGTTCCTCATTGAAGATTGGGCTACCATAACTCTTGTTAAACCATGCAACGGGAAAAATGATTTTTTTTGGGGGTTTAGGATTTTTTACTAGGGTTGGCTGAATAAGCCTTTGTTTATATTTTATTCTGCTAAAGAGATTGTTAATGTGTTTATCTTTCTCTATGACTGGTATGACCCTTGGTGGTCTATGGCTAAGATTTTTTTAAATCATGCTAGCATGATGGACACTACTACTAGTTTAGTTCTTATATGTTTTTTTTAGGATGTTTTTGATATGATTTGCTTTGGGTGATGGTCTGGTTTTTTGACCTGCTGTTACTGTACTGTTAGTGTTACTCTATTGTGGATGGCCAGTGGTGCCTTGTATTAAAGGGACATCACCCTTGTTTTTCTATTTTTTATATCAAAAACAATAAAAGACATACGTGTTGAAATTTCAAAGTTTTGTTACATTCTATTAGTAATAATTAAAAATATACTATCCAATATTTGCAAACATAATTTACAATCATTTTATCCAATGTTTGCAAACATAATTTACAATCATTTTAATTATAGTTCATAAATCTAACCAAAGAATAGAATATTATTATAATATTATAAAAATCAATATCATAATTGGTATAAAATAAATTATAATAAGTGAAATAGGTAAAGTTTCTAAAATTATAAAAAGTGAAACAGTTAGAGTTTCTAATATTATAAAAATCAAAGCAAAATTATAATAAGTGAAATGGCTAAAGTTTCTAAAATTTAAAAAATCAAGTATAAAATAATATTTTATTATAAAAATCAATATCATAATTGGTATAAAAAAAATTATAATAAGTGAAATACGTAAAGTTTCTAAAATTATAAAAAGTGAAATAGTTAGAGTTTCTAATATTATAAAAATCAAAGCAAAATTATAATAAGTGAAATGACTAAAGTTTCTAAAATTTAAAAAATCAAGTATAAAATAATATTTTATTATAAAAATCAATATCATAGTTGGTATAAAAAAATTATAATAAGTGAAATAAGTAAACTTTCTAAAATTATAAAAAGTGAAACAGTTAGAGTTTCTAATATTATAAAAATCAAAGTAAGTGAAATGGCTAGAGTTTCTAAAATTTAAAAAATTAAGTATAAAAGAATATTCTAAATTTACTATTTCATATAAAAGTAAGTTTCTATTTTTAAAACATAATATAGTTGATGATTTTGTATAGATTTATTTAAGTAATCTTTTTCAATAAAAATAATTATTACTTATAAAGATAATAAATTAAAAAAAAATTGTTAAATCACTACACATAAAAAAGAAGTTTCTAGAATTTAGAAAGTTAAGTATGAAAGAGTTTTACTAAATTTAATATTGCATTCTAAATTAAAATATCATAAATTTACTATTACACAAAAAATATTAGGTTCAAGTAGGGTTAGGTTTAATATTAGGTTAGGGTAAAGTTTCAACTAGATTTACACTTGGATTTCTATTAGGTTTAGAGTTAGGGGTAGGGTTTGCATTCAATTGGTGTTAGAGTTAGATTTAGATTTCTACTAGGGTTAGGGTTACAAGTTAAAATTAGGATTTGGGATGGATTTAGGGTTAGGTTTAGGGTTGTGGATTAATTAGTGTTAGGGTTATCATTACAATAAGAGTTAACATTCAATTAAGATCTAATTAAGGTTACATTTAGGGTTTATATTCAATTAGGATTATGGTTCAACAAGGCTAGGATTAGAATTTAATTATAGTTAGGGTTAAAGTTAGATTAGGGTCAGGGTTCAATTATGGTCAGGGTTAGGGTTAGGGTTTAATTAGGGTTACAATTAGAATTAAAGTTTCTATTACAATTAGGATTATAAATAGGTTTAGAATTATAATTAGGGTTATCATTAGAAGTAGGATAAAGATTAAGATTATAATTAGGGTTGAGGTTCAAATTAAACCATAACTCTAACCTTAATTCTAAAACTAACACTATTAAAATTAATTAAGATTATAGTTATGTTATTTTGTAATAAGATTAATAGTTTAATAAGTAACTAGTGGTTTATTAAACTTTAATGTCTATATGAATACATAAATTTGATCACAAACAAATTGAACATAGAGAGATATGATTATAAATAAATCATGAAAAGATCAAATAAATAAATCATAGATAAAAAATTAAAATCACATAGATCAATTAAAAAACAAAATCAAAGAGATTTTATTAAAGAGAAATATAAAAAACAAAGAGATTTGATTAAACAAAAATATCAAAAGCAAAGAGATATGATGAAACAAAAGAATCAAAATCAAAGAAATTTAATTAAACAAAAAAATCAAAATCAAAAGATTTGATCAAATAAAAAAATAAAAATCAAAGACATTTGAACTAACAAAAAAATAAATGAAAGATATTTGATGAAACAAAAAAATCAAAATCAAATATATTTGATGAAAAAAGAATCCCCAACTAAAATTTATACCATTAATTGTTCTTTTCAAATTCAAATGACCACTTTGATTATAAAAAGCTCTTAAATTATTCACACACATGGTTTTTTTTTAAATGACCCTTCATTCAAACCTTGACCTTTTAATATCATATTTTTTATAATTATTATAATATTAATTTAAAAAATTAACAATCATAATAGATACTATATTAAAAAAAATCAAAATAATTAAAAAAAAATCTTATTAGTTTAATAATTTTATAAAAATTTCTAGAAGTTTTAAGATTGAGATAAACTAAAAGATGAAATAAATAAATAAAATATTTGATCACAAAGATAAATCAATCAAAAGGGAAAATTAGAGATTTGATCACAAAGATTTGATTAAAATATCAAATAAATGTATCAAAGATTAAAAAAATTAAAAGATCAAAGAAATAAATCAAAGAGATTTAATCACAAAGAGAAATCAAATAGGATTATAGTCAGGGTTAGAGTTCAATTAGGATATAGTTAGGTTCAAGCATAGGGTTTAATTAGAGTTACTATTAGGGTTAGGGTTTGGGTGCAAGTAGGGTTTAATTATTAAGGTTTAATTATAGTTAGTATTAGGGTTTAGGTGCAATTATAGTTTAATTAAGGTTGAGTTAGCCTTACAACTAGGATTCAATTAGTGTTATGACTAGGGTTAAAAAGTGTTATTGTTCAATTAGAATTTAACTATGGTAAGTGTTATTAAGGTTCAATTAGAATTAGTATTAGGGTTTGGGTGCAACTAGAGTTTAATTAAGGTTGAATTAGGATTGCAATTAGGATTCTTGATTAGGGTTATAAAGTGTTATTGTTCAATTAGAGATTAACTATGGTAAGTGTTAGGATTCAATTATTGTTAGGGTTCAAATAGGTTTAAGATTAGTGTTAGGGTTAGGATTCAATTAGGGGTACAATTATATTATAAAAATTGGTGTTAAGATTACAGTTGGGTTTCAAATACGGTTATGATCAAGGTTAGGTGTAAGATTCAATTAGGGTTAGGATTCAATTAGAATTAAGGTTATAATAAGAGTTATAATTGGGGTTCAAATAGGGTTATCATCAGAGTTATGTTTAGTATTCAATTAAAGGGTTGGGATTGGGTATCAATTAGGGTTAGGAATCAATTATAGTTAGGGTTATAGTTAGGATTCAATTAGCATCAGGGTTAGTGTTAAGGTTAGGATTAAAATTGTGTTCAAAGTTAGGGTTACAATTCAATTAGGATTAGGGATAGGGTTAAGGTTAAATTAGGATTAGAGTTTAATTAGGAATATTTTTAGAGTCCAATTATGGTAAGTGTTCAATTAGGGTTAGTGTTAGAGTTCAATAAGTGTTCATTTTGTGTTAGGGTTTAATAAGGCTAGAGTTTATAGTTAGGGTGAACAATCAAGGTTCAATTAGAGTTAAGGTATAATTAGGGAAATAATTCAATTAGGTTTAGGATATATTAGTGTTTAAGTACAGTTATACATCACTTATAGTTGGGATTAGGATTACAATTCAATTAGGGTTAGAGATAGGGTTAGGATTAGAGTTCAATTAGGGTTACGATTAGGGTTAGGGTAAGTGTTCAATTAGGATTAGTGTTAGAGTTCAATAAGTGTTCATTTTGTGTTAGGATTTAATAAGGCTAGAGTTTTTAGTTAGGGTTCAATCCAGGTTCAATTAGAGTTAGGGTGAAATTAGGGAAAGAATTCAATTAGGTTTAGGATATATTAGTGTTTAAATACAGTTAGACATCACTTATAGTTAGGATTAGGATTACAATTCAATTAGGGTTAGAGATAGGGTTAGGATTAGAGTTCAATTAGGGTTACAATTAAGGTTTGGATTAATATTCAATTAACATTAGGGTTACAGTTCAATTAGGGTCAAGGATTAATTACGATTACAATTATTGTTAGAATTAGGTTTAAATTACGGTTAGGGTTCTATATCTAAGACCAACACAAGTCTTAATATTAACCTTACATATAAATCAAACCCTAACCCTGTTCCTAAGTCTAACCCTAGCCCTTAAACTTGCCTTGACCTTAACCCTAACTATAATCATACCCCTAAACCTAACAATAATTCTATATCTAACTATAACCCTAAGCTTAACACTAGACCTAACCCTAACTATAACCCTAAATGAAACCCTAATCCTAACCCTAATATATCTCTAATTATAATTAAAACCCTAATCTTATCCCTAAGTGTAACCCTAGCCCTAACCCTAATTGTAATCCTAAACCTAACCTTAATCTAAACCCAAATTCTAACCCTAACCCTGATTGTATCCCTAATTGCAACCCTTACCATAATCATTAAACTAATCCTAACCCTAATCCTAACCCTAACCCTAATAATATTCCTAACCATAAACTTAATGCTAACCTTATCCCAAAATATAACTCTAATCCTAAGCATAAACCTAACTCCATTTCTCTCTAACCCTATTCCTAACCCTGATCTTAACCCTAACCATAATCCTAACCCTAATATTAACCCTAATTCTACCTCTAACCCTAACACTCTCCCTAATTTTAACCTTAACCATAATCATAATCCTAATCTTAATTCTAATTCTATCTCTAACCCTAACCCTAAACCTAATCCTAATCCTAATATTAATCCTAACCCTAACCCTAATTTTATCTCTAACCATAACCCTAACATTAACCATGTCCCTAATCCTACATCTATTTCTAATATTAACCTTAACCCTAACCCTAACCCTAATACTAATCCTAACACTAACCCTAACCCTAATACTAACTCCAACTCTAATCCTAAGTCTATCTCTAAACATAAACCTAACCCTAATCCTAATACTAATACTAATCACAACCCTAATCCAAATACTAACTCAAACCTAATTCTAATTATATCTCCAACCCTAACCCTCATCCTAACCTAAATCATAATACTAACAATAACCCCACCCTAATCCTAATTCTATCTCCAACCCTAACCCTAACCCTAACCCTAATATTGATTCTAACTCCAACGCTAATCCTAATTCTATCTCTAAAACTAACCCTAACCCTATCCTTAATCTTAACCCTAACCTTAAACTCAACACTACTTCTATCTTTAATCCTAACCCTAACCCTAATCATACCCCTAATCCTAACCCTAACCCTGACTAAACCTCTAGACCTAACCCTAACCTTACCTATATCTCTTAACCTTAACCCTAACCCTAATCCTAACTAAATATTTTTTAAATAATTCTAACTAAATATTGATGATATAATATATTTTTATTATAATATTATAAATATACTAAAAATATATTTATATATTTTAACTTAAGGTTTAAATATTAAATTATATATATTACTTTTTAAAATTGAATTACAAATATTATACTATCATATTATAATATATTAATTATTATAATAAGTTAATGTAAAATATATAAATATAAAAATAATTTATTTTAGATATTACATTTGCGTTGCAACTGCTACTATATATCTTACATTTAAGATATATATGCTAGTTTATTTATATCTATTTATGTGTATTTTATCTATGGTTATTTTATTTATATCTATTTACATATATTTTATTTTTATTCTATGTGTATTTTATCTATGTATATTTATTTCTATTTATTTATTTGTATTTTATTTATGTATATTTTATTTATATCTATGTATGTGTATTCTATCTATATGTATTATCTATATGCATATTTTATATATGTGTATATTTTAATTATATCTATTTGTGTGGATTTTATCTATGTACATTTTATTTATATCTATTTATATGTATTTAATATGTGTATATATTTTTTATGTCTATCTACGTATATTTTATTTATGTGTATATTTTTATGTTCATATATGTATATTTTATCTTGTATATTTTCTTTATATTTATTTGTGTATTTTATTTATGTATATTTTATTTATATCTATATGTATAAGTGTTTTATCTATGTATATTTTATTTATATTTATATATGTGTATTTTATCTATATATATTTCTATTTCTATTTATTTATTCATATTTTATATATGTGTATTTTATTTATATCTCTGTATATTTTATCTATGTGTATATTTTATTTATATATATTTATGTGTATTTTATCTATCTTTATATTTTATTTACATCCTTATATGTATATTTATTGTGTAAATTTTATTTATATCTATTTATATGTATTTTATCTATGTGTGTATCTTCCTGGTCCATTGGTTGCATCCATCCATCATCGGATGTCCATACCACTGTGTTGTTAGAGCACGAAAAATGATGTACACTCCAAATGAAATATTCTCGGTGTAAACTTTTAATCGCATGCTGGTAAAAAAAAAAAAATGTTATGTTTTTTTACTTTTAATCGCCCGGGAAAAAATAATTTATGTTATGTACTTTTTTTTGTTTTTTTTTAAATTTATATATTATTAAATAAAATAAATAATGTTATGTTTTTTTTTTTTTAAATAACTTTTAACATTTTAAAAAATAAATAAGTTTTTAAATCAATTTTGTATTTATTAATATGTTTAAATACAAGTAATAAATTAAATTATTAAAAATTGATATTTTTATAAGCATAAATAATATATGTATAAAAGGTTTTTTTTTTTTTAAAAAAAAATTTAGTCTAAAATTAATAAAATGATATATTTATAATTAATTCAGTATGAATTAATTATTTAAAGTTATGTTTAATTTTGTCAATAATTGTATTTTGATATTAATATTAAATTTTGAATAAATAGAATGGATAGGGATATTAAATTTTATAATTAGAGAATGAATGTTTTTTGATAAAGATAAATTTTAATTAATGAAAATGTTCAATAATTAACTTGCATTATCAATATAATAACAAAAAACAAAGATGCCTATAGATAATAATAATAATATGTTGAATTCAAAGGCCTAAAATACCACTAAATTACACTTGCAATAGAAAACTTAATACCACATAATGACATTAAAATTTTAAGAAAAACTAAAACTAACAAACATATATATATTTTTTAAATATATAATTATAAAATAACTCTTAATTAAATCAAATTAAATTCATTCTTAAATTTTCCTAAAGTAAAATTTTAAAAAATTAAGTAAACTAATTATATAATATTATTAAGTAAATAAAATAAAATAACTCCTACTAAATAAAAGTAAATAAAGCTAACTTGGTATCCCTCTAGATGTGCGTCCGCTCCCTTGGCGGTTTTGGTAGGAGGTGATTGATAAATTTCGTGGGCTCGTGAGTCACTGGACGTATAGATGGCTATCTTCGGCTGTAGAGTTACCCTGTTGAAGTTTGTGGTGCAAGCCCTACCTTTATATAGGTGCTTTGCGATGACGGCCCCTGCAAGTTTCATCAAATATTTTGAGGGACTCTGTAGGCAATTTCTGTGGTCAAGTAATCTCCTTTCACGGAAGTGGAGCTTAATTAAGTGGGAAGTTGTTTGTCAGCCAAAGCAGGATGGTGGTCTAGGGTTGCGAAGAGTGGACTGGAATGGGAAAGCCTTGGCGGAAAAGTTGTACTGGAGATGGTGTTCTCAACAACATCAAACCTGGGCCAAGATCCTTACTTGCAAGTATCTTGGGGAGGTGGATGGCATGAAGGTTCCTAGATTTAGTCTCTTGGGGAAAGGTTCCATGATCTGGGACACTCTCAAGCGAGGGGCCATTCTGGTTAAACATGGCCTATTTTGGATCTTCAATAGAGGTGCGGATGCCCTTTTTTGGCATGACTCTTGGGATGGTTTCACACCTATCCTCTCCTCGCACCCTCACTTGGGGGATTTATGTAGGATTTTTGAGTAGGCAGGCTGGAGCATAGTGATGGATTTCAAAGCCCCGCAGGCTTTGGGGAAAACTATTATCTATTAGTGGAAGGATATGCAAGAGTGGCCCCTAGGTGGATCTTTGGAGGATAGGCAGGAGTTGTCCTCCATTTTGGCTGACAGAGTTTGTTGCTCCCTTCCAGGGCGGGATGTGTTGGCATGGGGTCTAGATCCCAAAGGGAAGTATATTGTTGCTTTAGGATATTGTGCTTTGGACAGACATGCCTTAGGCATCACTGAGGTTCCTTGGTGGAAAAATGTTTGGAATAAATTCTCCTGGCCAAAATGTAATTTCTTCTCTTGGCTGGTGGTGTATGGCAAGTGCTTGACTTGGGACAACCTCTGTAAGCGGGGATTCTAGGGTCCCTCACTATGTTTCCTTTGTCTAAAGGATGTTGAGACTATCTCTCATCTTTTCTTTCAGTGCCCCTTTGCCAAGTCTATTTGGCACTATTGGTGGGGGGCATGGAATTTGTAGTGTAGGCATCCTTCTTCTCTTGAGGAGTTTTGGCGGAACATTGGGCACATTCTGGTGAAGACCCCCTTTTTGCATATAACGTGGTCTATTGGCCCCAATTTGATTATTTGGAAAATTTGGTTGGAGGGCAACCGTAGGATCTTCCTGGATAAAAAGTTGTTGGTGGGTTAGGTATGGGCTCGTATTCTTGGGGCCTTGCAGGAGACCTTGTATGCTAAATGTGATTTGTCAGTCCAGGTAATTTGGGATAATATTCCATTGTTAATTTATTAATTTTTGGAAAAGAAACTAATGGTTTAGTGTCAAGATTCAAACCTCAAACATCATAATGTTTATAATAAATTTTATTCCTCTCAATAAACATTATGATGTTTAGGGTATGAATTAACACTAAACCATTAGTTTTTTTTGGAAATTCTTAAAGTAACAATGGACTATTATAGGTTTTATTTGAAATGTACATAGAACAAGTTTTCTATTGCAAGTGTAATTTAGTGGTATTTTAGGCTTTTGAAGTCAAATAATAATAATAATAATAATTATTATTATTATTATCTATAGACATCTTTGTTTTTTGTTATTATATTGATAATGCAAGTTAATTATTGAACATTTTCATTGACTAAAATTTATCTTTATCAAAAAACATTCATTCTCTAATTATAAAATTTAATATCCCTATCCATTCTATTTATTCAAAATTTAATATTAATATCAAAATACAATTATTGACAAAATTAAACATAACTTTAAATAATTGATTCATACTAAATTAATTATAAATATATCATTTTATTAATTCTAGACTAAATTTTTTACAAAAATAAAAAACCTTTTATACATATATTATTATTTATGCTTATAAAAGTATCAATTTTTAATAATTTAATTTATTACTTGCACTTAAACATATTAATAAATACAAAAATAATTTAAAAACTTATTTATTTTTTTAAAATGTTAAAATTTATTTTTAAAAAAACATCAATTAAAAGTACCCAGCATGCCATTAAAAGTAAATAAACATGACATAACATAAATTAAAAGTAAATAAACATAACATAAATTATTTTTTCCCCAACATGTGATTAAAAATTTACACGGAGAATATTTCATTTGAAGTGTACATCATTTTTCGTGCTTGACAGCACAGAGTACGGGACATCCGATGATGGATGGATGCAGCCATCCATGCCCCCGGTGCATTCCTGGGGCTGGATAGTCGCTACCCCATTATCCGTCTCAAGATCTTGAAACTCTATATCAACCTGAACGTTCCCACGCAAGGCCGACTCCACCGACCATATATATACATATTTTTAATTTATATATTATTTATATCTATTGATATGTATTCTATTTTTATATTTTATTTATATTTATGTATATGCGTATTTTATATATATTTATATTTTATTTATTACATCGAGAGACGTTCATAATGACATTTAGTTTTAGTTGTTTCTATGTACATAAAAACTAGACCTGAAATTTTGGTTAAATTATTTCAATCATGACCGTCCTTTTCAAAATTATTATTTTTCCACAAATTGTTGAAATGTTAAAGCATGCGTTCAATTTTTTTTCCCATAAATGCACTCTTAAATAATGTGCTTAAGCAACAACGTTTATTACAAAAATCAAAAATTGTTTCTTGCATAACTGTTTACAAAAGTTCAATGCAATGCAGGCATTTTAGAAGTTTGGAGAAAATGTTTCGAGATCTCTTGCAAGGCTGTCCGAGTGATGGTCTTTACATATTTTTCCTCTTGAAATCAAGTTAACAGTCCCTCGCAATGGCATTGTTGAGAATTATATAGAGTGTATTCGCTTCATGTATTCATCTTACAAGGGAAAAGGCCTCTACTTTTACTTCTCATTTTGAGCCATCAATAGAATCTTGCAAATTATCTTAAGGATCACTAGCTTTCGACACAATTGGAAATAAATGTATTCATAGCTACATAAGTTATGAGAAATAATGTGATGTGCCTCTCATTTGAATATAAGAGCTCCAAAAAATGAAATAGTAATATCCTGGTGTGCATACATTATGTGGAAATTATATGGTCTAGTAGGAAAATAAAGTTAATATTGACATTAAACTTTTTGATAATTTGTTTAATGAGTTTTTTTAATTTTCTTTAGTTAAGGTCCAAGGTGATGTTAATGATTTGAAAGCTATTTAAAATGGGGATAATTATTATTTTCCCATAAGAAATATGTCGAAACTTCCAAAGACACTTATTGGTGCTTCAACAAGTGCAATTAAGTACTTGCAAACTTAATATAATCATAGTTAATAAGAATATAAATATTATAATTTTTAATATTTTGGGCTTAAGAAAATAGGGTAGATAATCACCATATTGCAAGAGAAAATTAAGCATAAGAAAATAGCAATATGCTTGAAATCACTAGGTTTTAGTACATGAATTTAATCTAACACATGCATTATTGATATGCCGAGGATGATTTCATATTGATTTCTTACACCTCATGCAAAAGAAACCTTTTCATAATAAAAGTTATCAGTGCTCCTTTGTGTTTCAGTTTTTTATTTATGCATATTACACAAAATTTCTCGAAATAATAAGTGATCAATTATGATAAACAATTAGACAACGATATGTAATTAAGAAAAATTATAAATTCTAAGATATTCCAAAACATGAAGGTGCCCCCGTTAATTAAGATTTGATTTTTTTAAAGATATTTTAGTATCAAAACCAAAGGGAAAGTAACATACAGATCCACTGTCAATTGATGCATTCTCTCCAATTCTAACATCATAAAGATTACACAACATAAAAAGAAGATGACACATGTTACATCCCTAACTTTAACTCTGTTTTACTTTTACTTTTGAAGTAATTAGTAGATGATTATGCATTATTCTATGATTAAATGTTTAGGAAAAATAAATGTCTGGAAAAATAAATGTATCTTGAGTTATGTTTATTTCACTATAAATTATCGTATGTTCAAAAGTTGTCAAGATGTGATGACTTCATGAAGATTATGAAACTATTATTAATACACTAATCTTTAGTTGGTGATGGAAAGTTGCATCCAAGAATTAGGTTTCCACCCTCCGAGAAAGGGAGGGAGAGCATCATTGGACAGAAGGGCATAGATACAAGGAAAAGAGCAGGTGTCTCCACCTTAGGTCTAGTGTTGGTGCTAATTGGTGAACCTAATTGAGTCGGGTAAGTGATACTCAACCCTTTTGGTATAAGAGTAAATTCTTGACTCGACATGTTGTCGACGTCGTTTAAAGTCCATTTTAAGTTGTTTAACGTCAACCTAGTCATTTGGGGATAGTGACATCGCCAAGGTTGAACATTAGTTGTTGCAACTAAGAGAATCTTTTGTCGGCATGTCGCTTCTTATGACGTAAACGAATTTATGTTGTGGCCTCAATTGCATAATTGGTTGTTCATTATTGTTTTTAATAGATAAATCAACTTAATAAGTTGAGGAACTAATATTATAGCTTGTTTCCTTACAAAAAGGAAGTCATTATGACAATAATCCTTGAGCTCATTTTAAGGAGTGAATACGCCGAGAGACGACAAAAGATCAATGTCGTCGACTGTTTAAGATTGTGTTACCAATTCTAAATTTCAGAATGACTTGTCATTTATATTTGTTTGTTTTTGGTGATACTTTTAAACGACTAAGCTAGTCGTTGAGTCCATAGTTTCGACAAGACTCCTTTTATGTAGGGGTATGATATATCGATAAGTTTACTCAACTCAATTGAGGAGCTTATTGATTATTGAGACAACATAGATATGTCTATTCCTTTAAGTGTTCTTTTATATAAGAAAATGGATTTTGTTTTGTCACGACCGACAAGGTGAAGGTGGTGAAAGCTTAATAGCTTTTCAAATATTTGTAAAGCCATAAAGACCGCGAGCTTGAATATAAGAAATTGAAAGTGCTCCAATTTAATTCAAATGTTTTTGAGCTATAATAAGTTTTGGAACTTAACTTAAGGTGGCACGTATTGGAATATTAATTCTTGTTTAAATTTTCTTTTGATGGAAAAGTCGTGATGTGTAGCTTGAGAAAACAATGACATTGGAGGAACCATTGAAGTGGCGGGAAGATCTGTTTGGAATCTAGTTTTATAACTGATTCTTGTCTTCTTTTTCGGTTGTTGGTGGTGCGAGGAAAACGGTGGGGACGTGATAACGACTTGGTGGAAGTAACGAACTCCAGAAATGAGGTGGAAGACTTTTCGGTAATGATTATTCAGGCTATCAAAAAGTGCTTGGGTGTGTGAACGGGTGGCCAACACGGTGAGCTCTCTTCTTGTGACACAGAGAACCAAAGTCGGTGAGGACGACTAGAGTAACTGGTGTTCGAGCTCTTGAGCTACGTCTATAACACTCTGAAATATATATATAATCAGGTATCTTATATTTAGAGCCCTCGACTCTTAGAATGCATTACATGTAAAATAGTATTATCTCCCTTCGAATGATGGAAAATTCGACAATGTTGACTATAAAGATTAAGAAATGCATTGTTAATTTCTTTTATGCACATTCAAGGAAGACAGTAGACCGGAAGTATCCTCAATACAGGTCCTTCATTCGAAACCTATTTTTTTTATCTCATGAATAACTAGGTTGAGATAGGATGTTCTAGTTCGGTACCAACTATTTGTGCAAGATCTTGTGTGGGTAAGAGAAAAGAAAGAAGCCGTCATGAGAGATCTAAAAGATTGGTTACACCAAGATTATCTATTGAGTATTTACGAGTCTTGAAAGAAAAGTATAAGAAAAATAAAATAAGAGAGGCATTTGATGCCATCAAGAGAGAAATTCGATGCTAATAAGAGACGAACTGCAACTTTAAATGAAGCATTGGGAGGGATCTTGGGGGAAAACGAGCAAGTAAATAGTGTCTTCTCGAGAATGAAACAAGAGGTAAGTAGTTGTAGTAGGAGAACCAGTAAAGGAAAATAGCCGCAAGGTTGCCTTCGTGTGACCTTATCACAACTCAAAGACTTTTCCAAACCTTCAATAGGTGAGTAACTCTGACATGAATGTTCTTTATACAGTTACATAAGTTGAGGAGAGATACTCATAATGAAGAGCTTGTGGGTTAATTAAACTGCATGTCATTCTATGAACGTTATTTTTCTGTATTGGCTTCTCAAAGTTGTTGAGCTAAGCAACTACGCTCTTGATGTGTCTCTTTTGTGAATAAGTCTTGAAAAGTAGAACTAGACGCTGATTTGAATACGTACATGAACGCCTCAGAAAATTATGAGACCTAACTAGTTATGTCGGTGATGGTTGAATTTCCTTGGCAGTTTGCAAGGAATTCTCCTTTTCTTTAAAAGGTTATAGTCTTTTCCTTTTACGTATACAAGTATACATTGTGATGATTTTGTGATGATAATGGTTATTAAACTAGTAGTGAGGCAATTTTTCCTATAACTTTCTTATGAATGAACCTTTATTAGATTTCCTTAAATCTCCATGACGAGAAAGATTAATTCTTGATTGCCTTGGAACGATTTAGATGCTTAAAGGCAGTTCGAGTATGTTACCTCAAATCCTCCTTGGCCTAGTCGAGTTGGGGATGAATCATGAATATCAAGCTTGTTTTTTAATGAAGTAGAGGAGTGTTATCTTCTTGATATGTTCCTTAAGCAAAATTGAGTCTTGCATGTCTTTTGTAAGAACTAAACCAAGAGAATAGGTGAGCCAAGGATGTGGACATTTAAGTAGCCTTTCAATTTCGACTATCACTTATGTTATGTTATCTCGGGAGAGAGAGAGTAAACTAGGCAATACAAGGATGGAAATCTCATAGTTCTTGTTAAATAGAACTTATGTTAGTGCTAAATGCATAGAAGACAAAGATAGCCCAAGATTGGGTATCGCTGGAATGCTTTCCCTCAGAGTGAGATAGAAGGAGAGATTCATAACTTAAATCAATATGATGGTGGTAAACCATAGTGATTGATTAATGCTTAAGTAATAAAGGAAGTTATATATGAGTTCATAACTTAACCTATGTAGAAAGTCAGTAGACTCAAATAGACCAAGGGGTCGAAAAATAGATCATTATCTTTTGTAAGTCAAACCTTTTTAAGCTTGAAAGATTAACTTAGATCAAGGTCATTGATATGAAATGTTAGTATTCTTTTGATATTATATTGGTGAGGGTATCCCTTGAAAACTATGTTTGTTCATGTACGTATAGTGTGAACTCAAACAATTCCAAATGGTCTAGAAAGACTAAAAGCATTTGGTTCTTTTAATTTGTTACACTTATGTTATTACCCTTGGAAAATCAAGGATGTTGATATTTCCATGTGTTGGGTTAGAGAGGCTAAACCCTAGTATTGAAACAAGGAGGATGTAGGGAGTCTATAACTCTGATGTCGGATATGAAATTGTACATATATTTAATGGTTGACAGTGAAAGGTCGAGAAACCATAGAACAAGACAGGAAGTCTTTATAATACCTTAAGAGATTCTACGATAATGTTGAAACTTGATTTAAAGCATCAAAGTTGTTGGGTATTGAATCTTGAGAGTAAAATGACAGGATGTCATAAACCCTAGATATTGCAAGGATGCAATAAGGGACTTTTAAAAGGTTTGAAATACCTAAATTTTTTATATTGAATGAATATCCTAGATTAGGGATTAGATCTAAGTCAGATTGGCTAGAATGGATTTTCTATACAGACTAGTTTGTGACTAGAGTACTAAATAAAGTAAGTAGACTATAGGATGAGACAGTTCCAAGACGAGTCAGAGGTGAGTGTCTAGATGGCATGACCAATCAGAAGGATCATACTTAGCTAGAAGGGATCTAGAGTTGTATGGTCGATTGAGTTTTGTAGGACACATCCCTAGGACTGAGATGGAGAAACTTGACAGTTCCTTATATCTATACTCTTCGAGAAGGGCCGGGTCACTTCCAGTTAGGAAGTGCGCGGGGGACCAATTGAGTCCGTGGTTGGAGGAAAAGCACTCGGATGATGCTCTCCCTCTGTAGCAGTAGACTCTCTGAGGCTTGTGAAGATAGAGATCAACATTCCAGATGCAGTGAACCTCAAGTTCTGGCTTACGACAATCAAAACCTGAGGTAAAACTATTCTTTATGCTAAGTGTATCTCATGTGATATAAATGAATATTGTAAGGATTTATCTTGATTCTAGTTATGATTACATGTGAATTCAAGTTTGAATTTCATTTGGAAAAGTTATACTTTATTCTTGTGCTTATGCAAATGATTTAAAAAAAATAAAATTTCTCTCTCATGTTTACTAAGTTTATTTACCTTCTTGTAAATTATTGAGTTTACTTGTGTTTTAAGAGGATGGATGTTACAACACAACTTTAACACAAGCGATTTGGCTATGATCTTATTAGAAGCATTGAGTAGTGTGATTGGCCTCTAGTTGTAGATATTATCAAGATCACTATACTTAGGTATGAGTTCAATATTCTTTATTAAGAATTTTTCCTAAAAAAATGGAATGAAAGGCTTTAAGAATTTTTTTGAAGATCCTCACAAACACAATCCCAAAGGGACTTATGAAATTCACAAGGAAAACCATCACATCTAGGAAATTTATTATTAGCCATAGTAAGAATTACGTCTTGAAGATTAGAAATGGAGAGAAATTAATGACAAAAATCTTGTTGAGAAGAAGAAAGATAATAAAGAACAACCTTGAACCATTCTTGTGAGGCATGGTCTCATTTAAGATAATTCTCTTGTGCTCTAAAAACCTATTGATAATGCCTAACAAAGGCTTGGAGGATATTAGGAAGATCTTTGAGTAGTTATTAGCCATCTTTATTCTACTTAATTCCCTGAGAGTGTGATGAGCATGAAGATATTGGAAAAATATTTAGATGCCTAGTCACCAACATTTAACCAATACATACAAGCCTTAATCTAGGCACCTCTAGATGTGTGATTATTAACAATTTATTTTTATTGGTAGGGCTTAGCCACTCATAGTTGCAAGTTAGAAGAGAAGGGGTTAGCTTTGAGTGTGGTAGTGGCCTCATATGCAAAATCATGAAATATAACCAGCTAGCAACCATTTATGCAAATTTAATGGGTAGTATTTTGATGGCCCCCTTCCCCCAATCAATACAATGCGTTTGATGAGTAGGCCTTACCTCAAGATTCCACACTCTATGAATGCCAACTTACATGGGCTAATGTGTTATCAAAGAGGTGTTCAGAAAAAAATGTGTGTTACCAACCTTAGGAGAAGTGCCCTATCATTTGATATAATTGAATAGGATAATGATTGAAAAGAGTGAAATCTGACAATGACTCCATTAGAAGAAGAAAACACCCAGCAAAAGAGAAAAAGGGTTGAGCACGAATCATGGTACAATCAATCCAATTGTACACTTTATCAATTCAATCCTAAAATTTGTTCCACATGAATCAATGTAAATGATTATGGTTGTGAACCATATTGAGATAATAAAAAATCTAGTTTATCGTACATGAATACCAAGCTACCCTTTCACCACCTATCCTATGCATGAGTAGAGATCCACCTTTATTATAAACTATCTCACATATATTAAAGTCTCTGCACAAAACCCAAGTGGTAGTAGACATTGAATTGTTGATCCATCACTACAAGAGGGATTATTTAATAGCATCACTGGAAGCATAAGTCATAATATTAATACCAAATGAATGGTTACTAAATTTGAAGAGGGTCAAAATCACCCAATTGGTGGGGTCACAACTATTCAACCAAATGTGTATACCACTCAAGATCAAGAAAAGTGACAACTACTCCATGACCCACATTGTGGTTGTTACAAAAAAATGAGTTGGTTGACCCAATAACACAAGCAACATAAAACAAAAAGGCAATGATTTTAATCTCTTGCAAGCAAAGAATATCCAAAGTTATAAATTTATAACAATCATCCCTCAATCCATACTTTCTAGGGAGATGATAAGACTTCAAACATTCCAAGAGACAAAAATGATTGATGACAATCAAGAGTTATGTTATAACTATCTAGCTCATCTAGACTAGAGTAGTAGTTTTGCAAAAACTCTTCTTGAAAAACTACCCAATTGAATATTGGGAATTTGCAATCTTTTTTTTCTACTACATATTCTCCTTTTTCTAGTCATCTTGGCCGACTATGAGATCGACACAGGACCATGGAAGGAAGAAGAATGACTAAATCTCTTTGACTAAGAGAACTCAAACATTCCAAAACAAATACTACTTATCAAATCCTTATATCTAATCACACGAACCCATGATTTCATCAGAGCAATTTAATTAATTCCTTGAATTAATGCAAAGACAAAATCATACATTCAATTGAAACACAAATGAAGACCAATCAAAAAGATCATTGATCATTTCATTGATAATTCATATGGAAAATACATAAGGAGAGAATTTTCTTCAAAATTTGCACCTTCTTATTTAAATGCTAGTACTGTTATAAAATTGTCACGTCTCAGACTTTGATGCTGTTTTGACCATGACTTTGTGGGATTTATTATATGAATGATGATGCGTGTTAGAGCAATATGATATAATACAATGCTTTGGTGTATGGAAATGTAGAAAAATATTTGCTTTTAGAATTATGAACTCATTTTATTTTAAAATATACAAGATAGAACAAAATAGAAGTATTGATTTAATTATTGCTTTGATTTATATTTCTATATCGGTTACTAATACAATTTCGTTGTGGCACGCTTGAGTGCATTTGAGTCGCAGGTGGTCGAAGACCAAGAGTGTGATTGAGGAAAAGAAGGCTAGCTTCCCGATAGGGTAAAAGAGGAGGAACTCTCGATCGCACAGACAACACCTAAAAATCATATAGTTGCATTTAGGCAATGTCTGTTTCAATATGATTGTTTTGAATTGCTTACAAATAGGTAATAAATGATTTGAATAAGTAAATGGTAAAAATAATAACATAAAAAGAAAAATAAATAAAATTAATTATCAATTAAAGTTGTGAAAATATTATGATTTATTTTATTTAGTATAATCCACTTTCTGTGCAATAATAGAAAATCTGTTTATTAAATTTTATCTAATTAGGAAATTAAAATAAAGTGGAAACATTTTATATTTGCATATGATAAAGAGGAAATATCTTTGTTTGCATATGAAAAAGTGGAAATAGTTTTGTTTGCATTTAAACCTAAGTCCAAAATTTGGAGAAGGAAAAATGAACAGTCCCGAGAAACTTTGGGCTCTGGGAAATTCTCCTTAAAAACCAACAAAGCTCTCGGCAGGTGGCTACCTCTTTAATTTGCATGTAAATTTGCCAAGAAAAATACACATCTGTCATTTGGAAATGGTCTGCATGACTCTCGGAAGAAGGAATAAAGCTTTAAGGGGGAGAGAAGAGAACATTATTCAGAACATAACCAGGGCTCAGGGAGAAGGAGACTGAAGGTAATTCTGGACATTTGCAACTGGAGTAATCTGCCAGGTTTTCCATTCTTTGCTTTTAAAACCAGTTTAAATTTCAGTATGAAATTGGAGAAATTGTATGCATCATTTTATGAGAATGATTACAAATATCTGAGAAATGTCTTCCAGTTTTATTTTTAAATCTGAGTGAAAACCTTTTACTCATTTGTTGCATTGTAGAGAAAATACCCAATTTCTTTCTTCCAAAATAGGGTTATAATCTGTTGCAAAGCTGCATTTCTTTAAACTACCCTCATTTGCTATTCTTTAGTACAGAAAATTTGTGAGGGAAAAGATCTGAAATCATATATATATAAATATATATATACATATATATATATACACAAGAATTTGTATTCTTGTGCATATATACATATAATCTCACAAGAAAACCTTTACCAGACAGTAATTCAAAATTCTTTTGAAATGAATTAAATTGCAGTTGAATGCTGGGCGAATTCTATTTTTATGAAATTGTTTTACTGTAGAGGGGAGGAATTTTAATCCCCAGCCCTTCCCATAGGAAGGGCACGGCTTTGTGGGGAGGCTCGCGCCCTCCACAGGCCGCGGCCTGTGGAGGGGGCGCGAGCTCCTCACAGCCCGCGCCCTCCCCATGGGAGAGGCAAGGCCTCCCAGCACCTTTAGGGTGCTTATCACCTACTCAGAACCCTATATAATGCTCTTTTCTGTGTGCACGGCTAGAAAATGTGAGAACAGTATGAAAATCTGTATTTCTTTTTATTTAAAACATATATATATACACTCAGCTGTATCTATATATATATATATACATAAATGCAAATTTATACAGGAAAACCATCTTCAGAATGTGATATAATTTCTGTCAAATATATACAAACATCTCAGTAATTTTTGAAGCTGGAAATATGAAAATGTACCTCTGAGAACCATGTAAATTGGTGACCTTCTTTGATCACATTGTCTTATGCTTACATACAGATGTAAATTTCTGAATATTGGTATACAATATAAAACTCAAATGCAAGATTTCCAAACCTCTGTTTTTCCTGAAAGAATTATCCTGTTTCTGTATATTATTGTTAACCAGAAACCTGTAGCAAATTGGGAACTCCACTTTCAAATCAGCTTGAATTTTGAAAATATAGAAATATATACATAAATCTGAGAACACTGTTTTATACAGAAAATTATTTCCTCTACTTATGTTCATACACTGAAAGTATCATGATATACATGCATTTTTACATTTGAAAAACCAAACTTGAACAAAACCTTCAAGAGAGTAGCTTGGAGTGAAATCAGATTCCTTTACCAAATCAGAGAAAATTACTAAGAAAAGAGCAGATGATATTTAATATTGAAACTTACAATCTTTTTCTTTTGTTCAAATGGAATTCAAAAGATGTTTTGAAACTCTCATGTGAAACCTAAGTATGCATGAATGTGGATAAATGAAGAAACTTCTTTTAGAATCAATAGAATACATGAAGCATGTATAGAAAATGCACAACTTTCTGTTCTTGCACTTTATTATACTGTATTTTGGTAACTTCCTAGACAGGATGCCGAAGGTGGATCCACAAAGACGATAGTTTTACCTTTTCTGAAACTACCACTTGTTTATTTCATTTATGCTTGGCCAAGCACTTGTACCATTGAAATAGATGGATTTGTTTTAAAAGCCTAGAAATATATATATTTGAGTCTCTGCCACCTCCTGTTGCAAGAAATATGTTTTCTCATGTTAGAAATGCATATAGGCACTAGGCATGCATCGAGAGTTCCCTCCTATTTTATTGTGTCAGGTTGCTAGGCTCCTTTATGCAGGGTCGGGGATTCCTTCGAGTTAGGAAGGAACCCGGGGAAGTCATGTACTTCGTGGTTGGGCGGAAAAGGCGCCTGAATCACACTCTTGGCCCTAGCTCGCAAGAAGACTGATGGTGTCACGGCGGTTGGAGGATCAGAGTTTTAATTGCTATTGATGTACTTGTGTATCATTCTAGAATGGCTCTTATAGCCCCATTGTATATGTATATGTATTTGACATTCATTATTGAACTTTGAAATAGAATTATTGCATGAAAGAATTCGATGTAACATTGATGTGTAAAATTAAGGTTTTATGATGTAACATTGAAAAGATGTTTTTATTGGAATTATTGAACTCTTTCGAGTATGGATGAATATATTTATGAAAATTCATTGATGTACTTTTTGCCTTGTGCATAATCTTGATAAATTATAATGTTATTATTATATACATGAAATGCAGTTTATCCTCTTTTACATTGAGCTCGTTTTGAAAGCTTTTATGAATGGTAATAATTACTTGTAAACCTTTTGAAAACGGATGAACAAATCAAAATGCTTTTGCTTATCTCCTAAGCGCTACAAAAATATTATGTCTATTACAAGACTCAAATTCAAACCTAAGACTCAATTCTAATTCCATTTCTCTATGCTTGCTTTACAAAATTCTTTACATGAGATCAAAAGCTCTATCAACCAAAGACCCATACAATTGGCCTTGAATTCCCTTTTATAAACATAAGGGAGTAGACAAGCTTCAGGCCAAATTTTACATTTTGTCACATTTACATTTGACATTCATTTCAATTTCATTTCAAAACATCCCAAAAGCAGTTATATTTGCAACTCAAAAGAAAGAAATTCGTATGAGACAAAAATCCTTTGCACATTGCTAAAGAAGATAATTCCTGCCCTCCAAAGGGAATCCTTTGTTGTTGCAGCAACACCATCGTGAGCTAAACATCTTTTCCACTTGCATCTCAAAATGTTGGACAAAACATAAAAGAAATAGAAAGAAAGAACCCCACCTCCATTTCAGCACACACATCATCATTTGACCAAGAGGATGTAATTTTTGCAATACTTCATCAAAGGCTTAATCTGTAAATTTTTCAAGCCATGTATTATATCCTCCTCGGCGGGCCACTATGTATCCAACAATCTTTGCACTCTTGAATCATGCAAATTGTACCTAGGAGAAAATTCACCTTCAATTCCCTATAATTCCTTCACCTGGACTCCTCACATCTTCTTTTGTTTCAAATTCTTGCAATTGTGAGGAGAAATGGACCAGCTACCTTCTTTCTAGCTAAAAAATGGATCAGTTTCACCATTAATGTCTGAAAGCAAGCTCGTGCGAGTGAACTAACACTTTAGTCATTTAAGTTTGAATTCCAGCCGTTGATCATTCTAATTTAAAACTTTATCCACGTACCTCCTTCATCCTCGCACTTTACTCTTTTTTCTTTTAGCGATGTCCTCAAAAGTTGCCACATTTCCCTCTTGGCTTTATTACTTCCTACTTCAAAACCATCACTCGTCGCTAGTTCATTCTCAACTTACTTGAATAGATGATCTATGATGCTGGAGAGTTCAGCGATGAGAGGAATATTCCATCAAATATTCCTTAATTCCTCCATCGCTCATCGCCAATGTGTTCTCCATGCCTCCAACTACAACAATGATGCTTTGAGGTGAAGCGATGGACATAAGACATAACCCTCATCTCTCATCATTGATACTCCTTTAGTATTATGCACGCTATCAATGATATGAATAACATATGCAATGAAATCCTATCCATTTGATCAAACCATCTTCCCTTCATTTTATGCTCCCTCCATCACCCATCACTGATAGGAAAGCCCTTCAGAAAGAACTTCTAGTGATGCCTTGGACCCCAGTGATGAGAACATGTATTAACACTTACATCACTCATCACTGATTCATTTTACAATAGTTGAATGACATCAGTGATGGAAGGATTTTAGCGATGGTTCAAGATTAGGCCACATGCCCTACCAACAAGATCAATGGTTATGGTGAGCATTGCTCCCAGCAACAATTTGAGCAGAAATAGATTAGCAATACAATGCACTTAAAACAACAAAGCAACAAGTTTCATCACTCATCACAGATTTGGAAATGGAAAACATGAAGCAATGTGCGACGGGTGATAAGCCAACGATACAACAGATTATAGTGTCATTGCTCGTTGTTGATTTGAAAACTTGAGTGTGAAGGCAATCAATGATACAGGGCTTATGAGCGATACAAGCTAAATGGCTTCACATCGCACTTCACCAATAGGAAACTTGAGGCCTTACACCTATCCACGATACAAAACAAAGTAGTGATACATGGAAGCAAGGATACATCGCTCATTGCGAATGCAAGGCTAGCGGTCACAAGGCTATGCGTGATGGGCAATACGACGAGGGGTAGGAAATGACTTAAGTGGGAACATTCTATATGTGCTCATAAGTTGTTTTAAAATGGGAACTAACTAGGGAATGGAGGTGCCAATGACATAAGGGACTGATCAATACATGGATACTAAAGACTCAGGTTGTTTTTAAATGATTGAAAACTGAGCACAAGATGTCAATGGAAGAAAAGACCAAAAGAACAAGGATTAAAATGAAAGGAAAATATGCTAAAGAAAAACAACCCTATAGCATAAAACCCTAAACCCTTGAGACATAAAGCTTAACCAATGGGCAGGAACAAGGTCTATGAGATAACCAAAAGTGATTCAAGGTAGTGGAACACAACATTTTGAAGGTTCCACCAGATATTAGGAAGCTCTTTGAGCAGCTGTTAGCCATCTTTATTCTACTTAATTCCCTAAGAGTGTGATGAGCATGAAGAGATTGGAAAACATTTAGATGCCTAGTCACCAACATTTAACCAATACATACAAGCCTTAATCTAGGCACCTCTAGATGTGTGATTATCAACAATTTATTTTTATTGGTAGGGCTTAACCACTCATAGTTGCAAGTCAGAAGAGAAGGGGTTGGATTTGAGTTTGGTGGTGGTTTTGTCTAGGTTCAAGGTGGTGGTCTTGTATGCACAATCATGAAATATAACTAGCTAGCAACCATTTATGCAAATTTAATGGGTAGTATTTTGATGGCCCCCAACCCCCAATCAATATAATGTGATTGATGGGTGGGCCTTACCTTAAGATCTCACACTCTATGGATGCTAGCCTACATGGGCTAATGTGTTATCAAAGATGTGTTAAGAAAAAAATGTGTGTTACCAACCTTAGGAGAAATGCCCTATTATTTGATATAATTGAAAAGAGTGAAATTTGACAATGACTCCATTAGAAGAGGAAAACACCTAACAAAGGAGAAAAAGGGCCGAGCACAAATCATGGAACAATTAATCCATTTGTACACTCTATCAATTCCATCCCAAAATTTGTTCCACATAAACCAATGTGAATGATTATGGTCGTGAACCATATTGAGATAAAAATAAAAATAAAAAAATCCTATTTATCGTACATGAATGCCAAGCTTTCCTTTCACCACCTATCCAATGCATGGGTAGAGAGCCATCTTTATTATAAACCATCTCACATGTATTAAAGTCCCTACAAAAAACCCAAGTGGTAGTACATATTGAATTGTTGATCCATCACTACAAGAGGGATTTCTCAATATCATCACTAGAAGCATAAACAACTTAATAATGCCAAATGAATGGTTGCTAATTTTGATTAGGGTTCAAATCACCCAATTGGTGGGTTCACAACTATTCTACCAAATGTGTATACCAGTCGAGATAGAGGAAAGTGACAATTCCTCCATGACCCACATTGTGGTTGCTTCAGAAAAATGACTTGGCTAACCAAATAACACAACAAGCAACATAAAACAAAAAGAAAATGATTTTAATCTCTAGCAAGCAAAGAATATGCAAAGCTATAAATTTCTAAGGATCATCCCTCAATCCATACTTTCTAGGGAGATCAATAAGACTTCAAACATTCCAAGAGGCAAAAATCATTGATGATAATCAAGAGTTATGCCATAACTATCTAGCTCATCTAGACTAAACTAGCAATTTTGCAAAAACTCTTCTTGAAAAACTACCCAACCAAATGTTGGGAATTTGCAATCTTTTTTTTCCTGCTACATATTCTCCTTTTTCCAATCATCTTGGTCGACTATGAGATCGACACAAGACAATGGAAGGAAGGAGAATGACTAAATCTCTTTGAGTGAAAGGACAATATAGATATCAATTGTGAAGTTAAAAAAAAAATAGACCAAATAAAAGGCTCATCATTAGAAGGAGCCACCTCTATTCCCTTTTCGTACCTTTTTTTTAAATTTTAAATGATTAAGATTTTCAAAATTCTCTTTCAATATTTCCTAATAATAAAAATCCCTCTTTCATAGATAATCTAAAAATTGAACTTAAGAACTTTACATAGTAAAAAAATAATAACTAGTTATTATTCCCTATCTTCCAAACAAGTTCTAGAAAACACCTTAAAAATCGTGTCGCTAGATTCCAACAAATTGAACTCTTTCCCCACGCTATTGAACTCCTAAAATAGTATGCAAATTAAACTTTTCCACTTGGGCCGCCGCAGGCTTTGGTTGCATGTCAATATATTAGGTAGGTACTACAATTTATTTTCCTACTTCAGCCGTTCCGTTCTAAATTTTCGTTTTCAAGAGTCGACATCAAATTTGTTAAGGGTTGCGGGTTCACACTAGTCTCTAGGTTGCCCTTAATTGCATTCTTTGACCATTGACTATATAATACTATATTTTTAAATTTTAATTATTTATAGTTAATAAATCTGGCTAGATAACTCATCCATTAATGATTGTGATTACAATTGTGAATTATTTGTAATAAATAGTTAATTGTAATTATAATTTGTGTATGAAATTATTCTTTAGAGTATTATACTTTTAGTTATTATTTAAATAATTTAATTATTTTAAATAATTTTTTTTATATTAAGTATAATATGAACAGAAAATACAGATCAAAGAGTATATAAGTTCAGTCTAGCACCAGAACTATCAGTCCCCCCATTAAGTATAATATCAGATATCCCCCCTTTTACATGAACTCAAGAGCGGAGTATTTCCATAGCAAGAACCATCATAATCTAGCCCATTACAAAATAACAATCGAGCCCTCAAATGTATGAGGTCAAAAGAGCGTAGCCCAGTAGAAACCCGTATGAGAGTATTAGTATTTACATAAAAGTTTCAATAACAAAATATATAGATATTTACCACATATGTTCAGAAAAAAACTATTGCAAATAAAAAAGGATATGATGAGGCCAAAAAATTGTCAACTATTTGCTTCCATCTGGTTCGTTGCCTCCTCTCATTGCCAACAAGGATTTTGCAGCTTCCATTTCCTCAACAGAAGGCTGTAAAATCTGACACCTTTTTTTTTACTTCCTTGCTTTGACTCCTTATAAGATCCTATTTTAATTCTTGAAGAGCCCTTAAAAAAACTTCAACCCCTGGGAGACCCCCTGGCCACATATGGCCATACCTTGCCTCCATGATATCTATTGTGACCTGTCTGTTCTCAAGATAGTTCCAAAATTTATCTTTTGAAATCTCCACTGTAATGTAAACCTACATAGCAACATTGTGAAACATGAGTCTTCTATAAGACTCAATAAGCATCCTCCTCCTCCCTTGAAACCTATCCTCATTCCTTGCTTTCCAGATGGACCACAAAATGTTAGAAGAAAGGCATAACTAAAATAAGGTGGCATTTTTCCCCATTTTTATGTTTTGGTTAAAAATAATATTCTCGGGTAGTGGCTGATCATTAATCCCCCAAATATCTTGCTTATCACAAAACAGTTTCCATATCTCTTTAACAAAAATACAATAAAAAAATATATGATTAAAATAGTCTTTGGAGTTCTATAGATACTGCAAATATCAATGTCATCAAAATTGGTTTTGAATGGTAGCTTCTGTATTATAAATAGCTACCTAAAGCATGCTATTTTTGCCTCTAGTTGTTTGGCCCAATTAGTTTGAAAAACCATTTCCCATTGATTCTTGTTCCAGTTAAGCTTCCAGATTTGATTTAGGTAGTCAGTTAGATCAATGTGATCTGTTAGCATAGAGTGCATTTCCTTGACTTTTGAGTTCATTATGTTATTACCATTTTGCTATTGAAAATTCTTGAAATGATCACTATCAGCCTTACATTTCACAGGGAATTTTTGTTAAAGTAAAGGTTTTCACTTAATTATATTAATTAAGTCACCTTTATTCTACTCTTAAGATTTCACTTTAAATGCATATTGTGACATTTAATAATTATATTAATTATTAAATGTCTACCTATTAGGGTTTCTTTTTAGGTTTTGCTCAATCTCCTTTTATAAGGATTGATCTTTGTAAATATTCAATTCAATTGTTCTGATAATAGATCTCTGATATTACAGAGCTTCAAACCCTCACTTGCTTTTTTCTCTATACTCTTCCCTATGACAGGTATCCATTTGCATGCAGGTGTTCTTGGACTCTGAAGTTGGTTTTCACAACTTCTACATGGTATCAGAGCCGACCTGTTGCAACCTATTCTTGTTTTGAAGATTTTGGAGCTACGAGGGTTTGATCAGGCTTTCACAGTTTTGGGTTGTTTTCTTGTGGATCCAGGCTTACTTCATTTTTGGGTTCATTTTGGGCCCAAACAGACCTCGCCGTTGGATTCGCAGTGCCCAAAAACCCTCATTTTCATATAAAATTCGTCTAGTTTGGCCACAGTCGACCAAAAAGGAAAAAACAATTTTTCCCTAGAGCCGTACGGCCCCAGGGCACGTAGAACGAGGTGAAAAATTGAAAAAATATATATATATATTAAAAAAAATTAATTTTCTGCATTTTTTAAAACGCCTCCAGAGTATAAGGGGTCCACCGCCCGGCGGCCACCCATCCGCCACCAAGCGGCCTCCCCAGCACCGCCGCCGCCGGTGGTTTTGGCCACTACCCAAGCGCTGCCCAGCACCACCAGCCAAGACCGCTCGGCCAGCAGCGCTGCCCGCAGCGCCACCAGCTAGGGCCGCCAGCTCCCAGCCCCTGCGTAGCCCCTGAGGGCTCGCCATATGCTCGACAGCCACGCCCAGGAGAAAATCCGCGAACTCCTGATTGTTCACATGACCAAGGGCCAAAGATCCTTAGCCCCTGAGGGCTCAAGCACTTTTTGCAAGTGCCCTTTTAACCTACTTTCACTAAATCCGGTGTAAAATGGACGTCCGAACTCGGATTTTCAAAAATGAATAGGCGTCGAAAAGCTGGTTCTGAGCTCGATCTGTTGATGGTGGTTATTTTTTCTGATTTTTCCGTTTTGCAATCTTTTTTGCCAGTCAAAGTCAGAATTTGTGTTTTTCACTCCCGGGGGCGTATCTTTTGCGTCCAAACTCCGTTTTGCACAAACGAATAGGCGTTGGAAAGGTGTTGCAGTGATATTTCCAGATCTGTAGTCTATTTCATCAGAAAATTTACCAAGTAAATTTTATTCAGCTTTGTGTGTTTTTACACTTTGCTCCATTACTTGGACATTCTAGCACCTACATGGGTTCTGTTTGCGTGGGATGGGTCATATTAATTTGATCTAAATGCAGTAAGGTTAGATTTCTCATTTTTTTTCATTTGAAGAGTTATCATGGGTTTTTCTACTCACCCTTCAGTTGTTATTCTGGAACGGGGTAATTATGAGTCATGGGCAAAGGGTATACTTACACATTGTAGGTGGCTTAATCTTTTTCCTTATTTGTATGATCTCATACTTGAACCAGCCAAGTTTCAGAGGGAAAATTAGCATGGGATATCATTAGAGATCACATAGTAGGACTTATATTGTCTAGTGTTGATCATGACACTGTGTTGGCTATATCGGACATTGATTGTCCTCACCCACTTTGGACACGTCTTTGGGAGATCTATGGAGACCCAAATCTCTCTCCATTCCAAGAGGATCCTACTTCAGATTATTTCTTACCCATTGATTGGAGAGAGAATACACCCTTTGATCATGATACTTTAGAGGAGCTTGAGTATTTAGACACCCTTACATATTCCGATGGATCAAAGGCTTGTCTCACTGTTCCTACTCTTCAGATTGAGACTTCATCAGCATCTCCCATTGTTCCTGATTTAGTGCAGCAGGGCATCATTCACCTTCCAGACATAGCTACTTTGGACTCTTATCTTGCAGACATATCTTTCTTGTTTGTTGAGTCCTTTATTGCAGATTTGGAGGATTATTTCGAGGACATTCATCTCCTCTACCTTGACAGTCAGGTTATCACTGTACGCCCACCATTATCAGTGCATTTAGAGGTTGCATTTCAGGATTCTCCACATCCGTTTGGATTTGACATCATTTGTTTCAGTTCAGACAGCGAGATTTTTCAGCATCCTATCATGGCACACATCTTGAGACAGATTGGTTCATCACTCTTCACAAGGTTTCTTCAACATCGTCCTTTGGATCTGTTTCTTCCCAAGGGGAGGAATATCATTTGCCGCTTCAGGATCTCCTTTTGGATTCTACATCAAGCATCTACCATTGTGACAGGAGTTTCTTCATTGTGGGGGGGCCTTCTTCTCTCTTTCTATCTCTCCTATGGAGACCATTGTATATGTACTTATATGATAGAAGCTATCTATGGGGGGCATCATGTAATCCACCTCCTATCCTTCTTTCATTAGTGCATTTCATTCCTTTCTTTTCTCTCTTTTGGAGTAGAGTTTTTCCCATGAGGTTTTTTCTATTTCTCCACTTTATAGAGATTTGGTTGTATTCGGGTACCTGATCAGGCCTAGTTGTCGGGACCCAATTTTACTTTCATGCATTGTAGTTACATTTCCTTTTTGCACATGTTTGTAGCTGCACTCTTGCTCATCTTAAGGGGGGGTGTTAGAGTAAAAGTTTTCACTTAATTATATTAATTAAGTCACCTTTATTCTACTCTTAAGATTTCACTTTAGATGCATATTGTGACATTTAATAATTATATTAATTATTAAATGTCTACCTATTAGGGTTTCTTTTTAGGTTTTGCTCAATCTCCTTTTATAAGGATTGATCTTTGTAAATATTCAATTCGATTGTTCTGATAATAGATCTCTGATATTATAGAGCTTCAAACCCTCGCTTGCTTTTTTCTCTATACTCTTCCCTGTGACAGGTATCCATTTGCATGCAGGTGTTCTTGGACTTTGAAGTTGGTTTTCACAACTTCTACAATTTTAACTGATTGCAAGTATCTTTGAGGATTGAGTAAGTTCTCCAATTGGTAAGGGGAATATTGAACTCAAAATTTAAGTCATTCTAGTTTTTGAGTTTACCATGTTTCAAAATTTCTTTGAAGTATCAAATTCCTTTTTTAGCCCATCCTTTTGCAAAGCACCCTTGAAGTAGTGCCAAAGGCTTCCCTTTATGTTTCAAATTCCACCAAATAGAACTATTAGCCTGTACGGTCCCATTATCCCTTGTGGTGAAGTGGAAGCTGGTAAAGCGGGTCTTCATCACTTCCCAAGCCTTCCAAATAGTTCTGAATACATTAGATCCTGCAGGTAATATGGCCACCTCACTACTAAGGATATCATTGAGTGGTAGGAATCTCCATGATTTAGCATGCTTAGGGACATCATTGAGTATATTTTGTCTGATCAACACTTTCCAAGGTTCTCCCCCTTCTAGGGCCCCAATCACCCATTTTGCAGCCAGAGCAATACCCTGTAGCCTGAGATCCTTTAAGCCCAAGCCTCCCTTGGACTTTTCAATAGTGCACCAATCCCATTTCATCGAGTGTTTCTTTCTTTTTCCTTTACCATCAGACCATAATATTTTAAATAATTTTAATAATTTAATACATTATTATTCAATTTTAAAAAAAAATTGTGATAGTGAAAATTGTATATTTTGTTTTTTGTTTTTTAGATTTATTTGTTTTAATGTGATGATGAGTGTGTAAAATGATATATTTTTATGTGGAAGTTAACATCTGATTTTAGTTTAGTTTATTTTATGTTCATTTCTAGGGGTTGGACTTGGCTCTTAATTTTCCCATCCATCATCCTTGATCAAATATGTAGTTATGGAAATGAACCCTTTAATTTAAATGTTGAGACTAGTCAATTCCCTCCATTTAGTTCTTATGGGCTAACTACATTATAGAAATATATGAATTGCACACTAAGGTTTTCTATATGAGGACATAACCTTATTCATTTAGATCCTCTAGCAATCATTTTAGGGCACATCTAGCACCTAGCAAGAGAGCTATATTACACGCTACATTATCATAATCTAGTATTGATGTTTGCTTCCATTTTAAGCATATTGTGCATGAAACCCTAATGTCTTTGATAATTGTACAAATGTGTTAAATAACTATCTTAAGAGTTTGGAAAAAGGATGATATATTTCTCGTTTAGCAAAACTTAATTATCCATATCAACATTTTTTATGCATGTTCCAACAATTAAGGTGAATAGGTTTTGGATGATCTTAAATTCAAAGAAGTTCATAACATGAATTATAATTTAGATTTGTGCAAAAAGGTTAAATTTACTAACATGCATGATATTTCTATAGTCATGGAAGTGACTCAAATTTTCAAACATAGATTCAACTCATGTGTATCCAATTGCCTAACAAGTCTTATTTTTTTCTAGTGTAGGGACAAATGAATTAGAAACACTTGGTAGATTCAAATCAACATTGAACTAAAAGAAAAGTACCCTTATTTATTATTTAATTTCTATGAGATTATTTTGGTGTCACAATTAATCTTATTTTAGAAGGACAAGATTGTATATTTTCTAGTAAACCATGTGCACATTTCCCCAAAAGGATGTTATGAAATAAAATGTCATTATCTATCTCTAACATAAATAAATATTATAATAAATCCAAGCACCAAATTAGTGAAGAAGAGAACTTAGAAGAAAACCTAAAATTTCATATGGATGTGGATGAATAGATATAAAACATGATAAATGTTAGAATTATTATTTCTATGAAGGAATTTGAGTGGGAGATTCTTAGATTATTTTTAAATAAAATTATGAGAGAGTCAAAATTTATGTTCAATTGTGTTCTTGAGAAAGACTTGTTTTATGAACTCAGTTCAAAGTCTCTACATGAAGAAAATATTAGAGGGTATGTTAAGATGAAGCTTATATGTTGAGAAATATGACCTTTAAGCAACTAATTATTAAATAAAAATCTAAAATAAATGAAATCATAATTGTATAAATCAATAGAATAAATAGAAAACACAAGATTTACATGAAAAAAATTTTAGTAAAAAACTCCATAAAATAGCATTTTTAATTCAAAAATATTACAGTTAAGTCTATACAAATATAGACATAACAAGAACCTATCAGTTAAAGTGTTATATTTTTCCTCTTCTTTTTTTAATGGCCTCACATGCATATACAATGCATAAACATACTTCTCATGCATGCTCTTCTTAGACACATATTAATACATATATTTTCAATATGATTCCATATATTTAAGACAATCAAAAAATTTGATGTTTAGGTCACAAATTTTTAATTATTTATAACATGAATTTTTATAATTTTACCCCTAACTCAATATAACAAATATCATATTAATATTTTATAAGGCTAAACCCTATAAATTAAAATCTTATAAATATTATTTAGGAATACTTACATTAAATACAATCCCCTAATAAACATACACTCTAACACTCCTAACAATTCTTTATAATACTCATAACAACACACAAATTTATCATAAGAGATTATTTAATAAATAAAATGAAAAATTCATAAAAAAGCAAAAACTTAAACAAAATTGGAGTGGGGGGGCTAGTTCAATTGACTAAAGCATCCTATTGCAAGCAAGAGGTCACAAGGTCTAGTCTCCCCCGTCCTCGTGGTATCGGAGAACATGTTGCGCCAACATCACTAATCGTGTGAAAAAAGTTTACAAGACACACTGCAGTTTATAAGAAGACTACCTGATTCGTGTAGTCTAAAAAACAGTCAAACCATTTTAATTGTTTGCTTACATTCCAAATGCTTACACTGTGAACAACTGGTAGAGGTAAGGGTACGGTCCCATGGAGGGGGGCTTCCTAAAAAAATTCAGCGGGTATTGCTAAGAGTTTTTAGGAATACTTTAAAGCTAGTGGTCCCATGAATTCAGTTTTGCAATTCAGCTTAAAAATTTGAGCTCCAAAATTTAAGGAACAAACTGGAGTATTTTGATAAAAATTAATAAATAAATAAAAATTCTCTCATTTTTTTGGTTTAAAAATTCCTAAGCTGTAGGGGCAATTTCTAGCCCCACCCCAATTTCACCAGCTGAAAGATGCATCCCTATACTGTAGGGGCTCCTATTTTTTCTGGAAAAGATTCCAATTAATCCCGTAGCACAATTTTTTTTTCCCATAGGACCTCCTCCTCCATGAAAATAGAAGCCCAAGCCCCCTATGGAATCACTCAGTAATTATGGTTGGAAAAACAATCTTACTAATTCTTTTCTTGGCTTGCTGATACACTTGATATTGGCAACTTTACAAGTTTTCAATCAATCACATCTAAAAATCAACTAGTTTGCATACACATGTTCAATCTCTGGCTGGTAGATAGACCATGCCATCTTCGCCTGGTTGTCCATTTGACATTGACAAAGAGTGAAAATGAGGCAACCATTTTTTTAAACATGGTTGGTTGCAGATAATATTCTAGTTTTAGACTCAGTCCACACTATTCACAGAAAACTGGAAAGAAACAACTTGAACGTGCATGGGGTTTCATGAAAAGAAGCAAAATAAGTCCATAACCATAAATGAACGTAGGTGATGATAAAGATCAGACTGACAAATCTCAAGTGATATATAACGTTAATGCTAAGCAAGAAGTCGTTGGAAAATGCACGTTATATGCATTTCCTGGTTATATGGGTTTCGTTGGTCATCTTTTTACCAAATCTATAGTTTTAGGTAGAGACTCTTTCGTTACATTTTTATGTAGATTTATGTGTGTTCATTTTTAATTCAATCATATTAAGGAGAAGGGATTAAAACAAGTGCTCTTTAAAGTGCACATTCTTTCACCTTTAGTAATTCTTGAGGATGACTCACATGTCTATATAATAGTATTAGAGACACATGAAGCAAAATATCTAATGTAGTGCATGTGGGATTAAATTTATTGGTTTGTTAATGTTCCACTACAGTTTTAGAAATATGGATGGTACTCTCGGATTAGATAATATTAATTTGAAGTTATTGATCTTGTTGGATTCTAACAAGATGCATTAGATCTAAATAAATTTCATGATGTTATTAACATTTCTATTGGACTCAAATTTTGTGGACGAGAGGGTTATGGCATATTGTTTCTTGTCGAACCAAATAACAAGGTTTAGGTGAGGATAACAAATATCCCAATGGATTTGTGATCATCACTATATTGCTTGTCTAATCTGAGTCAATATAGACTATCAACTCTATTAAAATAATTATAGATAATAAATTTCATATGAATTATTGTCTTTAACATAATAGATAGTAAACTAAGTGAATTTACAAATAATCAAGTACGTAAAGTGAGAAACTAAGGCAATGAAAAATGAGATATTAGAAAATCTAAGTCAAATTAGAGAGGTTGCATCAACCAAAGCAATATATAACTTTGATTCATATTATGAGTGGTTTTGGGGGACAATCTTAACTTAGTGAGAGATAAGCTTATAGAATATGCAAAGGAAAAAAAAGACATAATCAACAAATACATATCCAAAATCAAGAAATAATTTTTAAAAAGTGTACTAGATCATAAATGAAAAGGTACAATAGATGTTACAAAAAATAAGACTAAGAATTTGAGAGCTATCATGACCAAAAAGTGGTAACACATCAAATTGGTTCTGCCTAAAAGCTTTATTATATGTTTGCTAATTCTAGATTGTTCCATATTTAAAATTAGATGATTGTATATACAACATAGTTACAAGATGTTATAAGAAATTCATTAAAAGGTTCACTTTCCAATGATCCCACAATAGTAGTTTACAATTTTTGGCCAAACTAGACACTGAAATAAATTTTTCTAACCAAATCTTCACTTTGAGCACCTATAGCGGCTAAACCGTGAGGAATTTGAAGATGATACAAACTAGAGTTTCATGATATTTTTTTTGTCGATTCTAAATATATTTTTTTCAAAATCTTTGGAATCAGATTCCACCTCTTTTTCTATCTCCCTTGAAAACTAGTTTTTTTTTAAAAACAACATTTTTAAAGAGTGACGCTCACCTTATAACGCATAACTTTTTTTTTCATGAAGGATAAAATTCCAATTCTTCGAATTTAGATTTATAACTCCGATATCTAGTACTTCCACTTGGTTAGATAGTGTTTTTATTGAATATTTTTTTCCTTAATCAAATTTCAAAGTCAAACCAATTACAATTCAGACATAGACAGACCGTATAACGTGTAACTTTTTTTGTATGTATCGAAATTAGTTTTTTTTTTGTTAGATCAATGAATTCAATATCTGGTGCACTCATTATTTTCATTTTTTTTTTTGATAATCTTCTATTTTTCCACATGTGTAGAACATAGAGCTTAATTTTCGGTGAAAAACCTACATTCACAAGAAATAAAAAATAAATATAATAATAAAATTAAATTTATTTAAAATTATACTTTTTGGGAAGCTTATAATAAGGACTACATACTTAAAAAAATAAAAAAATAAATGAATTCATTTGATCCCCCAAAAGGTAAATCAAAAGTGTTTTTTTATCAGCATTTCGATAGGTGTAAAGGAGACTTCGTTATGGGTATGGTTTAAAACTAGCGAGGTTCTATCCAAGGGGGTTTGATCTAAGGTAGTTTGATCAAACCCTCTTCAATTGGAATGCTTTAAATGAAACTTTTTAAGGCTTAAATCATTATATTTTCTAAAAATGTGTGATTTCAACAAAAATCAGAATCTCTTAGAAATTGTAAACCAACTTTTTGGGATCAATTTATAAGAAAGTCATTAAAAGGTTCACTTTCAAATGTCTCTTTACATTCCAACTATAGACACTTTAGTGTCGATCTTTCAAATTCTACTTTTATAAGAATTAGGTAAAATATTTAACTAGTGGCATGTGTGCAAGGTTGTCAACTACACAAATGGTCACCAAATACAATAGTGTTAGATTGTAACATTCTCAGCTTTAAAAAGAGGAATTACTTAATGAATTAACTAAAAAGTAATTACCACATGCTAAAAATACAATAGTAATTTTTTTTAACTTTCATATAGTATTTGTTTAACATGATCCATAATAAAATGAATACTATAACTTTGAATTTGTAATGCAATAATTACAATTTGAAAAATAAGATAATCTTCTCTTTTATAATACACACATGGATGAATTGCATTTAAAGTAAACAAGTTTACAATACATAGTAAGTGTTATAAAGTCTTCCATATTTGAAAATTTTCATCTATCTCACAAGTCTCAGTGAAGTCGTTTGCAAGAGGGCTCGAGCATCAAATGAGTGCTTTACTTCCAACCATAGACCAGTGGCCCCCCCACACACCTTCCATCTGGAAGTGGACCTACCCTTTACGAAGAGTATATAGACAAAGGAAACCAAAAAATAGATGTTGTATGAGTTCTAGATAGTGTTGTGTCCTATATAACCAATCAACCATACAACTTTAGACAACTTCTAACTAAGTGTAATGTCATAAAATTGTACCCCTTACAATTTCACATACATTCTTGCATCTTCTTTAGTTTCCACTCCCCTAGCACTTGTGTAGGCTCATTCCAGCACTTGCATCAACCTTTTTCCCTCTCAGGATGCTCAGGACCCCTTTTCAGCAACTACCTTCGCACGTCAGTTGTGTGTCAAACCTTGTACCCCTCCCATTCTCATCATTTTGTAGCATGATGTGTCTAGACACTAGCATGCCACAGACGTTTGTGTGCCGCCCTATCGTCCTATGACATTTTAACATTCAAACGATCATTTATAAGCATGTTTGCCACTTGTTCACAAGTTTTTTCGGTGGTAACGACTCAAGATGCCTTGTAACCACCCAAGAAGCTTATTTTCCTTCTTCTCATCTCCTTAAATGCGATCTTTTCAATTCATTTGGCCTTCCTCTCCTTCTTAGCTCCTCTCTCAAACATTCTTCCATCTTTCTCTTGCTTGCACAACTCTCTTGTTTGTTACAACAACCTCAAGCTCTCAAGCTTTTATAGGACTCTTGCATTCTCACAGCGCCCTTTGCAACACTCTCGGATCTTGCATAAATCTTGCTCTCCCTCTTTGGCTTCCTTAAGCCTTGTAGCTGACATCTCCCTTATCTTATGCTTGTGAGCATCTTGGGATTTCACACATCCCCTATCCATTGCATCTTTATTTTGTGATACAGGTTCTCCTCCTTGAGCGCAGATTGCTTTTATCACCTATATTTTGTGATATAAGTTTTCCTCCTCAAGTGGGGTTTTCTTTTATCACTCATCGCATACTTTATTTCCTTCTATCTATTTGGTTGTCTGTGGAGGTGGAAACACCAAAATAGGGGTTTGACTGAGGCAAACCCCTATACAGCCCCAACATTTTCTCTAGATCTTACACATGTAGGTATTGAAGACATTAATTTGTTGAAGGTTCGATTACTTGGGTTGTTGTGAGAAATTTCTCTCTCTATCCTCTTTAGTTCTATCATTTACTTCATCTTATTTTAGTTATATCATATTCCGTCACTTTCCCGCATTCTGGAAGTTCTTAGAAATCTAACTATTAGTAGTTACTAAGTTGTTTTCTGTGAGATGCCAACACACCGTGTTGTCATCCTTATTCTGCGCTGATGTCCTTTGGCCGAGAGCTCGCCAGTTTGTCCAAAAAGCCTTTGTGACTTACTCCTTTAGATTCTAGAACTCTCATTATGTTCCTTGAGGTAGTTTAGGGCAGTTCGCCCCTTGGGAATCTCTTGAGAATAAAGAGACTCATGAATAGAAAATCCCACTTCTCTACATTTTGGTGAACCCGATGTGAACCACAATATTTTTCAAAAAAATAGGAATTTATTTACCCCAACTTGGTGGGGTCATAACTGTTGACTTGGTGTTCATAATTCAGAACCGTTTACACCATTGGAAAGGTCTCTAAGAGGACTAATTCAATCCCTAAAATACAATGCCTTTGGTAGTTCAATATTAGGGACCGACACAAGTTTCAACCCCAATTTCTACTCTAAAGACCTTCGAAAATGTAAATTACTAGAACCTAGAAAATACCGAAAAAATCAAAAAAATTGGATTTCGATTTTTCTCAGTTCAGTCACCCCTAGAATTTTTTATTCATTATATATCATATTTAACTTACGAGTATGTGCAAGAACATCATGGAAAAAAAAGGCCCTTAAGTGGCAAAAAATTTAGAAAAATCAGAGTTAAGCAACTTAATGTAAAAATTTGAATAAGTTATCTCTATTATTTCAAAAATATGTAAGAATATAATCTGTAGAAAATTGAATGTAGTTTCTAAACTACTAGGTTTATTTAAAAAAATCTATTTGGTGAAACTTTGAAATTTCAATGCAGAGTACTTAAATTTTAGCAAAAAATAAGAAGTAAGTGTCTGTCTAACCACCCTAACCACAATAAAACGATAATATTTTTTATAAGATTTTAGATATAAGTAGAGGACTCATGTCGGATGTGATGCATATTTTTTTGTAATTTTTTCCAAGTAAATAATTAATTATGAATTTTTTATTACAACTTTTAAAAAATATAAAAATTGTATGTTTGACCACCTTAACTTGGTCAAAACTTCATGAAATTCAATTCTTTTTTTCAATCCTATAGTATCTAAGCATAGAATGTGACACATGTTTTGGATTCAAAAATGTGATACCATTTGAAAGCTATAGATGTTTTTCAATCAACCTATCAATCAGGACCTAATTCAAATAGAAAATGAATAATAATTATTTATTAAATTAAAAAAAACATAATTTATATTGCTGGAAAGCTGAGAATGTCCTTTAAAAACCCTTTTCGTTCCATCAATTTTGGGTTAAAAAAAAGTCGCCAGCCACATACCCTACACATACCCATAATATCGCCACTTTTTGGCCCATCATAATCCTGCACATACCCTTACTATTTTCAAAATGAATTTAATATCTTCTTTTATCATTTGAATATCTAATTCTATTCAAAGTGTTAATGATGTCCCATTTCATGCATGTGATAGTGACTTGGCATTGCCCATGTCACTTTGTATCTTTGATCCTTCTCATGAAATTCCTCTTGCTTTAGAGGATTTTTTTGCAAGAAGATGAAATCATTGATACTTTTCTTAACATTACTCTACCTTCTCTTCATTCCAATGCACTCTCTTTTGGAGATGATGCATTTTTTAATGATGAATCTACTCTTCATTCTAATGCACTCCCTTCTAGAGATGATGTATTAGTGAATGGTGAATCTCATCTTTGTTTTGATGCACTCTCTTTTAGAGATGATGTATTAGTAAATGATGAAGCTCCACCACATCGGATCCTCCAAGGATAGATGCTGAGCATGTTTCTTCAAATAATTATTCCATGAGTTGTGATGATTCTATAAAATATAATCTATATCTCTACTACACCTCAAAGGCCTAAGAGACCAATCATTTATCCGACTCCAGCTAGTTCTTCTCATAAAAGGATTTTTTCTATTAATGGTGTGCCATTTGATAGTGATTCTCTTGATCTTTTTATGGCCCCCCTTATAGTGTGGTAGCCCATACTTATGAGAATAGAATGAATAAACAACCAAGCCTTCTTCAAGCTCCTAAACCCACGACTAAAGCACCTAGTGATTACAATCTTGTCGAGCAACTTTGAGTTACTCCAGCTAAAATCTCACTATGGGACTTGCTTCAGTTTGCTCCAGTTTATCAAGGAATGCTTTAGGAAGCCTTGCAAAAGATCCTCTTTGCTACCTCTGTTAGGCCAATGGATGTTAATGAATTGATGACTCATATTTGTGTGGATTCGCCGAATATCATGTTCTATCCACAAGAACTTCCACCCCCAGATGTGCAGAAACAAGTGGACCCTCTAATGATCATAGTTAACATTAATAATATCGACATTAGATGTACTCTCGTTGATGTCGGTTCAGCACTCAATGTATGTAGCATTGATCTATTTTCTAAGATTAATATTGATTCATCTTCTCTCAATGCTTCTTCTGTTGACATTCGTGGGTTCGATAATGTCAGTCAACAAGTCCTAGGCACGATAGTCTTGCCTTTGAGGTTGGGACCGTTACCGTAGCCACCCTTGTATATGTTATGTGAGAAAAATTACCTTATAATCTCCTTTTTGGTAGATTGTGGATTCATGCTATGGGTGTAGTCCTATCTACCTTTGCATAAATCTATTAAGTTCATTTGCAATAATCGATTAGTAATAGTCAGGGTTGGCCTTGAGGCTATGCACTTATGTGAAATGGTAGCTACTGGTTAGGTTTCATTTGTGCCTACTCTTATCCCTTTAGTGTCTTCTAATGTGTCGATGTTTACTCCAGTGGTACCTATTACACATGATACACTTGAGGTAGATGTGCCTTAAGAAGATCCTTCTAAAACCAGAAATCTTAAGTCTACTCTTTCTACTTCTCAAAAGAGTGCATGTCTTGGTGATGATTTTGGCTCCTTAGAATTTACTCACTCCTTCACTAGATAATGTAAAGTCAACCCAATCCATTTAAACCTTCCAATAACATCATTTGAACCTACTATCAAAGATGATTATTCTCCTATATCGCGGGGTAATGTGAGCAACAATTGTAATGTTCTTAATGTTGATCCTTCCCCTTATGAGGAAGATAATCACACCTCTATTAAAGAGGCTAATGTTAGTAGTCATGTCAAGAAGGATGATTGCGATCCCATAGAAGAGTGTGATCCCCATAGTTGGAACAATGCTCTCTATGAAGATCCTCCTCCTTATTAGGATTTACAAACACGATATGGCCCTGACTTTAAGCTCGTCTCTAATTATGGATATGGGCGTAAAGGTTGTGGGCGTAATGAACAAGGCATTCAAGTCCCTATAGAATGTACACCTCGTAAGCGTAATTTGAGGCTTGGTTTCTTGAATGAACAATCTAAAGAAAAATTATGGTTGAATGGCAGCGTGATTTCCTCTCAACCTCATTCTCTTGGATTGATTCATTTTCCATTATCTGTTGTCTTTGTGCCTTCTTCTTGTGAGTAGTCAAAATTTTCTCCACAAGAGAAAGGGTTGCTTCCTACTCCTCATCCTCTATCTGAACAAGAGTGTATTTTTCTGAGGCTTCTAAAATCCCACTTAATTACTCTTCCTTCTCCTACACGTAAGAAATTTCATAAGAATGATAAAGAAAAAAATTCTTTCTGTGCATACCATCGAGTGCCTAGCCATTCTACTAGTCAATGTAAGGCCTTAAAGGATAAAATACAACTTCATGATTCAGGTGCCATCACTCATTTATTTGTTGATGCACACGCCTCTTCTTTAAATGACAAGTGATATCGAGGTCTACCTCTATCCTATATGTTCTAAGTATCTTGCATGGTTCTCCTCCCCTATATGTTGGGGGAAGTGATAACTTATTCTAGAGATGTGCATCCTTCTTAAGGACCCCCTCTCTTCTCTATGTATTTCAAATAGTGCATCCCTTGAGTGGACCCTTTTTCTTTTGAAGGGTTCCCAAAGGACCTCTTTGAAATCTTTAAAATTATGGATTGTCTGTGTGACTGTTTTCTTATTTTCCTGTGTGGCTACTTTTTGATTTCTAACATGTTTTATCTATGGATTAACATGTTGTTTTGCAGGTGTACCTGTGGAGCTACTTTCTAATTTGAATCTGCAGAGTCCCCTTACATTGGGCTTCCTTCATGAGAGAGTACTTAGGGGAATGCCTTCTTTGTAGGTCTGAGGACCTATAAAGCATTTTCATCTTGTAGGATTTGTTCATCGTTGGTCTACGGGCCTCCGGTGTGGTTTGTTCAACTTTGTAGGAGAGAGTACCTATATAGCCTTTTGTTCACCTTCTGTAGGTCTGTAGATCTGCGGTGCATTTTTTCAACTATCCTTGGGTCTAAGGACCTGTGGAACCATCTCGCTTGGAATTTTCATTCCTTTCTAGCTTCTCAATATTTCTCTTAAATTCTCTTTCTTCTCAATTGTGTATACCGGATCGAAGATCTACATCTTCTTCATCCTGAGTATGTGTTCTTTCTCTCTTTGATATTGGTTGCTTCCTTGACTTTTGGGTGCATTCTTCTCTTGAAGCGACCAATCCTTACATTCTTATCTTTGTTTTAGAATAATTCTATGTGTTATTTATTAACTTGGGGATGACTCATAGTACTGAGACAACCTTTTAAATCGAGGTCTCTTTCACTTTGCTAACTCAAATCTTGTTAGTTAGGTAGGTGCATGTTTGTGTTTGTTTTTATGTTCTAACCTTGTGATGTATTAGATTTTTATGTTCTAACATTGTTTCTTGTGTAGGTTTTTATTTTCTAATGCATTTGTTTTGTAGGTCTTCAGCCCGGGGACAAGCTTCTTTGGTTTGAAGAGTTGTCTGCTTACTCTACAATATCCTTTTGGTATTATGATGTTTTTATGTTTAGTAGATTTCCTTTAGCATGCATATTAGTGTAGGTTCATATGCCCGCTAAAGTGGGGGAAAAATGTAATGTGGTAAAATTGCACCCCTTGTAATTTCACATACATTCTTGCATCTACTTTAGTGTCCACTCCCCTAGCACTTGTGTAGGCTCATTTCAGCCCTTGCATCAATCTTTTTCCCTCTCAGGATGCTCAGGATCCCTTTTCAACAGCTACCTTTGCATGTGAACTATGCGTCAAACCTTGTGCCCCTCCTATTCTCATCATTTTGTAGCATGATGTTTCTAGACACTAGCTCACCACGTGGACGTCTGCTCGCCGCACTATCGTCCTGTGACTTTTTAACATTCAAACGATCATTTTTCGAGCATGTTTTCCACTTGTTAGCAAGTTTTGTCGGTGGTAACGGCTCAGAATGCCTTGTAACTGCCTGAGAAGATTCTTTTCCTTCTTCTTCTATCCCTAAATGAATTTTTTTCAATTCATTTGGCGTTCCTCTCCTTTTTGGCTCCTCTCTCAAACATTCTTCCATCTTTCTCTTGCTTGCACAACTCTCTTGTTTTTTTACAGCAACCTCAAGCTCTCAAGCTTTTACAACACTCTTGCATTCTCACAACACCCTTTGCAACACTCTTGTCTCTTGCAACTATCTTCCTCTCCCTCTTCGGATTCCTTAAGCCTTGTAGTTGACATTTCCCTTATCTTATGCTTGTGAGCATCTTGGGATTTCACACATCCCCTATCCATTACATCTTTATTTTGTGATACAGGTTCTCCTCCTCAAGCGGGGATCGCTTTTATCACCTATATTTTGTGATACAAGTTCTCCTCCTCGAGCTAGGTTTGCTTTCATCACTCATCGCATAATTTATTTCCCTCTATCTATTTGGCTATCCGTGGAGGTGGGAACACCAAAACAGGGGTTTGATTGAGGCAAACCCATATACAACCCCAACATTTTGTCCAAATCTTATGCATGCAGGTATTGAATACATTCATTTGTTTGAGGCTCCATTACTTGGGTTGTTGTGAGAAGTTTCTCTCTCTATCCTCTTTAGTTCTATCATAAATACTTCATCTTAGTTTAGTTCTATCATATTCTGTCACTTTCCCACATTCTAGTTCTTAGCAATTTGACTATTAGTAGCCACTAAGCTATTTTTTGTGATATTCTCACTTTCTGGTTTGTGAGAGGTGTTAGTGCACCTCTGGGATGCCAGCGTGTCATTTTTTTGTCCTTATTCTACGTTGATATCCTTTGGTCGAGAGCTTGTTAGTTTTTCCAAAAAACCTAAATCTGACAGTTTACTCCTTTGGATTCTAGAACTCTCATTGTGTTCCTTGAGGTAGTTTAGGGAAGTTCGCCCCTTGAGAATCTCTTGAGAATAAAGAGACTCATGAGTAGTGAATCCCCCTTCTCTACACTAAGTATTACAAATTTGACTGGATTATGCAATTTGCAACACTGTGAACTAACTAATGCAAGCATAGACTTTTGCATTACTTTGGCCAAAATTTTGAAATAAAATAAACACTTTTGTAGGAAATGTAGTTGTGACTTCACACACCTCTAACTTGACTTGGAAACAACCTTTCACTTAAGGTTTAACACATGGTTGACTTGTTTGACTGTTTGTCTAACTTTTCACAAGGATTTAAGATTAAAAAATGTATCTTTATATGGTCAATAAATGACTAAGGTCACGAAAATATATTCCAAAAGATGAACATTTGTATTGCATACTCACAATATCTCAAACCCTAGCTACTGCCACTTGTTCATATGATATTGTATTTATTTCCAAGAGTGAAATACTCTACTACTTTCATACACAATAATTTTAAAATTCATTTACAAGTTATAGTATTTTTTTAATAATGGCATCAACTCTTGACACTTTATTTGTCACTTGAGTTCTTTTCAATTGATAACATAAGGAAGAAAAAAGAGCTCCATTCACTAATTTCAAAATACTTCTTCATAAATAATTCAGATTTTTCTATGTTTACCTCTTCTTGATCATACAAGAATACATTTTATAATGTTGATTAATGTACAACATATTGCAAAATTCTTTTGCAAGAATAAGTACATAATTACATTGTTTAAACCTTATTAATCACTCTAAATATAAATTTGATTTCTTTCAGTCAAAACACCAATTAAGCTTCAAACTTATCGCATAAATTTATAAATATATTAAAAAATATTCTTTGCCTACTCAAATCTATATATCTCCACACACACACACACACACACACACACACATCTATATGCATGTATGTATGTATATGTATGTATGTACATATACATATACATATACATATACATATACATATACATATAAATATATACATATGTACATATATATATACATACATACATATATATATATTAGTCTACTTATTTATTTTCCTGAGTAAATAAAATATTTTATTCAGCTTACCACAATAGGGTAATAAAACTCTTCTCTACTATATTATACAGTCCTAAATAGAGAAATTAAATAATTTCATGCATAGGTTTGTAAAATTAGACTATTTTATTTCCAATTTCCTTCAAAAATATTAAATATGAAAATTCATATTAACTTCTCAAATCTAAAACTTCATCTCCATATTACCAAAAATAAAAGAATAAAAATAAATTTTATGTTCATGCATGTATTAATTCTATACTTATGTACTTCCAGATGTTCAATGCACAACTACAATATACTTGTCGAGCTTCTCTAAGTAACCACAATTCGCTTATAGTCTAAAAATTTGCTCTTACTTTGGCAAACAAAAAGACTTAACTTCCAAGACATTCAATTTCTCTTCTCCCCTTGCCAACATAGATGAGAATGATCAAAATAAGAATGATAATCCCTTCTAAAACATGTGGCTTCTTCTCAATAACCAACTTCTAATAATAGTAAAACTAAAACTTAGAGGCACACCAAAGTTGTCTATATGCATGCCCTTCCATTATGCCCTCATTCAATGACATTTTAATATCACTTTAAAAGCCAAGAATGTAGCCTTTGATTGAGGCTTTTAGTCTCTATGTGAGAGCTAAGTTGTCTGGTTTTATTTAATTTTATAACATGTTTTAAATGGCATGTTAACTGCCATAACAACCATGAACTTCTCATAATAGGCCGCTAGTATTAATGTTAACAATATAATATATTATATATATTTATATGTTGAGAAAATGTGTCTCAACCTTGAAATTATATACGGTTTATTGTTGATAGGATGTATATATATTTATATATATTTCCTAGTTACACCGATAGGTGTATACAATGGTAGCAAAGAGCAAAATGTGAGTGTGTTAACTTTTTCAGGAAACTCCTAAAATGGTCGACATACATTAAATAATGATATGTTGTAAATTTGGACCATTCATTATTAGGTTTAGATCTAATGGAAGATATTTTGTTGGCCTATCTTTCCTTGGAATGTAACTCTATTTTATGAGGGTATTGTATTACGATTGTGGTAGAGATTGTGATGTTTTCTAAGAGTTTGATAGTAGTCGTGTTGTCTCTTGATCTCTAGTGGTGATACTCCTATGATAAGCTTGGTCTACAAGTATATTGTAATCTTTGTGATTTCTGAATAATACATTGGGCGGCTTTTGGAGTGTGGGGTTTTTCTCCCGAAAGGGTTTTCCCCACGTAAATCATTGTGTCATGGTATGCGATATGTATGTTTATTTTTGTTTAAGTTTTTGTAACTGTTAAAGATCTGTAAAAGTTTTGCATTTTTCTCCTCTCAAGATTAGTATAGGAAGTTGTTCCGCTACCTTAGCTTCCTTACAATTCACATATATATATTTAAAATTCATTTAAATAATAATCAAATAAATTTTTATATTAATCGATAAATTAAAAAGATGATGATGAAACAACATAACACCCTTTTATTGTGAAAGTCTAGGCCAAAGACCAAATATGATTTAACCTATTCTTACGACTCAACCACACTAGTCATGACACCAGATAAACTCAATGACAATATTGGGATTAGTTACCTAGATTTGATACAAAATTATACATGAGTGTGTGTGTTCGACTCAAATTGGCATTAACTCATTTTATTACACATGTCTATACTCTTCTCTTTGGTAACACTCTCCCTCTCCATCTGGGAGGGTAAAAATCTGCTCTTGCATTCAACTTAGAAGGTCATCCAAATAGTTAGTTTGCTATTAGGCATGATGTCATAATCAATGATTAAAAGTAATATGCATTACAATCAATACATTTTTTATTGGATTATAATTTAATCAAAATATCAACTGACATATAATCATCCATTAATGTCAAAAACACTTTTTTAATTTGTAAAAGTTAAAATTAATTATTGGAACCAAAGAAAATGGGGGACAAGTTGATTAAGTGCTATCACACCCACTTTCAAAGGTATTCCACTCAAGTATAACCCTAGAGATCTCAATGCAAAAGAGAAAGAGATCTTGCAATAGGGTGGTCCTAGGAACTAAGTATGATCTAATGAGGGGTTCACCACGAAGTGTAAACTTGGAAAAGACAATGAAATGCAAGATATAATGCAAAACCCTAATTGAATGCAAACTAACACTAAATGACATAGAAGAGTGAACAAAACAACATAGAAAACTATAAAACAGAAAGTGTGCACCTGGGAATCTGGAGAAGGCTGAATGGACGTCTGGAATTCTAGAAAATCTACTTTTACTGCTGACTAGGACTCATTCACCAAGCTAGACGAATCACTCTAGTTTCTAGGAAAATGTGTCGAAACAAAAAATTTCCAACTGGGAAAATGTGTTGAAACATAAATCTGCCAAAAGGGTATCTAGATCTGTAAAATCCTGAAAATTGATAGCAACTGGGACTCATTCGTCAAAAGTGGCAAATTAGTCCAGTTGGGATTTTCTGCTTCAAAAGCTAATTATGCTCTTCTCTGTTTGCTTTATCTTTCCTGACTGGTTTCTGGATTCGACTCTTCGATTTGCAATCTATAGGTGATTTTCAATGTTCTCCAAGGCTTGATGACAACTTTGACAACTTTGATTACTTGAGAGATTTTCTCCAATCTTGCTCCTTATGAAATATGCAACCTAGACCTGTAAATCACACACAAAGGAGAGGGAAAAATGTTGCGGGGTTAGTGAATAATGGTTTTCCTTGGTCAAACCCATTGTTGGTAATTAAACCTTGAAATGAAAGAAAATATGAATGGAGAATGATGAATGAATAAAAGACAATGTAATTGTAGCTCACCAAACCCTAGCAATAAGGTGTTACAAATATGCTTGAAATGGTTGCAATGGATGTGGTTCTTGACTCTTGCTTAAATGATTTCGATCTTGGATGAAACACTTGCTTGAATCATAAACCCTACATCACAATTGTTAGCACAATAAAAAATATGATGGATGAAATCTTTGACATGATCATTGACACTTGGATGCTACTCTAAAATGCTTGATAATATACCCTTGAATGCTCTTGTGAATGCTCGAATGCTATAGTGAACTCTCTTGAATTCTAGGTGTGAATGAGTGAAAGAACCTTGTATTTATACTTAATTTTGCAAGAATTCCTGAAATTGCAATAGTACAAGCTGACATCAAATCTAGGAGAATAAAATTCCACCAAAAATTTGAATTAAATTTGATTTTGGGCCACACGGGACTCATTCTCCCAAGGTGGCGAATGACTCCCATTAGACATAATATATGGGACCAAAAACCAAAAGTGCTTAGAAATGTGTGAAAACCGGTTTGACGCCAAGAGATCCAAGTGGGACCCATTCGCCCAAGGTGGCGAATGAGTCCCAAATCAATAAATATAGGCCACACAAGCCAAAAACACCTGAATTATGATTGGTTAATGATTGGGTGTCAGGATTATCCTTGAAAGGATGCAATAAATGAGGCTTATGGATGCAAAATAAGGCCAATTAAGGCATAAAAAATCACAACTATTAATGAAAAGCCTAGAGGAATGTGAAAGTGTGTTACAACACTTTACAACAATCCAAATAAAGCAAGATTAAGGTTTATTTTGATTGAAAAGAGGTTTATTTTGATAAAACCTTAAAAAAGTGTGAAAGTGAATTACAACACTTCACAACACTTTAGCAAGGTATTGTTGTGCAATTTTTGCACACATGCCCCATAAGAGGTGGGGACCCTCTTTAGGTTGTTTCATTCTCTTTCTTTGCTATTGGTTGTGTGCATTAATGCTTTATCTGCACTCAAGATGTCTTCTTTTTGTAGCGTCGGGATCATAGTCTGGTTCTTAGAAGTTGGCCTCAACTCAAAATTTTGCTCAGGGGTTAAAATTGACTAAGTCAAGGAGAGGTCCAAAAAATCTGAGCTCCCTTGGATTTCCTGAGGTTTAATTCATCTAAACATTCTAGCCTACCTTGGATTTTTTGGCTTGAGCTCATTTTGGAAAATCCAAGCTCCTTCGGATTCCCCGAACTCTAATTTGTTAAGAGATTTTAGCCTAGCTCAAATTTTTCGAGTCTGTCTTCCCATCACATTCACAAGTTTTGAGGGGTCCTACTGTGTCATTTACATCTATCAGTCTCCAGTCTTGATTTTCCTGAGGGAACCTAAGTGGTTGATCTGGCTTGTTGCATCTGATGACTAAGGTTCTCAAGATTAATTTATTTTCTCTTGTTGCAAATACTATCTAGAAAAATGGAATTTTTAGTCACTATTGCAGAATTGTGTGAGAAAGCAGGTTTATATATACATTCATGTGCATTTCAAAATACCTTTTATTGATTGACAAATTAATATTTCATGTTACATTGTATAGCTTTATCCTTGTTGGTTATGAAACACACCATCGTTTGGGTGCAATTTGTAGCATTGGAATGAACACATGAAAGTCTCGGGTAATATGAGAGCCCTTGAATTCCCCAAAAGAGCAAGATCTATGAGCCAAGGGAAAGATGACTGTGTTTTGGAGAATTCCCTATGTAATGAATTCCATCACCTTAAAGGATAAAATCTGGTCGTTCATGAATAATGGCAGCATATGATGAATTAGATTGTGTCTTGCAAGATTATTCTACCCTTCGATTTAATTTTAACTAATCCATAGGGTGGTCAGTAATGAGCATTATAAAGGAGAAAAATCTTCGATCAAGAAAGGCTTCATGGAATTTGGTAATGGTTGTCGAATGGATATATTGAAAGCAATGAGATCAACAATGTTTGCATATGATAGCCAGCATGAGGGCTCGAGTGGGAAAATTTTATGCAAGATGTGTTGGATTCTGCAATAACCGAGACAAGATCTGTTTCGGTAGTAGATCAATGCACTCCACTCAACAAGTGATTGAAAATCAAAATAGTAGAATGGAGAAGAAATTTGAAAGAGAGAAAATAGAGACAACACTGCAAGAGAATTTTGAGAAGACTCTTGTCACTCTCACAGAACGATCACCGAACTAGCTGAATCAGCTGAACTAGTGAAGGTGAGAGGAGAGTGCTCAATATATAGAAGAATAAGGGAAAATACATCCAAGAGGTGCATTAACTCCTACTACCCATAAAAGGTGGGAGGTTTTACTTACTTGGTAAATGACAAAACATGTGGCATAACCTCCTCAAGTGAAGACAGGAGAGAGGTGGCACATAAATCCAAAAGAGGGTGAGAAACCCAACTACCCCATAAACTACTCAGGTAAATACAAAATAGTGGTTATGAGAGGTGGCACAACAAGCCAAAAAAGGATGTGTAACTCAACTACCCATGTGTGGGAGAGTGTGACACATGTAGTTGTTGTATTTCGCCACATGTCCTCATATTACCACATCTAATAAACCTAAGCAAGCTTAAATAATAATGTGTAGGAAAAATAAATATTCCCTAACATAGGGAAATAAAAAACCTACACTAACAAGATGATGGAGAATAATAAATAAATTCATGTGTTATTTGATTCTGCAAATTGACCACCAACGCATGGGTGTTCGATGAAAGCTTGTAAGTGGTCAACTATTTTAATAATCAAGGACAAGATTCACTAAAGTGGAGGAGATTGGATTGACTTATAATGTTTAATGGATGAAGCGGTGGGGCAATAGAAAGTTCAGGTAACCCGCCAACATAAGAAATCTCTGGAAGAAAAGAATTCAGAAAATCCAAGCAAGCGTGAAATTCCTGAAGGATTAGATCTCAGAGAATCCGAGCACCTTCAGATTGCCCGAGAGAAATCAGGCTCGGAAATTTTTGAGCATGGTCAGAATCCCCAAAAGGTCAAAATCAACCAACCCTTCAAATTCCCAAGAACTGTATATAGTGTGTATCATTGACTTGTGAAAGATTCCAGCAAGTGAGTTGTGATAATGTCCAAAGGGAAGATATATAAGACTTCGAAGGTGGAACATTGCTCTCCTTATTCAAAAGAATCTACAATGAGAATGTGAAGAACTAAGTACATGGCATTATGAGGTAGGCACTGATCAAGTCGACTCAAATAAACCCAATCCACAGTGATTAAAAAGGGAATGATCAAGGCGTGGGTAACAAAAATGGAGGAGGTCGATAGCCCATAATAGAGATAAAATAAGTTTATAATACCTGTTGGTTCCATGGCAAGATTATCTTGAACTATCATCAATCTAATAATTACTATGCAAGGTCTCACGAGCAGGAAACGCGTCATTAGTGAAAGTCATTTAGAGTGAAAGACAAGCCATTGGAATATATATATATATATGGAAGTTGTTGCTTTATGGCTATGGGGGGCTTAAGATTGAGGCCATCGTATGAGATGGATTCTTGGGTTCGTTGTATTGTCAGTGATTTGTGATTCAAAAAGAATAGTTGTAGATAGTGGGTTTATTCTTACATTTCATCATAAAAGTGCACTATGCCAAGGATTGTGAAATACAAGGAATGGAGTTAATCATCAGGCCTCGATTAGTCATGTTTCCTCACGTGTTACTTGTGTGATAATTAAATGATCAAGGTTATGTTGTCTACTTAGGTCTCAAGTCATTTACATTGAAATTATGATCGTTTGCTTTGCAAATCCTGCAAAGGTGGTGGTTCACAATAATATAGGAGATGGTTTAGTTAAATGCGGGATTGTAGATAAAGGTGAATATTCCCATTCGAGTTTGCACATACCATGAAAGATGTTGACCCGAGGACTTGCAAGTAGATTCGCTACATCATGAAGTTTACAGAGTCATAATTGCCCAGTTCAGAAAATCTGAGCACATAAGAATTTCCCGAAGGAAAAGATCTTGGGAAATTCAAGCGCTCTCAAATTCTCCAAAGAGAGTTCATTCAAAAATTTCTTAAGTGGCTAAATTCCCTGAGATTGAAAATCTGCGAGCCTTCAAAAATCCTGAAGGATGGATCGTTAGAGGGAGGTATGCACAATATTATGAAGGATTGGTTCAACACAATATTTGATCACATTTCTAATATCTACTACAGGTGGTTTAAGAATCATGGATATTCCATCCCTCTGGTGTGTTAAATCAGCAGTGAATGAAATTTATTATAATTAATGGAGGGAGGTTTTTTCATGCAGATCATAATATTAAATGATGCCTCCATTTTTTGAAAGGAATCAATGGTATTAGGATGCTATTGTGGAATTTTAATTGGGCTACCCGTGGATCGTTGTGGGGTGGTAATCATTTGTATGGATCAAAATATATCAAAATTGCCACCATCTCCCTCACTTGCTCAGCCATCATAAAATCATGAAGATAGAACCCCTGGGTATTCTTTAGCTTGAGGAAGTTCGCAAAGATTATCATAAGAAGAATGAGGATTTCACTGAAATTTGAAACCCACAATGATGGGAGAATGACATGAATAACATGGCATTGATGCTTTATATTTCAAATCCTTAAAGGATGAGAGTATGCGAACTCACGCCAAATGATAGTATAACCAAAGGCCTTAAGGTGGTGGGTACTTCTTTGTAAAAGATAAAAAAGTATGATCACGTAGCCAATTCAAAATGGAATGACCACATTTGACATGATAAATGCATCATTTTTTTGAGGTTGCATTCAGAGTTCATCGCAGTCGAGTATGATTATAAAGAGGAGCTGAGATAATGAATAAATTCATGATCTCTAGGTTGAAAATGTAATATGCAGTATTAAATGGAAAGTGATTAGAGAAGAATCCATTGAACATATACAAAAACAATTTGTGGCCTTCATATATCAAAAGGAAAGGACTTGATTGCACTCTAAGTAAAATTTGAAACTAAGATAAAATGTGGACAATGATAAATTTGTGAATGATGAACGATGAAGAGCAGGGTTCTCATAAGATTCTAAAGCTTGGGATGCACTAGAAATGCTTGAGGAGATTTGGTTCTATGAAGAGTGCGACTAACTTGTTCGCACACTAGAGAGAGTATTCGGGTTATGGGATTTTAAGGGAAATGTTGATACATATGAGAAATTGTTTATACAGAAAGAAAACAAAGGTGTTGTCATTGCTAATTGCAAGGTGAAGGTTTGTGTATGGTATCATGAAATCTAGAACAAGTGACAATACCTAGGAGTGTTTCTAGCGATGATTTGTGGTTTTAGGAATTCCATGCCTCCATGGATTCCACGAGGCTACTAAAATCTTGAAAGCACATGTTCCAAACCAATTAAGTTAAAGAAGGATATGGTACAGTTAGGTCGAGGCATAGCATTCTTACTCTTACAAATGGTGCATAATGAGGAAGTGTCAAGGAATTATGAATATTTGAAAAGATGAATGAAGAACCGCATTGAGTCTACAGATTGAGTTCTCCATCGAATGGACAAATGAACGAAGTAATGATAGATTATGGAAGTAGCCTCATGTTAAAATTGTCAGGTGGGGAATATGGTATACCAGAAGGATTCAAATGGGTTATAAGAGCTATTTATTCACATAAATTGTGCATAGATGGAAACTTGGGCTGCTCATTTATTATGGCACAATGCCACATTTTTCACATGGGCTTATCTTGATGAGGATTTAATGGATAGATTTACATTTTTTTATTTACTTCTCATTGTGGATAATGTAGTTACTAATATTTGGTCTCATGATATATTCAATTTGATTAAGGATAAGTCCCTTATTATTTAATGATAATCCTTCTCTTCATGGGATTCTTCTTGCAAAACCTAAGGGACCTTTTTTTATTATGTTTTGTGTAGGTCTTGCAAACCAAATTTAGGAGCAGGAAATACAGGATTTTAAGGATGGACATCCCATGTTGACACATTAATTGAGGAGAACCAGTGCAAGACCAACATATGGATACATGCCTAATTTGTTGCTAGAAATATTTTTAATTGCAATTCAATAAATTAAATATAGTGCTTACTTATGAATTTGTGTCAAAGTTGTGCCAATTGGAGAAGTTTTCTAGAGAATGCTTGCAACATGTGAAGCCATTTTATTTCTCCAATCTAGATTTTCATTAATGTCAAGGTGGCAGAGTCCTATTTTCTCATTGCTCCATATTTGTAACTGATTTGATCTCATTGGATGATGATGTATCCATAATTGTCAAATTGTAATGTAACAACTTGATGCTTCTAGAAGTGCAATTGCAGCCACTGGATGAATTAAATCCTGGCCATTGATTCAAAATGTAATTTTGTATAAAAGGCCAGTGCCTTCTCATTTGTAAGAGGTTAGATGGGGTTAGATTTTAGGGGTTAGAAGGCCAAAATTGGCAAGTAGATTTTAGAAATTAGATGTAGGAGAGGAGAGAGCAAGAGGACTATTATGTAAACTCTGGAGAAGTTAATGCAATTGGATTGTTGATTTGTCAAGCTTTGTGTTACACTTTGATAGTTTATGGTTTCTTGTTCTTGATTCTCAATGTTAGATGGTAGATTTCAGTTCTTTTGCAATAATGGTAAAATGTGAATGATGTTTGATCGATCTTCGGTCCATACTTTTAGTAATTTGTTGATTGTAAGTTGTTGTGTAAAGTTAGTCTGGGCCTTATTTTGTGCTAAGTTCAACTATGGATGCTTGCTTACATTGCGCCAGTTATTGGGTATGTGGATGAATATTCATAGGTTGAAAATCTATAGTTTCCTTAGAAGATTGCACCATTTCTGTGGAGTTGTGGGCTTGTTGTTGATCAAGCAGAGATTGGTTTTATTGGGAATCTATCCATTTGCAGCATTCATCATTGTTGTGATTGATCTTAGGAGCTAGTTTAGAATTTGTCTCAACCCTTCTCTTTTTCTCTTTCTTTATATCTGGGTTAGTTTTAGGATTGAAAGCATCACCATATTATTACATCTAATGAAATCACTTCCAACATTGTTCATTTGTAAAGCCTTTGTGATTACTAGCAATTTCACATTATCTCTGAGTTGTTTCACTACATTTGTCAAGACCTAACATTAGAGACCTTGGGGTTATCTCTTGAGGCTTGATGATAGAGATTTACCTTTCAAGAGAGATAAAATATCACATTATGTTTGATTTGTTGCTATGCAGAAAACACCATCAACAGATTGGCGCTAGAAGGAGGGACGAATGAAGGTGACATAGCTAGAAGTTGAATGAGCCTTGAAAATTTGAGATATGGTAGATCTCTAAATCTGAAAATACATATTCTGAGTCAAGATAGAAAAACAGTCTTATGTTTTTCATGATGGAAATAGTCTTCAAATTGATTTTCCTCAACTTTGTGAGTCTCTGAATAAGAGATTAGATGTCTGGAATAGTAAGGGTTTGCATCACTATGCTTTATTAGACAAGTGTAGAATTCATAATACCACCAAGCATAATGAGTTTGAATGCTTAGCCTTTTTGGGTAAAATCGAGAGGATTGTGCAAAGGGATATTTTCATGCAAAACCTACCTGAACCACTACCCTCTACAGATTTAGAGTTTATTGATGATGTAGTTGGGGCATCTACACAAATAGTTGAAGATCAACTTGGTGGTGATAAGTGTTTGTAAGATTTCATCTCATCTAAATGGTGTAGAGTTCATAATGCAACCCATTCGGAGTTCACTTATCGTTCATGTGTGGACATCATCATTAAAGTTGGGAGATACCTGGAGTGGAAAGAAGAGTCAGACAAGGAATACGCTACAGATAATCCAACAAAATATGAATCTAGGGATGACGTTGCAACTACTGTTGAGGTGGCCCTGGAAGGGACTAAGTGTAAGGAAGACAAATATGAGGCATCGAAGTTAGCAGAGGAACATTTAAGTGAGGAGTTTCCTATAAAGATCAAGGAGGATGTTCCTATAGAGGTTTGTCAGATTTTTGAAAATACAGTGGAGGATGAGTTACATGAGAAAGGAGTTACCATACAAGCCTCTCCCATCTAGGATGAAGATCCAATACAGACTAGATATGAAGAGTTTGTTGCCAGAATTATAAAAGTTTGGTCAAGCCTAAGCTACAGAATCTTCCTAGAGCAGTTTTTGTTTCCAGCTTGGTGCAGGATACATGAGGAAGAGCATTTTGAATTCACATGTTCCCAATGTCAAACATCCATAAAAGAGGTGGAAGAACAAGTACAATTACTACAACATACAAGGGATACACAGAACGATACGTAAAACAAGCTTCCAATAAAAGAATGTCAACAAGTTGTTGATGTATGTCTTGAAGAACATGAGGGAGCACTTAATAGAGGAGTCAACATTCCTAATGGTTGTGATCAAGAATCTGAACCAGTGCTAATAGAAGATGAATTTGGGGAGTTTTCTCATTCTGTTTTTCCTCTGTCTGTTGATGGATTAAGTATTGAAAATTCACCAGCTTTATGTATTGTTGATAAGGTAGCTAATGTGGTCCATACTGATGTGCAGGAAAATAGGAATGATGTTGGAAACAATAATGTTGCAGTCATTATTGATGAGCTAGATCACACTGTTGTAGGTGAAAATATGCTTAAAGATCAATTTGTGATGCCTCCTAATGAACATCATATTGAGAACTTCGTTGCTCATGATGAGGCCTCTACAATTTACTCACTAATTCCTCATGGAGATACTTGAACAAGTGAAAAGTTCCACATTGATAATTCTGAATTTGTTCAATCTAAATTGCACTTTGCACTACGTAGTGATGCCTCCAATTCTATCTTCCATGTTTCAAGAATGAGGGGATTGTTGTATCATCAGTGGAGACCTCCTGATGATACTAGGATCAACTCTTCACAATTAGGAAATGATGAATACAACACTCAGTCTACAGAAGTACAAAACCAGGTTGTTTTTGTAGACACCTAAATTTGGACACTTACATTTGTCCAAATTTTTCCATTTTCATCTAAACATCCCCTTATCCGCGTTAATTAAGTAATATCACTATTATCTAATTAATATCCTTAAATTCCTCTAAATCCCTAAGGTACTTAGTTACTAATTAAATACCTTACCTCTTTAATCCCCCTTTCATCAAATGAATTAAATAAATATGTCATTTATTTAATTCCTCACATCTCACATCATTTTCCTTAATCTTAATCAACCTCCTAATTCCTTCATTAGGGATGTGCACATGCCTAATCCTTGATTAGGATGTGTCACATCCTCTAACTTTTGCAAGTTGGCTTCTAATCTTCCTTAACCACTAATTATCTTCTAATTACTGATCAGTTAAGCCTAATCAATATCTTGGTCAACTCTCCCCATCCCCCAAGGAATTTTTAATTCATTTTTGTCTTCACCATGTGAATTTTTAATTCACTTTTATTTCTCCAAGGAATCTTCTCTTCCCCATGTAAGTTCTAGAACCTTTGACTTGTCACATCACTCATATGTGCCAAAGTCTTCTAGAATCTTTGACTTGTCACATCAGTCACATGTGGGTAAGTACTTACCTTTTTAAGCACCCTGTCTTATCCAAGGTACTTTTCACCTCTCTTTTTGTGAACCTTGTCTTATCCACAAGATCTCCCAATCATGTGAATTTTAAATTCACTTTTATTCATCCAAGATTCCCCTCTTCCCTATGTGATCATTGAGAGGTCGCATCACCCTTATTCCAAGGTACTTACAAGTATCTTCCCATCACATGTCATCTTCCACCTCATGTGTCCTTATCCATCTTGCCCATGGTGGCAAGATCTCAACCGTCTGTCTCCCTAGGGTGTCTCTCCATAAAATGAAGGATTTTTATTTCATTCTAGGAATTCTCATTCAGAACCTATCTCATCTCAAGCTCTTCAAGCACTCAACTTTCATCCTCCATTATTGCACATTTTCAAGCTTCCATTGTAGACATCTCTTACATCCATCAAACCACCCACTTTGCTCATTTGAATCCTCATATTGCATAGATCGCTTTGCATCCATTTTCATCACGTCTTTCCATCGAAGGAGCACACATAATCTTTTAATCCAAGTCCAACCAAAAGGATCAATCTAAGACAAGGTATAATCAACTTCTCTTTTATCTTTCTTTGTTTTGGATTCAACTAGGCTTATCATTGAGGTGTCAGTGTTATTTTCTTCTATTTTGCATGTTGTTTTGCATCACTTAGAGGAGGTTAACTTTTTTGGTTCACATTTTTGGCACGCCCGGTGCGACGTACAAATGGGTCCCTATCTTTTACGTTTTCTATTGTTTAAGTTTTTGTAGGTTTAGTTTGCAGAGGGGAGTACCTACCCTTATATAGGGGCATACCTACCCTTAACAGCCACAAAGGGGCATACCTACCCTTGACAACCACAGAGGGTCATACTTGCCCTCCCAGAGGGGCGTACCTACCCTTGACAGCCACAGAGGGGTGTACCTACGCTTGACAACCATAAAGGGGAATACTTTCCCTCCTAGAGGGGCGTACCTTCCTTAACAACCATAGAGGGGTGTACCTTCCCTCCCAAAGAGGTGTACCTACCCTTGATAGCCACAAATGGGCATACCTTCCCTCCTAGATGGGCGTACCTTCCCTTGACAACCATAGGGGGCATACCTGCCCTCCCAGAGGGGCGTACTTGCCCTTGACAGAGCCTTTCTGTGAGGTAAAACATTCATTTTAGCTTTGTTTTGGCTTCTGTTTTCATCGTTTTGAGATTCTAACCCCCTAACATCACCTGTTTGTGAGTGTGTTCATGTTTTTTCTAACATTCATGTAGCTTATTTCATGATTGACGAAGAACAGAGAACAAAACAACTAAAATCTTTCTTGCAGGACGATCACTTTATCTAGTTTATTTATTGTTTTCCTTATCATTTTCACTGATTAATCTAGGCACATAGTTTAATTAGGGGGCATCAAATCTATTGTTTGTTGTGTTTGCAAGTCCATTGTGTCACCCAAGAGGGCACGACATTGTCCACGCTTTCCCCTTGCACTTCGTGTGAGCCTGGGGAGTAGCCAAAAATGATTAGTGCTCTCTTTCTAGCAAAACTTGCTTGGGGATTTTATCACCCTAAGGGACGATCCCAACCACGCATATTGGCAGGGTATACAAAGGGGGGAGAGCCAAAGTTGTACCCCAATCCAATCACATCATGTCTGGTGGAATGTCGAAGCTAGGGTGATACCTAGATAGACGTGAAGAGTTGGTCTGAGCCCTTCAGTATCTCGCTAGGGTTCTCGACTCACACTTGTAGATGGGTTGGTGTTCACGATTGTGCCTCACGTACCAAGAGTATTTTGAGGACTCCCTAGATGCCTTGTTCATCCTAGATTAAGGACTGTGTTGGCCATACCCTTTTACTACTAAATCTTAGGGTTGTGTTGCTTGAACTATTTTCTTCGTGCAAAACCAACGCATTACTATTGAGTCAAGTCATCCTTTTCTTTCTGCTTGCTTTTTGTAATCTTTTTGGTCCTTGGCCATAACTATTTTCACCTAGGTCAAGTTCAGTCTTGGTACAGAGGGGAAAACCTGCCCTCTGTCTCAGTCATTCCTTAGCCTATTTCTGTCAAAATTGTCAAAATTTTCATTGAATAGGCATACCTGCCCCACAAAGGGGAAAACCTGCCCTACAGAGGGGTGTACCTGCCCTCCAAATAGTCAATTTTTCCTTACGTTCAGTCAAACAACTTATTTCTTAGGTTGGGTGTACCTACCCTACAGAGGTGCGTACCTACCCCACAGAGGGGCATACCTACCCTATAGAGGGGCGTACCTGCCCTAAGTAGGGCATACTTTCCCTCCAAACAACCTTTTTCACCTTCCAGATAGCCTTTTTCATCATTCATTCAGCCATTTCTAGCACTCATTTGCTCGTTTTGAATACTCGTTTGCACGTTCTGAGCAATCATTCCCCCATTTTGAACACCCTTTCATCATATTGAGCAATCGTCCCTCATTCAGAGCAGTCACCCTCTCATTTTGAGCACCTATTTACTTGATTTGAGCATTCGTTTCTCCCTATTTTTTACTAAACAAATGAACTTTCCCTTATCCTTAGGTGAACTTTCCCTTAAGTTGGGCATGCCTTCCCTTTAAAGGGGTGTACCTACCCTCTAAAGGGGCATACCTTCCCTAACTTGGGCGGACCTGCCCTCCAAACAACCTTTTTCATCATCTATTCAGTCATTTCGAGCACCCGTTTGCCCATTTCGAGCACCTGTTTTCTCATTCTGAGTACTCATTTTCCCATTCTGAGCATTCATCCCTCCATTCCAAATAGACATTCCCCATCCCAAGCATTCATCTCCTTGATCCAAACATTCATCCTCTCGTTTAGAGCACCCATTTACTTAAGCCAATCACCCGTCTTCTACCTATCTTTCACCAACATGAGAACTTGACCTATCTTTGGGTGTACCCTCCCTCTAAAGGGGTGTACTTTTCCTCTAAAGGGGTGTACCTACCCTAACTTGGGTGAACCTACCCTCCAAATAGTCATTTTCACCCTTCATTTAGTCATTTCTATCACCCGTTTGCTCGTTCTGAATGCTCATCTCCTTAGTTCGATCATCCACCTCCTCATTTTGAGTCTTTGTTTCCTCATTTCGAGCATCCATTCCCCATCCCAAACATTCATCTCCTCATTCTGAGTATTCATCCCCTGGATTCGAGTAGTAGTCTCCTTGATTCGAGCACCCGTCCACCTGTTTTGAGCATCCGTTCCCCACCTATCTTTCACCAAATATCCTTGGTGTACCTACCCTCTAAATGGGCATACCTTCCTTGTAGAGGGGAGTACCTTCCCTCTAAAGGGGGCGTACCTACCCTAATTTGGGCGAACCTGCCCTCCAAACAACTATTTTCACCCTCCATTCAGTCATTTCGAGCACCTGTTTTCCCGTCATCAACACTTCTCTGTAAGTAATTGTTTCATTGACCAAACCACATAGGTACTTCTTAGAACATCATTATATTCGATATCTATAATCAAATCATCCATCCCAATCATCTAGATTTCGTTTCAGGGGTTTTGATTTTTATGCAGAAACTTCCAAAGGCCATAACTTTTGACTCGGGTGTCTGATTGGGCTAAAACTTTATGGGTGGTTGCATTATGAGGTAGCATGTGAATTTTCAATTGACTTGTAGTCGGTTGGTCCCTATTTTGACACATTTTTGGGGCTTCAAACTTTCATCTTGACCCTCAAAATCACAATTTAGTGTTTTTTTTTTCAGTTTTTGAAAAATCATTTCCGTTAATAACTCGAAACACATGTCTCAAACTTAGGATGTTAGTTGGAAATTCATTCTACCTTAGTTTTAGGCAGTTTTTGGGAAAAAACTAGACTCTCAAAGATATGCTTGTCCAGTTACCTAAAATGGAAAAATTTGACAATTTTTGAAAACTGCCAAATCTAGAAAAATCTAATTGTCAACATCTTACATCCTCTAGTTAAAACCCCTGAACTTGGTTTAGAATCAATCCTATCATGTCCTCTAATACAATCCCAATCTAAGCTTTGGTCCATCTGCATTCTCCCAAGGTCATTCATTCATCATCTGAATCATATAGGTACATCATTCGGAAGCATCTCTAGGTTACACATCATTCATCATCATTCTCTTGATCCAAATCCCCTAAACCTTGTTTAAAGGTTATTATCCAAATTGACCTATGCATTTAAATCCGATCGTTATCATACATATAATTCATTGGCCCAATCAATCCACTTCTATCTTGGGGTGGATTAGGCGTCGTAAGTCATCATCATTAGCCCAATCAATCCGCTTTCAATCTCAAGGTGGATTCGGTGCCGCAATCATCCATTTATCCTTTAATTAGATCAATCAGTATCCTAAGTCACCTAGGGTAATCTTTGAACTTGGTTTAGAACCCCCTTCATCATCCTATCTAATCCATCAATTGATCTTATCAATCATCGATCAATCTTATCCAATCCAATCCAATCACATCCCTATTCAATCACCTTTGACCCAATTAATCTACTTCCATCTTGAAGTAGATTCGGTATCGAGACCATCCTTTGGTAATCAAATCCGATTGTCAGAATTAATCCCATCGCATCATCCAGTCATCCTAATCTAAGCTTTAATCCAATCCCGATCTGAGCTTGACCTAAATCCTGATTTGAGCTTTAGTCTATTTCCATCCAAAATCTTTGATCTTTCTCATTTATCCTTTCATCATCATGAATCCTTATCTTCCATCAATAGTAGTCAAGGGAAACCCTAATTATGTTGACTACGATAACGAAATTCTTGTCGATCAAGAGGTATACGACATAGATCCCCTTGACGCTATCATCGCTAGTAAGCTTTCTCCACCCTCTTTCCACAATCCAATCACCCCTTCAAGCTATCCCATTATGTCTCCATCCATGCCTAATCACACTCCTTATGCTACCTTTGACAAGGGATATTCACTATCTTCCTCATCCACATATCCATCATATCCTTCATCTACACCTTGCTCTTATCCAACACCCGCATCCCCTTATCCTAATCCATCATCCCAATATTCCTATCCTAATCTACCATCCCAATCTTCCCATCCTAATATACTATCCCAATACTCCTATTACAATCCCCTGTCTGTGTCCCCCTATCCCAACCTTCCTTACCAATCTACCCATCCTAATCCAACATCCACACCTTTTTATCTTAATCCTGCACCCCCATCAACCTATCCTAATCCAACATCCACATCTTCTTATCCTAATCCATCATCCACGTCTCCCTATCTCAATCAGCCATCTCAATCTTCCCATCCTAATCCTCCATCCCAATACCCTTATTACAATCCATCAACCATATCCTCTTATCCTAATTCACAGTCCATGTCCCCTTATCCTAATTCACCACTCTAATATCCCTACCTTAACCCTCCATCCAATCCTAATCCTCCATCTACTCCCAGCCCTACATCCAATCCCATTCCTCCATCTAACCCTAGTCCACCAATCCCTAATCCTTCATCTATTCCTATCACGCCATCTCAGCCTAGAGTATGCAAGTTTCTCACTCCAAAAGTTCTCCAAGGACTTATGACAAAGAAGACATCCCCCACTCCACACATTGCAGTCATGAAACCATGCCATCCCAATCCATCATCCACGGTCACTAGTGATGAGACCCTTCTCTGTACCACACCTATCATTGATACTACCACCCCTAGCACCACTCAAACCATTGATATCATCAAACCCACTAAATCCATTGAACTCCCATCTCCTACTCTGAGAGCCACCGAACTCATCGAAGACACCCAAATCCAATCCACTCCACTTACTCCTAGATCCACTCAATCCATCGAAGAAACCCAAGTCCAATCCACTCCTCCCACTCCTTGTATCACCAAAATCCATTCCCATGAACTTCATGAATCCCCCATCCTTCCATCTCCCCCACTTGAAGAGTCTCTGCAACCCTCCATCATCATGCCACCCACACACAATGAGTCATGCCAAGAGCTTGATCCAAAGCACACCAGCATATCCCCTTCTCCACATCAAGATCTTGTCATCCCATCTAGTCCATCTCAATATCACAGTCCTCCATCCACTCTACCCCATGATTCCCTTGACACTCAAGATCCAACCGCCCCATCCCATGAGCCCTTATCTCCATCTCCATTGCATGATCCCTTATTGTCTACCGTCACAAATCCAAATCCTATCATATCACCTAATCCCTCTCTTGATCCCTTACCCCTCACTTGTCCCAATCAAGAGGCTGTTATCCCCTTATCTCCATCTCATGATCCTCCATCATCGCCTAAACCTACTATCCATACACCACTTTTATATCCCCTTGGTACTCACATTCTTCCATTGTGGTCTCCTTGCAGAAGAAAAAAAAGCATATATTCCACCCATCATCCTCCACCTAATAATGGACTCCATCATTCTTCCAGAATAACAAAAATCCTATCATGGATCAAATGATCAAGACCATAAACTATCAAGGAAAAGGTTTAGGCCTTCATGAGCAAGGTCTTTTAGAGCCCATCCAAGTCAAAGAACAAATCTATATGCAAAGTCTTGGACATATTTCTCAAGACTCAAAATCTAAGATGTTGGTACAACCTCTAGACATCCTCAACGAGCCTCTTCCAAAAGAAATATAGGCTCTTCCCATCACTCCACCAGATCATATGTTGCCATCCCTCCTCCTCCATCATATCACCTCAAAACAACCGTCCATATTCCTCCTTCATCTGCTCCATCCATTTTGGGTACTTACATCCCTCCATCCACCATCTCCCATCCTTCATCTACTCCATCCATCTTGGGTCCTTATGTCCCTCCACCTACTACGTCTGTTTTGGGCCCTTATATCCCAAAATCACCTCCTCCATCTCGTCCTATTCATCCATTCATCACCTATCCATGTCATCCATCATAAACATCTCACTCGCATGTCCTCTAATCAAGATCAACAAAGGCATGTACCTACACATCATCCATCTACACATAATCCCCAAAATCCTACCTCCATCACTCCAGATCATCCATCTCCTAGCACCCATCCCATTGCTATTAAAATCACTTTGGATGCTACAATAAAAATGCATAAATCTAAACATCCATATGAATCAAAATCTCCATATGTTCCCTCTAAAAGACATGGTGATGAAAAGAAAAATCAAATCTAGAATCCAAATCAAATCCATAGGCCACAAAGACCCACCAAAGCAAAGATCAAAACCATGTGGATCCCAAAGAAAAAATATGCAATAACTTCAAATGAAAAATCTGTAACAACATCCAAAGTTGCTAATCCAAAAGCTAATCATACACCCCTTTCATCTCCTAAATCCGTTTTGAGTCCTTATGTCCCAAAATTCACTATCCCATCTCCTCCATTATCCCCATATTCTCTATCCATTAACCCTCCTATCCTTTCACATACACCACCACATGTGCCAATGTTGGTCCTAAACACATCTCCCCATCACACATCCATCCCATCATTCCATCCATGCCCTTTCTAGCGTCCCATCCATTATCCCGCATATCTACCCCATCAAATCCCTCTAATTCATCCTCTTGCATAATCCATTTATCCTAATAAGGTTGTACCAACATCGAATAGTCACTTCAAACATGGGCTCTTAATACTTTGTATGGAATTTGATGCTTGAGTCCTTCATCCATCTCTTTATCGCATGTCTTCCACATCCACTTATCTGCCTCCCTATCCTTATCCATCTCCATCCGCATTCTATCCAAAAATCCAAAAAGTCAAGAAAATCCAAAAATGTCAAAAAATAAGAAAAATCAAAACAAAAAAATAAAAGAGTAAAGAGAAATAATTCGTCCAATGGTGAAAACTTGGCAAACAAGCGCCTTGGATAAGTACCATGATGAAAACTTGGCAAACAAGCATCGTGTGTAAATCCCCCATCTAGCGTACTTCCACACTTGGGGGCAGCTTCATCCCCTTCATCCATCAACTACATCCCCTTCACCCCTCTCCTCCATCTAACATATCTTCCATTTCCCACCTGTCATATCCCATTTAACCCAATCCCTTCATCGTCCTTGTGATCTTGATCTAGATAGGGGAAAACATATAAACATGCTTTAGACACCTCTTGGCATACATTCCCCTAATCCATACACTATCCTAATCCTTATTCACATTCATCTCCCTTCCCTGTCTACCTGTCATGCTACCATTGATCTCCCTTCCTTATCCATACATGCTATCGATATCCATCTCACTCCTTTATTTTCCTATCCTTCTATCTTTCATCCCTCCTACATCATTATACATGACATATCTAGAATTGGGGCACCTCTTCCATTGTGACATAAGTCCTTGGGGACATCCATCCATCATATAATCCCTTGCATCTCCCCATCCTTATCTTCTGATCCATCTAACTGATACCTTTCATCTCCCCATCCTAATCTTCCTATCCACCTATCCTTCTCTTCTTATCCATTCATCCCTATCCTCATCCCATCTTGAAATCCCTTGTCATTAGCATCTAGCTATCGACTTATCCTCATGCAATCCAATGTCATCTATCTTATCGCCATCACTTCTGATTCTTTTTCACATCTTTCCAATCTCTTATCACTTCTCATCACTCATCTCTCCATCGTATCATCCTCCCGATTCATCTTTTGATGATTTGGATAACTATTCCATCCCTGAGCTTCGTGTGATCACCATCATCCCATCCTATTCAACCGGGTCTATCATGTCTCATCGTATCGGTCCCATCATTTTATCCCCTTATCTAGGATTATCTCATCATCCTTTATCCATCATTTTTCTTTGGTCTTTTTTAAAACTACGCTGCCCCTACGCTTTCACGTAGGAAAGGTCGATCATTTGATCCGCTCTTGGGGCTCCTTTATCATCTATCATCAGGCTTTTGGATTTTTTCCATCTAGTCTTTGTCATCCATCATCGAGGTCTCCATCATCCTCTTCTTTCTTTCATCCATGGTCAGTCATCAGCGTTTTATCGAACTACAAGGGATCTGCACTTTCACGTAGGCAAGGCTAATCTTTGATCAGCCCCCGAGCCCCTAGGTCTTTAGGGTGTTATAGTCTCGTGTCTTATCTCTCTTGTGTCATGTCATCAAGCTATGCCCTTATCTAGCTGGTTCTTAACAAATGAGACCCACTTGTATCATGAGATCCAATCTGTTCCAAACATCCTCTGTCATATCAATTTTTTAGTTTAGTATCCATTTTCGGTCTCAACAGGATGCATCCTTCCTAACAGACCTCATCAACCCCATCCATCCTCCTGATCCTATGGCAAAGGATGTTTTGAAATTGATTGTGATATTTTTATGCTTGTGGCTTTTGTTTATCATTTGAGCTCCCTATCATCACTTGTCATGGTCTCCTTGATCCATCATATCATGGTGTTCTTTGAAAGGTAAACATAGGGGCATATCTTGATCTTTTTTCTTGTTTGTTGTCTTCTTGGTTGTCCTGCGTAGTACCCACCAAGACTCCTATGGTCTTGTGTTACGCTAGGGAATCCTTTTGTGCTTTTGGTTATTCCAATGCCTAGCCTGACCAAGGTCTTCGTGACTTTGGGGTGTTGGAATATCCTTCTTGTCTATTGTGTTTTTTTATGCATTAGACACAAACAGGCCTTGGTTCTTCATACTCTGGCATCTTGTGTCTTATGCTATAGCAAAAATTAGTGCTCTAAAAATGGAAAATTGCATTAGGATTGCATTTCATCCCCCCCATCCATTCATCCTTCATCAATCTCCCTCCTCTATCCGTCCAATCTCTTATCATCATCTCTTCAATCTTCTTAGAATAATATAGATTGGTTGTTCTAAGTATCTTAGCCTCCATCGTTTCTATCATTTCATCCATATCACATCTCAATCCAATCCTCATCAATTCAATCTTGCACAAATCATCTAATTGCATCCCTGGTCTTGTTCCCAACCTTGCTACAAGCCTTGATCCAATCATCACCATCCTCATCATCATCGAGATGTATCCTTCCCTATCCTTTGGTGTTGTTTCGGGATGTATCCTTCCCTCATCAACAACCTCGGGATGTATCCTTCTCTCATCAAAAACACTTTCATCATCACCATCATCAGGATATATTTTTCCCTATCCTCGTGTTGTTTCAGGATATCTCATTCCCTCATCGACAACACTCTATCTATCATCAACCCATTTTGGCTTATAGCTCGACTGGGGAAATATCACATTTGTCCTTAAATCCATTTGTGCTTCATCCATCTCCTATCGCTTATCATCCTCTCTCACTCAATCCCTTTGCATCATCTTCTTCATCTCCCCTTACATCATCTCATCCACTTCGAGAGCAGACCCGTGTTCTCTTGAACCCACATGTCCTCTCAAGGGGGCATCCTTCATCCCTAATCTTCATCGTCACTCCCATCATCTTTCCTCCTAGTCACTCCTTTGAATGACTGGGACATCTTTTCCAATATAACCATCTTCTTCTAGGTTCTATGTTTTAATATTCTTTAAAATGATGCTACTTCATAACACCATCTCAATGAGGGGCAAGACACCTAAATTTGGACACTTACATTTGTCTAAATTTTTCCATTTTCATCTAAACATCCCCTTATCCACACTAATTAGGTAATATCGCTATTATCTAATTAATATCCTTAAATTCCTCTAAATCCCTAAAGTATTTAGTTACTAATTAAATACCTTACCTCTTTAATCCCACTTTCATCAAATGAATTAAATAAATATGACATTTATTTAATTCCTCACATGTCACATCCTTTTCCTTAATCTTAATAAACCTCTTAATTCCTTCATTACGGATGTGCACATGCCTAATCCTTGATTAGGATGTGTCACATCCTCCAACTTTTGCAAGTTGGCTTCTAATCTTCCTTAACCACTAATTAGCTTCTAATTACTAATCAGTTAAGCCTAATCGACATCTTGGTCAACTCTCCCCATCCCCCAAGGAATTTTTAATTCTTTTTTGTCCTCCTCATGTGAATTTTTAATTCACTTTTATTCCTCCAAGGAATCTTCTCTTCCCCATGCAAGTTCTAGAACCTTTGACTTGTCACATCACTCACATGGGCCAAAGTCTTCTAGAATCTTTGACTTGTCACATCAGTTACATGTGGGTAAGTACTTACCTTTTTAAGCACCTTGTCTTATCCAAATTACTTCTCACCTCTCTTTTTGGGACCCTTGTCTTATCCACAAGATATCCCAATCATGTGAATTTTAAATTCACTTTTATTCATCCAAGATTCCCCTCTTCCCCATGTGATTATTGAGAGGTCACATCACCCTTATTCCAAGGTACTTACAAGTACCTTCCCATCACATGTCATCTTCCACCTCATGTATCCTTATCCATCTTTCCCATGGTGGCAAAATCTCAACCCTCCATCTTGCCCATGGTGGCAAGATCTCAACCGTCCATCTCCATAGGGTGTCTCTCCATAAAATGAAGGGATTTTTCTTTCATTCTAGGACTTCTCATTCATTATGCATTCACAACATTGTCATTCAGAACCTATCTCATCTCAAGCTCTTCAAGCACTCAAATTTCATCCTCCATTATTGCACATTTTCAAGCTTCCATTGTAGACATCTCTTACATCCATCAAACTACCCACTTTGCTCATTTGAATCGTCATCTTGCATAGATCATTTTGCATCCATTTTCATCACGTCTTGTCATCAAAGGAGCACACATAATCAACAATCTAGGGCCAACCAAAGGATCAATTCAAGACAAGGTATAATCAGCTTATCTTTTATCTTTCTTTGTTTTGGATTCAACTAGGCTTACCATTGAGGTGTTAGTGTTATTTTCCTCTCTTTTGCATGTTGTTTTGCATCACTTAGAGTAGGTTAACTTCGTCGGTTCACAGTTTTCTTTCCTTACTGTGGATTCTAAAGCTTATCATTTTGATTATGGAAGTGTAGGAAAGACAAATTGCATATGGATTGATCATGGTTTCAATGAGTTGCCTCGGTTGCTAATTATTCTTGTTTATGAAGTTGAGTGTGAATGTTGCATTATTGAACCTTATTTTGCTGAACATAAAGATGAATTTGCATTCTTGAGGACTCTTACTACCACCTTATTGCTTGTCCATGCATTGATAAGCTGGATAGGTTTGGGTCTCAACTCACCTTGTTTGATAATGATTTGTTTTGAGTCTCTTTTTCCATAGCTTTGATTTGAATAAATGCACCTTGCTCTACTTTTCTTCCTATAGGTTTCCTTTAATCTGCTTTTGTTTTAGGTTGGTTTGCATTAGTATTAGGTTTGCTTTTGCTTTTATTTTCTGCTTTGGTTGGTCTTAGTTGCTTTATTTTCTAGCTTTGGGCTAGTTTAGGTTTGCATTGGTCTGTCTGGCGTTACTTCTCTAGCTTGGGGGTCCCTCTGTTTTCTTTTGGGGATATTTTCATATGCACAACCATTTTATTATCTGGGACTATCTTGGGTATTTTATTGATGGATTTTAATCATGTGTCTTGAATGGATGGCCGAGATCTTTTGTTAGTGTCAAGCGATCTCAATGTTTAATCTAAAGAGGATTGGTCATTGGTTTGATCTAAACCTGAAGTATCCCGAGATCTTATACTTTGTCACATATCTTAAGAATCTTGAGGTTGCTATTAGGTTCCTTGTAAGGTCCTGTTAGGTGAAAAATCCTATTCCTGCTTCAGTTTCATTGTGATTCTTAGCCCTAAGTGTGAACTTCATTGTTCATGGCTTGAAATAAAAGTGAAAAGAAAAGAATATAAAAAAAGAAAAAGAAAAGGAAAATATAAAAAATCAAAAGAAGTGAATTCAACTTATCAGGAGTATATGAATCTCTTCCGGGGCTATGGACACCTGGCTGGTAGTAAGCTATGTTCAAGAGAATCACAACGATAACCCCGTCGGGGCTATGGATGCCTAACTGGCAGCGAGGCTCTATCCAGGTTGCTTTTAAAGTTAGAATCCTTTACGTAGCCTAACTTGACTGAGCTTGGTTTTTGTAGTAGCTTAAGGAGGGAAATGAACTCACTTGCACACACTGGGATTTTTCAGGTTATGGAAGGTTTGATCCACCTTTGGTCTTGATTCTTTGATCCTGCATTTTGATTTGTTTTCCTGATATGGGGATCGAAACCAGAGATTATGGGTTCATGATTCACGTTCGTCATCAAAATGCTCCCAGTAGGAGTCACCATTTGTTATGCAATTTTTGCACACACACCCCACAAGAGGCAGGGACCCTCTTCTGGATATTTCATTCTCTTGCTTTGTTTTTGGATACGTGCATTAATGCTTTATCTATACTTAAGATGTCTTCTTTTTGCAGTGTCGTGATCATAGTCTGGTTCTTAGAAGTTGGCCTCAACTCAAAAAATTTCTCAAGGGGTTAAAATTGACTAAGTCAGGGAGGGGTCCAGAAAATACGAGCTCCCTCGGATTTCTCGAGGTTCAGTTCATCCAGAGATTTCATACTACCTTGGATTTTTCGGCTTGAGCTCATTTCAGAAAATCAAAGCTCCCTCGGATTCCCTGAACTATAATCTGTTCAAAAATTTCAGCCTAGCTCAAATTTTCATAGTCCATCTTCCCATCACATTCCTGAGTTTTGAGGAGTCCTACCGTGGCATTTACATCCATTAGTCTCCAATCTTAATCTACTTGAGGGAACCTGAATGCTTAATCTGGCTTGTTGCATTTGATGACTAAGGTTCTCGAGATTAATTTATTTTCTCATGTTGCTAATGCTACCTAGGCAAATGGAATTTTCAATCACTATTGCACAATTGTGCAAGAAAGCTGGTTTATATATACATCCATGTGCATTTTAGAATACCTTTTATTGATTGACATTAATATTTCATGTTACATCATATAACTTTATCCTTGTTGGTTATGAAACACAACATCGTCTGGGTGTAATTTTTAGCATTGGAATGAACACATGAAAGTCTCAGGCAATCTGAGAGCCCTTGAATTCCCTGAAAAATACATAATCTACAAGCCAAGGGAAAGATGACTGTGTTTTGGAGAATTCCCTGTGTAATGAATTCCATCACCTTAAAGGATAAAATTTGGTCCCTGATGAATAATGGCAACATATGATGAATTAGATTGTGTCTTGCAAGATTATTCTACCCTTCGATTTAATTTTAACTAATCCATAGGGCGGCCAGTAATGAGTATTATAAAGGCACAAAATCTTTGATCAAGAAAGGCTTCATGGAATTTGGTAATGGCTGTCAAATGGATATATTGACAGTAATGAGATCAAAAATGTTTGCATATGATAGCCAGCAAGAGGGCTTGAGTGGGAAAATTTTATTGAAGATGATGGAGAATAATAAATGAATTCGTGTGTTATTTGATTCTGCAAATTGACCACCAACGCATGGGTGTCTGATGAAATCTTGTAAGTAGTCAAAGATTTAATCATCAAGGAAAAGATTCGGTAAAGTGGAGGAGATTGGATCGACTCATAATGTTTAATGGATGAAGCGGTGGGGCAATAGAAAGTTTGGGTAATTCACCAACATAAGAAATCTCTGGAAGAAAAGAATTCAGAAAATATGAGCAAGTATGAAATTTCTGAAGAATTAGATCTGAAAGAATCCGAGCACCCTCAGATTCCCCGAGAGAAGTCAGGCTCAAAAATTTTGAGCATGGACAGAATCCCCGAAAGGTCAAAATCAGCCAACCCTTAAAATTCCCGAGAACTATATATAGTGTGTATCATTGACTTGTGAAATATTCCAGCAAGCGAGCTGTGATAATGTCCAAAGGGAAGATATATAAGACTTCAAAGGTGGAAAATTTCTCTCCTTATTCAAAAGAATCTACAATGAGAATGTGAAGAACTGAGTATGTGGCATTATAAGGGAGGCATTGATCACGTCGACTCAGATAAACCCAATCCATAGTGATTAAAAAGGGAAAGATCAAGGCGTGGGTAACACAAATGGATGAGGTCGATAGTGCATAACAAAGATAAACCAAGTTTACAATACTTGTTGGTTCCATGGTAGGATTGTCTTGAATAGTCATCAATCAGATAATTACTATGCAAGGTCTCATGAGCAAACAACGCATCATTAGTGAAAGTCACTTAGAGTGAAAGACACAAACCATTAGAAGATATATATATATATATGGAAGTTGTTGCTTTATGGATACAGGGGCCTTAAGATTGAGGCCATCGTATGAGATGGATTATTGGGTTCGTTGTATTGTCAATGATTTTTTATTCAAAAAGAATAGTTGTAGACAACAGGTTCATTCTTACGTTCCATCATAAAAGTGCACTATGCCAAGGATTGTGAAATACAGGGAATGGAGTTAATCATTGGGCCTCGATTAGTCATGTTTCCTCATGTGTTACTTTTGTGATAATTAAATGATCAAGGGCATGTTGTGTGCTTAGGTCTTAGGTCATTTACGTTGAAATTATAATCCTTTTCTTTACAAATCCTGCAAAGGTGGCGGTTCACAAGAATACAAGTGATGGTTTGGTTAAATGTGGGATTGTAGATAGAGGTGAATACGCCCATTTGAGTTTGTGCAAACCATGAACAATGTTGACCCAAGGACTTACAAGTAGATTCACTGCATCATGAAGTTTACAGAGTCATAATTGCCTAGTTCATAAAATTTGAGCACATAAGAATTTCCCAAAGGAAAAGATCTCAAGAAATCCAAGCGCTCTCAGATTCTCCGAAGAAAGTGACATTCAAAAATTTCTTAAGTGGTCAAATTCCCCGAGATTGAAAATCTGTGAGCCTTCAAAAATCCTGAAGGATGGATTGTTAGAGGGAGGTATGCACGATATTATGAAGGATCGGCTCAACACAATATTTGATCACGTTTCTAATATCTACTACAGGTGGTTCAAGAATCATGGATAGTCCTTCCCTGAGGTGTGTTAAATCAGAAGTGAATGAAATTTATTATAATTAATGGAGGGAGGTTTGTTCATGTAGATCATAATATTAAATGAAACCTCCATTTTTTGAAAGGAATCAATGGTATCAGGATGCTATTGTGGCATTTTAACTAGGCTACCCATGGATCATTGTGGGGTGGTAATCATTTGTATGGATCGAAATATATCAAAATTGCCACCATCTCCCTCACTTGCTTGACCATCATAAAATCATGAAGATAGAAGACTCGGGTATTCTTTAGCTTGAGGGAGTCCACAAAGATTATCATAAGAATGAGGATTTCACTGCAATTTGAAACCCATGCAATGATGGGATGGCAGCATGAATAACATGGAAGTGATGCTTTATAGTTCAAATCCTTAAAGGATGAGAGTATGCGAAATCATGGCAAATGATAGTATAACCAGAGGCCTTGAGGTGGTGGGTACTTCTCAATAAAAGATTGCAAAGTATGATCACACAACTAATTCAAAATGGAATGACCATGTTTGACATGATAAATGCATCATTTTGTTGAGGTTGCATTCGAAGTTCATCGCAGTCGAGTATGATTATGAAGAGGAGCTGAGATAATGAATAAAGACGTGATCTCTAGGTTGAATATTTAATATGCGGTATGAAGTGGAAATTGATTAAAGAAGAATCCATTCAACATATACAAGAAGGATTTGTGGCCTTCATATATCAAAAGGAAATGACTTGATTGCACTCTAAGAAAAATTTAGAACTAAGATAAAATGTGGACAACGATAAATTTGTGAATGATGAACGATGAAGTGTAGGATTCTCATAAGATTCTAAAGCTTGGGATGTGCTAGAAATGGTTGAGGAGAGCTGGTTCTATGAAGGGTGTGGCTGACTTGTCCGCACACTAGAGAGAGTATTCAGGTTATGGGATTTTAAGGGAAATGTTGATACATATGAGGAATTGTTTATACAAAAAGAAAATGAAGGTATTGTCATTGCTAATTGCAGGGTGAGGGTTTGTGTATGGTATCACAAAATCCAGAACAAGTGACAATACCTGGGAGTGTTTCTAGCGATGATTTGTGGTTTCAGGAATTCCATGCCTCCATGGATTCCACGAGGCTGCTAAAATATCGAAAGGACATGTTCCAAACCAGTTAAGTGAAAGAAGGATGTGGTATAGTTAGGTCGAGGCATATCGTTCTTACTCTTACAAATGGTGCATAATGAGGAAGTTTCAAGGCATTATGAAGATTTCAAAAGATGAATGAAGAACCACATTGAGTCTGCGGACTAAGTTCTCCATCAAATAGATAGATGAACAAAGTAATGGTAGATTATGGAAGTAGCCTCATGTTAAAATTGTTAGGTGGGGAATATGGTATACCAAAAGGATTCAAATGGGTTATAAGAGCTAGTTATTCGTAGAAATTGTGCACAGATGGAAACTTGAGCTGCTCGTTCATTATGGTGCAATGCCACATTTTCCACATGGGCTTATCTTGATGAGGATTTTTGTGGATAGATTTACATTTTTTTTTTTACTTCTCATCATGGATAATGTAGTTACTAATATTTGGTCTCATGATATATTCAATTTGATTAAAGATAAGTCCCTTATTATTTAATGATAATCCTTGTCTTCATTGGATTCTTCTTGCAAAACCTAAGGGACCTTTTTTTTATTATGTTTTGTGTAGGTCTTGCAAACTAAATTTAGGGGCAGGAAATACAAGATTTGAAGGATGGGATCCCATGTTGACACATTAATTGAGGAGAACCAGTGCAAGACCAACATATGGATACGTGCCTAATTTGTTGCTAGAAATATTTTTAATTGCAATTCAATAAATTAAATATAGTGCTTACTTATGAATCTGTGTCAAAGTTGTGCCAATTGGAGAAGTTTTCTAGAGAATGCTTGCAAAATGTGAAGCCATTTTATTTCTCCAATCTAGATTTTCATTAATGTCAAGGTGGCAGAGTCCTATTTTCTCATTACTCCAGATTTGTAACTAATTTGATCTCATTGGATGATGATGTATCCATAATTGTCAAATTGTAATGTAACAACTTGATGCTTCTAGAAGTGCAATTGCAGCCACTAGATGAATTAAATCATGGCCATTGATTCAAAATGTAATTTTCTATAAAAGGCCAGTGCCTTCTCATTTGTAAGAGGTTAGACGGGGTTAGATTTTAGGGGTTAGAAGGCCAAAATTGGCAAGTAGATTTCAGAAATTAGATGTAGGAGAGGAGAGAGCAAGAGGACTATTATGTAAATTCTAGAGAAATTAATGCAATTGGATTGTTGATTTGTCAAGCTTTGTGTTACACTTTGATAGTTTATGGTTTCTTGTTCTTGATTCTCAATGTTAGATGGTAGATTTCAGTTCTTTTGCAATAATGGTAAAATGTGAATGATGTTTGATTGATCTTCGGTCCATACTTTTAGCAATTTGTTGATTGTAAGTTGTTGTGTAAAGTTAGTCTAGGCCTTATTTTGTGCTAAGTTCAATTGCGGATTCTTTTTTACATGTCACCAGTTATTGGGTATGTGGATGAATATTCATAGTTTGAAAATCTTTAGTTTCCTTAGAAGATTGCACCATTTCTGCAAAGTTGTGGTCTTCTCCTTGATCAAGCAGAGATTTTTTTTATTAGGGATCTGTCCATTTATAACATTCATCATTGTTGTGATTTATCTTAGGAGTTAGTTTAGAATCTCTCTCAACCCTTCTCTTTTTCTCTTTCTTTATATCTAGGTTAGTTTTAGGATTGAAAGCATCACCATATTGTTACATCTGATGAAAGCACTTCCAACATTGTTCATTTGTAAGGCCCCTTGTGATTACCAACAATTTCACATTACCTATGAGTTGTTTCACTGCATTTGTCAAGACCTAACATTAGAGACCTTGGGGTTATCTCTTGAGGCTTGCTGATAGAGATTTACCTTACAAGAGAGATAGAATATCACATTCTATCTGAGTTGTTGCAATGTAGAAAACACCATCAACAGGTACCATTAAAATTCATTAGTTCACAAGGGCCCAAGAATTAATGTGAATGTGTCATCCACATTGTAACGCTAAATCAAGGAAACATTAAGCCAAAATCACAAGGAGGGCCCAAACAAGCCAGAAAAAGTAGAAGGGTTACTTTTTCAGTGACTCCATCTAGCTCCCACTTTAGTGAGAGGATGAACTTGCTTGAAAATCACACTAAAGTAGACCAACACTCATCAAGAGGGGTCCAAGTGTACCAATGCCAATAAGATGAGATGACAATCAAGAGGGGTGATCAAGCCCCTAGGATCAAGATCCCATGACAAACCAACATGGGCACAAAAGAAAACACATGAGAATGATATAAAGAACAACAACAAGGCACAATCATGCACTATCAAAGATGAAAAGAGAAAAGGTAAAAAGATAAAAGATTCGGATCAAGCTTCAACCATTTTTCCATCACGATGTGGATCATATCTAGGATGTTTTTTTTCTGAAAGATGGATACTCACTCTAAGGCGACGAAACTCCTGGTTGTCTGTTAGGTGAGAAGTCCAAAAAGGTGAGAAACGTACACTCATGGTTGGTATGCACTCACACACACACGCAAGTGACTATGGGGAAATTCATGCCTCGGTCAGGCTTCCTACTCAAACCATACCAAAATTTATGCCTCCTGATAACTTTGATAAGGCACCACACAAAAATGTCTTTTTAGCTTCATGAGGCAAGAAAATTGTGTATGCTTGGAGCTCATGAACAAGCAAGATGGCTGCACAGGCATGCAAGCTATGTTATGCAAGGTGGTCATATATGCAAAATTCCAAATAGGAAATGTTCAAAGGAGTCTTGCTTAGTTCATATGAGGTATTAACTTAGGAAACATCATGCCTAATGTCTCCAAGAGAGGACCAATCAAAGAATAGAAAATTCACAACTTAGGGGATGTAGTGTGTCACATCAAGCAACTAAGAGGAATGCAATATGCTAAGAGAGATCACTCTCATGAAGGACATCACACCTAATGTCATCCAAAAAGTGACAAACACATCGTATGAAGTAATAAAACTATACCATGAACCAAAAAAAGAAAAATGCAACAAACTAATGCCAATGTATGCCCCCACTTTAAAGGAATTGCTAAACAACATACTATGGGAAATTACTTTAAAGTAGAAAATGATAAATGCAAATAGAAAAAACATGAGAGCTAACTTGGAAAGAACTATACCAAGTCATATGTTTCCAAGTAAAGCTACGTCATGTATGTTCTTTACTGCAATGTTTTTAGAGAGCTCAGAACTTTCATCATTCCCCAAATACATAGAACTAGAAGAATGACACAAAGAGAGTGAAAACAAAGAAATAAAATTTAGATCAACATGGAAGAAACACGAATGGCTTGATGCCTTGCATCATCCCCAAAAGGAAAACACAAGACAAAGAAAATAAATAAAGAAAAAATTAAAAGAAAAGCTTTTGGGTCAACATGGAAAAGGCATAAATGTCTTGATGCCTTGCGTCATCCCCAAAAGGAAAACACAAGACAAGCAAAAGAGATAAAAAGTGAAATAAATATTTATGACATAGAGAAGAATGAAGGTACAAATAGAGGAATGTCACAAAGAGAGAGAGAGAACATCAAGCAGAATGTCACAGGGGATCACATTATGCACATGCAATCACACAAAAGAAAATGAAAAATAAAGAAATAATGAAAATGACTAGTAAGGCACAAGCAAGTCAACCTATGAGTAGGTCATCCGCCTCCTAGTCCCAGTCTATATAAGCAGAAGGTAGATAATGAACTGAAGGGATAAAGACAAATGCATTACTAGGACAAGGCTATCTAATTCTTGCCTCCACTGAGTGCGAGACAAGGTAGGTGATGGGAAAGGGTCATGTAATAGTGAGAATAGAATATTCTACAACTATTACATGACAAGGGGTGGAGAAATATTATGCTATACAATCACTCGATGGAAATCATTGCCATCGAAGTGAAATTTTTTCAATACTAACTTCAATGCACGACACTCATCAGTGATATGTCCAAGAGTGTTGTGGTATCAACAATGTGGAACTTTTTCATCTTTAGGATATAGTATGAGTGTTTTTCTTTGGTGGTAATGTGATTAGTTTCTTGTTTAAAATTATTTGTAATTTCCTTTCACTTTTAGGCGGTGGATGAGGGGGTTGTAGTTTTTGTAATTTATAAGGTCAATTTGCATTTACTTGATTCACTAACTTCTCAAGTTGAACATGGAGGAGGAGGATCTAAGGTGATCCTATCATCCTTGTTATTGTTATGATATATTGGTTGTTCATTAGGAAGAAGGAGATTCATATCGGGAGGAGAATCTAAGATCACCATGCCATCACTACGAAGCCTTAAATATTCTCTAGGAGGTCTTATGTTGCGAGGGGGATCTTGATATCCTAACCCTTTTGTGTTTTCATTGGTTGATATTTTCTCTAGGAATTGATGAATGTTATGTTCACTTGTTGTATTGCATCCTTGTTTTCTAAAGATTGTGAATCATTTTCCATATGTTTCTTCTAGATTGATTGAAGTGTTTGTTACTTTGTTATCATAAAATGATTGGGTATTTTCTTGCTTAGAGGAACTAGGTTCACCAATTGTAGGGAACTTAGGTTCAACTTTTTTTTTAGGATGTAAGTAACTAAACATCTCAAGAGGTGGTATCATAGGGTGACTTGGTTGTGTCATGGATGGATAAAAGGATGTGTTAGCTTCAAGGTTGTTAAGAAAATCATTTAGGAACTTATTCATGTTTTCATCATCTTCTCCAATGATGTCAACATCATGAGGAGGACATGCATTAGGAGTTGAAGGAGCATACATGATTTCAATTTCGTTAGGGTCATTTCTAAAAGCACAACTTCACACATCCACTAAGGACTTTAATGACATCCAAAGCTTGCTAAAGCACATATCCATGATGCAAATTTTAGATTCTAAAATATTCAACAATTTGAAATGAAATGCAATTATGAATTTAAGCAATGCACAAAATGAAGTAATTGAAACTAGATGCAATGAATTGGATGAATGAAAAAATCTATAAAATGAAACTGAAAGGTACTAACAGAAAATAGGAACTCAGAAAATGAACTGTAAATCTAGAAAATGTAGTGTAGTATATGCAGAGGGACTGATTCACCCAAGGTGGCGAATGAGTCCCAAGGATGTTTTTTTTCAAAATTTTAAGAAATTTTCAATTGAATTTTATGCTTTTTATGTTTTCTAATCTATGTTTGAGATGAAAATGTAGATTTTGACTGATTTTCAATGAAATTGGATGAAAAAATGCAAACTAAATGAGCTTTTAATAATGCAAAATTAGAAACCCTAGAATGCAAATTAACCAATGCAAATCTTAATGCAATGTTAATACAAGCTCAATCTAGAATGAAAATACACTCCAAATCAGAATTATGATGTTCTAAGGGAAAGTTCACCAAAATGGAACCAAAGAAAATGGGGGGCAGGTTGATTAAGTGCTATCACACCTTCTTTCAAAGGTATTCCACTCAAGTATAACCATAGAGATCTTAATGCAAAAGAGAAAGAGATCTTGCAATAGGGCTTTCCTAGGAACTGAATATGATATAATGAGGGGTTCACCACCAAGTGTAAACTTGGAAAAGAAAATGAAATGCAAGACATAATGCAAAACCCTAATTGAATGCAAACTAACACTAGATGAGGTCTAGAAGAGTGAAAAAACAACACAAAAAACTGTAAAATGGAAAGTGTGCACCTGGGAATCTGGAGAAGGCTGAATGGAGGTCTAGAATTCTAGGAAAAAAAAATTACTACTGACTGGGACTCATTCGCCAAGCTATGTGAATTAGTCCAGTTTTTGGGAAAATGTGTTGGCATAGAAATCTGCCAAAAGGGTATCCAAATTGCAAAATCATGGAAAAATGACAGGAACTAGGACTCATTCGCCAGAAGTGGCGAATGAGTCCAGTTGGGATTTTCTAAAGCTTCAAAAGTTGATTTTGCTCTTCTCTGTCTGCTCTATCTTTCCTGACTGGTTTCTTGATCTGACTCTCTGATTTGCAATCTATAGGTGATCTCCAATGTTCTCCAAGGCTTGATGACAACTTTGAAAACTTTGACTACTTGACAACTTTTCTCCAATTTTGCTCCTTATGAAATATACAACCTAGACCTGCAAATCACACACAAAGGAGAGGGAAAAATGTTGTGGGGTTAGTGAATAGGGGTTTACCTTGTTGGTAATTAAACCTTGAAATGAAAGAAAATATGAATGTAGAATGATGAATGAACAAAAGAAAATGTTGCAACTCACCAAACCCTAGTAATAATGTGTTACAAATATGCTTGAAATGGCTACAATGGATGTGGTTCTTGACTATTGCTTGAATGATGTTGATCTTGGATGAAACACTTGCTTGAATCATAAAACCTACATCACAATTGTTAGCACAATAACAAACATGATGGATGAAATTTTTAACATGATGATTGACACTTTAATGCTACTCTAAAATGCTTGATAATCTACCCTTGAATGCTCTTGTGAATGCTCAAATGCTCTAGTGGACACTCTTGAATGCTAGGTGTGAATATGAGTGAAAGAACCTTGTATTTATACTTAATTATGCAAGAATTCCTGAAATAGAATAAAATCCCACTAGATATTTGAATTAAATTTGATTTTGGTCCACATGGGACTCATTCACCTAAGGTGGCAAATGAGTCCCATCAAACATAATATATGGGACCAAAAACCAAAAGTGCTTAGAAATGTGTGAAAACCAGTTTGGGGCCAAAATATCCAGTGGGACCCATTCGCCCAAGGTTGTGAATGAGTCCTAGATCACTAAATTTGGGCCATACAATCCAAAAACACCTGAATTATGATTGGCGTTGGGATTATCCTAAAAAACGATGCAATAAATGAGGCTTGTGGATGTAAAATAGGGCCAATTAAGGCATAAGAAAGCCCAATTATTAATGACAAGCCTAGAGGAATGTGAAAGTGTGCTACAACACTTTACAACACTCCAAATAAGGCAAGATTAAGGTTTATTTTGATTAAAAAGAGGTTTATTTTGATAAAACCCTAGAAAAGTGTGAAAGTGAATTACAACACTTCACAACACTTTAGCAAGGTACCATTAAAATCCATTAGTTCAGAAGGTCCCAAGAATTAATGTGAATGTGTCATCCACATTGCAACAATAAATCAAGGCAACATTAAGCCAAAATCACAAGGAGGGCCCAAACAAGCCAGAAAAGTAGAAGGGTTACTTTTTCAGTGACTCCAATTACAAATCAAAATTTGGGGTGTAACATATCTCCCCCCATAAGGATCATCGTCCCTTATGATTCAGTGTATTACAATAAGATCATAAAATATTTTTTTTCTTAACTAATGAAAAGTAGTAAATAAATGAGGAAACTTTTAATCAAATGCATTGTAATCCTCCCAATTGGAATTTCCCTCTGTATACTAGTCCCACTGGACCTTGTATTGAGTAACCTCTCTATTATGCAAGTGGAGCTTGCGTAATTTGAGCACCTTGAGAGGCTCAATCATTACCACTCCTGGATCTTGTACTTGTAGTGCATTCTAGTCAAGTGTATGCTATAAACTAGTTATATACTTCTTAAGATATAAAACATGAAACACATTATGCATCCTAGCAAGAGCTGGAGGTAGAGCAATTTTATAGGAAACTAGATTAATCACTTCAAGAACTTGGAAGGGAGCCACAAATCTAGGGGCTAGTTTGGATGAATTTCCAAACTTTATGGAACTATTCTGAGGCTTGACCCTCAAAAGAATTTTTTCTCGAACTAAGAATTGTCTTGGTGTATGCTTGGCATTAGCATAATTTTTTGTCTATCATTTTTTTCTGCCAATATTTTCCTGATCAACTTGATCTACTCCTCCATTTATGATAACATTTCTCATCCAGGCTAATCGTAGATCCTCTAGCTTATCCTAGCTTATAGGATTTTGACGCTTTATTCCATATAATACTCAAATAGAGCCATCTTTATTGCAAAATAATGGGATTTATTCTATGTGGAAGTTAGTCCTCCAACTTATATTGTTGGTCGATGCAATACATCCTTAACAAATATTCAATTACTTGGTTTACCCTTTATGTCTGATAATTTGTCTCAGGGTGATAGGATGAGCTTATATTGAGTTGAATTCTAAGTGATGAAAATAAGTTTTTCCAAAACCTCAATGTCATGTGCACATCTCTATTTGAGATGATCTTCCCAAGAACTATATGAAATTTAAACACTTCTTGAACAAAATTACGAGCTATTATTGGTGCTCTGTCCATTAAATTTATAGGAGTAAAATAAGATACCTTGGTGAGTTTATCCACCACTACTAAAATAGAATTATGTCTATTTTGAGACATGGGAAGACCTTGCACAAATTCCATACTAATGACTTGTCATTTCCACTCTAGAATTTCATGAGGATACAAAATTTCTATCAAGTGATGATGTTCAATCTTTACTCTCTGGCATTCTAGATATCCTGCTACAAATCTTGCAACGCCACTCTTCATTCCTTTCCAAAAATAAATTAGTTTTACATCAACAATGAGTTTTTAACTCCTGGGTGTCTTAAATATGGTGTAAAATGAACTTCTTTCCACATAATATTTCTTAACTCCTCATAGTTTGGAACATACATTCTTCCCCTGAACCTTAAAATTCTATCTGGCACAAAATAGAACTTGACATACCTCGAATCTTGAGGATTGGCTAAGAGAGCTTGCTTAACTTGCTCATAATATTCATCTCCCATAGACTTTTGTAAAACTTGGTCTTTAAAATTTGAATGAATCGAGACCATTGAGGATTATGTCTCCCCTAAATCAAAGCATCCACCACTCAATTTCATTTTCCTTTGATATATTTTTTCTCAAAACATAATCAAATATCAATTCCAATCATCTTCTTTGTCAAGAATTGTGATGTTGTTGGGAGAATAAGTACTTAAGACCCCGATAGTCTAACCTAAGCTCAAAAGTCTTTCCCAACAAATAGTGTCACCATATTTCCAAAGCATGAACAAGTGTTGCCAATTATAGGTCATGAGGAGCATAATTCTACTCATATGACTTTAACTTTATCGATTCATAGGCTATCAATCACCCTTCTTCTATAAGCACTCCACCAATTGCTTCCCTTGAAGCGTTGGTGATTACAACAAACTAGCCTTTCAGATTAGGAACATTCAATATTGGAGCCATAGTCAACTTCTCTTTAAGTTGATTGAATGCCTCTTGACATTTTTCTGACCAATCAAAGCATTTTCCTTTTATCTACAAACAAGTGATGGGGTGAGTGATTCTAGAAAAGTTTGACACAATTTTTATAATAACCTACTAACCCCATAAAATTGTGCACTTCATGCACATTTTTTGGTGTTGGACATTCAAGAATGTTATCTTCAATGGATCTACTATCATTCCTTCTACTAAAATTACATGACCCATATATTATAATTATTTTTGAAAGAACATATATTTAGAGAGCTTCCCATACAATTTGTGTTATCTTAGGTGTTGTAGAGAAAATTTCAAGTGCTAGAAATGTTCTTCCTCGTTCTTAGAATATATAAGAATATCATCTAAAAAAACCAAAACAAACCTATCCAAACAATCTCTAAAGACACTATTCATCAGATTTATGAATGTTGCTAGGGCATTCGTAAGTCCAAAAGGAAAGACTATGAATTTGTAGTGTCCATACCTTGTTTTGAAAGTTTTTTAATGAATATCTTCATCTTTCAATATTAACTAATGATATCTAGATTGTAAATCGATCTTTGAGAATACTGCTACTCCACACACTTGATAAAAAATATCATCAATATGCGGTAAAGGATATTTATTCTATATTGTTGCCTTATTAAGCATATGATAATCTATGCATAAGTGTAAAGTACCATCCTTTTTGACAAAGATTACTAACGTTCCCCATGGTGAAAAAATGGGTCTAATTAATCCTTTTGACAACAATTCTTGCAATTGATCCTTTATTTCTATCAACTCCATAGTGGTCATATGATATGGTGCTTTTGATATTGATTCTAAACTAGGAAGTATATCAATAGAGAAATCAATAGCTCTTTTTAGGGGTAGTCCAAGGAATTCATGTGGATTTAAACATGATGAAAATCTTGAAGAAATGGATAGTTCTCCATAGCATATTCTCTTTGATCCTTAATACCTTCTTCTTCAATCCCTTGGGGTTTTTGAGACTCACAATACATTAGATCATCTCGAAAGATAAACTCTTTGAGTTCTTCTAGCTTCTCCATCTTGATCGCATAAATTTGACATCCTTTTTGCTTGGCCCTTTTGAGTTGTATGGTAGAGATCTACCTAATCTTGACTTCTCTTGGAGTGCCTTGAAGGAAGACCTTGATTCCTAAGCCATCTATTATTTTTGCAAAAAATTATACCTTAGCCCTATCCATTCACAACCAATTTATTCCTAAGAAAACACCATAGAAACCTGAAGATGACAGATATAGGTTCACTTTGGTTGAAAAAGTTGGAAGGTTAGCTCTGGTTTCAAACAAGCATTGCTCTACCTGAGATTTTATCTGGTTAGCATATTCAATTGACCAAGGTTTATCCATAAATCTAAATTTTCTAGGAAATTTATTTAACACTTTTGGTGCAATAAAACTTTTTGTTGCACCAATATCATGTAAGGAAAGCTAAGGTATGGAACTAACTCTCCTAACGTCAAAACCTCAGGGAAGAATGCAGAGATGCTTTTAAAATTTTCAATTACAGTCCAATTAAGATACACTTGAAAGAAATAACAGAAACAGAGAAATGAACATACACACATGAACACCAGATTTACGTGGGAAAACCCTTATGGGAGAAAAACCCACCACACCAAGAAAAACCCCTTTGTATTACAGTAATGAAATTACATACAGAGTACGGGCTTCACTCTCTGATGCCAATTTACAACAACATAAGTCCTTGATCAACCTTGTACAGAACATTCAAGATACAATGATCTCTAAATCAAATTCTCACTGATCACACATCGAACTATTCATCCAACTGTTACCGAACCGATCATCATCTTCAATTCCTGAGTATATCCATGTCACTCCTGTTTGTTGAACTTCCTTACAGAAACGGCCATAACAATTCAACTGCTAGCAGTTCCCATTCTGCTCCCTGATTGGTCGAAGACACACCACGTAGGACAGTCTTCCAATCGGTCAATAATGTTCAACCTGTATCGCATGTCGGTGAGACACTAACCGTGTCTCCCCAATGCCACAAAGCCCAACCATCGATATCGCCAAGAGTCATCACCTTCGGCAAGAGGTTACACCGAGTCCAAAAGCAGTCGCTCAGACTTCCCCTTGTCACCAAGACATCATACCGATAACCACCACATGTAGCGCTATTCAGCAAGACTATTGCTATTTGGTGAGAGGTCATACTGATGTTCAAAAGGTCACATAGACATCAGCATTCCCATTGGCGAGACAATCGCTATTCACCAAGAGAACATACCGATGTTCAAAAGTCACATCGACACCAGTATTCCCATCGACGAGACTTACACTGTCGCTGAGACATTATACCGTAGCATCCATGTTACTCCAATGACTCCAAGTGTAACACTATCGGTGAGACATACCATCTATCACCAAGATTTCTTACCGAAGCCTCCAAGTTACCCTGAGTCCACCTTTCGCCAGGAGTCTCACCGAAGACATCCGATAATAAACATACGCAGCAATGTCGGCAATCTCTCGCTAAGACTTCATACCGAAAGCAAACCTTTCGGCCAAGAGTCTCCCTGATAACTGTAGTCGCCATGAGTCTCCCCGACATCCGCTAGGAATCAAACCATCGACAAGACCAACCCACTTGGCAGAGGGTTACAACAAACACAACAAGTCATAGCGATAGCTCCAGTCAGCAAGACAACAACAAGGTCTTGGCGACCTGAGAATTCCACAAGGTTGCACAACTGTTAGTTGGCTAGACAGAAAAGATGTCACACCGACTTGGCTCTTTCGGAGGTTCCATCCTGTGAGATTGAGACACACAATTCCAACAATCTCCCACTTGATGAAGATCACATAGGCACCTCCAGAGCACAACAAAACTACTGAAATTCATGGGCAGTGAGGCCCATTGAACTGGCACACCACCTAAATTTGTCTATGCTCACTAGCTTTGTCAATGCATCTACAACATTCTCTAGAGTATCCACTTTTTCTAAAGAGAATTTTCCATCCTCCACCATATCTCATACAAAATGATATTGTACATCTATATGTTTCGTCCTGGCATGGAAAGTACGATTCTTTCCCAAACAAATAGCACTCTGACTGTCACAGTAAATTATTATTTGCCCTGCATCAAAACCAATGTTAGAATACAAACGTTTTAACTAGATTGCTTCTTTATAGGCGTGTGTTGCTGCCATGTATTCTGCCTCTATAGTGGACAAAGCAACTACAGCCTGCTACTTACTCATCCAACTAACTGCACCACCATTCAACATGAAAATATATCCAATGGTGGATCTTCTGCTATCAATGTCCCCTGCCCAATCAAAATCCACATAGCCTCGAATACTGAGAGTCCTTTGTGATTCAACCAAGTTCCCATGGTAAGACAAAGCATATTCTGAAGTGCCCTTTAAATATCTGAATACTCTTTTCACAGCATCCCAATGTGTCCTTCCAGGATTAGCCATAAATCGACTAAGTACTCCCACTGCTTGAGCAATCTCTGGCCTTGTACAGGCCATTGTGTACATTAGTTTGCCAACCACACTAGCATAAGGTACACTGGTCATGTCCTCCATCTCAGTAGGATATTTTGGACAATCTTCAACAAAAAACTTCATTCCCTGCAAAACTGAAACAACTAGCTACTTGCAATCGTCATACAAAATCTCTCTAGAACAGTCTTTTATACTTACTCTGACGAGCCAAATTTTTCTACTCTTCCTGTCCCTAGTTATTTCCATTCCGAATATACCTTGCTGCACCAAGATCTTTCATTTTGAACTTTGCGACAACTAAGACTTAAGATCATAAATCATTAACTTACTATTGCCTATGAACAACATATCATCAACATAGAGAGCAATAATAAGAACTTGATCACTTTCAGCTTTGTAATACACACAATGATTAGATTTTGATCTTACAAATCCCAATGACAAAACAAACGTGTCAAACTTCGTACCACATTCTAGGAGACTGCTTTAATCCATACGAGATTTTTCAACTTGCAAACCAATCTTTCTTTACCTTTCTCCACAAAGTGCTCAGCGACATATAAATTTCTTCTTCAAGATCACCATGAAGAAATGTTGTCTTCACATCCATCTGTTCAACCTCTAAGTCATACGCTGCTGCAAGTGACAAAGAAATCTAATGGATGTCGCTTAGCTCAGGAGAAAAATTTCTCCATAATCAATTCCCTCTACCTGGGAATAACCCTTTGCAACCAACCTCGCCTTGTACTTTTCCACACTACCATCCAAACCTATTTTCTTTTTAAATACCCATTTGCAGCCAACAACTTTTCGGCCTTTAGGCAAGGGCACCAAACTCCATGTATAATTATTTTCTAATGATGTCATTTCTTCATTCATGGCTTCCAACCAAGAGTTTGAATCAGACATTCTAAATGCCTCTTTCACAGTCCTAGGCTCATCAGTGCTAGAAATTAAAGCATAGGCACAAGTAGAATCTATCAAAGAAAACTCATACCTATCAGGTTGCTTTCTTTCACGAGTTGACCTCCTCACTTGCTAAGGCTGAGGTTGTTCTTCTTCATCAGAACTCTCAGAACTATTTGAGCTCTCCTCAGTTTCAGGTACATTTTGGATTTTCAATTCCTCTTTATCTGGTGTCGGAGGAATTTCAACTACATCCTTTTTGTTGTCTGATTTTGTCTCTGACTGCAGATCTAAGGTAGAAGGCTTCATCTCACGAAAGATAACACTTCTAATGTATAGAACTTTCTCCATATCAGGATTCCAAAGCTTCTATCCTTTTATGCTAGCACTATAACCAATAAAAATACATTTGACAGCCTTGTTTTCCAATTTAGATCTTTTCTCATACAACACATATGCATATGCCTCACAGCCAAAAACACGAATATGTCTTAAAGAGGGCTTCTTACTAGACCATGCTTCCAAAGGTGTTTTCTCAACAAGAGCAGAATTAGGAGAACGGTTTATCAAGCAACATGATGTAGCAACTGCCTCAGCCCAAAACTTCTCCTCCAAGCCAGCACTGTTCAGCATATTTCGTGCTCTTTCCATCACTGTCTGTTGAACCTTTCTGCAACTCCATTTTGCTGCGGAGTGTAAGGTGTAGTTTTATGTCTTTTAATCCCATGATCTTTACAGTACCTCTCAAAATCATTAGAACAAAATTCACGCCATTATCAGTCCTTAAACATTTTATTTTTCTTCTAGTCTGATTTTCTACAAGGTTCTTAAATTCCTTAAACCGACTGAACACTTCTGATTTACTTTTCAAAAAATAAACAAATTCTCTTCTTGAATAATCATCAATGAACGATACATAGTACCTTGACTTAGACAAAGAAGAGACATTCACTGGACCAAAAACATCAGAATGTATATAATCAAGCAAACCAGAAGATTTGTGAGGACTGGAATAAAATGGAACTTGGTACTGTTTACCATATATACAATGTTCACAAAATTTGAATTCAAGGTTACAATCTTCAAGCCCCTCAACCAGGTTTTTATTCTTCAAGGTTTTTAAACCTTTCTCTTCAATGTGGCCTAGCCTATGATGCCAGAGCATAGTCTTTTCTGCTGGAAGTTTAACTTCCATAGAGTTTACACTATCAAGAAATTTTTCCTCTTTTCCCCCATGAGTAGCTTTCTGTGACTTGGCAGAGACACTATTGCATTGCACGCATGTGCATCAAGCTTATACAAGGTACCAATATGAGCACCTCTTGCTAGCACCATAGAGCCTCTAGTCATCTTGCAACCATTTCCAAAGAACATGAATTGCACTCCAATATCATTCAACATACTAACAGAAAGTAGATTTCAAGCCAGACCTGGTATATGCATTACATCATTGATTCCCTTCACTCTTCCATCAGGGAATTGAATTCTGACTCTTCCACGACCAACAATTTCCAAAGATGAAGCACTTGCCAAATACACCTTTCCACCATCATATTTTTCATACTTCGTGAACCAGTCTCTATGAGATGTCATGTGGAAAGATTCTCTAGAATCAATCAGTCAGACATCATCTGATGCCTGCGTAGCCAAGGCTGCAATGAAAGCGTCTACATCACTCTAAGAAGAATCATTGTCGAAAGAATACTTCTTCTTCTTCTTCTTTTTCTCCTCTTTACAATCCTTTCGGACATGACCAGGTTGCCCACAATTCAAGCACTTCACCTTGGACTTCTTACTAGGAGACTTTGATCTCCCCTTTGATTTGGATTTGGACTTCTTGTCCTTCCTCTTGCCTTTTTCTTTCGATTTGCCTCTAACAGCAAGAGCCTCCCTCGCCATCTCAGAATATTTCCTTCTCATCTCTTCTGATAACAAAGAAGCAACAACATCTTCCATCTTAAAAGTGGATGTCGTACTCCCAATAGCCATCACCAGGTGATCCCAAGAATCTGGCAAAGAACATAATAATAGCATACAACGATCTTCTTCATCAATCTTCACACCCACAGATGTTAACTATGCAATCAACATGTTGAAAGTGTTCAAGTGATCAACAACGGACCCTCCTTCCTGCATTCTCAAAGAGTACAACTTCTTCCTCAAGAACAATTTATTCACCAAGGACTTGCCCTGATAAATAGCTGTCAATATTTTCCACAAGGAAGATGCAATCTTTTCTTCATGAACATTCAAAGAACAGAGTCTGCTAAACAGAGCCTTATCAACCCCTTTGATTTTCTATCTGCAAGGTCCCAATCCTCTTGCTTCATTCCAAACACAACAATCCAAAGATCATGATCAACCAACAAATATTCCATTTTAAGTTTCCAAACTCAAAATTGTTGCCATTGAATTTCTCAATTTCAATCTTTCCTGACGTGCTTGCCATCTTAACCTGTAATTCGAATTACCAAACTTCTACAAGACTCCCACTGAACAAAAATTGACACAAAAAACCCAACGTACCCACAAGGATAACACAACTGGCCAGGCTCTGATACCACTTGTAAGGAAAGCTAAGATGCGAAACTAACTCTCCTAACGTCAAAACCTCAGGGAAGAATGCAAAGATGCTTTTAAAATTTTCAATTATAGTCCAATTAAGATACACTTGAAAGAAATAACAGAAACAGAGAAATGAACATACACACATGAACACCAGATTTACGTGGGAAAACCCTTATGGGAGAAAAACCCACCACACCAAGAAAAACCCCTTTGTATTACAGTAATGAAATTACATATAGAGTACAGGCTTCACTCTCTGATGCCAATTTACAACATAAATCCTTGATCAACCTTGTACAGAACATTCAAGATACAATGCTCTCTAAATCAAATTCTCACTGATCACACATTGAACTATTCATCCAACTGTTACCGAACCGATCATCATCTTCAATTCCTGAGTATATCCATGTCACTTCTGTCTATTGAACTTCCTTACAGAAATGGCCATAATAGTTCAACTACTAGCGGTTCCCATTCTGCTCCCTGATTGGTCGAAGACACACCACGTAGGATAGTCTTCCAATTGGTCAACAACGTTCAACCTTTGTTGCATGTATGTGAGACACTAACCGTGTCTCCCCGATGCCACAAAGCCCAACCATCGATATCATCCAGAGTCATCACCTTTGGCAAGAGGTTACACTGAGTCCAAAAGCAGTCGCTCAGACTTCCCCTTGTTGCCAAGACATCATACCGATAACCACCACATGTAGCGCTATTCGGTGAGAGGTCATACCGATGTTCAAAAGGTCACATAGACACCAACATTCCCATCAGTGAGACAATCGCTATTCGCCAAGAGAACATACCGATGTTCAAAAGTCTCATTGTCACCAGTATTCCCATCGGCGAGACTTACACTGTCGCTGAGACGTTATACTGTAGCATCCATGTTACTCTGATGACTCCAAGTGTAACACTATCGGCGAGACACACCATCTGTCGCTAAGATTTCTTACCGAAGCCTCCAAGTTACCCCGAGACCACCTTTCGCCAGGAGTCTCACCGAAGACATCCGATAATAAACACACGTAGCAATGTTAGCAATCTGTTGCTAAGACTTCATACCGAAAGCAAACCTTTCGGCCAAGAGTCTCCCCGATAACTACAGTCGCCATGAGTCTCCCCGACATCTGCTAGGAATCAAACCGTCGGAAAGACCAACCCACTCGGCAGAGGGTTACAACGAACACAACAAGTCACAATGATAGCTCCATTCGGCAAGACAACAACAAGGTCTTGGCGACCTAAGAATTCCACAAGGTTGCACAACTGTTAGTTGGCCAGAAAGAAAAGATGTTACACCGACTTGTCTCTTTCAAAGGTTCCAACCTATGAGATTAAAACACACAATTCCAACATATCAATCAAAATAAAAATAAGAACTCCAAATAATGTGCTTGTTGTCTGTATAGGAGTAATTTGGTACTCTTCTTGATGGTTGTCCAAGGCTACATGAATCCTTTACTGAAAGGCTTCTTCCTAGTAGGTAAAGGATTTACTCATTGTTGAGATCCTTAAAATCTTATTTGGACATTGATTTGCATAGTGATCACCTCCACAAGAGAAACATCCTCAAGGAGGTCCTCGCCTTTCAAAAGGATTTCCAAAATTATCTCCATTTATTTTGGGATTGTTGTTATTTTTCTTCTCATTCTTGGACTCATTCTGATTATTCCTGAATCCCTTATCATTTTTCCTCCTCGCTTCCTTCTTATCATTTTTATTCTTAAAAAATACTTAGAATATTGTGGCCGATTATACTTCTTACGATTCTTCTCATGATAAACAAAGATGGACTTCATTTTTTGCTCTTGCTTAATATATTTCTGAAATACTTGATCCATTGTTGTTGGACTTTGCACATCAACTTCTGCCTCCTATTTGGGAATTTAGTCCCATGATGATATTTTAATTTTGAATTTTTCATCCTTATGATACTGGGGTACATACTTTAAGAGATGTGTAAACTTCTCCTAGTACTCAACCACATACAAGTCTCCTTACTATAGTTCTAAAATTCCATAAGCTTCTAATCAAACAAAATTTGAGGTAATCACCTTTTCCTGAAAATGACAACAAACTGATCCCAAGTTAAGATTAAAGAGCTTAATCCCAACTCTATCTTCTTATTCATCACCAGGTGGATGCTTCTCTTGCTAGCTAATAGGCACCCCAAAAATGGTTAAAATTTGGTCCAATTTAGCTATTGGATTGTTAGAAGGGTTTGATACCTCATGAATTCCTCTTGGGTTAATTTGAGTTCGTACCATGTTTGATTTCTAATTCACATCTGAAGTTTATTTTAAGTGTTTAATTAGATCCTCTAATTTTAGCATTTCACTTTAAACAATAAAAATCATTTATAACATTATCTAATCTAGTACAATGTTTTTTGAAAAATAGAAAAACTTTATTATATTATTTTCAGTGGATTCTTAGTACATCCTTATTTAATACAAAACTTCTTTAATTTTATGTGACTATAGGTCACTATCAGATAAAGGTATTTCTTCATGCTCTTCTTCACTATCAAAATCTACCAAGACAAACTTGGAGGGCGGGTGTACTTATAGGTACTCCTCCATCACCTCCTTTCCTATTTTTGGTGCATCATGACCACAACTGAATGACATATCATGATGTGCAAATGGTTTACTTGGTTTAACATAGGGAAGAGGTACTATGATCATCTTTACCACCTCAATTTGTTGTTTCCTTAAATTCAATCAAATATGCTTAAGAGTGTCAGCAAGGGTTTCAAAGTCAGCAAGAGATGCTCCCCTGAGTAGTTGATATTCTATTGGATTTTTACCTCTATAAATGATTCTTTTTTGGCCACTAGGCTAGGCAAGTTCTTGGGTACAAATTTCCTTGCAAATTTCCTTGTTCTTCTTCTTTCCATTCTAACACAAGAACACTTTCAAACATTAGCTAATTGTTAATGGTTGGGATTATTTTTTCATAATGAGATCACAAGTCCATGTGTTACACTCAGTAGTTGTGATACCATATGTAACATACTCAACTTTCAAAACAAGAATTACTTAATGAATTAACTAAAAAGTAATTGTAACTACATGCTAAAAATACGATAGTAATTTTTTTAAACTTTCATATAACATTTGTTTAACATGATCCATAATAAAATAAATACTAAAACTTTGAATTTGTAATGCAACAATTACAATTTGGAAAATAAGATATTCTTCTCTTTATAATACATAGATGAATTGCATTTAAAGTAAGCAAGTTTACAATACATAGTAAGTGTTATAAAGTCTTCCATATTTGAAATTTTGCATTTGTCTCACAAGTCTCAGTGAAGTCATTTGCAAGAGGGAGAGCATCACTTGAGTTCTTTACCTCCAACCACAAACTGACAGTCCCCCCCCCACACATTCCATCTGGAAGTGGCCCTACCCTTCATGAAGAGTATAGACAAAGAAAGCCAACAAATAGATGCCATATGAGTTCTAGTGTTGTGTCCTTCATAACCAATCAACCATACAACTTTAGACAAATTATAACTAAGTATGACCAATCTGACTGGATTATGCAATCTAGAGACCTATGAACTGACTAATGCAAGCATATAATTTTACATTACCTTGGCCAAAGTTTCAAAAAAATATAAACATTGAACCATAGGAAATGTAGTTGTGAGTTCATACACCTCTAACTCGACCTGAAGATGACCTTTCACCTAAGGTTTAATTAACACATGGTTGATTTGTTTGACTATTTGTCTAAATTTTCACAAGGATTTAAGATAAAAAATGTATAATCTTATATGGTTGGTAAACGACTAATATCACATAAACATTTTCTAGAAAATGAACATCCATATTGTGTACTCGCAATATCTTAGACCTTGGCTATTACCACTTGTTCATATGTTGTCATTTATTTCCAAGAGTGAAATACTCTCCTATTTTTATAAACAATACTTTTAAAATTCTTTTACAAGAATAAGTACATAATTACGGTGTTTAAACCTTATTAATACTTCTCAATATAAATATGATTTCTTTCAGTCAAAATATATGTTAAGCTTCAAGCTTATCATACAAATTTATAAACGTATTATAAAATATTGTTTGCATGCCCTTACATACATACATACATACATACATACATATACATATATATATACCATATATGTGTATATATATCAATCTACTTATTTATTTTCCTAAGTAAATAGAATATTTTATTCAACTTACCACAATAGGGTAATAAAACTCTTATTTGTTGTCTTATACAATCCTAAATAGAGAAATTAAATAATTTCATGCACAAGCCTGTAAAATTAGACAACTTTATCTCTAATTTCCTTCAAAAATATTTAATATATAAACTCATATTAACTTTATCAAATCTAAAATTTCATTTGCATATTACCGAAAATAAAAGAATGAAAATAGATTTTGTGTTCATGCCTATATTAATTCTATAATTATGCACTTCCAAATGTTCAATGCACAACTACAATACACTTTTCAAGCTTCTCCAAGTAACCACAACTTTCTTCTAGTTTGAAAACTCTACTCTTACTCTGAAAAACAAAAAGCTCTTCACTTCCAAGACATATGACTTCTCTTCTCCCCTTGCCAACATAAATGAGAATGATCAAAATAATAATGATAATACCTTCTAAAACATGTAACTTCGTCTCAATAACAACCTTCTAATAATAGTAAAACTAAAACTTAAAGGCATGCCAAAGCAATTTAAATGTACACCCTTCCATTATGCCCTCATTCAATGACATTAATATCACTTTAAAAGCCAGGAATATATCCTCTTATGGAGGCCTTTAGTCTTGATGGAGAGCTAAGTTGTTTGTTTTTATTTATTTCCATAACATGTTTTAAATGGCATGTTAACTACCATAACAACTACAGACTTATCATAATAGGCCGCTAGTATTAATGCTAACAATATAATATTATATATATTTATATTCATATTATTCACACACACACACATATATATATATATATATATATATATAATTCATTTAAATAATAATCAAGTAAATTTTTATATTAATCGATCAATCAAAAAGACAATGATGAAACAACATAACACGTTTTTATTACAAAAGACTAGGCCAAAGACCAAATATGATTTAACCTATTCTTATGACTCAACCACACTAGTCAAGACACCAGATAAACTCAATGACAATACTGGGATTACTTACTTGGATTTTATACAAAATCCTCTCTGTGTGTGTGCGTGTTCGACTCAAATTGGCATTAATCCATTTGTTTACCCATGTCTATACTATTCTCTCCAGTGAAACTCTCCCTCTCCACCTGAGAGGGAAAAAATCTTCTCTTGCATTCAACTTGGAAGACCATCCAAACAATTAGTTTGTTAGGAGCCACGATGTCATAATCATTGATTAAAAGTAATAAACACTACAATCAATACATTTTGCATTGCATTATAATTTCATTAAAATATCAACTAACATATAATCATCCATTAATGTCAAAAACTCATTTTTAATGTAAAAGTTAAAAATAATGGCAAATTGAAATTTGGGGTATAACATATATTTCACAAAAGAAAACTAATAATTATATGAAATAGCTTGATATGTCACAAAATATTATGCCTTGGTGAAAAGCATTATAGATTTCTATATGTGGTCTACTAAAGTGTGTGTGATTGTGTACCAAGATTGCATGGAATACTCTAGAGGGAATTTATTGTTTCTTTGGATAATTTGTCTTTTCCTAAGAATCAATGGGATCCATTGCATCTTTGGTAACTTGTGGGAATTGAATGCAAATTTTTTGAAGGTTGTACCATTTTTAATTATTTTCATATTGTTATAGATCTTGACCAACCCATTGTGTACTTTGATGGGTGTGAATAATGGTTGTCTATATGATTTCATCTTTAATAGTTATTCACAAATAATCAAGATCCAAGTTTGAAGTATGTTGGGTTGTTGTTAGCTTAAGAAGATGAGTTTTTTTTAGAAGTTCCATATTCAATATTGGATTTAAACTTGAGTATTGGGGTGGATTGGTCTAACAAATAATCTATCACTAGTTGTATGAAAGATTGTATATAGACTATAATACAAGGGTTGTATAATCTTGTATGGACCCTTAAAGTGCTCCTTTTCAATATGCAACCAAAAAAAATCATTAACTTTGAATTATGAGGGGTTTAGTGCACATCATGGTGCTCTTTGTAATTTTATAAGTTAAGATCTAAGAATTTTTTATACATATTGATGAACACTTTGAAAGTATTATAAAAACTTTAATAATCTATATCAATTTTCCATTCTTGTATGTGTTAATCTATAATAACTTATACATAGTAGTATATGTCTTAGAGGGATATGTTATTGAATACAACACAAGACATATCTAAAAAGTATTATTGTTGCATATATAATTATGTAGAGATATATTGTAAATGTAGGATAGATGTATAGGAGGATACCTTCTCAAGTGAATGAATGTATATGGTTGTAGATGTGTAGTAGTTGTAACAATGTGTGATTTAATATCTTTGTCTAGTTATTTATTTGTGGATAGAAAAGTCAATTTTGGATGAATGGCCAAGATTGAAGATTGACAAATGCCCTTAAGATCAATGACTGAAATTAAATGTGACAACTCACAATTAGGATTAGGGCAAAATTTGAACAAGATTGCATGTGACAAGAAGATAAGAATGGCACGAAAAAAGAAAGAGCTGAAAAATCAAATAATAATAGAAATTATTTGATTTAAAAGGAAAAAGTTGACATTTTGAATTAAAAATTAATTTAATTCAAAAGTGGGGCCATGCAATAGTAAATAATTAATTTCTAATTATTTACTTGGAGAGAAAATTAGAAAGTGGACAATTTTAAATAAATGTTTTTATTTAAAATTAGAAAAAGCCAATGTGGATAATAATTAAACAAATCAAAGAGATTTATTTAATTATAGAAAGACATAAATTAGAAAAAGCTAGAGTGGATAATAATTAAATAAATTATAGAAATTCATTTAATTATAAGAGGACACAAGAAATTAATCACATATTTAAATAAATAGATAAAGTTTATTTATTTAAATAATTGAAGAAGAAATAGTGAACAAGTGATAATTAAATAAAGAATTTATTTAATTATAGAGGGACATAAGACATTAGCCACGTATTTAAATAAAATATAATTAAGGAGGAATAAAAGATATGAATTAATTAAATAATTGAGAATTATTTAATTAATAGTTGAAATTGGACTATAGGACATGATCAAATATTTTAAGAAGACGTTTGACATAGAAGAATGTGGTTTGCAGGTCTAGACCATTTTTATGTGTCTACACTAAGTAGCGGCAAGGTGACCCACCCTTAGAGTTTAGATCCACTACTACAAAAATGGCCTAGGTCAAGTCTAGAACTATGAATCTAATTCAAAGTAAAATTGAAATATAAAAATATTCTAAATCAAATTTATACATGTATAAACCACTCAAAATAATGATTACATTTAAGACATTCTAATAAAAACAAATCAAATAATATAAAAAAACATGATCATAAAGATACACATTCAATGGGACATGAATTATAATTATTATTTAAATTCTATATTCGAATCGGCCTCTTTATTTTAAAGTATTTGAACTATTATTTAGTCTAAAGTCTAATTTGAAAAAGGGTTTCGCAACTACAATCCAAACTAATAAAGGTTCCAAACGAATAAAAACACCCCAAAAAATCAAAATATGACGTAAAATTTAAAAAACAGGCCAAAAACCATCAAATTCCAGGCCTGCTTTCTAACTTTGTTGGATCCACACGCTAAGTATATTATTGTTAATACAAATTTCAAAAATAAAGGGAAAAGAAAAACCAAAAGGAGTTGAGATTTACCAAAGAATTTGGTGGGATCCACGGTTGTAAAATCCAGGCGCCGGCCCAGAAACTGCTCCGCGATCTGAGTTCAATTGCTGGGCTTCCAACATTCTCCGCTCCGAGCAAGTTCAATTCCTGTTTTAACTGCTTGGATTGTTTTTTCCACAAATGCTGTAAAGTATGGGAGAATGACCGACACGTGGATAGTAATCTCCTTTTTTATACACAGTGCAAGAATACCCGTCCATTAACCAGCATTTTGGTGGGGCTTCTTCCATGGCTGTTTCACAGCCTGATATTCTGCCTTGATAAAAGTTAGGGTGGTTGTTGATTAGATCCAGATATTTGGCACATTCTTAATGAGCAGTTAGATTGTTGATTAGATCTGGCTGTTTCACAGACAATCACTCTGAAACTCCTGATGATTATGATGATATATTTGTCCTATGGAGGCTGTTGTTCTGGCTTGTATCTCTCCGGGCTTGAACATTAGTGGCTTTGGAGGATACTTTCCTTTCTGAGTTAGAACCATGGTGGAAGATTGTTGCTCAGATGAGAAATGGGGGATCAAGGACAGATACCCAAAACACCATCATCATCATAAGACGGACTGTAGAAATGATAAAATCAGGTTTAATGGAGGTTCTACTAAACTTGGTAGAAGTGGGGATTCTGTGGGCAGAAGAGTGTTGGTGAAGAGATTTCTGGTCTATATGCTTGTTTTCTGCTGCTGCTTCGTCGTAGCCAGGCAATTCATCGGTATGTGTCATAGTTTCCTGCATCATTCTTTGTTTAAAAATAGATTTCACCAGTGGAACAGAGGGACAGTTTTGAATAAAATCGAAAGATTAAAATTGCAGTGTTTTTTGTTTGGGTATGTTAACATCATTAAACCTGAAAGTGATTTTTTTTGTTCTTTTTTTTTCTGGTCTCCTTGATAGGCCCACTGACCTTTTAGTTTTGAGTACCTGATCAAGTTTCTAAAGAAAAAAAAAACCTGAAATATATGTCTACTACTTCTGTTGGGTTCACAGGGACGTTGTTGTTTTTTCTGATGTTTTACAATTGGCTTGTTCGGTAGTAGATCAGTTAATGATGAACTGACTGTATACTAAAAGTCTTCTACTGTGCTTTCTTACCCCCTTTTACTGACCCATAAATCAACAGACCATAAAATGAAAATCCTCAAACCCAATTACAGGATTTTCTTTTGTTTTGATCCCATAAGTCAATTGGGTACTAAATCAGATGATGGTCTTGCTAACCAAATAAGAAAAGTGTTCTGTCATAGACCTGTTTGCTTCAGGTTATCAATAACAATGAGTTTGTCTGTTTATTTAGTTCTTGCATCTTTTATAATTGCATACTAAAAGCCTTCTACTTTGTGCTTTATTACCCCCATTTTTTTGACCCATAAATCAACAGACCGTAAAATGAAAATCCTCAAACTCAATTACAGGATTTTCTTTTGTTTTGGTCCCATAGGTCAATTGGGTACTAAATCAGATGATGGTATTGCTATCCAAATAAGAAAATTGTTCTTTCATAGATCTGTTTGCTTGAGGTTTTCAATAACAATGAGTTGGTCTGTTTATTCAGTTCTTGCATCTTTTATCATTGCATACTAAAAGCCTTCTACTTTGTGCTTTCTTTACCCCTTTTATCTACCCATAAATCAACAGACCATAAAATGAGAATCCTCAAACTCAATTACAGGATTTTCTTTTGTTTTCATCCCATAGTCAATTGGGTACTAAATCAGATGATGGTATTGCTAACCAAATAAGAAAATTGTTCTGTCATAGACCCGTTTGCTTCAGGTTATCAATAACATTTAGTTGGCCTGTTTATTTAGTTCTTGCATCTTTTATAATTGCATCTGAAAAATATGTGATTTACTGTTGTCAAAATATTTCATTCATGAATTATTAAAAGCTGAATTGATTGGAACGCTGTGCCAAGTCTGAATAGTATTCATATTTAACCTTGAAAGTTTACTTCGGATGGGAATGCCATACATCCTCTTTGACTGGAGGATGCATTATTTTTGGTTTCTGATGCAATTGATTTCTTTGTGTGGCAGATCTGTTTCATCCAAATACAGAAAAACTTCTAACTCAAGCACATCATCCTCAACTCCTCCAAATAAGTAACGTAGTAGAAGAAAGAATTGTGGATAAGGATGATTCTCTATTTGTCCAAGATTTGGCCCTTTTTCCAGATCATGTATTGGTGTTTTTGAGTATATGTAATAAATGTTTTATCCTCCAGAAAGAGGACTGTGAATGTGTATATAGGGAAAGAGGGAGAACCTATAAAGCTCCAGTCATGTCTGTGGATCTGAAAGAAGAAGACTTGCAGATTGTAAGGTGCCCCCATCCCCCAGAGCCAAAGTCTGCACAAGGATATAACTTAACTATAAATCTCAAGAAAAAGGGGTTGTTGGTCCCTTCAAATGCCCGATATTGGAATAACAATTTTAGATGGAAAATGCTGGTTTATGAAGCCCTAATTGAGGAGGACAGTGTAATCCTGTTTGTCAAAGGATTGAACTTGAGAAGTGGCAAGATTTCTGGAACAGATGATCTACTGTGCGTTTTCAGTTCAGATCTGGACAGTAATCTACTGAATGTCAAGGATTTAAAGAAATTGGATGCGCCGGATTTGAAAAACAAGGTTTATAAAACTAAGGTAATAATGGCTGCTCAAGAAGTGATCAGATGTGAGAAGCCTAAGGGCTTAGAAATACAGGGTATGAAGGCTTCTGTATGGCAATTTAGGAGAGGCTTGTTTCCCTCCGTGGCTCGGCCTAAAGATAAAATTATGAAGAATGCAAAAGCTATGAAAATATTCAGGCCTCTGCATAAGGTCTGTGCTTGCACAATGATTTGGAATCAAGCTTCGTTTCTGAGAGAATGGATTATGTACCATGGATATCTGGGTATCCAGAGATGGTTTCTTTATGATAACAACAGTGATGATGACATAGAAGAAGTGGTGGATTCCTTGGGCTCTTTCAATGTGAGTAGACATGTATGGCCTTGGATTAAGAGCCAAGAGGCTGGTTTCTCTCATTGTGCATTGCGAGCTCGTGAGGAATGCGAATGGGTTGCATTCATGGATGTAGACGAGTTTCTAAATCCTATAGAATATATTCAGAATGGGACCATGTTCACTGATTCTGCTGAAACAGGACCTACAGTTATGGAAAGGCTGATTGACAATGCAACATCTGTAGAAACTAATGCATTGAAAATAGGGGAAATCAGAATTGATTGCCATAGTTTTGGCCCATCTGGATTAACGAAACATCCAGATGAAGGTGTGATAGCAGGCTATACCTGTAGAATGAACAGAACGGAGCGGCATAAGTCCATTATTCGCCCATCTGCACTGAACCTGAGTTTGTTAAATGTAGTTCATCACTTCCATCTCAAACGTGGGTACAGTTACAGAAACCTTCCTAGAGGATTTGCAGTAGTTAATCACTACAAATACCAAGTGTGGGACACATTCAAGGCCAAATTCTTCAGAAGGGTAGCTACTTATGTAACAGACTGGCAAGAGAATGAGAATGAATCCTCCAAGGACCGTGCACCAGGACTTGGAACAGAACCCATTGAGCCCTCAGATTGGCCTGAAAGATTTTGTGAAGTTTTAGATACAACTCTCAGAAATTTCACCATTGAATCCTTTACAGATCCTATTTCTCACTTACAGCCATGGCAGCAATTATGAAAAAATTGTTTCTATATTGCCTTTACTCAATCCAGGTTTCATTATACAATGGGCATTGCTCAAGTATATGACTGTAACACTATGGTGGTTGAGATTCTCATCTTTTTTCCCGGTACAAATCTGTCCATCAGAGTACCATGCATTTATATTCTTTATTCTTTTTCTTGAGAGAGGTACTCATTCTCACAGAGCTCTCACATGCAATAAATCATGGTTGTTTTAGTATACAATTCTAACTGTGTCTGTGGATAGCAGCTGCCATTCAAGAATGCACTCTCTATAAAAGATTGACAGCATCAACTTCAGGACCTTGGGGGAGAAAATGTTGTTCTATTTTGATTCATCCAATATTATTACACTTAGTGTACTGGAAAAAGTGTCTTATGGAGCTCCATGTTCATCAAACATAAATGTACAGGTGATTGAAGCAGTTTGCAACAAAAAGATCGGCCGTGAGCAAAACTTGGTTGAATTTTAGAGCTTAAAGTACACCAACGATAAAAAAAAAGGTCAATATCAGAACTTTACCAATCCAAAATTGGAACCATAACCATGAGATGTGGCACTTCTGAAGTGGTGACCAAGCTGGCTATTAAAGTCAATCTGTTGTGTTTTGATAAAATATAGTAGTGCAGTTATTGAAGCCTACCAACTCATAACTCATTGCCAAATAAGGATATTTACACATGTTAAACTAAAAGAATTCGATAAAAAGTTGAAAGAAAAAAATATAAATAAAGATATGTACTTAGACAAATATAAAATTGAATGCGACAGTTAAAAAAAATTGTGTATTAAGTCCAGGGGAGAGAGGTCAGTAGTTGTGCAGGGTGTAATTGTTGTTATAGCACTTGTGCTTATAATACTCAAGTCTTACCACATATTTATATTAAATATTGTAAATAAATAATCTACATGTAAATAGAAAAATAACCAAATGTTGGTCAAGATGATCCCATAGTTGAACACATGAGAAACTATGAATATTATATAAAAAAACATAAATTCATTCATGAAAAAGTGAAATATATATATTTTTGTCTCAAATAAAATATCATAACTACCCACTATAAGTGTGTCATTTATAACATGAAATACTTATTTAATAAAATAAGACACTAATTTAAACAAGTATTATTATCATAGTGAAAAAAATATTATTTTTATGTGAACAATTATTGGGGTAGCAATGTATAAGCATTGAAGTATTTCATATTAATAGTTTGTCCTATCACAAATATAAAAGGTGGGCTCAATAAATACCATGTATTTTCCCATTAAATGTGAAGGATTTTCAAAAAGTTTTAGTTTTCAAGTATTGGTCCATTTTTGTTTGATTTAAGTTGTATTTTAAATAATTATGTGTTGTTTTTATAACAACAAATAGTTTTTTTGTTGTAATATAAAAGCTAGAAATAACAAAGATTTATGGTTACCAATAAGTATTTGGTCTATTTAAGTTGCATATAAATTTTATTTTAAATAAAAATATGATATTCTACAAGCAACAAATGATATTTTTTTGTTCAACTATTAGGGATACAATGATTAAGTTTCGATCGAATCTTTAAAAAGTCAAAATTTGGATAGTTCTCAGTAGATGTGTTGATGTGGCAAGTTGCATGATGAGTCACACCTCCAGACCTTAGTTATAGATAGATAAGAGACCAATCCACATTTTTAAAAAATAATGAAGGTCCTACGATATTTCAAGCAATAGCTACATGCTCACAAAGTTAGCTCGCATGACTATTGGCCCCTCTCCCCTATAAGTTAAAGTCTATAGTTAGTTCTTCAAAAAATATCTGATTAGTAAAGGCAAGAGCAAAATAAAAACATGTGGCACCAATAAATAGAAATCACCACACAACATCTACAAGATTTCACATTGGAAACAATTGTAAGTCACTAGTTGAGTGAAAAAATTGTCTTTTAATTGGTCTTTGATGTGCCAAAACAGAGGAAGCAAAGTTGTTAATCCACTTGACCCCCTTTACAATGGGCATGTGGTTTCATAAGGGCTAATGGAGAATGTTTTCAACTCACATGGTCTTTGTCACTTCTAAACTAGATTAACATTCTTCTTGTTTCTTTCCCTCCCATATCCTTCAACTTATTCAAAGAGAAACATTTGGGGAGGACATTGCTTCAACAATCATACATCATTTGGTTTCTACACCAACTCATTTGGACTTTGAGATAATTATATAGACTAAAATAATATAGAACACTTCAACTTAAATGACTATACCATAGTTCATTACATACAAAATATAATTTCCATTTTTTTCTCTACAAGATTGGTATATAATATAACATAATAGTCAAGTGCTTATTCTTAAGTGACACAATAGATATCTCTATCCTTCACCAATAGTCCACATCCAAATTTTGTTCTATGCCTCAACCAAGAGACTCCCATGTTACTTCATACATCTCCAAATACGATATAAAACATAGCAATGTTGGCTCACCCAATAGATTCAATTATAGAAAGAGAAGCAATACACATACTCTATCATTTCTCTAAGAAAATTTCACACTATTCTTGTTATAAGAGAAAAAAATGCTTGATCCAGGATAGAAAAGTTTCACCAATATAGTGGTAAATTTGATGTCCAATTTGTCTTCAACATGAGAAATCAGAGGAAGTGAAGCTATTGATCCACCTAACCACCCTCATAGTGGGTTTGTGGTTCTATAAGGACTAATGAGTGTTTCCAACTCACACATTATTTCTTTATTCAAAATTTTACTAACATTTTATCACTTCTTTCCTTCTCATATCTCTCCTCAATTTATTCATAGAGACATTTGGGGAAAAGAATGTTGCTTCAACAATCTGACATCATTTGGTAACTACACAGATCCACTAGACCAACTAGGAAAGCATTACATAGTTTGATTTCCATAATTCATCACATAAGAAAATAATTGGACACTAGCTTAACCTTTCCCAAGGGGTAATTGAACCCACTAAGTTGGTGTCAATTCACCCATCTTTGACCAACATAAGAATTATTCATTAAACCTAATCTATAAAGTGTCTTGGATAAAATTAAACATAAAAATCATGCACAAAATGCCATGCCTCTAGATACCAAGACAGAGGTAGACATATTGTAAGAAAGAGAGTATGACACATATGTACAATGACATTAATTGAAAATTCACCTTGACACATACACACTCAATAGATAGAAACATATATCTAAGATAATACAACTCTTCTTTCCACTTTCTCTAAATAACTAGCCTTTGTCCTTTCTCTTCTTTTACATCCTAATTTTACTAAGGACATTAACAAGTGAAAATAGAGCCAACATTTATTTTGCATAAATAATCCCAACATAACCATGTTACAATGGACACACACAAATGCACATACACACATACCCCAAGGATGTTACCACACATGACAACAATGCATGAAAACACTAATGCACTAACAAAAGACTTCAACCATCATGAGACAATTCATTATGAAGTTTGATAGAGGAGATAATTTCTCATCCTATAGTAGTGATCAAGTACTTGTACCCGCCACCAAGTCACACAAACCCAAAAAAAATACAAAACAATTAATTATCTAAGTACTTAGTTTGAGTATAAATGAAGATATACACAAAGGAAACAATAAAATGTTACAACATAAAACATAAGATCAAATTCATTAATTAGTTCATTCGATTCCATCATTGCAACACATTCAAATACAAAGAAAATAAAGGGTAAAATAGAGAATCATTCTAAATATCAAGAAAATTCTTAAAACGTTTACAACACCCAAAATAAAGATAAAGCATCATGAGAGATTTCTAGCAATACACGGAAGTTAATCAAACTGTGTTTTTTGAGGCAATAATCACTTAGGATTTTTTTTTTCAAAATTAGGAAAATAAAAATTCATTCTAGGAAACAACCATAAAAAAAGGAGTCTAATTTTATAGAGAATTGGCCCAAAATTTCTAATAGAAAATTCCAAGGCTAAGGTGCTTTAGTGACAAGATGAATGTTTTCAAACCTTGGATGCCTTTACAAATGACAAGATAGCTTCCCAAAATCCCAAAAAATAGGAAAAAAGTATTTTTTGTAAATAAAATTATACACAGAGGTTTCTAATATGATTCCCCAACCTTTCATATAAATACATACCAAACTTACATTTAATATATTTAAAATCAACACTAAGAAGTTTTTGGGACCTAGGAATATATCTACAATTTCCAAAAACTTTGAATTTCACAAGTGTGGCCTCTAAACCTATAATTTAAGCTTATAAGAGATAGGGGAGTCCTATAGACTTTCTCTATAACTTGTTGGATCAAAATTCAAAGGGCAATGAGGCCTAAGCCTTGAAATAAAAATAAAAAATAAAAAAAACAATTTTAACATAGTTTTTCCCTCTTTCAAACAAAGTATAAACTACCAAATCAAATCTAATTACAATACACCAAGAACTCCAATAGAGTTACAATAATGATAGCTAACTTGTAGCTTCAACTTCAAATATATAATTAAATTCAATTGATCATTAATTATAATTTTTTGTTTTCTTAATTACCAAAATGCATAAATGGTAGAGGTAGAAAAAGGAACTCCAAAGTTCCCAATATGATCATCATAGCTCCAATCTACAATCCTATCATGGTGAGCCTATCACTCAACCACATGGAATCCCAAGATCCACCCCTTTTGGCTATAGAGATGAGCTCATGGATTGTGTGCACAAAATACAATCACACAAATGACAACATGCACATAAACACTTGGTTGTAGTTTTATCAACATGAGAATAATCACATAAGGTTCCAATAATCTAAGTCTTTCATGGAGTGATTATCAAAAATGAGAGAAAAAGTGATCCAAATATACACTTCACTTTGGCCTCTAATATCCAAAGTGAAGCAAGATGAGACACTACACTTTGAACTCTACTATTTAAAGTGACCTAGAAAATAGACTTTGCCTTGACCTCTGATATCCAAAGTGAAGCCAAAATATTTACTACACTTTGACCTCTAATATATTTAGGAACTAGCACAAACCAATCACTCCATACCTTCTAATAATTATCTAGATCCCAAAACAAGAACACCAATTCCACAAAATGGCTCATAGGAAGGGTGACAAAGTTATAAAAAAGAAACAAGAAAACCCTAAGCCTAAGTTTTTCCTTTACTATTCCATTTTAGGAATACCCATAAAAAGAAAATCTATTGTTAATTTAATAAATAAAATTAAACCTTTCAAGTTTCACACACAAGTCTATAAAATAAACATAAACCTCCATGAACAGAGTCTTAATATTTTTTGTTTAAGAACAAAGAAAATATACAAAACACTCATTTGAAGGACATAGCAATGACAACCGACCTTTTCTTATTCTAGAACTCATAAAAAGAACACAAAGATGAATACCTTAAATCTTCTCAAATAGGAAATCCAAGTATTTTGAAGAATCTTTGATCGCAAAGTCACACTAAGCCACTCCAACAAATCAAAATCTCCTTCTAAGAAAAAAACTCTTTCAAAATATTCAAGATAACTTTCTAGGCTTTGAAATTAAACTTTTTTGTCTATCTTTCTTTCTCCAATTTCATAAGGTAAAAATAAAGAATGAATCCATTTTCCTCCAATATATATTCAAACCCTATCTCAAACACAACTCGCATACACACAGACACATGCATGTATGTGTGCATGCACATATGTATGCATATGTCACATAGAATAAATGCATTTTACTATTTTGATCACAAGGGATTTCTTGAATTGCACTTGACTAGGAAATATGATTTCAAAGGTGTCTTTCCTAGTCAAATGCTACATATACATACATATATACACAAACACATACAAACACACACACATATACATATACACACATATCTATACATACATACATACATATTAAGGAGTGTTTGCAACTCCATATAAAAGTGGAAATTTTATTTGTTTCCAAAATAATGTCATTTTAGATATTATTTCTTTAAGTATTGTGCATTAAAATAAAAGGATTATGTTTAAAATAGGGTTTGCATATATATTGGCTAGGAAAAGGGTTTCATTATTTATTTTTACCTTACCTTATATATAAGCACCTATAATAAACAAACTTCACTATTTTAATCACAAGGGATTTCTTGAATTGCACTTGACTAGGAAAGATGGTTTGAAAGGTATTATAACATCACACATCTTACTACCCCTCATGCAATAAGATGGGTACACACTCAAAAAAGGCTATGTGAACATGTCCACTACTTATCACCATTAGTTTACCCCATATCTTGCACACTCAAGTATACATCAAACATATCTCAAATAATGATAGTCAAAGCACAACAAAATAAATGACCAAAACATGCATACACTCACACAAGAAAAATACATCTCAAAAATTACATCATATAAATCACATCTCAACAATAATATTCTACTTGTAGCATAATTAGAATAATACAAAAATGCATTATCCAACTACCTATTAAAAAATAAAATAACATTGAACCATTAAAAAAAATATACTTATAATAAAGACAACTAAACTTGAAAATTTTATAATAACTTAATCATAATACAATAATATGTCTCATATAAAACATGTCAATATCCAAAAGTGATCACTAAGAGATATAAAAAATCATAGATAATAACTGATTCAAAACTATGTAGCAAATATAAAGGTATATATATCTCGTTTACTTCTTTTGAGAAGGATACATGTCCATAGATTCTCTACTTAATATACTCACTCTTTAACTAAGGAGAAATTCTCGTTTATTCATTATTTCTAGTTTTCCTTAGGAAGCTCTCGATTTCCTTAGACTTAAAAGTGTTGCATTTGACTACAGATTGTCTTCTAGCTTGCACTTTCCTATGTCCTTCCTATAATAACCAAGAGTTATTCAAGGTTTGCACCTAAATTTTTATTGGGTGTGCCATTAGTTTCTAGTTTCTTCCTATCCTTTATAAAATCCATTTTTGGTATTATGTTCTAGCATCCCATTTTATTCCACCTTGTATCTAAATATTTCTTCTATTTTATCACCCTTTTATGTCTTTTATTTAAATATTTTATTTCTCTATGTAGAATTTATAATACATACGTAAAGACTTTATGATCACTTTCCATGTCCTTTTCCTTTCTCAAGAAAATATTTCCAAATCTTAATCTTGATTACTAATAATTCATTATCTTTGAGTTCATTTATCAATTTTCCTCTCTTTGAGTTCATTTATCAATTTTCCTCTAGCTCATATATTATAGCTTAGTCTAGAAGTTGGGGATGCCATCATTTTTGTTGTTTGAATGCTTCTATTGACTCAACTTGATGCCTCATCATGGAACCAAACATTTCCTACTAGCTTTCTAATTGGTAATTCTTGGCACCTATAATTTACACATAGCACTCATACGAAATCAAAACACCTAAGGTAAAATTTTAAATATTAAACCGTCATCTCAATAATTTAATTATTAGCATTTACCATAGGTTATCCTAGAAGAGTGCACCAAAATAGGCATCTTAGGGAGGGGCACTATGTGATGGTTTGTGATTTGAAGTTGAGGAATTTAACAAGGAGTTTCAAGTATATTTGAAAGTGGAGATGACATCATAATTGAAAATGTAAATTATATTTGTTAAATGCCACAAACTGGGTAGAATTTAAGTTCAACCAAAACATACTACATGAAAAGGGTAGTACAAATGCTAATAAGGAAATATTTGGAATTCAACCACAACATAATATATGGAAGAAGGTACTACAAACAAGAAAACTAGCTAGCATGTTACAATTCAATTATGGCTAGTTTGCAACGAAATCTTTTCCTTGGTAAGAATGAGACTCTACTCTTTGACGAGGCAATCAATGTTATGTCTTAATTTTTTTTCTTAAATATTATTAGTTATGTGATAATTTATGAGATTTAATTTCATAGTTTTAAGTTAAATTATATTGAGACATTTTTCATGTGTGGTAATTCATAAAAATAATATCTTTCACAAACATAAATTGATGCAGGAGCATCCATGGAAAATTGGCAATCCTGTATCAAGTAGAATTTTTAATTTGTGTTGAGCAATTTTGTAATTTTGTGGTGAGTAAATTTTGGTTTGGAATTCAAATTGAGGTTGGTAAATGATATATATTTGAATAATTAAACTTGACAAATTAATTTCCCTTTGCACATTGTCAAGTTGACTTGTGGGAGAAAAAGCAACGAAAAAGCAGTTTTAAAAATATTTAAATAAAAAATATTTGAAAGGAAAATTGGTGTATTTGGATTTTTAAAAATCATTTAATGATCCCTAAAAATTAGGGACTAAGGAGTGGGCACCCAGGACTTGCTTTGATTTTTCTGCTTTTTAAGAAGTCAAAAAGGAGAGAAAAAAAACTGAAAAAGCTCCTATTTTTAGTGGGTTGCTGAAATGGTTTTTAATTTTTTTTTTGAGGAATTTAATGTGCAACAACAACATGGGTCGTGCCATATTGATTAGGCCCAAATAAATCATGTAAAATTAATTTCATGACAGGTAAGAGTAAAATAGGAAAAACCCATTCTTCAGCAAGGCAAGTTTGAAGAAAAAAGAAGACAAAAAGAGGAAGGCATAGCATTCTTTGTGAGGGTGTTGTTGGTGTGTTGTTGCAAGTTGGGACTAATTTAAACTATCCCATGAGGATGCCACAATAGCTGGGTTGAATTTATAAGAGTTGCAAGTGATATAAAAGTGTTGGGATATGGTTATGTTTGCAGATGCTCATGTGTTTGAGGATAGTTTGGATGTGAATGAATTTCATTTGCATATGTATTGTATGTATGGAGATAATTTGATGTATCTCATTCCATTAGAGACTTAATTTTCATTGTAATCTGAGTTTATTAATAAAGCATATCATTGGTTCCTTGCACAAGCAAATTTTTGTTTCTATTTGAGTTGTGTTGTGAAAATTTTAGAAGAGGAATTTGTGAGATTGTAATTTATTTTTAGAGAGGGCTTAGAGTGTTTCAAACTCTCTATAAATTATTGGTATTAGAGTAGCAAGATCTTGATTGTGTAACAGATCGCCGAAGAGAGGCAATTGCACCAGGATTGTGTTGTGGGTGTTGAAAAAAAATGGATTGGAGAGGATCCCATCATGGTAGAGGTAGAGGAAGAGGAAGAGTGAATAATTTTGTCCATGATAATGATTTTAGAGCTTTGAGAAGACAAGTAGAGGCACTTCAAGAAGAGATAAGAAGAGGGTTTGCACAAAGAAGGGAACCTAATAGTGATGAAGAAGAAGCTTCAGAGAATGCTAGCTTGAACACTGGACAAAGAGAGGAAATTGCAGCAGTTGCAAATGACCCATTATTGATGGATTTGAAGAAAATGGGAAAGAGACCAAAAATTGATGTTCCTACCTTCAATGAAAGCTTAAATCTATAGGAACTCATAGACTGGATAAATGAAATGGATGAGTATTTTGAGATTGAAGAAATTGGAGACCCAAATAGAGTGAGATTTGCTAAGACAAGATTGAAGGGTCATGCTTCAATTTGGTGGAGAGAAATTCAATTGGAAAGAGGGAGAAAAGTAAAAGAGAAAATTACAAGATAAGATAAAATAGTAGAGAAAATCAAAAGGAAATCTATTCCAGTAGACTATGAGGTGGAATTGCTTAAAAAGATGCAAAGTTTGAAGCAAGGAAGCAAGACAATAAATGAGTACATAGAAGATTTTCATAGAATACTCATTAGAACTGGACATTCTAAGGCAACTAAGGAGAAGGTTGTGAGATATCTTAATGGTTTGAGGTCAAGTATACAAAAGGAGATGACATTGGTGTGAGTTGTGACTATGGAAGATGCTTGCTAGATTGCCTTGAAGATTGAAGAAATGATGAATAAGAGATTTGAAAATGTAAACAAAGAGGAAAAATTCATGAAGGTAAGGTTGAGAGAAGAGCATATGAAGAAGATGATGATCAAAAAAATTAGAAAAATGGAGGCCAAGGCAACAACAAACACCATAGGAATGAAGAATTTTATGGGTCAAGAGATCAAAATCAGAGAGGTAGAGGAAGATTGGGTAGAGGTTTTAAAAGATAAACCTTTTGAGGAACTTGTTTTAAGTGTGGGGAAGAGGGTCATAGAGCATATGAATGTCCTAATGAAGAGGAAAGACCAAGAAGAACGACTGAAAATCAGAAAGGGGAAAAAATGTGAATAGAGAAGATGCAGGATCATCACATTCTGAAGAAGCAGAAGATGGTGAAACTTTAATGGCTAGGAGAACATTGTTAAATGAAGATGATAAATCCATTCAAAGGAGAAGTTTGTTTAGGACAAGATGAAAGTGTGAAGGAAAGGCATGTAATGTCATTATTGATAGTGGACTTGCACAAACAATCTTGTGTCTGATGAAATGGTAAGAAAATTCTAGCTAGAAAGGAAGAAGCACTCGAATCCATAACGGATAGCATGGGTACAAGATGGCAAGAAGTTTTTGATCAACAAAAAATGTGAGGTAAAATTTAAGATAGGAGGATATTATGATGAAGTTTTGTGTGATATTCTCCCAATGGATGCTTTTCATTTTCTTCTAGGAAGACCTTGGCAATTTGATAGGAAGGCGATGCATGATGGTTATGCCAACACGTACACATTGATGAAGGATGGAGTGAAACACAAATTGAAGCCATTGAAAGAAGAAATGGGTAAGGTTTGTAGCAATGCTAGGTATTGTTTGGTTGATCAAATCATACTTTTAGATGGTATGAATCATGAATATATTAGCTTTGTTGACACTAACCATGAAAAAGATGAGAAAGGTGAATTGTTGACTCGGATTGAAGAAGCGATCTCAAGTGGATAGAAGGTAGCTGTAGAGGGTAAGGTAAAATCTGATTTTATTGTTTCCCTTGATGAAAAATAGAGTGAAGGAGTAGATAAGTTTGTTGTAGAAAATTTTTCTTTTGATAAATTTGAATTGGAAGAGTTGAGTGTGAAGGTTAATGAAGAGTTTTCTGAAGAATATTTGTTTGAGAACAATGGAGGTGATTTTTTTTGGATTAGCGGTCATGATTCCTTGTCATCTAATGAGGAAATTGAGTCTTTTGATGATAGTAATAATGCTATTTTGAGTGAAATAAAACAAATTGCAGCAATATCATGTCTTTCAGAAGGCATTGAAATAGTGGAATTTCATGAAGGAAACATAGTTGAAGGAGGTGGAAAAGGTGGGACAGTGAATGAAGCAAACAAATACATTTGTTTCAACAAAGGAGAAGGTATAATTTTAATTATTAGTTCTGATTTTGATGAATTACATTCATGGGACAATAGATTTGATGCTTTGAATTACATGATGGGTAGTAGAAGAAGGATGAAGCATGGTAGTGTTGTAAGTTTGCAGAAAGTGGTGCATAGAAATATTTCATTGGACAAGGAAATGAGGTGGATCCAAGATAGAAATAATGCCTACAATTTTTTTCTGAATGAAAGTCATGAAACATTTCTTTCTACCATGGGTGTCTGATGCAAGAGCATCCATGAAAAATTGGCAATCCTGTATCAAGTAGAATTTTTAATTTTTGTTGAGCAATTTTGTAATTTTGTGGTGAGTAATATTTGGTTTGAAATTCAAATTGAAGTTGGTAAATGATATATATTTGAATAATTAAACTTGAAAAATTAATTTCCCTTTGCACATTGTCAAGTTGACTTGTGGGAGAAAAAGCAACGAAAACGCAGTTTTAAAAATATTTAAATAAAAAATATTTGAAAGGAAAATTGGTGTGTTGGGATTTGGATTTGGAGTTTTAAAACACCATTTAATTATCCCTAAAAATTAGGGATTGAGGAGTGGGCAGTGGGCACCCAAGACTTGCTTTGATTTTTTTGCTTTTTCATGAGTCAAAAAGGAGAGAATTTTTTTGAAAAAGACTCCTATTTTTAGTGGGCTATTGGAATGGTTTTTAATTGTTTTTAATTGTTTTTTTTGAGGAATTTAATGTGAAGAAACAGCATGGGTAGTTTCATATTGATTAGGCCCAAATAAAGCATGTAAAATTAATTTCATGACAGGTATGAGTAAAATAGGAAAAACCCATTCTTCAGCAAGGCAAGTTTGAAGAAAAAAGAAGACATAAAGAGGAATACATAGCATTATCTATGAGGGTGTTTTTGGTGTGTTGTTGCAGGTTGGGACTAATTCAAACCAGCCCATGAGGATGCCAAAGCAGCTGGGTTGAATTTATAAGAGTTGCAAGTGATATAGAAGTGTTGGGATATGGTTCTATTTGTAGATGCTCATGTGCTTGAGGATAGTTTGGATGTGAATGAATTTAATTTGCATATGTATTGTATGTATGGAGATAATTTGATGTATCTCAGTCCATTAGAGACTGAATTTTCATTGTAATATGAGTTTATTAATAAAGCATATAATTGGTTCCTTGTGCAAGCAAATTTCAGAAATTTATTTGCAAATTTTTGTTTCTGTTTGAGTTATGTTGTGAAAATTTTAGAAGAGGAATTTGTGAGATTGTAATTGATTTTTAGAGATGGTTTAGAGTGTGTCAAGATCTCTATACATTATAAATGGTCTACTAAAACCCATAACATATAGAGAGGTGTATTAAATCTTTAAAAATATCACTAAATTGATACACTAAAGAAAATCACTATTAAGTTTAGGAATATTTTATTTCTTTAAAAATTTATTTAAAATTTTTCAATTCACTTCAATGGATAAAATTCCATACCCTACTCATTTATGAGTTTATTCTATGCCAATTTTCATTTATTTCATAAATGTATGGTCTCAACACTCAATTTGGCCCTTTTGACACACTAATAGATACTTATCCTTGCACCTACCGGTCACTCCTCACCATGACATATCAACCACACACATCTCAATGCTAATCCATAAAATTTTCCCACATTAGACTATTGATGTAGAGAAAGGTCCAAGATTATAATTAAGGATTTTCAAACCAAGTAGCTTGGCTAAACACACACATAGTTGATGCCAAAAATTGGAGACAAAATTAGTGCAACATAATTTTTATATATTATCAAAGGAATAATGTTTACAACATGGTGTATATGAAAAAAAATGGTCATAAATTTTGAATTTAAGAAATATCAAAGATCATGTTGATCTAACAATATATGAAAGATATCACCATTTCAAGAGTGAGATGTGATCTTACAAGGAATCCCAAGGATGTGTACTTATACAAATCTTGGTTCCTCAATTCTATTACAATCTCCTAGGATAGGATGCCACTCTTAATTTAGCACATTTCTAAATTTAAACTTATTTTTATCTAATCAAGTAAATAACCCAACCACTTCAAGACATACTATTGCATTGATTAATATCCAAGGCTTAGCTATTAATAACCACATATCATGGCATGAAGTGAAGATTAGTAGTTTTTAATTTAAAAACTAAGTGCAAACTTGGACATTATTTTTAATGATGTTCCTTCACACATAAACATGGGATCCAAAGGATAAGACAATGTTAAGATGATAAGAGAGGTCTCAAATAACTATAGAAAATGAAACACTATTAGACCATACCACATAACATAATTTCTCCCTATAATCTATATTGAACTATGAATAAGTGTAACATAGATTCTAAATAATAATCTATTTTCACTACCATATAAGCATATCCAAACTCTAAGCATCATAGTTGAAATTTTAAAATACAACTCAATACACTTTGCAAGAACCTATGATTTATAGAGAAAATGAATAAACAGTAAAAAAAAAAAAATTGGCATAGGGTTGTTGATTTATTGAGGATGATCCTAAACTTTATACCTTTAGTAGAAAAAAATATGGGTTTAACACGGTGATCAATTGGATATTTGATTTAGGACCATATTATGGTATGAATGGGTCTCCTATTGATTCAGAGGGATCATATCCCATTAGTTGTTTCAGTTTAAGTGACAAGAAGATTGGATAAAATAAAAAAGAAGGTACTCATAAATAGGGTTTGAGTTGTAGAACCTCTCTTTAACTGATAATCAAAACTTAGGGAGCCATCAACACTTGGATAAGATTAAGAAAAGAAGGTTTTGTTTCCTCCTTCACATCTTCTAACTCTAAAGATAAGATATAGATAATTTCTTGATTTCATCCATCAAAATTTTCCTCTTTTTCACTTCTCCCCATTCGTTGAGGACTAAAATTATTCTTGATCCATCTAAATATTCTAATTATATTATTAATTTTATGTTTTATTTTAGAACCTTCTTCTCTTTACTTCTACACACACCTAGGTTTCTCCAATCTGAACCTTTGTAAAAATTTCTCCACGCACTCACTTATAGTTACTAAAATTATAGATATTTATCAACCTCCTATTTCTCTCTCCGATTAACTTCAATATTATACTTGAGATTCTAGAATATACACTCATCTACCGTTTCATACTTTTTTTCTAGTCTATTATATTATTATAATTTAGTGTCTACTACCTAATAGTTTTTTAATAATTACTTGTTAATTGACAATGGACCCTTGTAATGCCCCAATACTTTTCCTAATACATTAATGACTAAAAATAGTATGAATTTTTTCTTCATGATACAAATATAATACCAATCATGTCACTTTCACTTCTCATGCACAAGGTGTAACGCCCCACCATGCAACCCTAGGGGAAGTTGCAATTAACAACACAAACGCAATAATTTTTTATTTTTATTTTTATTTTGTTTAAGTACAAAAGCATGAAAGTTCACTACACATTGCCAACAACCCCTAAGGTTATGAGATTGAGTTTACTTAAACCCAAACAAGAAACATGAATTAAAACCATTACATTTAATTATTTAACAAATTAATTACACATCCATTCCATACATGATAAAATTACGTCAAGGAATAAGAAATACCACATAATCCCAATAATAAACTTTACAATATGATTACAAAACTCATTCCCCGAATGAGGTAATTCCAATATCCAAGGTTACAAATTACATCTTCCACCTCGATACAAATGAGGGGTAATAAAATTACAATAATAATGAAAAGAATAAAGCATGAAAGAACTGCATCCCACGAGCTCTCCAATTGGAAACCTCGTCCATACGAACAAGAAGATGACCCAACGGATTAAGGTGCACGTTCCACCCAACCATGTGATACCCAAAGGCTCACCCCTCGTGCTAGGAGATAGTAACAAGGATTCCTAGGCAAGACCATCTACCTCTAGACAAAGGCAACACAAAACTAAACTGAATTAAATACAAGTACAACATCACATAACATGAAGGTTACAATGCTTCCAGAGTTAAATAATCAATTACATCACTAATACAAACATATTGTTGACTTAAGAGAAGTGTCATCACAATGTTACATGGGATATCCTGGTAAGTCTTCCTAGGTCCCGACCCCCATCTTGGGATATCCTGGTAACCTCTAACGACTCTCGGCCCCTCATGCAACCAATGCGGAATCAGTTGTCTCTCGTAGAGACGAGACAACGATCTTTCCATTCCAGGCTTTCTCGTCTCATCCCAAGTCTATACAAGCCCTTGTGTCCATGAGCGAGGAAAAATTAATCTTGTTAAGTGTTTGATGCAACCTAAGCCTCTAAAGGTTTATTATGTTATCACTGAATTAACTAACTTGCAAAGAGTTTCCCTGACACCACTTTGTGTGTCGAACCTCATTGCAAGCCACTCCTCTAAGACACCACGTGGAATAACTCCACACCCAAGGGTACACAAGTGCGACCTAAGGTGAATGACTCCCTATACATGACATAAAGCCCACACTTCCCATTCATGATAACCAGGTTAAAAAAATGGATATGTTTAGACGCACCACCCAAGCAATCCAAAGGTTGACTATCATAACGACAACCCATACCAATAAACGAAACCCTATCTGGAAGAATTCAAAACATTAACTCTATTTTCCCATCGACACGAAAGAGGGAGAATGCATACAGAAAGACAATTTGATGATTAATCACCTACTTTAGGATTTCCTAAATCCAAGCCAAACAAAGAGATATTGTTTATAATTAAGTACAAATAATTAAACTGATTGCAACTACTCCAAGGTAACAAAAATTACATTTATAATATCATGAAGTTAGACTAATACTTTATCTCCCTATTTGTCCAATTACACAAAACAATCAAAAACAACTTGCTAAATAAAATCATTTGATTAAAATGGATCAATCTTTAATTCAACTATGCTAATAAATAATCAACTTAAATTTAACTATATTTGAATACACACATATATTAAATATATATATAAAATATATACATTTAGTGTATATGCATATTTATATATATATATGTATATTTAATTATATAACTTTTATTTAAAATCCATTTAAACTCAACTAATTAAATTATTTAAAAATATATAATCCATATATACATTATATATATATGCAATATATGCACACTATATATATACATAGTATATATAAATTATTAATTATAAAAAATATTTATTTAAATATTAAAATAATATATATATACATATAATATATATATATATATAAATATATAATATTAAAATAATATATAAAAAATCAATTTTTTTTTATTTTTTATTTAAAAGCAACCATTATGTGGCCGCGGGCCCCTCCCAAAAGGTAGAGGCAGGCTACCACGCAGCCCCCCCATATGGGGTGCGCTACTTCCACAACGCCTCCCATGGGCTCTGTGGGAGCAGGGCTACGTCCCCTCCCCCCTCTTCTCTATAAAAATATATATATATATATTTTTGAGAATAAATTTTTAGAACAAAAACAAACTTCCACTAAAATACAATTAAGAAAAAATAGGGCAGGCCCTGTACAGGAAAAATTTCTTGTGTAATTTTTTTTTTGAAATCAAAATTTTATTTTTCCAGAATAATAAGAACCAGTATATTTATAAAATATACTTGTAGGTATATATATATATATATATATATATATATACACACACAGGTATATTTATAAATATATAACTAAAATCTCCATTTTCAGCCAAACTGTGCAATTGCACAACAAAATTTTGCAACAAAAATAAATTTGTCAACACAACTTCTGGGTTAAGTTTTCAGTTTGAAATGAAAATTTATTGTTGATTTCCTTTCTATTTTTCCATTGTTTGATTCTCGTTTTGTTTTCTTTCCCCTAATTTCAACAGAAGATTGCAAGTTTTGAAACAAATTTACATGGGTTTTCATTGAAATTCAAACAGAATTTTAAAAATTTCCCAACAGCATAATGAAATTTGAAACTCTTTCAAAATGAAAAAAAGAAAAATCAAAGGAAGAACCTGGTTATTTTCTCCAAAGCTTGAAGCATTCAAATGGTGCTTCCAAATCTTTTTTCAGCCCACCCAGGAAATTCAACCTTCTTCTTCAAATCCAAACAAAGCCACAGCAAAACTCTCCACCAAATTGAAAAATTGAAAATTATAAGAAATTGTATTTGCTCAAATAGAGTTTTCCCCAAATTTGGTCAAACCCCTAAAATATCCCATCCACCAAATTTATTGCAATTTTGGGGATATTTCCTTTTCTTTTAAAATTTAAAACAATTTTACTTTCCAATTGAAATTTCATGCATTTCAAATTTTCTTTTTAACAAAAAGAATTCAAATTTTGTAAAGAATTTATTTTATCTATAATTTCCAAAAAGTGCAATTTAAAACATATTTTCATTTTAATTTTAATTTAAATCTAAATATCCAAACATGATTTCCATTTTAATTTAAATTTAAATCTTAATATCCAATAATGCCAAAACAACTAACTTTATTTAATTTAACACCATTAACTTAATTAATCAATAAACTAAATCTAATTTTATTAATTAAATCAAATTAATCAATAAAATAAATAACATTTCAACATTGCAACTAGATATATTTAATCATCATTTTAACTACACCCGCCATTTAATAACCCTTATAATATGAAATTAAATAAATAACCAAGGAGGAATGAACCATATTAAAACAACTAAACCCGACGACAACCGTACGACACACTATGACTAGGGTGATGTCCTGGCACAGAAAACCTAGCTACTATCTCCCAATTGATTACCGTTGGTCAATGGACACACTCAAACCTGTGAAATCAGGTGGAGTCGATGTCCTGTACCTGTCAACCTACGAACAAAGAGTCTATCGAACATGCATATATATATGATATAATAAAGCACACCGTGAAGAGGAAATCTCGAAATCGTAGGGCGCTCGCAAGCAAGTGATACAATCCCGTCCCCTTCACCAATACAACTTTTTAACTGATGAGTCTAACATCAACAATATAATAAAAGCATAAGGAATTTTTAATTAAATAACTGCTACGCTAATTCAAAACATGCCATAATGATAACATCAGAGTAGAATTCCATCACATCAAAATATCACATACACATCGCCTAACAGTCGTGATCGAATAGAACCAAGTACCATAGTCAAAGTGCTAACAGAAATAAAGCATACATAGAAGAACACTGTTCGATCAAAAGAGAAAAATGGAGGGGTGCTACACAAGGTGCCATGACACAACATAATGACACTTGCAAATGCAATAAACATGGTGACATAAGTGGAAGGATTAAAGTGACATGGGTCTAGAATACCGTGAATAAATCTAGGTATGAGATGTAAATGAAGGTTGGGTCCCTAATCCAAAGGAAAAACTCCAACACCTTGGCCAAAAAGAAACTCCTTAAGCACCTTGACACATACATGTTTTAAGTCCAAACTACTAAAGTTTAGAATTCATAACCTAATTTACAAAACAATAGATGTGAGATGGTTTCTTATAAAACTTGGTCTCTAGGAATAAATTTCAATAAGATCAGACTTCCCACTCGACCTTGTAACATAACCTTAAAAACCGGCCACACAACTTGGCCTTACAACTTATCCTTGCAACTTGGACTTAAAACTTGACCTTGCAACTTGTCCTTACAAATCATCCTTACAACTCAAAGTTACAATGCAAACTCACAATTTGTCCTAACAACTTAGTTCTATTGGTATGCCTAGCAACTTGAACTTTAGCCCCCAATTTACATTTTATAGTTGCATTGACACGTCAAACTTTGACATCAAGTTACAATTTACATCTTGTAGCATCCACTTGGGGTTTAGGATCTAAATCACAACTTGCATCATGTATCACCTTCTCAAACCTCTAAGGTAAAATATCAAGGTAAATTGAAATTCCAATCAATATTGGACACATACTATACACCTCCCAAACTTTGGGGTTCAATCACTACTCCATAATTGATAATGAAATGAAAAATTTCAAGCTTCAAAGGTTTGACCATTTATAGTTTGTGTAAGCGTGTAAAAGGGGAAAACTAAATAAACAATGCCTCTACGCTTCTAAATAAGATATTGCCTCTAAGATTAAGAAATTTAAACTAAATTAAACTACAAAATTTGCAGAAATTTATCTTATTGCTCTCTAACTCTAAAGACTTCTCTAATTTACTTAGCTCTCAGATTCATAAGCTAATTAAACTATTAAGTGACACTTAGAGAATGAGAATTAATCTATTATGATTCTATAATGCAACTAAGATGATTCTACAGTAAAATTCATGAGAAATAAACTACTGTAAACAGCCATGATTGAAGAACTATGAATTGTTGAAGAAAGCTGATGGATTGCTTGATGAATTGATCCTAAAACTTGATTGCTTGAATGCTTGAATGTCTGGAAACCTGCAGAGTAAAATTGCATAAGTTAGGATCCTTTTTGTGTAGCCCAAGAGCTATATTTATAGCTTTCACGGCAGCACAAATGTACAGGAAACCGGGATGAGGGGCTGTGATTTCTTCTAGAGAATCCAAAGGCATGGGATGAGAAGAAGGAGCTGATCATGGAGAATGGTTTCTCCCCATGAAAACACCAGGCAAGATAAGAGGGAAGGTGGGTGGAAGGTTGTTGAGAGATCTTCCTGCAGATTTTCCCTGAAGCTTTCCCGTGAATGGCAGTGCCATTAATTTGATTGGTGAGAAATAAATATTTATTGGTGAGGAATAGTGCAAACTTTATGCAATAAATTTAAATAATTTTAATTTATTTAAATTTAGCAAAAATGAGGAATAAATAATTTAATAAATCAAACTATAGGGTTTGGTTTTATTAAATTAAAGGAGAGTGATAATTAAAAGATTTTTGACAATCTTTATTTAATTAAGAGGAAATGTGAAATTAAATAACAATTATTTAAATTGTGTATTCAATTTTAAGATAGAAGAAATAATGATAATAATTAAATAAAACAAAGTTTTTAATTTTGTTTATTTAATTAAGAGAGAATTAATGTGATAAAAATGATAATAATTAAATAAAACAAAGTTTTTAATTTTGTTTATTTAATTAGGAGAGAAAAATAGGAGAATTGATAAATGAACTTAATATAAATAAATATTTCTATTTATTTACTAAGTAGAGGAATTTAAGATTAATTAATCAAATAAGGCGTATTCGATTAATTGGATTCTCCAGACCATTTTTAGGTGTCTACATTTTGCCCCTCTTTGAAGTGATGTGTTTACACAGTGTTTCAAAGAATGTTTTTGCTTCGGCTGCCAGTATTGAGGTTTTTTAAAGCATGCCCCAGACTTGTCCCAGATGATGAATTTCGAAAAGATAGTGATATATGCCCCCTCGGGAGATAAATTGATGAATTTTGGATATTTTATGAATTTTTCAAAAACTTTGAATTTTTTATGATGGTTTGATGATGAATTGATGAATAAACAATTTATCTCCTGACAAGATTGTAAATGCCCCAGTGATTGACAAAGAATTATTCCTCAGAATGAGAAATAAATAAATCCTATAAAAATTCCCCCAAAATAGCCTATAAATGCTCCAAAGGTCATTTTCAAAAGTCATGTGTGCATTGACTTTTATAGATTTTGAGATAGAGACCCCCCAGAGCAATCAGAGCTAGGATGTTGATCCCGTACCACACCCACCGACTCGAGCGTGTGCGCCGTCATCAGTGTCCGGCCGACTATGGACCTCCGGTATGTACCTCAACTCGTCCTCGTAATTCGTGCCTTTATTTTTTATTTTTTTTGCATTTTTTAGAGTTTTAGCGCGCGGTGAACGTGGTGTAGCACGTCCGTGATTTTCTGTAGCGCGTCATAGTTTTAGCGCATCCGGTCAATAGCGTAGTGCGTCCAGTAAGTTCTGTAGTGCGTCAGAAGTTTTAGCGCGCCTGGTGGGTTTTGTAGCGCGCCAGTGAAATTTTGTAGCGCGCCAGATATTTTAGCGCGCAGGGTCAGATCTGTAGCGCGCCTGGTGGGTTTTGTAGCGCGTCAGAAATTTTAGCGCGTTAGGTTGATTTTGTAGCTCTTTTAGTAACATTGTGCGATTTGATTTTCGTCGATTTGTTTTTGATTCCATCTATTTTAGTTTGATCTTGATGGGGAATTGATCTCATGATGAGCGAGATCGATTGATTGATAATAATTACCCTCATGATAGGCGAGGAATAATTATGCATTCTGAATGAATGAACCCAATTGTTAGACACGGGTTCCCTGATGATTTGATAGGTTGATAGGTAAAAGCACAATGTTTAGAAAATTTGATGATCTTGTGATATTCTGATTAAAATGTTTTGTTTTGCATGAGTACAGGAGCAGTTGGATGTGATTCAGGTGCGGGAGCAGTTCCCCTGGCCATTTGATATGATTTCGCGACTGTCTCCTGATGAGAGACAGCATATTGCTTCCTGTGGTTTAGCTACATTGTTGGACATGCCCCATATTAGACTTAATAGGGGTTTATTGACGGCTTTGGCGGAGAGGTGGCATAGTGACCACAACACCTTTCATTTACCCACTGGTGAGATGACAGTGACGCCAGAGGATGTATGGCGTATCCTTCGCATACCGTTCGTAGGAGAGATTGTGGTCCATGACTCGGAGGAGGTTGGTGGGGTAGAGGCCATGCAGAGGGTCTTTCAGGATCCCCACATTGCAGGAGAGTGGATCCCATGGATAGATATATATGAGTCATATGCTCCTCTTCCTTCAGTTTTGGCAGGTTTCGTTGGTGGATTCCTTTGTCCTGATAAGAGGTCAAAGGGTCTATCACTTGGATGGGGTCGTGTGCTAGAGGGCCTGGTGGTCCATAGGACGAGATATGCATGGGGCATGTGCATGCTTGCCCAGTTATATCATGATTTGCATTGGATAGTCTATCTTGGCGGCAGTAGTTTATCTGCAGGGGCTACCCTTCTCCAGGTATGGGCCTGGGAGCACATTGTTGTTACACGTCCCGTACCCGTGTTGGCCAGACCAGCGACGAGGCCGTATGTTTTTCGATACAGAGGCAGGCCTACCCAGCATATGATGGGGAAGCTTGAGTATTGGAGACGGATTGTTGATGACATTAAGGCAGTGACCTGGCGTCCGTACCTAGACTGTGATGCTTGGGACGACGATGATATTGAGTTGGGGTTCTTATCCGATTCCATGTATTTGATCGGGAAGAGCCCCAGGGTCTTGGAGCGTTTCCTATTTCGTCGGGTGTACAGACAGTACGGTATTGTGCAGTGCATGCCACACGGTGTAGCCCACTATGGACGGCGACAGATTGATGTGCCTGATTGGGGTCCTAGCTTGCCTTACGGGGCGCTTGTTGAGGGTTACCGTGCCTTGCAGCCATCAGCGTGGGAGGTTCGACGAGACATTGTCGAGGCACCCATTACACCTGAGTATGGAGAGTATCTGGCTCTGCACCCGCCTCCACGGATTACCATTCCAGATGAGCCAGCACCTGTACCGGCAGCCGTACCGGCAGTAGCACCAGCAGCAGCACCAGCAGCAGCACCAGTAGGGGGTATTCAGGTCGGTCATCGACGTGGGAGAGAGGAGGATGTTGATGTCGATGTGGAGAGCAGCTCAGAGACTGACAGCGATGACAGTTCTGACAGCAGTGAGGATAGCAGTGACGATGATGGCGGAGATGGGAGGGGACCGAGCGTAGCAGGTTTATCCGAGCCATCCTCCAGTGCGCCTCGTAAGAGGCAGGCTGTTACGTCTTCATCGGCAGATCCCTTAGAGATTGCGGGTTTACAGGTGCAGGTGCAGACATTGCAGGGACAGTTAGCGCAGGTGCAGGGTTTATTAGCTCAGACCCAGGCTCAGACGCAGGCACAGCTAGTTACTGCTCAGTCCCAGATCACATCTTTGATTAGTGAGAGAGATGGGGCTTTACAGGCAGCAGCGACCGCACAGGCTCAGGTGACAGGATTACGAGCACAGTTGTCCATAGCCCAGGCACAGATCGCAGCCTTGACGTCAGAGCAGGATACCATTAGACGGACAGCTGAGATAGCACAGGCGACTGCAGAGAGGTTACAGAGAGTGGCAGATGGCACTTCTGTAGCAGATTATATGCGAGAGGCCATGCGGGCAGGTGCTGAGATTGAGTTCTACCGGAGCCGTTATCATGAGCTGTGTCCCCCAGAGCAGAGAGTCAGCTATGCCCAGTCACGCTCAGAGAGGAGTCGGTCTAGGACAGTGAGCAGAGGTGTGACACAGCCTCTTCCGAGAGATCCGAGAGATCCTGGGATGTCTGGTGGTGGTACAGATACTGGTGCGAGACCTGCTCCTTCTGGTGGGAGTACTACCTGATATGTATATGCGTACCTATTGAGAGATTGATACTACTATTTTTGACATGATGTTATTTTCATTCTTTTCAGACTTCATTGTATACTTGACACTTGATGAGATATATATGTGCAGCGGTTTGATTGACTCATGATATGTTTTTGATATGATTTATGTGATGGATGCATTGATTTTATGATGTATTGATGTGATGGATGAAATGATATTGACGATGTATTTCTTGTCTTATGAGATGTAATGTATGATTATAAAATGTGATTGATGATGTATGGAAATGTGATTTTGTGATAAATGGATGACTAATGATAAAATGTAACGATGTATGTAAATGAAAATGTGATAAATGAATATGTGATATGTGTTAAGTGTATGATGAATAATGAGATGTGAATAGAATGATATAAGATAAAATGTGATTTAAAATGTAATGACAAATGAGTAGATGATATTTAATGAATGATGAGATGTAAATGTAATTGAAATGTAATGATGAATGGAATGATATTTAATGAGATTGAATGTAATGATGTGATGAATATGTAATGATTAATGATGTATGGATAAATGAATATGTAATGATGAATGTATATGATAGATATAAATGGAATGATATGTATGATGAAGATGTAATGATAAATGGAAATGTAAATGATATGTGATGAAATGTGATTTAATTGTAATGATAGATGAGTAGATGATTTTTAATGAATGATGAGATGTAAATGTAATTGAAATGTAATGATGAATGGAGTGATATTTAATGAGATTGAATGTAATGATGTGATGAATATGTAATGATAAATGATGTATGGATAAATGAATATGTAATGATGAATGTATATGATAGATATAAATGGAATGATATGTATGATGAAGATGTAATGATAAATGGAAATGTAAATGATATGTGATGAAATGTGATTTAATTGTAATGATAGATGAGTAGATGATGTTTAATGGATGATGAGATGTAAATGTAAATGAAATGTAATGTAATGGAATGCAATGATGTATGATGAACATGTGATGATTAATGAAATGTAATGATGCATGATAGGTGAGATGTAAATGATATGTAATGAGATGGAATGCCATGATGTACGATGAATATGTAATGATAAATGAAAATGATGTAACATAACATGTATATATGATGTCACGAAATGAGATCTTTATTGTGGATTGATGAGATGAAGATATGATCCCATATGAGGTGTCAAGTATACTCGGTCTTTAGTAAGAAAAGATAACATCATTTGTGATTGAATCATTGTAACTTGTGCCATCAGTACTCTGTAGATGTATTATTATGAATGCAATCTATGTTAACCATGCAAATGCCTATTTTATCAATGCAAATCTAAGTGTCACTTTAATAATTATTTAATCTACTTTGTATCATCACTGAGCTTTATTTTTAAAATGTTGAAAGCGAATACAAGCATCAATGATATGAGATAGACCAATGATGACCTGAATATTTCTTTCATGATTTTTGATATTGCAAGCGAACACAAGCATCATGGTATAAGATAGACCAATGATGACCTGAGCATTTCTTGCGTAAACAAACAAGAATTAATCATTTTCTTAAGTGAATTTAAATGTCATCCATGATACTTGGTAGAGCATTTCCCGTGACAATTCACAAAACAATAATGACTAATTCACAAGCAGCAGACAAAGAAAATATATCATTCTTCTTCCTTACATCTCTAGTTCAATACATCATTGAGTTGCTCCAAAGAAATGATAATCAAATGATAAAAAGCACAACAATTCAAATTCTAGTTAATGTATTTTCAAATCATTATTCAGATTAGATCATCATTATCGAGATGTGTGTGCTGATGTGTGCATGATTTTCCCAAATGTTTTGACCAAGTGATGCGACCTAAAAGACCTATCCTAGGGGTCTCGGGGACTGATCAAAGATTAGTCTTGCCTACGTTATACACGCAGAGACCACGTAGTTCGACTGACACAGGCTCCACTGATGCAGACTCTATTTTTGGGTTTTTGATTTTCTGATGTCTTTGGAATTTTGAATTTTCTGATGTTTTTGGATTTTGAATTTTTTGATGTTTTTGGATTTTGAATTTTCTGATGTTTTTGGATTTTGATGGGTTGCCACTTGATGTTGTTATGTTTAACTGTCCTTCCATGCAAGCTGAAAGACTACTTGTACCAGATAACATTAGGATGTTGCCCCCAAGCTAGGGTAAAACATGGTATCCTTGCTATGATATGGATAGTGATAATCTAAAATGATAGATGGAAATGATATGAAAGGAAACAATCGTAACAACACTGTACCCAATAGATAGAGGAGTTTTGGTAAAAATCACAAGTAATGCCTGTTTGCCAGGTTTTCATCATTTGTTTTTATTGTGTCCTCTTTCTTTTTCTTCTTCTTCTTCTTTTTTTTTTTTGTCATCATGACGCCTGTTTGCCAGGTTTTCATCGAGACAACTTTATTGACCGTGCACTAGATATCCTCAAGTGTAGAATCGTCGGAGATGAATGTTGTTCATGGGCTCCTCCAACATGTCTCCCTCTGGTGTAGACACTCGATATGCTCCTGATCCATAGACTGATATGATGACATAAGGTCCTATCCAGTTAGGTTCAAACTTTCCTTTCTTTTCTTTGTCTGCTTGATTTCTAGGGTTTTCCCGTAGGACCAAGTCTCCAATCTGGAAGACTCTAGGTTTAACCCTATGATTATAGTTTCTAGACATCCTTTGTTGATAGGCTGTCAAATGATTAACAGCTTGTTGTCGACGTTCATCAAGTAGCTCTAATTCCTGAAGTCTAGAGACCCTATAATCTTCATCTGAAATGAGTCCCTTTAGGGAGACTCGAAGGGATGGAATTTCTACCTCAATAGGTAATATTGCTTCTAACCCATAGACAAGAGCATATGGTGTAGCTCCTGTTGGTGTTCTGATGCTTGTCCTGTAAGCCCAAAGAGCAGGGTTAAGCTGAACATGCCAATCACGTCCCACTTCATTTACAGTCTTCTTGAGAATTTTGAGGATTGTCTTATTTGAAGCTTCTGCCTGTCCATTACCTTGAGGGTAATATGGGGTTGAAAAGCGATGTTGGATGTGGAACTTTTCACATAGTTCTTGGACATCTTGGTTCTTGAAAGGCCTGCCATTATCTGTGATGATTGACTGGGGTATCCCATATCGACAAATGAGATAATTAAGAATGAAAGATGATATTTGCTTTCCAGTGATTGTGGTTAAGGGAACTGCCTCCACCCATTTTGTAAAATATTCGGTTGCTGTGATAATGAAATTGTCCATTAGATGAAGATGGGTGAATTTTCCCTACCAGGTCTAATCCCCACTGACAAAAAGGCCATGTAGTTGCAAATGGATGCAACTCCTGTGCTGGTGCATGTATAAGATTACCATGTATCTGGCATTTTGAACATCTTTTGACAAACTGATAAGATTCTTGTTCCATGTGTGGCCAGTAATACCCTAAACGAAGTAGTTTCTTGGCTAAAGATAATCCACTTGAATGTGTTCCACAAATTCCTTCATGGACCTCGTGTAAAGCGGAAGCGGATTCGTCATGTTCTAAACAACGTAAAAGAGTACCATCTAGGCCTCGACGATAAAGGGTGTCGGCAATAATGGTATGTTTGGCGGATTGGCGTATGAAGTTGTGCTTTTGGTTGCGAGAAAGATCTGGTGGTAAGATATTATCTTTCAGATAAGCATAGATGTCTCTATAAATGGAGGATTGGGCACTATCTAAGAGGCTTATGGTTTGGGATTTGGGATTTGCGTATGCAGGATTTGATACTTGTTCTACAATAAATCGATAACGATCTTGCATTTCAGGCATTTGTAGAAGAGATGCTATTGTGGCCATGGCATCTGCTGCTTTGTTCTCTGATCTTGGTATCTGCTCAAATTTGATTTCTATGAAGTACTTTCGTAGGTCATCCACCAACCTCTTGTACAAAATCAGTGTGTCATCCTTAGTTTGATAATCATTGTTGACTTGATAGATGATTAACTGGGAGTCTCCATACCCCTGTAGTTCTGTGATTTTCCATTCAATAGCCACTTTAATTCCAAGGATCAAAGCTTCATATTCTGCCACATTGTTAGTGCAACGGAAGGTAAGCCTGTATGATCGCGGGATTGTGTGCCCAAGAGGTGTGACAAATAGAATTCCTGCTCCTGATCCATGTTGTGTGTAGGATCCATCGAAGTAGAGTTGCCATGGTTGTGTTGTTACATTGAGGATATCTACATCAGGAAATTCCATGGTCATATGATGACTGTCAGATAATGGAGCTTCTGCTAATTGATCGGCGATGGCTTGTCCTTTGATAGCTCGCCTTTCCACATACTGAATATCAAACTCACTGAGGAGCATGACCCATTTTTCCAACCTTCCTATTAAAGCTGCTTTGCTCAGTAAATACTTGAGAGGATCAATTTTTGCAACAAGTTTGATAGTGTGAGTAAGCATATAGTGTCGCAATTTTTGTGTTGCAAATACTACTGCTAAGCATGATTTTTCAATGAAGGTGTAGTTTACTTCATGTCCATTGAGTGTCCTGCTGATATAGTATATAGCCTGTTCCTTTCCCTCTTTATCCTCTTGTGCTAGCAAGGATCCTAAAGAAATGTCTGTTGTTGCAATATATAACAATAATGGCTTGTCTTCACCGGGTGGTACCAAGACTGGTGGCGTCATCAGATAATGCTTGATTTGATTGAAGGTATTCTCACACTGTTCATCCCATTTGAAAGGCACATTTTTATGTAAGAGATGGTTGAACGGATGACACCGATCTGCTAGTTGGGAGATGAATCTTCTGATGGACTGTAGTCGGCCTTGTAGAGATCTTAATGTGCTGATATTCTTAGGAGGTGGCATTTCCATAATGGCCCGGACTTTTGCCGGATCTACTTCAATTCCCTTTGTAGAAACTATGTATCCTAGGAGCTTTGCTGATGTTACTCCAAAGGCACATTTCTTTGGATTTAATCTGACTTTGAATTTTTCCAACCTGTCAAATATTTTAGCCAATATCTCTAGATGTCCTTCCCTGGTGTAAGATTTGGCTAAGATGTCGTCCACATAGTCCTCCATGAAGGTATGCATCATGTCGTGGAAGATTGTTGTCATAGCCCGCTGGTATGTAGCTCCTGCATTCTTTAACCCAAAAGGCATGACGTTCCAGCAAAAAGTGCCCCATGGACATGTAAAGGCTGTCTTTTCTTGGTCTTCAGGAGCTATCTTGATTTGATTGTATCCTGAAAATCCATCCATGAGTGATAGCATTTTATGTCCGGCTGTGAGATCTACAATCATGTCTATGTTTGGCAAAGGAAAATCATCCTTTGGACATGCTTTATTTAAATCTTGGAAATCAGTACATATTCTGATGGTGTTATCCGGCTTTGAAACAGGCACAATGTTGGATATCCATTCCGCATAGTCAATAGATCTGATGAATCCAGCATCTAGTAATTTCTTCAAGTCATTTTTCACTAATAATGCAACATGTGGATGCATTTTTCTCAACTTCTGTTTTACTGGTTTAGTGCCAGCTGGTAAGGATAAGTGATGCATA
>VDFB02379711.1:112640567-112784997 GCA_007258455.2 Sequoia sempervirens
CCTTCTGGTGGGAGTACTACCTGATATGTATATGCGTACCTATTGAGAGATTGATACTGCTATTTTTGACATGATGTTATTTTCATTCTTTTCAGACTTCATTGTATACTTGACACTTGATGAGATATATATGTGCAGCGGTTTGATTGATTCATGATATGTTTTTGATATGATTTATGTGATGGATGCATTGATTTTATGATGTATTGATGTGATGGATGAAATGATATTGACGATGTATTTCTTGTCTTATGAGATGTAATGTATGATTATAAAATGTGATTGATGATGTATGGAAATGTGATTTTGTGATAAATGGATGACTAATGATAAAATGTAACGATGTATGTAAATGAAAATGTGATAAATGAATATGTGATATGTGTTAAGTGTATGATGAATAATGAGATGTGAATAGAATGATATAAGATAAAATGTGATTTAAAATGTAATGACAAATGAGTAGATGATATTTAATGAATGATGAGATGTAAATGTAATTGAAATGTAATGATGAATGGAATGATATTTAATGAGATTGAATGTAATGATGTGATGAATATGTAATGATTAATGATGTATGGATAAATGAATATGTAATGATGAATGTATATGATAGATTTAAATGGAATGATATGTATGATGAAGATGTAATGATAGATGGAAATGTAAATGATATGTGATGAAATGTGATTTAATTGTAATGATAGATGAGTAGATGATTTTTAATGAATGATGAGATGTAAATGTAATTGAAATGTAATGATGAATGGAATGATATTTAATGAGATTGAATGTAATGATGTGATGAATATGTAATGATAAATGGTGTATGGATAAATGAATATGTAATGATGAATGTATATGATAGATTTAAATGGAATGATATGTATGATGAAGATGTAATGATAAATGGAAATGTAAATGATATGTGATGAAATGTGATTTAATTGTAATGATAGATGAGTAGATGATGTTTAATGGATGATGAGATGTAAATGTAAATGAAATGTAATGTAATGGAATGCAATGATGTATGATGAACATGTGATGATGAATGGAATGTAAATGATGTATGGATTTAATGAAATGTAATGATGCATGATAGGTGAGATGTAAATGATATGTAATGAGATGGAATGCCATGATGTACGATGAATATGTAATGATAAATGAAAATGGTGTAACATAACGTGTATATATGATGTCACGAAATGAGATCTTTATTGTGGATTGATGAGATGAAGATATGATCCCATATGAGGTGTCAAGTATACTCAGTCTTTAGTAAGAAAAGATAACATCATTTGCAATTGAATCATTGTAACTTGTGCCATCAGTACTCTACAGATGTATTATTATGAATGCAATCTATGTTAACCATGCAAATGCCTATTTTATCAATGCAAATCTAAGTGTCACTTTAATAATTATTTAATCTACTTTGTATCATCGCTGAGCTTTATTTTTAAAATGTTGAAAGCGAATACAAGCATCAATGATATGAGATAGACCAATGATGACCTGAGTATTTCTTTCATGATTTTTGATATTGCAAGCGAACACAAGCATCATGGTATAAGATAGACCAATGATGACCTGAGCATTTCTTGCGTAAACAAACAAGAATTAATCATTTTCTTAAGTGAATTTAAATGTCATCCATGATACTTGGTAGAGCATTTCCCGTGACAATTCACAAAACAATAATGACTAATTCACAAGCAGCAGACAAAGAAAATATATCATTCTTCTTCCTTACATCTCTAGTTCAATACATCATTGAGTTGCTCCAAAGAAATGATAATCAAATGATAAAAAGCACAACAATTCAAATTCTAGTTAATGCATTTTCAAATCATTATTCAGATTAGATCATCATTGTCAAGATGTGTGTGCTGATGTGTGCATGATTTTCCCAAATGTTTTGACCAAGTGATGCGACCTAAAAGACCTATCCTAGGGGTCTCGGGGACTGATCAAAGATTAGTCTTGCCTACGTTATATACGCAGAGACCACGTAGTTCGACTGACATAGGCTCCACTGATGCAGACTCTATTTTTGGGTTTTTTGATTTTCTGATGTTTTTGGATGTTGGATTTTCTGACGTTATGGATTTTGGATTTTCTGATGTTTTTGGATGTTGGATTTTCTGATGTTTTTGGATTTTGAATTTTCTGATGTTTTTGGATTTTGAATTTTCTGATGTTTTTGGTTTTTGGATCTGATGTTTTTGGATTTTGATGGGTTGCCACTTGATGTTGTTATGTTTAATTGTCCTTCCATGCAATCTGAAAGACTACTTGTACCAGATAACATTAGGATGTTGCCCCCAAGCTAGGGTAAAACATGGTATCCTTGCTATGATATGGATAGTGATAATCTAGAATGATAGATGGAAATGATATGAAAGGAAACAATCGTAACAACACTGTACCCAATAGATAGAGGAGTTTTGGTAAAAATCACAAGTAATGCCTGTTTGCCAGGTTTTCATCACTTGTTTTTATTGTGTCCTCTTTTTTTATTTATTTATTATTATTATTTTTTAATATATTTCTGTCATCATGACGCCTGTTTGCCAGGTTTTCATTGAGACAACTTTATTGACCGTGCACTAGATATCCTCAAGTGTAGAATCGTCGGAGATGAATGCTGTTCATGGGCTCCTCCAACATGTCTCCCTCTGGTGTAGACAGTCGATATGCTCCTGATCCATAGACTGATATGATGACATAAGGTCCTATCCAGTTAGGTTCAAACTTTCCCTTCTTTTCTCTGTCTGCTTGATTTCTAGGTTTTTCCCGTAGGACCAAGTCTCCAATCTGGAAGACTCTAGGTTTAACCCTATGATTATAGTTTCTAGACATCCTTTGTTGATACGCTGTCAAATGATTAACAGCTTGTTGTCGACGTTCATCAAGTAGCTCTAATTCTTGAAGTCTAGAGACCCTATAATCTTCATCTGAAATGAGTCCCTTTAGTGAGACTCGAAGGGATGGAATTTCTACCTCAATAGGTAATATTGCTTCTGACCCATAGACAAGAGCATATGGTGTAGCTCCTGTTGGTGTTCTGATGCTTGTCCTGTAAGCCCAAAGAGCAGGGTTAAGCTGAACATGCCAATCACGTCCCACTTCATTTACAGTCTTCTTGAGAATTTTGAGGATTGTCTTATTTGAAGCTTCTGCCTGTCCATTACCTTGAGGGTAATATGGGGTTGAAAAGCGATGTTGGATGTGGAACTTTTCACATAGTTCTTGGACATCTTGGTTCTTGAAAGGCCTGCCATTATCTGTGATGATTGACTGGGGTATCCCATATCTACAAATGAGATAATTAAGAATGAAAGATGATATTTGCTTTCCAGTGATTGTGGTTAAAGGAACTGTCTCCACCCATTTTGTAAAATATTCGGTTGCTGTGATAATGAACTTGTGTCCATTAGATGAAGATGGGTGAATTTTCCCTACCAGGTCTAATCCCCACTGACAGAAAGGCCATGTAGTTGCAAATGGATGCAACTCCTGTGCTGGTGCATGTATAAGATTACCATGTATCTGGCATTTTGAACATCTTTTGACAAACTGATAAGATTCTTGTTCCATGTGTGGCCAGTAATACCCTAAATGAAGGAGTTTCTTGGCTAAAGATAATCCACTTGAATGTGTTCCACAAATTCCTTCATGGACCTCGTGTAAAGCGGAAGCGGATTCGTCATGTTCTAAACAACGTAAAAGAGTACCATCTAGGCCTCGACGATAAAGGGTGTCGGCAATAATGGTATGTTTGGCGGATTTGCGTATGAAGTTGCGCTTTTGGTTGCGAGAAAGATCTGGTGGTAAGATATTATCTTTCAGATAAGCATAGATGTCTCCATAAATGGAGGATTGGGCACTATCTAAGAGGCTTATGGTTTGGGATTTGGGATTTGCGTATGCAGGATTTGATACTTGTTCTACAATAAATCGATAACGATCTTGCATTTCAGGCATTTGTAGAAGAGATGCTATTGTGGCCATGGCATCTGCTGCTTTGTTCTCTGATCTTGGTATCTGCTCAAATTTGATTTCTATGAAGTACTTTCGTAGGTCATCCACCAACCTCTTGTACAAAATCAGTGTGTCATCCTTAGTTTGATAATCATTGTTGACTTGATAGATGATTAACTGGGAGTCTCCATACCCCTGTAGTTCTGTGATTTTCCATTCAATAGCCACTTTAATTCCAAGGATCAAAGCTTCATATTCTGCCACATTGTTAGTGCAACGGAAGGTAAGCCTGTATGATCGCGGGATTGTGTGCCCAAGAGGTGTGACAAATAGAATTCCTGCTCCTGATCCATGTTGTGTGTAGGATCCATCGAAGTAGAGTTGCCATGGTTGTGTTGTTACATTGAGGATATCTACATCAGGAAATTCCATGGTCATATGATGACTGTCAGATAATGGAGCTTCTGCTAATTGATCGGCGATGGCTTGTCCTTTGATAGCTCGCCTTTCCACATACTGAATATCAAACTCACTGAGGAGCATGACCCATTTTGCCAACCTTCCTATTAAAGCTGCTTTGCTCAGTAAATACTTGAGAGGATCAATTTTTGCAACAAGTTTGATAGTGTGAGTAAGCATATAGTGTCACAATTTTTGTGTTGCAAATACTACTGCTAAGCATGATTTTTCAATGAAGGTGTAGTTTACTTCATGTCCATTGAGTGTCCTGCTGATATAGTATATAGCCTGTTCCTTTCCCTCTTTATCCTCTTGTGCTAGCAAGGCTCCTAAAGAAATGTCTGTTGTTGCAATATATAACAATAATGGCTTGTCTTCACCGGGTGGTACCAAGACTGGTGGCGTCATCAGATAATGCTTGATTTGATTGAAGGTATTCTCACACTGTTCATCCCATTTGAAAGGCACATTTTTATGTAAGAGATGGTTGAACGGATGACACCGATCTGCTAGTTGGGAGATGAATCTTCTGATGGACTGTAGTCGGCCTTGTAGAGATCTTAATGTGCTGATATTCTTAGGAGGTGGCATTTCCATAATGGCCTGGACTTTTGCGGATCTACTTCAATTCCCTTTGTAGAAACTATGTATCCTAGGAGCTTTGCTGATGTTACTCCAAAGGCACATTTCTTTGGATTTAATCTGACTTTGAATTTTTCCAACCTGTCAAATATTTTGGCCAATATCTCTAGATGTCCTTCCCTGGTGTAAGATTTGGCTAAGATGTCGTCCACATAGTCCTCCATGAAGGTATGCATCATGTCGTGGAAGATTGTTGTCATAGCCCGCTGGTATGTAGCTCCTGCATTCTTTAACCCAAAAGGCATGACGTTCCAGCAAAAAGTGCCCCATGGACATGTAAAGGCTGTCTTTTCTTGGTCTTTAGGAGCTATCTTGATTTGATTGTATCCTGAAAATCCATCCATGAGTGATAGCATTTTATGGCCGGCTGTGAGATCTACAATCATGTCTATGTTTGGCAAAGGAAAATCATCCTTTGGACATGCTTTATTTAAATCCTGAAATCAGTACATATTCTGATGGTGTTATCCGGCTTTGAAACAGGCACAATGTTGGATATCCATTCCGCATAGTCAATAGATCTGATGAATCCAGCATCTAGTAATTTCTTCAAGTCATTTTTCACTAATAATGCAACATGTGGATGCATTTTTCTCAGCTTCTGTTTTACTGGTTTAGTGCCAGCTGGTAAGGATAAGTGATGCATAATGAGATCTGTGTCCAAGCCTGGCATGTCAGAGTATGACCAAGCAAAATTGATGCATTGTTCTTCAAAGAATTTGATAAAATCTGGCTTTTCTGTATCTGTCATGGATGCGGCCAGGTGTAATATTCTTGCTTTTTCCGCTGTGCCAATATTAATAGACTGTGTGGGTTCTATTAACACTGATGATCTTTCATGGTAATGTTGCGGGAGAATGTCAAACCTTCCATCCTTTGGTGCCTCAATGAGGTTTTCGCCATCGGATGCGTTCTTTATTTTTACTATTTTAGGATCAAATACTGCCATAGAATGGTTTTCACCATTAGATCCATTTTTTTTTTCATATTTTTGCAACTGGAAGGTTTGGCATCCTCCTGCCTAAAAGCATCATTAAAAGAAGTATTGGTAGAACAAGCATCGGATTCCTCACAGCAAAGGTAGTTAATAATGGAGGAATCATTGTCAAAAATAGGGAGATTAATAGGCTGTTGGGCTTCCCATTCGATAAGTTCGGGATGTAGTAAAGGCAATGAATCCTTAGATGGGTTGAGGTCAGCGATTGTGAAAGCTCGGACGGAAATGTTGTCTAGGTTGTCTATGGTTATGTCGAGGCCTACAAAGGTATTTTCTTCCACATCATTTATCTCAATCGATGTCCGTTCATCTTCACTTGAGTCATCGAAATTTTGTGTTTCAAAGACAATAGGATTAAAACTTGAGCTTTGACCCTCCTCGTGATTGAGGGTATACTTTTTGATAATGTCAACCTGAATATCTTCATAGGAAATTTGTGATAAGTTGTCCCACTCATACTCATTTGAATCTGTTTCAGAATTATCTCTTATTTGAAGAATACACTCCACAGTTTTATTGGTGATTTCTGCTCTTGCTTTTTCTGTGTATCCTAGTCCAGTTTTATCCTTATGTTGGAGCGTAAGAGGCTGGATTGGTTCTGTTATACCTTGTTTCCTTAATCCAAGAGGTCCCTGTCCTGAATATCCCATCTTCTCAAGAATAGTTTTTCCTTTCCCATATTGAGTTGTCTCTATGATGTTACTTGTGGAAGCGGGGGCTTCCTCATCCTTATAAAGCCAATTTAGTATGGCCTTATCTTCTGATTCTTCATCTAAGCTCCCAGCTTTTACAAATCTACCATCTAATGCTGTTGTAGATTGTTCTGAAGTGTGGGTGTTTGTAGATGGCTGTCCATATGTTTGTAAGGAGGGTAACATTTGTGATAGATGAAATGAGTGTCCAACACCATATTCACTTATTCCTTTGTCACTTATCTGTACTTCCTTGGTGAATTGATGTGAGAGTGGAGCCAATTGTTCTCCAACATTTGAAGAGTTAGATTGTGCCATCCTTATCTCTTGTGATTTTTGTTGTTTTGGAAGCCATTTTGAAATGAAGCTTTGTTGTTGCTCACTATCTGATGTGCCAACTTCTCTATTGTTAGGTATGAATGTATCCTGAGATGTCTTCAATGTATGACAAGCTTGGGTGTCATTGTAGTCTGCTGTGATTGTTACCTCCTGTCCATTGATGGGAAATTTTAGGCATTGATGGTAGGTAGACGGTACTGCTTGCATATCATGGATCCAAGGGCGTCCCAACAGTATGTTGTATGTCAGTTCCCTATCTAAGACTTGGCAAACCACTTTTTGGACAGTAGGCCCAACTTGAATGGGTAATATGATCAATCCTGTAGAGGACCTTTCTTCTTCATCATATGCTTTGATTGTGATTTTTCTTCTGGTATCAATGGCTTCATCTGAGTATCCCAGTGCACGAATCAGCTTTAAGGTACAAATATTTAAACCAGCCCCTCCATCTATCAGGACACGTTTTACACGATGTTTGTAGATAAGGACTTCAATGTGAAGGGCGGAATTATGCGGGTGGTTGAGTGATACATCATCATGTTCAGAAAATGAAAGGCAATTAGGTGCAGATAGATGTCCCACCATAGCTTGGAATTGACACACATCCAGATTGTTAGGTACTGTAGTTGATACGAGAGCTTGTTCAAGAACCTCTTTGTGTGATGGGGAGATCTTCAAAAGTTCCAAGATTGATATTTGAGCTGGTATTTTCTGCAATTGATCGATGAGATTATATTGATTGGAGGGGGGATCCACTGATGGGGATGATATTGATGCTCCTTTCAATATAACTTTGGATTGTGCCCTTGTTGTGGCATTAACCGGTTGGTACTCTTGTTTCCCTTTGAGTGTGACTACATTGATTTGGTTTTCGGATTTGTCCATATGTTGTACCAATTTGGTAGATGTAATGTCTTTTTTCTGGTTGATTTGATTGCATAACTCTTCATCCTCTTTGGCAGCAGAAAAACAAAGGATTGTTGCGTCATAAACATAACCAACGTTCTTACCTTTGGTGTTTGCGGAAGAAGATTCTCCCTTTTGATAATTGGGTAGAGGATTTTTGAAGGTTGTATGATCCTTGTTTGTTTGAGGGCCCTCTACGAATACTTTCTTTTGATCTATGAGGTCTTGTACCACATGTTTTAATTGCCAACAATTTTCAGTCATGTGACCTTTATTTTGATGATAGTGACAGTAATGTAAGTCATTCCACCATGATGGTTTGACTTGAGGGTCCCAATTTCTAGCCTCTTGCACTTGAATGAGTTTTTCGTTTAAAAGTTCTTTGAGGACTGATTCCAACGATTGTCCTAATGGCGTGAATTTTCGTTTATTGGAGGGTCGTTGGAATGATTGGGTTTTCGTTTCTCCACTGTTTTGATTATTTCCTTGGTCACTACTTTGTTTGATATTAAAACCATTGTTTTGTTTGTTTGTAGTAGTTGGTGTCAAGGTGAATACTGGTTTAGATGTATGTGCATCGACCATGGTATCAGTATTCTTGTTCTTTTGCCAAAATCTTGGCTTTTCGTTGTTGCTGTTAGAGGAATGGTTATTGTTTGAACCTTCAGTGAAATGTTTGATTGTTCCTCTTTTGATTAGAGCCTCTTCGATTTTAAGCCCTTTTTCGATAACTTGTTCAAATGTGGATGGACATTGTAAGTCCAATCTGTAGTTCATGTCATCTACTAAGTTATCAATGAACATCTCTATCTTCTCCTCTTCAGGAATAGATCTAGGGTATTTAGCAAATAGCCTTCTCCATCGTTGGAGAAAAGAGAGAAACTTTTCGCCCTTTTCTTGTTTGGTGTTGTAAAGTTCTTTTAAGGTTACCCCATGTTGGATGTTGAATGAGAAGTGTGTTATGAACCTATTGATTAGTTCCTCAAAGGATTGAATTCCAAGTTCTAATTTAGAAAACCACTCCATGCAAGTGTTTCCTAGGCTTCTTGGGAATAACCATAGTAAGTAAGAGTCCTCGTGTGCGAACTCTATGCTCATAGCTCGAAATTCTCGTACGTGGTCAAACGGATCAGTTCTCCCATTGTATTTGTTGTATGTTGGGTATTCACAATACCTTGGAAATGGTATCATGTTGATGCTTGAGTCAAATGGGTAAGGGCAAATGTCTTGTAATAGATACCTCTTTGTTGGCCCTTGTTGGATATTCTGGAATTGTAATTGTAACTGTTGGATTTGTCTTGTCAAAGCATCTATTTGATTTGGATTCTCTATATTAGTTGAGTTAGGTGTGGTTGCTTCCTTGAGTTGATTGACATCAAAGTCTTTAGGAAGCTTAGCACCTTTGTCAGCTAATAAGAGAAGATACTTTTCCATGTCTTGCTCTAGCATCTTTTCCATAAATTTATGGAAATGAGGGTCTTGTTGCACTTTCTCGATTTCTTCTGCAGTTATTTCCTTCTCATGTGAGTTAATAAGAGGGTCAGTGTTGCTATATCGTCCCCAAGGGTTTTCTTCAGTCATGGCTGCTATTTTTTCGTTTTCTTGTTCTTGTTGTTTTTGATATGCTGCTCGTGTGAAGATAGGCATACAAACGTTAAAAGGTTTACCCTAGACTTTGATCTTGGATTTGATTGGATAAGTGTCAAGGTTGTTGATTTAAAATCTGATTTTGTTTTTGTCTAGTTTCGTGATGAAAGGATGATAGAATCCTTGATAGGGAAATTTTGACAGAAAATTTCAGATTTTGGTGATAACGACACTATGCAAGATGCTGCAAGATCTAGGTATAGGGGTAAAGCTTTTCTTTTTGTATGACTATTGCGTTCTGGACTGTAAAAAAAATGTTTTGAACTGATAGAAACCTTGTATTTGATAAGGGCAAGCTGACAAAATGCCCTATTAACTCTCTGTTTTTCAGGTTTTGTGGCGCGCTAAAACAGATACCGGGCGCGCTAAAACAGAGACTAGGCGCGCTGAAACAGAAATCAGGCGCGTTAAAACAGAGACCAGGCGCGCTGAAACAGAATCCAGACGCGCTAAAACAGAATCTAGGCGCGCTAAAACAGAGACACAAAGCGCTAAGACAGAGATCGTGCGCGCTGAAACAGATTCCGGGAGCGCTAAAACAGATACCAAGCGCGCTGAAACAGATACCGGGCGCGCTAAAACAGACACCAAGTGCGCTAAAACAGAAACCAGGCGCGCTAAAACTATGACCTGAAGGGGTTTAAGACAGAAAAAAAACTATCTTATTCTATGAAACTCACTTGGTCTGGTATCATATTGGATGGCCGGTTGTGGGATGTATTCAGGATGAATTCTCTGACTATGATTGTGATGTTGCCTAAGAGCTCTTCTTTGAAAGTATGCTTGTGAGTCTAAGGGAGCTACGGCGTAGTCGTCTGTATAACCTCTAGAGAAATCGTGATACCTATGAATAAAAGTTCTATGTTGAAGTAGAACTTTCCTGCTTTGATATAGAAACTTTTGTTTTCTTAAGAGTTGTTTGTAGGCAAGTGTCCTCTTTGGTTTTCGGATTCGTTTGGCAAGAGATTTCTTGACAAACTTGGTGGATACCCAATCTCGAATCATGAGAAATCCACAAGTGTTTTGATTTTTAGGATTTTTGTGATGATCTTATCTGAGTTTAATGATAGAAAACACAGCAATCAAGAATAGAATGGTTTTAAAATCCTAGAATCTAAACAAGTAGTGTATGTTCTCAAGAATCAATGATTCTTCTTGATTTTTACCGGTTTGATAACAAGATAAGACAATTCAAACAGACTCACTCCTAGAGACAAAAGGTCATCGTTATATACTCGAACGGCCCACAGCTTGGAATTGCGTCGACTCACACAGCCATGTCACCCCCTAGAGGGCGCCCGTGTTTTTGTCTTTTCCAGGTGCGTACTCAGAGTGACGGAAGTGGATACCGGATCCCCTGAGCAAACAGTCCTTGGCAATTATATGGTGAGTGCTTGAGGGTAGATTCTTCCCCGCCCCTGCACCGCCGAGTATTACAATGTTCGGAAACTGACAAGCGTGCTTCTAGTTCTAGGTTCTTAGATAGGGTTTCCGTTCGGAGCGGCAAATGGATAAACTCCCTCGAGAGACCTCCCAATCTTTAAAACAAAGATTTTGGGGATGGTTATCCTGCGCACTTCCGTTGAAAGAGGGTTTCCCCAAATTCACATAAATTTTAAAGTGGGTTGGAATACCATGGCTTTTGGCTGTCCCCACTCAGGTCGTTCCCGTAGGGTGAGTACTTTTTCCCACTACGGCAGGCCTGTCTAAAGGTTTTAACAAAAGCATAAAATGTATAAAGTAAATGGTGAGTCTGGTATTCTGATGCACCCAGTTAAGGGGAGAGCATAAACCTGTCACCCAAACACAGCAAGATTCTGTTCTTTTTAAGCCCAAAAGACAAATGATTTACTTCTAATGGAGATATTGCTCCATGACAAGCAAAATGTTCAATTTTAAAAACCTCAAATAGAAGTGTGATGTTTCTATCCTAGGATTGGTACATTTTTAATCCATTTCTATCCTAGGATTGGTAAAATTTTAACCATTTCTATCCTAGGATTGGTAAATTTTAATGTTTCTACCCTAGGATTGGTAAATTTTAACCAAACAGAAAGAAATAAAAGAAATCTGACCGCGGACGCGTCGGATCCAGATGAAATAAATGACTTTAAATGAAAAGAAGTGGCGCGCTGGAACAGAAACCAGGCGTGCTAGAACAGTGACCGGGCGCGCTGGAACAAAAACCCGGCGCGCTGGAACAGTTACCGGGCGCGCTGTAAAAAAAACCCGATGCGCTAAAACAGAATCCCGGCGCGCTGTAAAAACTCTCGATCCCGCGAAAACTTTTACGCCGATTCCTGTACGACAAGATTTTCAAAAATTAGCAAAATTTGGGGTATTGCCCCACGGTGGGCGCCATTCTGTAAGCGTGTAAAAGGGGAAAACTAAATAAACAATGCCTCTACGCTTCTAAATAAGATATTGCCTCTAAGATTAAGAAATTTAAACTAAATTAAACTACAAAATCTGCATAAATTTATCCTATTGCTCTCTAACTCTAAAGACTTCTCTAATTTACTTAGCTCTCAGATTCATAAGCTAATTAAACTATTAAGTGACACTTAGAGAATGAGAATTAATCTATTATGATTCTATAATGCAACTAAGATGATTCTACAGTAAAATTCATGAGAAATAAACTACTGTAAACAGCCATGATTGAAGAACTATGAATTGTTGAAGAAAGCTTGATGGATTGCTTGATGAATTGATCCTAAAACTTGATTGCTTGAATGCTTGAATGTCTGGAAACCTGCAGAGTAAAATTGCATAAGTTAGGATCTTTTTTGTGTAGCCCAAGAGCTATATTTATAGCTTTCACGGCAGCACAAATGTACAGGAAACCGGGATGAGGGGCTGTGATTTCTTCTGGAGAATCCAAAGGCATGGGATGAGAAGAAGGAGCTGATCATGGAGAATGGTTTCTCCCCATGAAAACACCAGGCAAGATAAGAGGGAAGGTGGGTGGAAGGTTGTTGAGAGATCTTCCTGCAGATTTTCCCTGAAGCTTTCCCGTGAATGGCAGTGCCATTAATTTGATTGGTGGGGAAATAAATATTTATTGGTGAGGGAATAGTGCAAACTTTATGCAATAAATTTAAATAATTTTAATTTATTTAAATTTAGCAAAAATGAGGAATAAATAATTTAATAAATCAAACTATAGGGTTTGGTTTTATTAAATTAAAGGAGAGTGATAATTAAAAAGATTTTTGACAATCTTTATTTAATTAAGAGGAAATGTGAAATTAAATAACACGAATTATTTAAATTGTGTATTCAATTTTAAGATAGAAGAAATAATGATAATAATTAAATAAAACAAAGTTTTTAATTTTGTTTATTTAATTAAGAGAGAATTAATGTGATAAAAATGATAATAATTAAATAAAACAAAGTTTTTAATTTTGTTTATTTAATTAGGAGAGAAAAATAGGAGAATTGATAAATGAACTTAATATAAATAAATATTTCTATTTATTTACTAAGTAGAGGAATTTAAGGTTAATTAATCAAATAAGGCGTATTCGATTAATTGGATTCTCTAGACCATTTTTAGGTGTCTACAGTTTGGAGTATTTTAGAATTTAGGTTCTAAAATACAATCTTCACAATGTAAATCTCCAATGAAAGTATCAACCCTTGTGCTCTTGAAAACTCACACATCAAGGTCTAAATAACAAAACATATTTTAGAATTTGTGGTTTGAAATATAAATTGAACTATGAAAATCCTTGACATAAGTATGAATCAATACACAATCAACAATTGAAACTTTAGGGTTACAACATGCAATTCAAACTTGGGGTTTGAATTATAATTCACAACTTAGACTATGCAAAAAAAGACATAATTTAGGGACAATAAATAATTATTTTGTGATCAATATGATATAAATCCATTGTTTTGTATGATGGAAATAATGGTATGGGTCGAATTGTTGAGCTCTTACAGGCTATGTATTGGCCAAACAAGAATCTCCCCAAAATAGGAACGATTCTCTAAAAATAAGGTGAAAATTATCTCATGCATCTAACATGGAAATAAATGGACACCAAGATAACAATATTTTCAAGCATGGAAGGTAATTACATCTACACAACATATCAGGATAAGAATTACTCAATTAATTATATTTCAATGCACATTATCTACACATAACATAAAAGGATAAACTAAAAGTATACAAATGCAACTTTCATTACAAAAGTAGGCATTTAACCAAGGGTTACAAATTTAATTATGGATCCAAAATAAATTGAGCCAATGAATGTCAAGTCCTAATTATACACATTTTTCAATAAATAATACTATAAAGGCACTGATCTACCATAATAATAAAATAGTTTTACATGTGCTCTTTGTGTATATATACATCAATCCAACTAGCCCCAATTCTGGTAAAACACCACTCAACCATGTGGAACCCTTAGGTCTACCCCTTTGAACTAAATTGTTCAATTGGGAAATTATACATACATATATAATACAGTAATGAGGTAGGTGCAATCATGACATCTCACATACCATAAATATAAGCATTGAATATTAAAAAAATATATAAAATAAGGGTTATGGCCTTCAATCAATAACACCTAGGAAACATGAAAATAACCACCACAATTAAGCATTGAGTTGGCACAACATCACACTAAATAAAAAAATCAAGGACACATTGGGCTACCAATGAACCAATAAAAATAGGAAAAGAACTACTAAGTACATGACATAGAATGTCACCATTATCTTGCACGATTTTCTCAAGGCCTTCATATTTAACTAATGGCATAAGTATTATCTTTCCCTTAGTGAATTCATACACAAGGATAACATAGTATTGTTCTTGTATGATTCCCTCAAGGTTGTTGATGCAAGTGATGTTCATAGTGATTTATTGTGTGATTCCATGAGGGTCTCCATGCACAATTATTTCTAGCACTATCTTATGCAATTCTATCAAGACCTTCAACATAAGCAATGTTTCAAGTTCTTTAGTTTAATAAATTTTAGATGTTAAAAACCTAAAATTAAGTTGAATTTGTTATATTACCCATACAAAAAATTTATTGGTACATCCCTAATTACACAAACATGAAATAGTTCCAATTTACTCCTAAGCTTAGTATTTTATCCTAGGTCCAAATTCAAGGCATAAAAAATGAGGTTAAAGTTTTTGATCCTTATATCCAAAAGGTCAAGAAAAAAAAAACATGAGAATATTTGTCACGAAATAAAATAAGTAATTTGGATTAAATACAAATTTTAATTTTATTCAAAAGGTTTAAAACCATAAAAATCCCCAAATAAACCATTAATGACATCACCAAAACCTCTAAAATTTATTTTCCAAAATACACATTTCAAAATTTTAAATACATTCTTTGATGCTAAAAATGCACAAGAAGAAGCATTCCAACTTTTTTACAAGGGATTCTAATATTTTTTTCCAAAACCTTGACTTTATTTTACACTTTTCAAAATAACTTAAATAAATACATATTTTTTAATTTACTCCTAATCACATGCATTCTACTTCAATCACTCATATCAATGAAGAATACATATACATCCACCTCTTATGATAAATAAAGAACCTTCCTTTCTATTGGTAGGTTAGATTCAAGTTTATAATAATCCAAACCCACTATAAAGGAAGTGATACATACTCATTGGACTACCAACACATACCAAAGACATATAAGGTACACGAGACCCCCTTTATATAATTGCACTTAAATATAAGTAGGACTAGAATATAAGATATAGATAAGATTGATAGCCCGGATCTTATATGAATGAGTTGAAAGATATAAGATATATGTGTGAACCAAGATTCTCAACTTGCACAAACACAAGAGACAAAAACTATATTAGATCAAATGCAAGGTTAGTATCATGATTCCCCAAGAAATCCATTCAAATTGCAATAAAAAGGAATGAAATGAAGAACATAAACAAGCATAAATGAAAGATAGTAAATTCTATTTAAATGCAATGCAAACTCTTGATCTCTTGGGGGAGTTGGTGCCAATTTGATGTGGAAATTGGCCCTTTCCCAACTCCTATGCAAGATTTGTTGATTGATGATGAAGAGTGGTCCACTTTGATGAAGATTGATGAATGCTCCAAGATAAAATCTGCATAACCTAGCTATAAAACTCAATGAGATGGATGAAGATTGCTATGAATTTGAGTATAGTAAGTTTACTCAAGTTGTGGATGCTAAAATGAGGAATGGAGCCTCTTATTTATAGAATGACAAGTTGGAGAAATGCCCAAAATGGAGTGTGGGACTAAATTTCAACCAATGGCAATGTGCCACTTGTCAAGAGATGGATGGATGAAGGATGTGCACATTTCTATGAATGCGCCCATAAATGCAATATTTGAAATTTGAAAATGTTGAAATTTACAAGGTGGAGCGAAAGTCAACCGGAGTAATGGCCACTTGGCTCAATGCAAAAGGACATGTAAGATGAAATAAATGCCTTGTTGGAAGGACAAAGTCCACTTGGATTTGAATTAAAATTTGAAGGAATATTCTCTATTATGCCATGTTGAGAGAAAATAGGGATTTAATAAATGAATTAAATCTATTTTCATGTGCAAGTTGCAAAAGCTAGAGGATGGGACATGGATTAAGATTAAATTAATTAAGGGTTAATTAATTTAATGAGGATTAAAATGATGTGACATATTGATTTAGATTTATGGGTTTATTTAAATCAAATATGAGAAGAATATGATAAAAGGATTAATTAAATAAAGAATTTTGATTTACTTAACTAAGGAGATGAAGTTAGATTAAATCAAATAAGGTTTTAATTTATTTAATTTAATGAAATAGAATTTAGGGATTTAATCAAATAAAATTGATTATTTCATTAAATAGGGATAATTAGATCAGACTGATTGATTTAATTAACAAGTAAGAATGGCTTAATCAGATAAATGATTTATTTAATTAAGAGAAGAAGATTGATGAATCTAATCAAATAAGGGTATTCGATTAAATGGTTAGACCGAGGGATGATTTAGGATGAAATGGTGTTAGTATTCGGGATCAGATGTGCAATGTCAATCAATACATTTTCCATGTCCACAATATGGATAGATATGAGAGAGATAAGGGACATAGAATGCAAGATAGAAGATTCGATATAATATTGGATAATGTAATAGAAGAGATAGAATAAAAGAAGGATTAAGAAATGGATTGATGTATAAGTGAACAATGTATTATATATGATGAGATACACGAGATTATGATATATCACATGTTGATATAATAGATGTCTATGTTATATTATATGATGCATATGTGTATGTGTGAATATATTTAATTTTTTATCTTCTATTCTACCACAATCTTCAATTATCCACCACACAAGCCTTGAAAATCCCCTTATCATTCATGCTATAATATAAATAAAAATATCAAGAAAATTAGGCTTAGATCCTTGGCCTACGCCCCATTCTTTTCAACATTTAGTTTTGTTTTTGGGACCTTGGTAAAGTGGTAAAGGAATATTAGATCAATGAATACATCATTTGTAATAGTAAACGAGTCAATAAGAAAGACTTATAAGTTAAGAGGGAACCTAATTTTATGGTTTTTGATAGAATACTCTAGGTTTTAGCCTTATGAGAGGGGATTAGGAACCTAATAAATGATAGTTTAGAAGGGGAGATCCTAAATGGATCTCCAAAAAGAGATACTACTAATAGAGGAACAATGATAATGGACCATTAGGTATGAATACAAGTATTGATGAAATACCAAATCAAAAAAACCTATAGAAAAAGGAGATAACAATAAGTTAGGATAGATTATTGAAGATATTTATATGGCTGTAGAATCAAATATGGAAGAAAAAACATGATTTGTTTTTAGGAAAGGCAAGACATATATCACAAAATAAGGGAGAGTACACCAAGGAGCTTGTTGTATTTTGTGAATGAGGAAGAATACTTAGAGAACAATAGGATGGTTGATGTTAAGAAGGTTAAGGATAATGAGGATTATGAAAAATCACCATTAAAGTAATTAAGAATAAATGAGCATACCAAAAGAGCTATAGCTAAACATGAGAACTATGAAAATATAGAAAACACTAAGATTTTTCCAATAGAGGAACAAAGTTATTGCACCACTTAGTAATAATGCAATATTAGAGAGAATAATTATTGGAAGCTTGAGTTGTTTGGGTGTTGTCATTTATGTCAACCCCTTGTATGAAGATAGTGTTGGAATGTTGTTGGTGTTGATGATATCAACCCTTAGCATTGGAGTTTTTGGAAGCCTAGAGTTGTTGGTATTGATGTCAACAAAATGTTGTTAGTGTTGTGATTGATGTCTTATGTTAGTATAGTTGGATGTGAAATAGTTGATGAGAGATGTTAATAGTGTTTTTCATGCAATTGGATCACTTGGTTTCCAAGTTCTTTTGAGAAAATTTGAATAAAAGAGAGTTTAGTGTGATAGAATGGTGTTCAGTGTTCTGCTCTGCATTTCTTCATGATTGAATATATTCCCATGCGGTTTGGAAATGATGATTAGAGGTGTTCAAAGGTTCTATATCCAAATTTTTAGTTTCTAGATCATACTGGATTAGAAGATGTGTTTGACAGTATGGTTGTCTATTGAAACAAGGTGTCTGGGAGAAATGAGATTGCTCTGCATTTCTCCGTAGTGAAGGTTCTTGTCTTCTGGATCTAGGAATGCGATTATATTGATTATATCTACCTTCCCTTGAATTTTCAAGTGTTGTGGTGCTACAAAAGTTTGTTTAGTGTGTTGGATGTTTGTGCCAGTGTGTTTGGTTGCACAAAATAAAGTTTTCTTAAGTTTGAGGTGGTTGCAGTAGTAGTGGTGAATATTCTAATGACGTGGAATATTTTGAGATGTTTTGGAATGTTTTTGTGTGGTCCACAAGATGTTTCTAAACCTAGAGAGGCGTGTTTGTGGTCACTTATTAGTGTTAGTGCAAGTTTGGACAACCTAGCATGCTATCACTAATTTTGATGGATGATTATTATTTTTGGAAGTGTTGAGAAGTGATTTGGTGTAGATTTGGGTCCCAGTTAAGTTGTGGCATAGTCTTCCTTCACTTCTTTATATTTTGGAAGTGTTTGGTTATGACCTATTTGAGGTTGCACGGTTGAGGTGCATGTGTTTCGTTAAGGCTGACCTAATTGCGATTGTTTTAGGTCAAAGATGGTATAAATACAAGGTGAGTTGTGTGTATTAAGTAGAGAGTGTGTGTGATGTGAAAGATGTGAAAGTGATCAAGTGTGTTGATCTAAGTGCAACATTTAATGCCTATGACTTCCAGATGTATTGAGTAGAAGGTGTCCACATTTTAGTCTATTGGATGAGTTGTTTGTGCTACAATGGAACTATACCCTTGGCATAAAAGAGATGCATTGTTAGCAGTTCAAATTGGCAATGAGCCACCCCTTCTTCTTCTTCCTTCTTCTAGAAAGTGAGTCCTTTGGCAGTGAGCCCTCCGATAGTGAGCATATTATATTCAGTGTTGATATTACTTTATATTGTGAGCTAATACTCAAAATGGTTTTTCCCTTCTTGGGTTTTCCACGTAAATCTGTTGTTCTTATGTGTTTGGATGTGTTTGCATTACAATAACATATGTTTACATTCTGATAATGCATGATAAGTGTTTAAGGGCTAATAAAAATTTGAATGTTAATGAGGGTTTTAATGTTTTAATGTACAAATGATTCACCCCCCTCTTAGTTATTCCATGCATCTAACAATTGGTATTGAAGCAAGGTTCTGTTGGAAAAATGTGTCTCAACCTTGCAATTATATAAGGTTTATTGTCGATAAGATGTATATATTTATTTCCTAGTCACACTGATAGGTTTATACATTGGCAACATAGAGAAAAATGTGGGCATGTAAACTTTTTTAGAAAACTCCTAAAATGGCTGACATACATTAAATAATGATATATTGTAAAACTGGATTGTTCTTTATTAGGTTTTAGATCTAATGACATATATTTTGTTGGTTTTTCTTTCCCTAGAATGTAACCCTATTTTATGAGGGTGTTGTATTATGGTTGTGGTAGAGTGTGATGTTTTCTGAGAGTTTGATAGTGGTTGTGTTGTCTCTTGATCTTTGCTGGTGATAATCTTGTGAGAAGCTTGCTCTACAAGTATATTGTAATCTTTGTGATTTCTAAATAATATATTGGGTAGCTTTTGGAGTGTGGGGTTTTTCTCCCAAAATGGTTTTCCCCATGTAAATCACTATGTCGTGGTATGCATGATATTTATGTTTACTATTTTTAAGTTTTTGTAACTGTTAAAGATCTGTAAAATTTTTGCATTATTCACCTCTCAAGATTAGTGTAGGAAGTTGTTTTGGTACCTTAGCTTCCTCACAAGTGGTATTAGAGCATGATCACCTTTGGTTTCACTTGTGGGTTGTTGGGTTTTTTTTTGAACTAATCCATATTTGAGTGGGAGCTTGTGCAGAAGACACTTTGTGATCTTGTTGTAGGAATTTTTAGATGGCAAGTTCATCAGGGAGAATAGAGGTGGAGAATTTTTTTGAAAATAATTTTGAGATACATGGAAGCTAAAGATGGAGGATCTGTTGATAGATCAAGATCTATGGGATGTTGCTGATGAGAATGTTTCAAGGCCTGCAGATCCTACTTAGATTGCTCAATATGATGTTATGGACCACAAATCCAAGGTTATAATCAAATTGTGCTTGACAGACTCTTTTAATCAATGTCCATGAAGAGACCTCTACACAGACACTATGGAAGAAGCTTGGTGAGATGTATCAAGCCAAATCTTTAGTGAACAAGATTTTCTTGAGGAATAAATTGTATTCCTTGAGAATGGAAGAGGGTGGACGAATCACATATCACCTAGAAGCATTAAAAATTTTGGTGCCTCAATTTTCATCAGTTCGTGTCAAAATGGACAAGGAGGAGAAATGTCATATCTTGCTTTGTTCTTTGGTTGATTCGTGGGATTGTCTTGTTATGGCTATTGGGGGTACTTCTGCTATTTTGAAGACTAAAGATGTGGTAGGTTCTTTGCTTTCTCAAGAGATGAGGAGGAAGGTATCCATCATTGCCAAGGAGGCCCTAAATGTTTGTGGAAGATCTAAGGAAAAAGGAAAGAAGAATGAGAGGCACGAAAAGTCCAAGCCCAAGGGGAGATCTAAGTCTCCTGGAAAGTCCAAAGTTATCTTCTAGAATTGTGGTAAGCATGGACATGTTCGTAAGAACTACAAAGAAGAAAAGAAGAAGAAATTTGATTTTGATTCTAAGTCTGAGAAGGAAGATGGTGACACATTCATTGTAGCTTTGGAAACTCATGTAGGTAATGATGCAAGGTTAATTGAATTAGGTGCATCTTTTCATATGACCTTTAATAGAGATTGGTTTTTTGAATATGAAGAATTTGATGGAGGTAAGGTGTACATTGGAATGATTCTCATTTAGACATTGTTGGCCATGGTAAAATTAAAATCAAGTTTATTGATGGTAGAATAAAAAGTATTAATGGTGTGTTGCATATCCCTAGTTTAGCACAATTTTTTTTATCTGTGAGCTAACTAATAGATGCAGGTGTACAAGTAGTATTTTTGTATGCAGGATGCAAGATGGTCAAAGGTGCTATGGTGATTGTTATAGGTGACAGATATGGCACATTGTATAAGATTGATGCTTGCATTGTTGAGTGCAATACTACTTCTATGAAAAGAAAGTATGTGGAAGAAATGATGGTTTCACCTTCAGCAGATGGTCATGGCTTTTGGGTACCCAAGGGTGCTCTTTCTTCTAAATCAAAGTTAACTATAGAGAAAACTATGTCATGGCACCAGAAACTTGGCCCCATTGGAGAAAAGAGTCTAAGGACCTTGAAAAATAAAAACCTATTTGAAGGTTTGTCTAATTGTAATCTTGAATTCAATTTTTGTGAGCATTGCATTTATGGAAAACAAAACCACATTCATTTTTACTCAAGTTCTCATAAATCTTGTGGTTTATTGGATCTTATTATTCTGATGTGTTTGGTCATGTAGATGTTCCTTCGATTGATAAATCCACATATTATGTTTCATTTATTAATGATAGTAGAAGGACATGGGTATATTTTCTAAAGACTAAATCTTAAGTTTTCAATTAATTTAAAGAATTTAAAGCAATGGTTGAGTTTCAAACTAGAAAGAAAATAAATGTTTGAGGACTGATAATGGCGATGAATTTTTCTGTAATGATTTTGTAAATATTGTGGTATTCATAAACAAAAGATAACTCTATATTCTCCACAACATAATGGAGTTGCAGAAAGAATGAATAGGACACTAATGGAGAAGGCTAGGAATATGTTGAGTGGTGCTAGTCTAGAACAAAGGTTTTGTGCTAAAGCTATTTCCATTGCTTGTTACTTGATTAATAGGTCTCCTACATCAACTCTTGTTGATAAGATTCCTATAGAGGCATGGTTAGGTCACAATCCTTCATCAAGACATCTTAGAGTTTTTGGTTGTGAGGCATATGCACATGTGCCAAAGGAGAAGCAAGTAAAGTTGGAGAACAAGGATGTGAAATGTATCTTCATCAGATACAATTATGGTTTGAAAGGATACAATATTTGGCATCTTGTTGCACAAAAGGTAATACATAGTAGAAGTGTTATTTTTAGAGAAAGTAAGCCTTATTTTGTTATATTGTAGCCAAAAAAAGTAAACAAGAAGAGGTGATTCAATTTATTTCTACACATGAGAAAGTTGAATCGAGGCCCAAGGATAGACAAGAAGTTGAGGAGAGCTCCTAGCTTTGGATCTTCAGAAGAGGAGGAAGAAGCTTCAACTCAGCTTGTTTGTAGGTCTACAAGGCATAGACAACCACTTGAAAGGTATTCACCCGATGATTGGAGATGTATTTTTTCTTTGAATGCTAACATGGATGAACCTAGATCTGTAGAAGAGGCACTTGGTATGAATGATGCAAATTCCTGGAAGATTGCTATGGATGAAGAAATGACATCTTTTAAAAAGAATGATACATGGGATCTTGTACCATTTCTTGAAGGACGAAAACCCATTGGTTACAAATGGGCGTTCAAGAAAAAGATTTGTTTAGATGGAGGTATTGAGAAGTACAAAGCAAGTTTGGTTGTGAAGGGTTACTCTCAAGTTGAGGGTGTTAATTATGGTGAGATATTTTCTCTTATTACAAAAATGACATCCATTAGATTTTTTCTTTCTATTGTTGTTGCTTATATAAGATTTAGAGTTTGAAAAAATGGATGTGAAAATTGCTTTCCTTCATGGTGATTTCGAGGAGGATATTTATATGACACAACCAGAGCACTAAGTGGTGAAAGGTAAAAGTAATATGGTTTGCAAATTGAAGAAATCTTTGTATGGCTTAAAACAAAGTTCTAGGATGTGGTACCAAAAATTTGATACATATGTGTTGAGTTTGGTATTTGGGTGTTGTAAATTAGATCATTATGTATATTATAAAACTAATGGCAATCACTTCCTATTTATTGCATTATATGTTGATGATATGTTATTTATTGGCAAAGGGAAAGGTATAATTTCAGAATTGAAATCTCAACTTGCTGCTAAATTTGAATTGAAAGATCGTGGTGCATCTAGAAAAATTATTGGGATGGAAATTAAAAGAGATAGAGTGAACATAAAGCTATGGATTGGCCAAATAAAGTATGTCAATTCAACTTTACAAAGGTTTGATATGCATGATTATAGACCATTATGTGTTCCTGTTTCAGTTGGAACAAAGTTATCTATTTTAGATTGTCCAACATCTCTATCAGAGATGGAAAACATGACCATAATGCCTTACTAGAGTGCAGTTGGAAGTTTAATGTATGTTATGGTTTGTACAAGACCAAACATTTCCCAAGTAGTGGGAGTTATTTATAGATATATGTCTAATCCTAGTAGAGTTCATTGGGATGCAATTAAAAGAGTCTTCAGATATTTGTGGGGTGCCTCAAATTATTCCTTATGTTATCATAGTAATATGACTGAAGATGAGATTTCCCCTGATATTCATGGTTATGTGGATTAAGATTGGGTAGGTGATGTTGATAGCAGAAAATCCACCAGTGCTTATCTGTTTACTTTATTTGGTGGTGCAATTAGTTGGATGAGTAAGCAACAAGTTGAGGTTGCTTTGTCCACTACTGAAGTAGAGTATATGGTAGCTACTCATGCTTGCACAGAATCCATTTGACTTAAGAGACTATGTTTAGATATTGGAATAAATCAAGGTGTAGTGACAATTTATTGTGACAATCAGAGTGTTATATGTCTAGCTAAGAACCTAACATTTCATGCCAGGACCAAGCACATTGATGTATAGTATCATTTTGTTAGAGATATGGTCAAAGATGGCAGGGTGAAGCTGGTTAAGGTAGAGACTTTGATGAATGTTGTTGATTCTTTAACTAAGCCTATGAGCATAGAGAAGTTCAAATGGTGTTTAGAGACTATGGGCCTTTCAGGCCCTAGCAATTAAAGAGACGATGTTTACACTCTCACATTTCTCTTGCAAGGTGTTCGAAAAGTGGGAGATTTGCTGGGAAAATGTGTCTCAACCTTGAAATTATATAAGGTTTATTGTCGATAGGATGTATATATATTTCCTAGTTACACCGATAGATGTATACATTGGTAGCACAAAGCGAAATGTTCTTGTGTTAACTTTTTCAGAAAACTCCTAAAATGGCCGACATACATTAAATAATGATATATTGTAAATCTGGACTATTTGTTATTAGGTTTTAGATCTAATGAAAAATATTTTGTTAGCTTGTCTTTCCATAGAATTTAACCCTATTTTATGAGGGCATTGTATTATAGCTACAGTAGAGTGTGATGTTTTTTGAGAGTCTGATAATGGTTGTGTTGTCTCTTGATCTGTGGTGGTGATAATCATGTGAGAAGCTTGCTCTGCAAGTATATTGTAATCTTTGTGATTTTTGAATAATATATTGGGCGACTTTTGGAGTGTGGGGTTTTTCTCCCAAAATGGTTTTCCCCAAGTAAATCACAATTTCATGGTATGTATGATATTTATGTTCATTATTTTTAAGTTTCTATAACTGTTAAAGATCTGTAAAAATTTTGTATTATTCTCCTCTCAAGATTAGTGTAGTAAGTTGTTTTGCTACCTTAGCTTCCTTACAGGTTCCTTGGAAGAATCTTAACCTCTTGAGGTAGATTTGGATGGCGCATAAGAAGGAGGCCTCCCTGTTTGATGGGACAGATTATACATTATGGAAAACCAAGATGAAAGGTTTCCTTGTTTCCTTAGGGTTTAGAGTTTGGAAGTCAATTGAAGACTGATACACCATTCCTACTAATGGATCATCAATTGATGATGAAATCAAGGCATATGAGAACAATGGAAAAGCAAGAAATGCTCTTTTGAGTGGTCTTGTTGATTCAAAACTAGTGAAGGTTATGAGCTACAAATTTGCTAAAGAAATCTGGAAGAAGCTGGAAAGTGTCTATGAAGGAGATAATAAGGTCAAGCAAGAAAAAATGAAAATTTTGAAGAATAAGTTTGAAACCTTAAGAATCCTGGAGGATGAAGATATTATAAGCTACATGCATAGTGGATGAAGTTGTCAATTCCATCAATGACCTAGGTGGAAATATACTAGAAGAAGAAGTGGTAAAGAATGTATTGAGAACTTTTCTTAAATCTTATAGTCATAAAGTTTCTATTATTGAATAAGTTTAGGATTTAGATCAGTATTCTAGAGATCCATTTTTTGGTGCTTTAACTACTTTTCAATTGAGAGAGTTTGGTCAAAATGACTCAAGAAAATATTTTTTTTAAAGCTAGAAAAATAGAGAAGGTTGATAGATCAAATCCGGATGATCTTGATGAGATAGAAGTAAAATTTGTTAGGATATTGAAAAAGGGGACTGGAAAATACAAAGGTAAGTTACCTTTCAAATGTTTCAATTGTGGAAACATAGGTCATTATGCTTCAAGATGTCCAAAAAAAGTTTCAAATGACAAATGTAAGGATAATAAGGGTAAATCTATTAAGAGAAGTTATTATGTTAAAGAAGATGCTAGCATATTTGATGATGAATTTAATTACCCAGATGATGAAAATGTTGAATGCTTGTTCATGGCTCTGAATGTTGGAACTAATTCTAATGACTCTAAAAGATGTATGAACGAAACTACTCCAAAAATAGGTCACAACATCAAAGGAACTATTGTGATTTATTTTTCATGCTAGAGAGGAGAAAAATCACTGGATAATTGACAACAAATGTTTGAAGGTGGTCTTGTTAAGTTTGGTGATGATACATCTGCTAAGATATGTGGAAAAGGTTCAATTAGTTTTGATGGAAAGCATAATATAGATGATGTTCTTTATGTCAAGGGTCTCTAGCATAATCTTCTAAGTATAGGAAAAATGTGCAAAAAAAATATAATCTTGTATTTTAGGATGGTAGTTGTGAAATCAAAAAAGGAAGTTCTAGAACTTTGTTTGTTGTAGAAACAAGGAAAGATTAGAGTATTTATCAGCTCAAAGGTGCTAATGGTAAGTGCTTTATGAATCAAATAAATGAAATTTGGCTATGGTATAAAATAATGTGTCACATCAATTTTGATAGCCTAGTGAGGATCAACTCTACTCAACTTGTGAGAGATCTATCAAAAATTACAAAGCTTATCAATGCAATTTGCAAGGAATGTCAGGTTGGGAAACAAACAAGAAAGAGGTTCAATATCAAAGAATATTCTACTACAGGACCTTTGGAGTTGGTGCATACAGACATATGTGGACCTACAAGAACAGGAAGCTCTCAAGGTGGCAGTTATTTCATGTTGTTGATTGATGATTACTCTAGAATGACTTGTGTAACTTTTTTTCGAGAAAAATCAGAAGCTCTAAAAAAGTTTAAAGCATTTAAAGATATGGTTGAGAATGAAATGGATATGAAAATAAAGTGCTTAAGGTCTAACAAAAGTGGAGAGTTCACCTCCAATGAATTTAACAATTTTTGTGAAGATCATGGAATAAAGAGGCATTTGTCCCTAGGACTCCTCAATAGAATTGAGTTGTGGAGAGAAAGAATAGAAGAGTTCAGGAAGCAACAAGGACAATGATGAAGGAAGAAAATCTATTAGATTTCTATTGGAGAGAAGCTATTCACACTGCAATATACATACTCAATAGAGTACAAGTTGTAGATACCCTAAATTGTCCTGACTGGTGAACTACACTATTTAACTAACATTCACCCTTCTTCCCTAAATGATTACATAATACATTATTATTTAATTATTATCAAATTTCATATTCATCTATTAATTAATTGATTTAATGTTATTTAATTAATTTGTCTTCAATCATCATTTTTGACTAATTAAATAAATCTCAATTATTTAACAAATATCCTAATTTAACCTTAGCTATCCTGATTAATTAAATGAACATTAATTATTTAATTATGTCTCTAACATACCTTATTCATCTAAATTAATTAAATAATTATCATTAATTATTTAATTAAGCTACTTTCCCTTCTTCAAATTTGAATAATTAAATAATTTATTCAATTTCCCCAAAATCACTCAACATGGTCAAATTAATAAATATACCTTTATTTATCAAAGTCAAATGCAACTTGCACATTCATCTCCAACATTAATTAATTATTAAATCAATTAATATATCCTCGTGTATCTTGATTGAATAAATCATGACCAATGATTTCTCAATCTATTTCCCAATCCCACTAAACACTCAATCTGATTTCTTCAATCCCACTGATCATTTAATATTAATAAATATACCTTTATTTATCAAAGTCAAATGCAACTTGCACATTCATCTCCAACATTAATTAATTATTAAATCAATTAATATATCCTCGTGTATCTTGATTGAATAAATCATGACCAATGATTTCTCAATCTATTTCCCAATCCCACTAAACACTCAATCTGATTTCTTCAATCCCACTGATCATTTAATATAATCCCATTGATTATACAATTAAATCCTTTAATTGGATCAATCAGATGAGTTAACTAATCAATCTATTTCCTCTCAATGATTCTCAACCGTTGATCGTGATCTTTCATTGTTGAATCCTGATCATTCATTTAAAAACTAAAAATCTATAAAACAACCTTCTTCCTTCTAAAAAATGATCAAATAATCTAGAGAATTTGTGGAGAGGTCATGTCAAATTGGCTATTGAAGCACATTGAGCAAATACTTGCATTCGTGATCACCATTACTACTGCCTTTGAAGATTTTGCAAATAATGGAGACTTGTATTGATCTAGCAATCCAACATCCATTATCAATATGAATACACTCCAACATGGGATAGTAAAATTGTAGTCTTTGAATCTATTTATGTTCTCATTTATGCTAACATTGCTTGTTGAATTCATTGCTTTTACAATCACATTTCATGAGTAGGTTGGGATTTATCTTGTTTTAATTCATTTGTTTTCATTTCTATAATTTCATTTATCTAAATTCCCTCTTACACATTTTTGCATTCCCAATTAATCTTTTGAGTGTTTTTTTAAGAATTTTGCAAGTTACAGCCAAAAAATCGATTAAAACCAATCATCTTATTTTAATCATAAAAAAATGGAATCACAAAATTTTGTCAAACCATTTTTGGGTTTTGCAGATCGATCTCTTAACTTTCTATAACTTTTTACAGTTTTTAATTTCATGATTTTTTTTTATAAGTTATCATAATTTCAGTCAGTTGTGTTTTTGTTTTAATTTCTATTGCTAATATTTAAAAATTAATGTGTTACATTCATCTCTAATAAATTCTACATGTTGGATTTTAGAAAAAGTTTTTTTGGGTTTCACAGATCTTCATTTTATCTTTCCAGAATAGTTGAAAATTTCAAATTTAATGAAAATTTGAAAGTTGTTGCTACTTGAAATTGCTTCAATAATTGTTCAAGAAGGGTAAAAAATTGTCAATCTTCTTTCTTTTTTCTTTCTTTCTTTTCAACTTTTTGTAAGTTTATTTCAGTAGAATAATATTTTTCTAGTTACTAATATCTCTTTTTATAGCTTGTGGCCATTAGAGGATTAACTTTAACAACTTACATTTGGTGCTTTAAAATGAATTCATCTTCCCTTGGTGCATTAAAACTGAACAACACAACTTGAACATTTACATTTGGTGCTTTAAAATGAATTCACTTTCCTTTGGTGCACTAAAACTAAACAAGACAACTTGAACATTTGCATTTGGTACTTTTAAAATGAATTCATCTTCCCTTGGTGTACTAAAACTAAATAACACAACTTGAAAATTTATATTTGGTGCTCTAAAAGTGAATTCGCTTTCTTGTGGTTTATGACATTTTTTTGTTTGAAGTCTCAAATATTTGAAGTTAGTGCTATTAAAACATAAATTGTTATCTTTAAACACCTAATTTTGGGCTTAAAATCAAATTGTAATAAATTGTCTACTATGTCCACTGTGATTGGAAAGCCAAGTGCATATCCTCTCCCCCCATGTCTTTTGATGATCCTAGGTGATGAGAAACACTTTGGGTTTTTTGCATTTTTTTGTGGTTACCTCTTTTTAGATAAGGGCTTGCCTATGAGACACATCCCACAATGGAGAACTCATAAGAGACCCTAAAATCACATTTATTGATGGGCTATATAAAGTTTGTGAAATCAAAAGAAAGTAGCTTAAATCTAGGTTGGAATGCCATGATGTGCATCTACCCTTGTGCAAACGTAATGGTTGTACAAGGAGGCTAAAGCTTTAAGTAGCTTATGTATGATGCATGCATTCAATGTTCACGGTTGTCATTAAACACCTTTTGTTTTAGAATCCCTTCCTTGTTTTTTGAAACATTCTTCAAAGTAGTGCATAGGAATAGCATCCTTCCCAGAAGTTACTTACCACATTAGATTTATAGTTGAGGCATAAAGCTTAAGATTTAATCCTCTTTGACTTGGAGTATCAAAATGGTACATTTCCTTAATATATCCTATTTGTTCCCTCTATAGATTCAATTTAAAATCACTCCTTCAGGGGTGAGGTAAGCCTACAAAGAAGAGTGTACCTTTATTCCTTAAGATGTATTGACTGATAATCTTTAGGCTATATCATTGGATCTCAAATTTTTTGTTGTATGCATCAATTGCCATCAAAATCGATCACCAAAATATCAGATCAAACTCAATCAAATTTGTAAACATTTTGAAAAATAGTCACAAAATTGAGTACTGCTAAAACAAAGTTGTTATTGTCAAGTTTTGTTGCTATTGTCTAAAAAAATTGTCGTAGTTGATCTAGAATCTGCTTGCTTTTGTTCATTTAGCTGTTATTTCTATCACTAGTTTATGATAGTTACTATCAAAACAGATTCGCTTCTGAAAAAGCTTTGCCCCGGTTTTCTTGAAATAGAACCGCTATTGTTATAAAATCCTACTGCTATTGTCCTAAAATCTTGTTGCTATCGTCCTACTTGCAGGCTTGCCTCAAATATTTCAAAACAATTGATTTTTAAATATTGGTCTAAAAACTCCATTTAGTTATTAGAGAACATCATTGGAACTATTAGTCAAAATATAGCATCACATTCCTTCACTGGGTTTATATAGGGTTTGTAACTACCATCTTTTGGACACACATTTGCACCATAGCTTATCAACATCCTTCAAAATCACCAAATCAGCAACCAAACATCAACCTAGTCTTGGACATGTATTTAACCCAAGAAATCAAACCATTTTCTTGCTAGTTTTTTTAGAGCAACCTTTACTTGCAACCTCATAGCTAGTTCAAGTAAAGAAAGCACCATATCATCTAAGACATAGAAAAACATAGATTTGAGTCTTGTGAACTACTATGTTCTAAACTAGCATCAAATCAAACATCAAACATCATAGCTTCATTTATCCATTAATACCCAAAATCAGCTCATCTCCTTATCATAGGGTTGAGTAGAAAAATCCTACTATCCAACCTCAAACTTGATCATCTAACTATCCTAGCATCAATAGATAACAAAAAATAAACATCCTTTATCCAAAAGGTTTACACACATCCCCTTTGTACATAAAAAAAAACTTCAAAACAAAAAATCACAACACACATCCCAACAACACATCAATGTCAATTTATCACCCAAATTTAGTCCCACTCTATACACACATGGAGTCATCATACCCCACTAACTACAACAACTTAGTAACTATGGGTGTCCCCATTTAAGACTTAGGAATACCTTGTCACATGTTAGATTTTAATCAATGTCAAAACTCACAAATTTATCAACCATAGCATCAAAACAGTGAGTCACAGTATCAACAACATCTTAGAGATCATCAAAAAATGGATTCATATCATTAACATGTTCAACGTCAAGACATTGCATAACAACAACCACAACATCAACAACAAGATCTATTCTTACAACATCAAAACACAACATATCATCAACAACCTCAACAATCATCATGACAAAAATAGTTGTTTCCATCCAATAACACCACTAAACATAAATATACTCCTTTAGGGGAGCCAATTGAGGTGGTGTTAAACAATTTATCCCATTCTAAACTTATCACACTTCCAAAATCACTAGGTAATTACGAACCTATCTTGAAAACCCTAGGGTGCAATGATGACACTTATTGTGAATATCATAAAGCAAAAGGTCATGATGCATCAAATTGTTTTAAACTCAAAAATCTCATCCAAGACCTAATTGATCAAGGAGAAATACCTATTGAAGACAACACTTAAATTTTGACCACTAGTGATAACATTGACAATACCTCAACCTCAAATGTTGAATAAAATGATCAAGATCCATCCACCAATGATCACCTTGAAGATGGCTTTACCTCACATAATGGGCTAGAAGACATAAATAATTTTTGAGAGCATGATCAAGATAATCCATCAATGTCTAACAATGATCCATTTCAAAAAAATCTTAATATCATTGATCTCATGGTTGAAAACATTACAAGATCTCTACCTCAATCGTTGAAGACAACACTCAAGATCCATCGACCAATAATCATGTTGACAATGTCTCTACATCATCTAAGGAGCAAGATGACATATCTAAAGAATTTATCTCCAAGCATGATCAAAATCCTTCATCAAATTTTAGCAATGTTCCTTTTCAAGACATGTTGACATCATTTGACCTCATGGTTGTTGATATTGAAGAAATCCTTAATTCAACACTTATCCAAATTCACTTTAAGATCAAGGGAATCTTAAACCAATACCCATGCCTAGGGAAGACATTCAAGAACCCTTTGCAAGTAATCCATCCTTTGAAGTCAACCCATGTCAAGAACTTGATCCAAAGAATATCAAAATCAATTATGAAATTAGTCAAGATCAAGGATCCATGTCTTCTCAAGATCTAACAAGTCTATTCCAATCTAATACAGAAGATAACTCTGATAAAAGCTCAAATCAAAGATCCACATCTCCAAGATACTACAATGATTTAATGGGTATCTTCCAATCCATACAAAATTTTACAAACAATGATCATATCCATATATCACCCACGCCTATATCTATCCATGAGATGTTTACTCTTAAAGTACATGTAGATGATCTTCATCTAAGACAAGAGTTTCATACTTTTGACATCATTACGAAGGAACAAGATTCTCTTACTCTCAACTTCATTAACAATGAACAAGAGTCTCCTACTCTTAACCTCTTTACACATGATCAAGGCATAGAAGAATCCATAGACATAAAAAAATTGATCATGAAGAAGACTTCTACACAGATTTTGAATCAAAAACATCCTTTGAAGAACTAGAAGAAATGGATCATGAAGAAGACTTCTACATGAATTGTGAATCAGAAACATCCTTTGAAGATCAAGTTGAAGATATCAATCATGAAGTTATCCCACATATTGAGGATCCTATAACTTATAAACTTGGATCACTTACCTTTGTCAAAGCAAGCTATCTTACCAATGAAGAAGATATCACCCTTGAAGATCCACAACAGAGCAGAAAAGGATTAACACCTTGTTTCCAAGATAAATCATATCCTATTGCAAATAAAATTTATCAACGAATGCATTATCAAGGCAAAGGATTATGCCTACATGAACAAGGTATCCTAGAACCAATGAAAATTATTGAAAATCCTAAGCATCAAGGTCTTGGTTATTCAACAATTAAGGAATCTAAACATATTAGTGATACCTCTATAATACCGAGGGAAACTTTATCTAACACAAACATCAACATAGAGAGCACGAAGAGTCCTTATGATGAAACCACTACCAACGCTACAACTATTCATATCATGAATCGTCATCCATGAATATTCCAACCCTCTAATTGGGACCAACAACAAGAAAAAAAGTTATATCAAAGAACGAAACAAGTCATTAAAGCAAAAGAATTGGTAAAAAAGAATGGAAAAAGAAAATACAAATAGATACCAAATCAAAAGCAAGAAAATCATCCCTCTAAAACTCTACTAGTCAAAGAAAATATGGGGAAAAATAAAAAAGGGAAGTTCATCCATCAAAAATTTCTAGCGATATAAAAGAAAGCTTCAAGAACGTGTTGCAAAGGATATTGTCGTTGCACCAAAATATCGACTTGTTAATGCCCAATATAACCAATAGAGTTAATGAATCCATGAGAGGCGATTCAGCCATCTCACGAACCCAAGTGTTGCGCTACACAACACAAGGAGACCAAGGGCGCACACCTTGCAATAATCCCCTCCAGTGCAAGCGAGGGGTTCGAACTCGTGAACCTATATTAATTGATACCAATTTTTGCACGGATCATTGTTGTTGCACAAAAAGATTGACTTGTTAATGCTCGATACAATCGCCAAAGTTAATGAATCTATGGGAGGTGGTTAGGCCATGTCACGAACCCAAGCATTGTGTTGCACAACACAAGGAGACCAAGGGTGCACACCTTGCAACATGACGACCTACAAAGTATATGAAAAATTTGGTCCCAATTGAATCTCCATATCCACCTATCATTGCTCATCCTCCCAAGTTTGGAAAGCAAAAATTCCAAATTGTCGACCAATCCATCTAAATCTCATATCCCTCAACGTATTTCTCCATCCACTTTCACATCCATGATATCCAAATCTCACATTGACTATGTCTTGGCAACAACTTTTTATCATAAGAACTCTAAGGGAACTCTATCGTGATGTGCTCATCTAAATAAGGTTAACTTTGGTATCAACAAAGAAGATAATAATTATTAGGGGTTACATTCAAGCGCCTATATCTTAGCAAAACAACTCATCCAAGTATGATATCATTGTCACATTATGATAGAAACAACACCTATATTAGAACCAACAACATCTACATCAGCACCACCATGTGGTTCAACATGAGCATAAAATCTTTTAAAAAATAAAAAATCATCACCATGATGAAAACCTAGTAAATAGGCGTCTTGTGTGACATCAAAAATAAAAAATCAAGAAAATAGTAAAGAGAAAAATCATCCTCTAATGAAAACCACTACAATGGCACTTTGGACAAGTACCATGATGAAAACCTAGAAAATAGGCATCATATGTAGAATTGAACATCTACGTGTGCCATTCCTTAATAAAATTTAAAATTTCATCCATCATCCATCCATCTTATCCATAATAAATCCTTGAATCTTTCATCCAACCCATTTTTCATCCAAATCCAACTTATCTTGATCTTGGCAAAGGTTTGGCATACACTCCACACTTGCTTATGGTAAACATCTTGACATAGGTCACTATCATTGATCCTATCCTATCCAACATTATCTGAGCCATGAAGGCATTGTCCAAAGGGATATACTCTATCTAAACATTTTATCCTATCACAAGATAATCCTTGTTATCCTTTACATATCCATTATCCATTCATTTATCCATGCATCCACCCATTGCATTCCCTGTACATTCCTAGAAATGGGGGGACAAGTGCTTACATATTACTTCAGAATCAATCTTGATCTATGTCTTCTAGCTCACATTATGATCTAGGCATTGTCCACACACTTCAAACAATCCATATCAATTGCATCTTGTTGATGCTTCAACATGGTATCAAAACATTCAACAATCTTGTTCCTAGCCTCGCTACAAACCTCGATCAATTGTTATCTGATCAATCAATCATCATCTTGGGATGTATCCTTCTCAATCCTTGTGTTGTTGTTGTCTTGAAAACACTATCCTTACATTGTTTTGTATCCTCAATAATGTTATCATTATCAGAAATTACTCAATCAGATCAATTGATTTTAGCCTATCTATCAACAAGATCTCAAAAGACTATTGATATCCCTACATACTGATATCTCTTTATAATTCATCCATATGATCATTATCACGAAAAATATAAAATAAGGTCTCATATTAAAACATTCACCCAACTATTGCTTTATAATTGATCAATTGTAGAACCTTGCTACACCATCTCTATCCACCGTCTATCTTATCCATCTATCCCTAATAAAATGTAATTCTATTCCAAACTAGGGGAAACCTCCTAAACTTGGTAGTGGATTAGATCCTTGTTAATCCCATCACTCACTGGTCTTTAAAACTTGGTCAAAAATTCAAAAACATTCAAAAAATCTTATCAAAATCCAAAAAAAAAAAAATTGAAAAAGTGAAAAAACTCTAAAAATAATGTCACCTAATACAGTCAAACTACATAATCTTTGAGCTTGCATGTAGGAAAGGTAGGAAAGGTCATCATCGATGAGCCCCCAAGGCACTAGGTCAGTCCCTTTAGGTGTCCCTCTTGGTCTTTAAACTTGGGAAAAAATCCAAAAAATATTCAAATATCTTATCAAAATCCAAAAACATTCATAAAGAGTTAGAAAACTCTAAAAATAGTGTCACTTAATACAGTTGAATACGATGTCTCTATGTTTGTCACATTAGCAAGGCCATCATTGATGAGCTCCCAAAACACTAGGTCAATACCCTTGGTCCCCCTCTTGGTCTCTAAATCTCTCAAATATCTTGAAAAGCATCAAAAACAACATCAAATAACCTCAAAAGCACAAAAACATTCAAAAAATCAGTAATGAATTTGACACCATTTTCCGATGAACGTTCGTCGGTCATTCGAAAAATCTTTGTCGGACAAGCGATGAAATGACGAAAATATTTTTGTCATTGTTTTTTCATCAAAAGGCCGATGACGAATTAAACGTCAAAATAACATCGTAGATTTGTTGGTCGTCAACATCATAAAATGCCTTAGACTTTCGTCGGAATATCGACGAAAACTTCATGTATCCACCGACGAATTACACTAGAATTTCATCGCAATTGTGACGAAATGGGCAAGGAGTAGCGTCGAAACAACACCAGACATTCATCGCCATTTTGACGAAATGGGCAAGGAGTAGCGTCGAAACAAGACCAAAAGTGCGTCGAAATTGCGACGAAATGGGCAAGTAGTAGCGTTGAAACAACACCAAAAGTTTGTCAAAATGGCGACGCAATGGGAAAGGAGTTACGATGAAACCTTTGTCGCAGCTATAGCAACTTCGTCGAACCTTTTATGCAATTCGTCGGTTGTTTTTGTCGAAATTGCGACGAAAGAATAATTTTTTTTTTTTTAAATATTCGTTGAAATGTACCATCGCGGAGACTGACGACTGATCATACATACATACTATATATTGGTTTGATGCTTCAAACGATGCATTTCTTATATTGAAAATTGCATTACCTTATTGAGCTTCTCTTTGTTTCGAGAATAGTTTAATATTCTCTACTTAACAGGGCCAACCACGTGATGGTGGAAGCTCATTTTTCCCCTCCCCCCCCTAACATCAATCTCAATTCCCCATACCCAATCATATAACATTAATCATTCATTCATCCATTAATAACATATAACATTCATTAATTAACATATTCACATTCATTCATTAACATATAATATTCATTCTTTCAGTTTTTACATATTATCAAAAATATGGTTGTCATGATATGATTTCAATCACTTTTTTTTTTGTTTCTTTTTTAAAGCTACATAAAGTTGAAGTGGAGTATCATTTTCTAAATCAATATATGTCCCCCCTTTAGTTTTTTTTCCCTCTGCTCATGATCTTAATGTACACCTAGTCGTCTACTCATGACGTGGACGTCGCTGCAAGGGGGGGTCTGCTGCAATAAGAAAGAAATGTTAAACTGATATGTTTTATTATTATTGTTACAAGTATTTCATTAATTAAAAGAACATTAGAGTGGTTCTCTTTACCTAATGGTTCCACATCATGTTCTGAACTTTTGTTATAGACTCATGCTCAACATGTTGAACACCCTCTAAATCCTAATCTGCAGTTGAAACACGAAAGGTTACATTAATTAATACACCAATTGAAATTAAATATGTTTAAGAGAACATGAGGGTGGTCCTCTTTACTTGATGGGGGCCACATCATGTTCCTGATCTTCTCTAGCCTGATTATGCTCAACACGTTGATCACGCTCTACATGCTCTAAAGTTGAAACATGAAAGGTTACATTAATTAATACACCAATTGCAATTAAATATGTTTTATAGAACTTTAGAGTGGTCCTCTTTACCTAATGGGGCCACATCATATTCCTGATCTTCTCTAGCCGGATCATGCTCAACATGTTGATCACGCTCTACATGCTCTAAAGTACCGGGATGCACAGCATGACCTTCATCTGCACATTGTGCTCCACCCTCACTAGGCTGCATTCAAATGTCATGTGCAGTATTATCATTGCTTGAATGTTTAAAACAAATAGTCATGTAATTACTTTATAGTGGAAATTAATATTGAATAGATTGCACAAGTATTCAATTTTAAATAAACTTTATTAAGTTTATTTACCTGCATGTCGAATGCAATGGAAGATTGTGTTTTCCTAGTCAAGACTCTTAGGCGTTCAGCCACAGCTCCATAGCCTTGCTGGAAGGCAATCTTCAGGTCCTCTTCTATGGGAACTCTATTGAATTCAAAGCCCTACATTTTTGCATAAGATCATGAATTTTTCTTCTATGGTGTCATAAAACCAAAATTGTTTTCAATTTATTATAATTTGGATGCAATATTTCATTTATTGATACTTACAATTCGTGTTGCTAATTTCATATAACCACCAGAGAAAAGTTTGTGTTTCCCGTGCTTTTCTAGTCTTTCCTTTGTTTCCTTCACTCGTAATCGGGCAGCCTATGAAAAGTTTGAAATACGTTAGATTATGTAAAAAGAAAGAGTAATCAGTATATAATTACATTGTTGATAGTATCACATACCTTCCTTGGCCCGATGGTGTCTTTCCTTTTTTTCTTTTCAGCCTTCTCCTTTCCATTGGACACTAGGTCCTTCCACTCCCTCTCCAGAATCATGGGGGACACTCGTACTTTTTGTTCTTCTCTAAATGTGACCTATATTGGTCCCTCACATACTTTAGATAGGTACCAAATTTCTTAAGGACCTTGGTTTGGTTGAATGTTTTATCACCGAACAACACAACTAAACGGTTAATGAGCTCATCTTTTAAATCTTTATTTTGGGTATTCCACCGTGTACATATGGTGGGCCTGAAGAGCTCCAATGTAATATCACTTAGATGTTTATAAAAAACATCATTTCCTGCAAAATGATCATGGGATCAATAGTCTAAAAAGAGCGATCAACAAGTAAATTTCAATTGGATTATATATAATAATAATTAAAACATTTTAAAGTACCTGGGACCTTCTCTATCTTTATGGGAACAAAATCCTCGGTCACCACAAGTGTGACCGGCAATGTTCCTGTACTAGTAATACGGGAAGATCTAGGAAATGTTGCTAAAACATCACCAGTACTAATGGCCTCTGCATCCCCAAGTACATGTCCTGACGCATGTTCTAGTATATGTTCATTGCCAGAGGGTGCATTAACGGATGCATGCATGGTATGTGTTGCCGACATTTCAGACGACAATATAGGCATGAATGATGGGGTCAGATGATGTGATGTATGCATAGGAAGATCAGGATGGACACTTGTACCAACCCTTACTCCTCGGGCAACACTTGCAGTACCCTGATCATGGCCAGGAGCATCATGAGGAGGAAAATAACCCTGTAAAAACAACAAATATTTTAGTTCATGACATAAAAGAGTACAAAATATAAAACCATGAATGAACTTATGTTATAATTAAAGATCTCATGACAACTTACTTGCAAGTTTTGTAATATCTCAGTTAATATTTTAACCCTCTCTCTTATCTCATCTATTTGAGGCACTATGAACATCAATTTAACCATTTCTTCATTGCATTTTTTTTATCTTCTTTATCGTATCGAGAGGGTTTGTTGAATAAGTGATGTCATCATCACAAAATATTGATTGCACCTCACTATGGATGCTCTCCTCTACTGCTGGTGCCTTTCCCCGATCAGTCGACTGCTGTTGTGGTGTGTATGATTCTTATTTTATGTTTAATTCAAGGAATTAATTAAAATTCTTGAATGGGATTGTAGGTGGATATGTTATGTATAAGAATTTGATAAGTAGTATTGGTTTAGAATACATATTGATGAGATTGTAAAGCAATGTTATCAAGGATCTTATATGTTATGTGTTAAATATGTCATAAACCCTTAGATGCTTATAAATTTGACTCCTCCAATGGATATATGGCACTGTTCTAAGTTGTACTTATTCGTATGGTTTAGTATTTGTTTGACTTTACCTAGAGCTTGCTACAAATTTCAAATCAATGACTATCTTATACTATGAAATGTTGTTGTAGTTATCTCATGCTCCAAATAGTTGATATTATTGATAAACAACCAATTCTGTTCGGTATTATCCTATTATGTTGAGCTATTAAATTAGATTATATGTTGTTGTTAATGTTGTTTATGATGATGGTGTAGAGGTTGTAAATGCATTAAGGGATCACCCTCCTGAGTCTTGCAGAGCCCAAAGTGTAGGAGGTCTTTCAAATCCTCGTCAGTTTGTCCAGGTCCTAAGAGCCGCCCTTTATTGGAATTGGCAATTCCATAGGTAGATTAGAAGACCAACTTGCTTACCGTAAAAACAACCAACACCTTGCATATGCTTGTGGTTGAGGTATTAAAGAAGAATTGTATGCCTCTATTTCCATTCATTAGATCTACCTTAGCCTAGCATATACTTTGGCTAAGTCTACAATTGCTTCAGACTCATGATGAAGGCTATGTTTGATGAAATCCTAGACCTCAACCAAGATGTGGGTGTAGATTTATGCTAGTTTGAAGCTAAGACCTAAGGGCCTGGGTGGATAAAAATGTGAAAGCATCACGGTTTTATTTTTGTCTTATCTTATACCATTTCATTTATGAATAAAAGCACTAAAGATCTTAAACTGAAAATGAAAATTAAAGTGCTAAAGAGAATGTAGTGCCAAAATCTCCATACTCATTGCCCCTTTGGTCATCGTGATTTTCCTCGAAGTTCCCTCAACTCATCCTCAAGATCGTATTGACCTTGTTTCTTCACTCCTCCAAACTCTTCCTCTACTTATATTGACTTTGTTTTCACTTTCCAAACTCTTTCTCACATTTTAAGACTGTATTGAACTTGTTGTAACCCCAACTCTTTCCTCGGTGCTGGTATTGACCTTGTTTTCATTCCTCCAAACTCTTCCTCGGCGCTGGTATTGACCTTGTTTTCACTCCTCCAAACTCTTCGTCGGCACTGGTATTGACCTTGTTTTAACACCAAACTCTTCCTCAATGTTGGTATTGACCTTGTTTTCACTCCTCCAAACTCTTCCTCGGCGCTGGCATTGAACTTTTTTTCACTACTCCAAACTTTCCCTCTGTTGGAGATTGACCTTTCTCACTTCTCCACTTCCATTGTTTCTGCTAACCTTGGTTTCTTCTTTAGGTTTTGATAAGAGGCATAATAAGTACCATACACTGAATAGTTTTAATATTCTCCTACAATATATAAGTATATTACAGATTTTACATAATAAATAATATAATTTATTCAATTTATTATAATTATATATTATATTCTTTAACAAAATTATTACTATAAAAATTATTATACTCTAATAATTAATAATAAGTATATTTTTATATAATACAAAATATATAATTAATATAATATATATTTAATATAATAGTAATATATATTAATATGAGAGAGAGAAAACTTAAATTCCCTTTGATTGGTTGTTTCACACACAATCCAAGGATGGTAATGTGTCCTCGGGAGTTATGCTCCTTCCTAAGGTAGCATGCCATTTGATTAAAGATATGATAGTTCTCCTTTAATACCTCTTCAATGTACCCATTGCACACTTAAGAAGACAAAGATAAATATATATAGGGAAGAAAATATAGAGAGAGAGGGAGATAATGACAAACATACAAATAGAAAGGGAGACAAAGAGATAAAGAGGGGTAGAGAGATAAAGAGATAAGGATGAATAGATAGAGATATAGGGAGGGTGATGGATATATCTCTCCCTATCGCTCTCTATATCTCTATATATCCCACTATCTATGTCACTCCCACCTCTTCCCCCCTCTATCTATTGAGCTATCTCTCCCTCTCCCCCATTTCTCTCTCATTCACTCCATCTCTCCCTCCATCTCTCCTACTCTATATCTCTATCTCTATTTCTCTTTTTATCTCCCTCTCACTCCTCTCTCTATCTCTTCTATCTATATCCCTCTCTCCCTCCCCCTCTCTATCTCCCCCTCTCTATCTCTCACCATCTCTCCCTCCCTATCCCCCCTATCCATCGACTCTCTATCTCCACCTCTCTTCCTTTATCTTCCCATATATCTCCATCTCTTCCCATATCCTTATCTCTCTCTCTCTCCCATCTATCTCTACCCTCCCATATATTAAACTCAAGAATCCATTCAAGGCAACAGTATATAAGCTAAAGTAAACTATAATATAGTTCTTATTAAACCATAAGTAACACTTATATTTCAAATGTCAGCCTTCTTATAAAAATAGTGTTTTATTGTCCATGTGTATTAATCAACACTCTTCATATCCAACATGAAATGTAGCAAATTGCTCTCTTGTTGCTTCTTTGTCAAAGTCACTAACCTCAAGCCATTTCACTGGGTTGAATTAAAGCCAGGTTATGACCCCATCTCTAAAATACTAGACAATATTACGAGATCCAGAAGGTGAGAAAACTAAACCCCAAAAATAGGGTAGCTGTGGGTTTGTTAGTTTCTTTGTATACCATATAATTTTAGTCTCTCTTAGGATAAATAAGTAACTCTTAGATCATTTTCTTAGTTGTGCATCCTAACCAACATAGAGTAAGCTTTTCATTCTTTTAATTGACTATCACATAATAGTTGCTGAAAGAATTGCTCACCCTTTGTAGTTTTTACTGAATACAAATCATATTTAATTTCATGCCAATATACTTCCTTTGATAAAGACATTTGTTTGAAATAGTGCTTCATAACCCATCTAATCAAATGATAATTAACCTATCAAAGGAGCTAGGAATTTTCAAAAAGAAAATAACACTTTAATCATGTATGGCCTTTGGAAGAGAGTTAGGAGGATTCAATCTTATCAATAACAACTACCTGGATTTAGACATGGGTATGATGGACAAAGAACTGACACTTAATTTATTTCAGAAAGAGTTTGAGACACCACTTGAGGACATGAGGTGGAGGGTGGGCAAGAGAGAGAGAGATAGAGGTAGAGAGAGGGAAAGGGAGAGAGAGAGAGGAAAAGGGAGAGAGAGATATATATAGAGAAAGAATTAGGAGGGGGAAGGGAGAGGGGAAGAGGGAAGAAGGGGAGAGAGAGAGAGAGGAGGGAGTGGGAGAGAGATACATAGCAATGGAGGCCAAATGAGTAGAGGCCTGGCTGGCCATGGGCCTATTGCCTAGGGTCGAGTTTAGGTTAAGGATGGATAGAGGGAGGAGTGAGAGAGAGAGACCCAAGAGAGGGAGAGAGGGGGTAGAACATTTAAGAAACCTTGAGAGAGAGGAGGAGGGAGGAGATAGACAGAGGGGAGGGAGGATTAAGGGTATAGGGTAGGATGGTTTTGCTGGCTTAGGTTTCATAAGTGAGGGCAGAGATAGAGGATGAAGTGAGTGAGTGAGAAAGACCCAAGAGAGGAGAGAAGGGGCAGGAGGGAGACCTGAGATAGAGTGGAGTGAGTGAGTGAGTGAGAGAGAGACCCAGAGGGAGTGGTAGAGAGAGGCAGAGAGAGAGAGAGACACCAGGAGGGGAAGGAGAGGGAAGAGTGCTGAGGGCAGAGAATAGAAGGCTTAAGGGTTTAGGGTTTTAAGGCCTGGTTGAGGGTTTAGGGACAGAGGGCAGGGGAGGGAGATGACCTGAGAGAGAGAGAGAGAGGGAGTGGGAGAGAGACAAAGGAAGGGAGGGTTAAGGGGTAGAGGGTAGAGGGTTTAAGGGTTTACTGCCCACGGTTTTAAAGCATACAAGGAGAGAGAGATAGAGGGAGTGGGAGTGAGTGAGAGAAAGACCCAGAGAGGGAGAAGGGGTAGGAGGGAGAGAATTGAGATAGAGTGAGTGAGTGGAGGAAAGTGAGAGAGACCCTGGTGCTAGGAGGAAGAGACTTGAGAGAGAGCGAGAGAGATAAAGAAGGGTAGAGGGTAGAGGGTTTAGGGTTTAGGGTAGAGGGAAGAGAGATAGAGGGAGTGAGAGAGAGAGAGAGACCAAATACTTATTGATAACCATAAATCTTTGATATCTCTACCTTTTATATTCAACACATATGGACTAATAGTTGAACACAAAAAATCTATTTGTTTTTATAAAAACAACACATAATGATTTAAAATACAACTTATACTGAACAAAAATGGACCAATAGTCGAACACTAAAACTTTTTGAAAATCCTTCACATTTAATGGGAAAATACATGTTAATTATTGTGCTCACCTTTTATATTTGTGATAGGAAAAACTATTAATATAAAATTATCCAATGCTTGTACATTGCTACCCCAATTGTTGTACACATAAGAAAAATATTTTTTCACTATGATAACAATACTTGTTTCAATGAGTGTCTGATTTTATTAAATGAGAATTTTATTTTTTAAATGATATACTTATAGTGGAGAGTTGTGATATTTTATTTGAAACAAAAAAAATACTTATTTCACTTCTTGATGAATGTATTTATGTTTTTTTCATATAACATTTAGAGGTTCTAATGTGTTCAAGTATGGGTCCATTTTTTATCAACATTTGGTTTTTTCTTTATTTACATTTGGACTTTTAATTTACAATATATAGTATAAATATGTGGTAAATGGGTATTATCACTAGCATACCTATATTTTAAAAATATATGTAAAGTACGCCGAGAGATATCCTTCTTCTGAAGATGCTTATTTTTAATCAATTGAACCTTAAACCAAATTGAAGCTTAAACCCAACCATAAAGCTATTTGAACCCTAATTGTAACCCTATTTGAAGCTGGTTCGGATTACAGGCTCATAGACAAGGACAAATTCCCTAGAAGAGTGTCTTTCAAGTTTGAAAAAGTGTAGATGGAAAAATCAAACTTCGAAATGGTTGTCACTGACTCTTGGCTCACCCAAACAGATGATCATTGAACTAAGATGTGCATATTCAATTGAAAGTTAAAATTCATAAAACTTGGACTAAAAGAGTGGAATATCCAAGTCTTTAGAAACCTTTTCAAAGAAAGGATATCCTTGAAAGTAGAATGGCTAAGATCCAAAAAGACCTCTTAAATGATTTTTCTTACATCCTAATAGAAGATTAGAGGAATCTCATAATTCAATTGGATGGTGTCTATAGTTTTAAATAAATCTATTGGAGACAAAAATCAAGGATTAAATGACTTAAATAAGGTGTAAAACCAAGTTTTTTCATTTAACATGCAAAATTAGAAGGCAAAGAAACATAAAGAGTAAGATTGAAGATGGTTATGGATAAACTTATGATAATCCTGACACCATCAAGGCTTCCTTGGTTTCCTCTTGGGAAAACATGCTCGTGGAGGAAAATGAAGACAAAAAAGAGAAGAAAAGTAGGCTCTCTTACTGTATCATATCCCAACCTTGGATGATGATTCTAAATTCTAGTTTAAAGTAGCTAAAGATGTCATTAAGGAAGAATTTAGCTAACAATGTCATCATGGAAGAAAATATTTTACATCATTGTCATGAGTTTACAAGCATGCTTGGTGGAGATCATTGTAAGTATCATCTAGCAGAAACATCACATATTGCATATATGCTTGCCTACACCTCACTTGGAGAGATTGAGTTTGGGTGGAATATGTGAATAAATATAGATTGCTATAGGCAGGATATAAAATTGTATTGAAATATTGGATATGTGCTCATCAATCTGGTCGAAAAATTTATGTCACCTATAATTTTGTGCCAACTGAAAGGTCATTTTTTGATCTAACAATTATACTTGAACATAACTGAAAATTTAACAATGTTTGCAAGAATTTCAGAATAAACACTTGAATTCTTAAATATTGAAACATCTTAACTTTACGTCTCTCTCTTCCCCATATTCTCCCTCCCTCTCTCTATCTCTTCCCATCTGAGCTCTCTCCCTATACCCCTATCTATCTTCATATGTCAACATCTTTGTCCCTTTCTCTTCCCATATATCTCTATATCTATGTCTTTCTCTTCCCATTTATCTCTCCCCCCCTCTCTCTCTCCCCTTATTTCTATCTCCCTCTCCATTTCTATTTGTCTTTCTCTACTTATATCTCTCTCTATATCTCTATCATTTTTTCTCCCTCTTCCTCTCTCATTCTACATTCATCTCTACCTCTATCAATTTGTCTCACTCTTCCTCTCTCACTCTATATTCATCTCTACCTCTATATTCCTCCCTCCCCCTCCATCTGTAGAAATGTCTCCCTCTCTCTACCCATCCATCTCACTTCCTATCTCTAGAAATGTATCCCTCTCTCTATCTTACTCACTCCATCCCTTCTACTCTATATCTTTATCTTTATTTCTCGCTCGATCTCCCTCTCACTCATCTCTCTATCTCTTTCTATCCATATACTACTCAATCTCCCTCTCTCATCTATCTATCTCTTTCTATCCATATACTTCTATACGTATATCTCCCTATGCATCTATCTCCCTATCTATTTTCCTATCTCTATCTATCTCTCTATATTAGCCTCCCCCTCTCGCTCTCCCTCTCTCCCCCTCTCTACATATATCTTCCTCTTCCCCATATTCTATCTCTCCCTCCTCTACATATCTCTCTCCCTTTCTCCCTCCCTCTCTATCTCTCCCCATCTCTCCCTCTCCTGCTCCCTCCCTATACCCCTATCTATCTTCATATCTCAACCTATTTGTCCCTTTATCTTCCCATATATCTCTATATCTATGTCTTTCTCTTCCCATTTATCTATCTCTCCCTCTCTCTCTCTCTCTATCTCCCCCTATTTCTATCTCCCTCTCCATCTCTATTTCTCTTTCTCTACTTATCTCTCTCTCTCTCTCTCCCCTCGATCTATATCTCCTTATATCTCTATCTTGCCATCTCTCTCTCTCTCCCTCTATATATATATATATCCCCTCTATCTCCCTATCTCTCTATATATTTATTTCTCCCTCTATCTCTCTCTATATCTCTATCTATTTTTATCCCTTTTCCTCTCTCATGCTATATTCATCTCTACCTCTATCTATAGGGAGAGATACAAAGGTGAAGCATTGGAACTTCCGAAAGAACCACCAATCTCAACACTACTCCCAGCTAATTTGAGCATTTAAGTACATATTGTATCCTAGATTAGGAGGCATGTGTCAAAGCTCATATTTATTGATACAAAATAGGTCCAAAGTCACAAATTTTATGTAGAGTTAGTTATAGTTTTATACAAAATTTCAAGTGCCACATAGAGCAAAGATATTCCAGTTTTTTATATCCTGTCATCAAATTTGGCACTTCATCAAGATTTGTATCTTCATCAACATTAACAAAAGAAAAGGTATTTACTTGAATACCTTGCATTTAAATTTATATATATATATATATATATATAAATATTTTAATATTTTCCCTCAAATCCATAATATATATATTAGTGTCTATTTTTTTATTGCAATAAAGAATTAACCTAAGTAACACATTAAGAATTCTAATGATTTGTGCTTGGAAAACATGCATAACAAATTTTTTTGTTGGATGTTGTGTTGTATAGTTTAGAAAAGCTCAAAATATGAATAGGATTTTAAGGCCATATATTATGCTAAATTACAATGCAAAAGAAGGAAGGAAATCTATTGTGTACCTTGGAGTTTTACCCTATTCTAATGTGCAAAATAAGTAAAAATGCAAGTGGAAAAACACTAAGAACACTTCAATGATTAGCCTAAAGAATGATAAAACAAGGAAAATAGATGAAATAAAATGCAAATCGATTATACCTTCCTTGTTCTTGAAGACTCCTTGGTTGGCCCTTGATTTAGATGAATTTGTATGCTCCTTAGATGGCTTTTGATGTTACTAGATGCAAGATTGATAATGCAAAATGACTAAATGGATGGCTAAATGATAGCAAATGCTTGAGAATGCAAATTGGCAGCATAAGGTTGCTCAAAATGAAAAAGTGTTGTAAATTCCCTTGAGGAGGGGGTATTTATAGAAGAATTTGAATTTTGTAGAGAATTCAACGGTTGAGATTCATCCAACAAGGTCAAGATGAAAGGCTACGGTGGGTTGAGAACTCACAAGCCCTCACATCTTGACATGTGGATGGTGAAGTGGCTAAGAGGAGATGAAGTGTAAGTGAGGTGGCCAAAAGGTACATGAGGTGGAGGAAGGACAAGTACCTTCCAAGTACATTGGGAGATGGGAAGAATCTTGGGTGAATAAAAGTGAATTTTAAATTCACAATGATTGGAAGAATCTAGTGGATAAGACAATGTTCCCAAAAGGTGGGAGTTTGTCACATGTGACTTGATGTGACAAGTCAAAGATTCTAGAAGATGCATGGGAAAAGGGGATTCTAGGAGGAATAAAAAGGAATTAAAAATTCCTTGGGGATGGGGAGAGTTGACCAAAGTAATCGATTAGGGCTTAATTAATCAGTAATTAGAAGACAAATGGGGATTAAAAGCCAACTTGCAAAAGTTGGAGGATGTGACACATCCTAATCAAGGATTAGGCATGTGCACATCCTTAATGAAGAGATTAGGAGATGGATTAGGATTAGATGAAAATGACATGTGAGGAATTAAATAAATGTATTATTTATTTAATTTATTTGATGAAAGGAGGATTAAAGAGAATAAAGTATTTAATTATTAATTAAATACCTTAGGGATTTGGCAGAATTAAAGTATTAATTAAATAATAGTAATATTACTTAATTAACTTGGATAAGAGGATGTTTAGACGAAAAGTGATAAATTTGGATAAATTAAGTGTCCAATTTGGATGTCTACATTTTTCCCTCTTTGAGATGGTGTTATGAAGTAGCATCATTTCAAAGAATATTAAAATATAGAACCTAGAAGAAGATGGTTAGATTGGGAAAGATGCCCCAGTCATCAAAGGATTGATTGGGAAAAAATATGATGGGGATGAAGATGAAGATTAGGGATTGAGGATGCCCCCTCGAGAGGACATGCGGGTTGAAGAGAACACGTGTGTGCTCTCGAAATAGATGATGTGATGCAAGGGGAGATGAGGAAGAGGATGCAAAGGGATGGATATGAAAGGATGAAAAGGCGACAAGAGGTTGAGAAAAAAAATGGATGCAGAGACGAAGATGATGTTGCCCCAGTCAAGGTTCAAGCCAAAAGGGATTGAGGATGGATGGAGTGTTGTCAATGAGGATAGGGAAGGATACATCCAAATGAGTGGTATTGATGAGGGAAGGATACATCCCAAAAAACCACTAAAGGATAGGGAATAATGCCTCCCGATGATGATGATGAAAGTGTTGTTGATGAGGGAAGGATACATCCCAAAACAACACCAAAGGGATGGGGAAGGATACTAATGGATGATGATGAGGATGAGGATGAGGGGTCAAAGCTGGTAACAAGACTGGGGACAAGACCAAGGATTTGATTAGAGTATTTGTGTGAGATTGAACAGATGAGGAGAAGATTGATATGTGAGATGGAGAGAAGGATCTTAAGATTTGGTTCGATATCCAAAGATTTGGACTGCGGATGGACTAAAGCTCAGATTAGGGTTTTGGTTAAGCTCAGATTGGGATTAAATTAAAGCTCAGATGAGGATTGGATTGAAGACTAGAATGATTGAAGGATATTATTAGATTGATTCTACACCGAGTTCCGGGGTTTAAAGGACATAAAGTGTTGACAATAAGATTTTTCCCAATTTGGTAATTTTCAAAAATTGTCAAATTTTGTCGTTTTAGGAAACCTCATGGATATACTTTTGGGAGTCCATTTTTCCAAGAAATACCCAATATTGAGATAGGATGAATTGCCAACTAACATCCCAAATTTGAGATATGCATTTCGAGTTATGAGTGAAAACAATTTTTTTAAATGCTAGAAAAAAACACTAAATTGAGATTTTGAGGGCCTAGATGAAAGTTTGAGGCCCCGAAAATGTGGCAAAATGGGTTCCAACGACCTTGTTTGAAGCCTGTTGGGAATCCACTTGTTATCTCATAACGCAACCACCCGTCAAATTTCAACTCAAACGGACACTCGAGTCAAAAGTTATGGCCTCTAGAAGTTTCGATGTAAAAATCAAAACCTTCCAAAAATATGTTTTTTTGATAAATATTTAAAATTTCAACACATGGGTTTTGATGGCGGGGGGAAATTAGAAAATGGGTCGGGATTAGTTTTTTGAAAAAGATGGTAAAAATGTGAATTCTCGGGAGTCAAAGGTCGGCGGGGTAGGGGCGTAGCCGCCTCACTCTAGGGCGCCGCCGCCTCAGCCTCAGGCGCTGCCGCCATGGCCTAGGGCAGAGCCACAACGGCCTAGGGCAGATCTTCCCGGGGCAGAGCCGCCCCACAGGCAAGCGAACCTGCCCGAGGCAGAGCCGACCCGACAGCGGGCAGACCCGCCCCAACAGAGGGCGGAACCGCCTGGGGCGGAGCCGCCCCGACAGCGAGCGGAACCGCCCAGGGCGGAGCCGCCCCGACAGCAGGCGGAGCCGCCTCGACAGCGGGCGGAACCGCCCGGGGTGGAGCCACCCCGACAGTGAGCAAACCCGCTAGGGGCGGAGCCGCCTCGCCCAAAGAGCGGAACCGCCCCGCCAGCGGGCAGAGCCGCTCAGCCAGAGGGCGGAGCCGCCCCAGCAGGGGGGGAGGAAAAAATAAGAAGAGGGGAAAAGAAAGGGAAGAGATAGGAAAAAAGATGGAGGGACGGGGGGATTGTGAAGAAGGATGAAGGGATGGGGGATACATGCAAGATGATGAAATGGAAAATGAAATGCAATTCTAAATGCAATTTGCCATCTTCGGAGCACTGATCTTTGCTGCAGCATAAAACACCAAGTGTCAGAGTATGTGGAACCAAGAAATATTAGTGTCTAATGCATGAAACAAACACAACAGACAAGAAGGCTATCCCAACACCCCAAAGTCACAAAGAAAGACCTTGGTCGGGCTAGGTATTGACCTCGGGGATCTTGGTGGGTACTACGTGGGACAACCAAGAAGACACAATCAAACAAAAGATCAAGATATGCCCCTATGTGGACCAATCAAAACACGCCCTAATATGATGGATTATGGCGGCCTTGACCAGGGATGATAGGGAGCTCAAATGATAAACAAAAGCCAAGAGCATCAAAAGATCGCAATCAATTTCAAATGTCCTTTGCCATAGGATCAAGGGGATAGATGGGATTGATGAGGTCTGTTAGGAAGGATGCATCCTGTTGAGACCGATGATGGATACTAAGCTAAAAAATTGATATGATGTAGGATATTCAAAATTGATTGGATTTGTTGATATAAGTGGATCTTGTTTGTTAAGAACCAACTAGATAAGGGCATAGCTTGATGACACGACACAAGGGAGATAAGACATGAGACTGACACAACCTAAAGACCTAGGGGCTCAGGGGCCGATCAAAGATTAGCCTTGCCTACGTGAAAACACAGAGCCCTCGTAGTTCGGTAAAAGGCTGTCGATTGACCATGGATAAAAATAGAAAGAGGATGATGAATGATGATGAAAGATGACCAGGAACGGAGAGACAAAAGCCAAGACTAATGATAGACGATATAGGAGTGGACGGAGGAAGTAGAAAGACTGATGCTAGATGATAGAGGAGCGGATGGACAAAGCAAAATGACCGATGATAGACGATAGAAGAGCAAAGTGGACAATGAAGATCGATGATGGAACCCCGGGGGCGGATCAAATGATCGACCTTGCCTACGTGAAAGCGCAGGAGCAACGTAGTTCGACAAGACCAAAGGCAAACAATGGATAAAGGATGATAAGATGATAGGATAAGTGGATAAAAAGATGGGACCGATACGACAAGATAGGATAGACCTGTTGGATTGGATAGGATGATGATGATCACATAAAGCTCTTGATATGATAGATAGATGAGTGATGAAAAGTGATAGGGGATTGGAAAGATGTGCAAGAGAAGCAGGGGTGATGACGATGAGATAAATGGCATTGGGTTGCATAGGGGGAGGCCTATAGCCAGATTACCAATGACAAGGGATTGTGAGATGGGATGAGGATAAAGATGAAAGAATGGATAGAGATATAGGGATGGGGGATGGGAGGGATTGTTTGGATGGATGGGAATATAAGGATTGGGAGATGAAAGGGATGCTAGGATAGATGGATACGAAGATAAGGATGGGGAGATGGGAGGGATGTTGTAATAGATGGATAGGGATAGAAGGATTGGGAGATGAAAGGGATGCTAGGATAGATGGATACGAAGATAAGGATGGGGAGATGGAAGGGATGCTATGATAGATGGATAGGGAGATAAAGGGATGTTATGATAGATGATGTCTCCAAGGACTATGTCACAAAGGAAGCAGATGCCCCCACTCTAGATATGTCATATATGAGGAGGCATGAGGGATATAAGACAAGTGGATGGGAAGATAAAGGAGATAACTAGATGAGGATAGGATGGGTGACTAAGGAATATGATAGAGCATGGATGAAGGGAATGTATACCAAGAGGTGTCCAAAGAATGCATAGATAAAAGCCCCTATTTTGATCAAGATCAAAGAAGGATGGAGGGAATGGGAGATAAATGGGATATGATGGTAGGATGGAAGATAGGTGGGACGGGGATTTGCGAAGAGTGATGGATAAAAGGGAAGACGGTGCATAGCTAGAAGCATAGCCAATGGAGGGAATGCATATCGTGAAGTTGCCCCCGCGCGGTGACATGTGGGGGATTTAATGATGATCACCGGGCTTGCCGTGTTTTCATCATGGTATTTTATCCGCTACTTGTTTGCCAAGTTTTCACCATTGGATGGATTATTTCTCTTTTACCATTTTTTTTGCTTTTTATTTTATTTTTTTATTTTTTTGGATTTTTGACTTTTTTGGATTTTGGTGGATTTTTTTTACTTTTTTGGATTTTTGACTTTTTGGATGTCATGCAGAAGGAGATGGGTAAGGATAAGGAAGTGGATAAGCAGATTTAGAAGACATGTGATAAGGATCAAGGTGTTAAGAGCCCATGTTTGAAGTGACTGTTGGATGTTGGTACAACCTTATTAGGATAAATGGACTATGCATGAGGATGAATTAGAGGGATTTGATGGGGTTGATACATGGGATAATGGATGGGATGCTGGAAAGGGTATAGATAGAATGATGGGGTGGATATGTAATGGGGAGATGTGTTCAGGACCAACATTGGCACATGTGGTGGTGGATGTGAAAAGATAATAGGATTAAGGGATGGAGAATGTGAGGATAATGGAGGAGATGGAATGGTGAATTTCGGGACATAGGGACCCAAAATAGACTTAGGAGATGAAAGGGGTGTATGATTAGCTTTTGGATTAGTGACTTTGGATGTTCTTATAGATTTTTCATGTGATGGAATTGCATCTTTTTTCTTTGGGATCCACATGTTTTTGATCTTTGCTTTGGTGGGTCTTTGTGGCCTACGGATTTGATGTAGATTTAGATTTTTCTTCTCTTCACCATGTTTTTTGGAGGGGACATGGGGAGCCGTAGATTCATGTGGATGCTGGGATTTATGCATTTTTTCTTTAACAGCCAAAGTGATTTTAGTAGCAATGGGATGGGTGTGAGGAGATGGATGATGTGGAGTGGTGGAGGTAGGGGTATGGGGATTATGTGTAGATGGAGGATGTTTAGGTAAGTGCCTTTTTTTATCCTGATTATAGGATATGTGAGAGGGATGTTTATGATGGATGAGATGGATAGGTGTTGGACGGATGAAAGGATGAGACGGAGGAGGTGATCTTGGGATATATGGACCGAAAGCAGTCATAGTGGGTGGAGGGACATAAGAACCCAAGATGGATGGAGTAGATGAAGGGTGGGAGATGGTGGATGGAGGGATGTAAGGACCCAAAATGGATGGAGCAGATGAAGGAGAAATATGGATGGTTGTTTTGAGGCGATACGATAGAGGAGGAGGGATGGTAGCATATGGTCCAGTGGAGCAATGGGAAGAGCTGACATTTCTTTTGGAAAAGGCTCGTTGAGGACGTCTGGAGGTTGTACCAATATTTTTGGATTGCGAGTCGTGAGTAGTACATCCAAGACCTTGCAGATACAAATGTTCTTTAGCTTGGATGGGCTCTATAATACCTTGCTCATGAAGGCCTAAACCTTTTCCTTGATAGTTCATTCTCTTGAGCATTCGATCTAGGACAAGATTTTTGTTATTCTAGAAGAATGATGTGAGTTCATTATTAGGTGGAAGAGGAGGGTTGGTGTATATGCTTTTTTTTTCTTCTACAAGGAGGCCACCATGGAGGAATGTGAGAGAACCAAGGGGATATGCAAGTGGTGTGGGGATAGCAGTTTTAGGCGATGATGGGGGATTATGAGAGGGAGATGATGGGATAGCAGCATTTGGATGGGTGGTATCAGGAGAGGGATCAAGGGATATGATAGGATTTGGATTTTTGATAGTGGGCTCATGTGATGGAAATGGAGATGGAGCAGTGGAAGCTTGAATGACAAGGGGATCATGGGATGGAATGGATGGGGGACTATGATCTTGAGGTGGACTAGATGGGATGGTAGGATCTTGATCTGGAGAAGGGGATATGTTGGCATGCTTTGGATTAGACTCTTGGCGTGACTCATCTTGTGTGGATGGAAAGATGACAGAGTGGTGGAGGGACTATTTAAGTGGGGGAGATGGGAGTATGGAGGATTCATGAGGTTCATTGGAATGGGTTTTGGTGCTACTAGGAGTGGGAGGAGTGGATTGGATTTGGGTGTCTTTGATGGATTGGGTGGATCTAGGAGTAGAGGGAGTGGATTGGAATTGGGTGTCTTTGATGGATTCGGTGGTCCTTGGAGTGGGAGATGGGGGTTCAATGGATTTAGTGGGTTCAATGGTTTCAATGGTTTGAGCAGTACTAGGGGTGGTAACATCAATAATAGGTGTGGTATGGAGAAGGGTCTCATCACTAGTGCCGTGGATGATGGATCTAGATGGCATGGTTCCATGACTTCAAGATGTGGAGTTGGGGATGGCTTCTTTGTAATGAGTCCTGGAGAACTTCCAATGAGAGACTTGCATATGGTTGGCATTGGCTAGGTGAAATGGATGAGGGATTATGGATTGGTGGACTGGGGTTAGATGGAGGAATGGGATTGAATGTAGGACTATGAGTAGATGGGGATTAGGATTGGATGGAGGACTAGGAGTAGATGGATGAATGGGATTGGATGGAGGACTAGGAGTAGATGGAGGACTAGGATTGGATGGAGGGTTAAGGTAAGGAATATTGGAGTGGTGAATTAAGATAGGGGCATGGATTGTGGATTAGGACAAGAGGATATAGGTGGTGAAGTGGGACAAGAGGATGTGGGGGATGGATTATAATATGGGTATTGGGATGGTGGATTAGGATGAGGATATGTGGATGTAGGATTAAGGTAAAAGGGTGTGGATGTAGGATTAGTATGGGAAGATTGGGACAGAGGATTACGATAGGGGGACATGGATGGGGAATTGTAATAGGAGTATTGGGATGGAAAATTAGGATAAGAGGATGTAGATGTTGTATAAGAGGATGATGTAGATGAAGGACATGAAAAATATGGGGATGAAGAAGATACTAGATATCCATTGTCAAAGGTGGCATAAGGAGCATGATTAGGCATGGATGAAGACATAACGGGATAGTTCATAGGAGTAATTGGATTTTGGAAAGTGGGTGGAGAAAGCTTACTAGATATGATAGTGTCAAGGGGATCTATGTCGTATACCTCTTGATCGACAAGACTTTCGTTATTGTCATCAACGTAATTAGGGTTTCCCTTGACTACTATTGATGGAGGATGAGGATTCATGATGATGATAGGATAAATAAAATGGATCAAAGATGATGGACTAAAGCTCAAATCAAGATTTAAGTCAAGCTTAGATCAGGATTGGATTAAAGTTCAGATTAGGATGATTGGATGATGCGATGGGATTGATTTTGATTTTGATGGGATTCGGTAGATGGATGATTAGATCGGGTGGATGATTTGATGAATTTTATTAAAGTACTAGATCAGTTTGATTGGATAGGATCAAATGATTAGATGATGTCGACTGGATAATTGTGATTGGATGAACTTGATAGGATTGGTGTGCTTAGATTGATTAGATGATTGTATGTATTTGATTAGAGGAATGGATTGGTTTGATTAGATAGGAAGAAACAAAAGGTACCACTAGATATGGCTCAAAAAATTGAGCAATTTTTGTTTTTGAACGAAGTTGATTCGATGCACGGTTTGTAAATGACAGCCCTGGGAAGTTAGGGGCGTGTCCACCCCGCGATGCGGGGCGTGGCCACCCCGGGATGGTCAAATTCTTGATAGGATGAAATGGAAGGTACCACTAGATAGAGCTTGAAAAACTAAGCAACTTTGGTTTTTGGACGAAGTCGATTCGACGTACGGTTTGTAAATGACAGCCCCGGGAAGTTAGGGGCGTGTCCACCCCGCGATGCGGGGCGTGGCCGCCTCGGGATGGTCAAATTCTTGATAGGGGGAAATGGAAGGTACCATTGGATATAGCTTGAAAAACTAAGCAACTTTGGTTTTTGGACGAAGTCGATTCGACATACGGTTTCTAAATGACAGCCCCGGGAAGTTAGGGGCGTGTCCACCCCACGATGCGGGGCGTGGCCGCCCCGGGATGGTCAAATTCTTGATAGGATGAAATGGAAGGTACCGCTGGATAGAGCTTGAAAAACCAAGAAACTTTGGTTTTTGGATGAAGTCGATTCGATATACGGTTTATAAATGATGGCGCCGGGAAGTTAAAGGGGTGTAGTCAGCTTTCTGCAGTAAATCAAGGGCGTAGTCAGCTTTCTGCAGTAAATCAGGGGCGTAGCCACCTTTTTGTAGTAAATCAAGGGTGCTTCCACCTTTTTGCGACAAAATCAGGGGCACTTCTGCCTTTCTGCGATAAATCAGGGGCGCTTCCACCTTTCTGCGGCAAAATCAGGGGCGCTTCCGCCTTTCTGCGGTAAATCAGGGGCGCTTCTGCCTTTATTCGGCAAAATCAGGGGCGCTTCCACCTTTCTACGGTAAATCAGGGGTGCTTCCACCTTTCTGCAAAAAAATCAAGGGCGCTTCCACCTTTCTGTAGTAAATCAGGGGCGCTTCCACCTTTCTGCAGTAAATCAGGGGTGCTTCCGCCTTTCTGCAGTAAATCAGGGGCGCTTCCGCCTTTCTGCGACAAAATCAAGGGCGCTTCCACCTTTCTACGGTAAAATAGAGATTGGTTTTGATAGAAATGGCTATGGCAAGAACTCAAAATGATAAAATAAGGCCAATGTATCAAATATTTCACGAGTTTTTCACAAGAAAACACTTCAAGCAAGCACAATCCTATGATTAATGTTAAGGGTATGGCCAAGAAAGGTCTTAATCTAGGATGCACAAGGCTTCTTGGGAGTCTTTGATATACTCTTGGTACGTGAGGCACAACCGTGAACACCAGCCCATCACAAGCATGAGGCGGGAACCCCAACAAGATACTGAAAGGCTCGGACCAACTCTTCACGTCTATCTAGGTATCACCCTAGCTTCGACACTCCGCCAATTATGACGTGACTTGATTGGGGTACAACTTTTGTTCTCGCCCCTTTATATACCCCGCCGATACGCGTGGTTGGAATCATCCCTTGGGGTGATGAAATCCCCAAGCAGGTCCCACTAGAAAGAAGACACTAACCGTTTCCAACTACTTCCTAGGCTCACACGAAGTGCAAGGGGAAAGTGAAAACAAATTAATGCCCCCTGGGGTGAAACAATAATAAACAAACACAGTAAGCAATAAAGGTTACTTCCCCCTAATTAGACTATGTTCAAACAACAAGGATAATTTTTCAAAAATTTGATCAAATAGATGGCCCTGCAAGCAAACGTTAACTATCTTATCCTTCGTTCAACCAATAAGGGGCGCTTCTGCCTTTTTGCGGTAAATCAGGGGCACTTCCACCTTTCTGCAATAAATCAGGGGCGCTTCCGCCTTTCTGTGGAAAAATCAAGGGCGCTTCCACGTTTCTGCAGCAAATCACGGGCGCTTCCACCTTTCTGCAGCAAATCAGGGGCGCTTCCACCTTTCTGCAGTAAATCAGGGGCGCTTCCACCTTTCTGCAGCAAATCAGGGGCGCTTCCACCTTTTTGCGGTAAAATCAGGGGCGCTTCCACCTTTCTACAGCAAATCAGGGGTGCTTCCACCTTTCTACAGTAAAATTAGGGGTACTTCCACCTTTCTGCGACAAATTAGGAGCACTTCCACCTTTCTGCGGTAAAATCAGGGGTGCTTCCACCTTTCTGTAGCGAATCAGGGGCGCTTCCACCTTTCTGCGGTAAAACAAGGGCGCTTCCACCTTTCTACTGTAAAACAGAGGGCGCTTCCGCCTTTTTGCGACCTTTTTCTACAAAATACTTAGCAAAAATGAAGGTTAAATGCAAGAACCCGTTTGTGGGTCCCACCGAGCATGCCAGAAATGTGTACCTTGGAGTTTTACCCTATTCTAATGTGCAAAATAAGTAAAAATGCAAGTGGAAAAACACTAAGAACACTTCAATGATTAGCCTAAAGAGTGATAAAACAAGGAAAATAGATGAAATAAAATGCAAATCGATTATACCTTCCTTGTTCTTGAAGACTCCTTGGTTGGCCCTTGGTTTAGATGAATTTGTATGCTCCTTAGATGACTTTTGATGTTACTAGATGCAAGATTGATAATGCAAAATGACTAAATGGATGGCTAAATGATAGCAAATGCTTGATAATGCAAATTGGCAGCATAAGGTTGCTCAAAATGAAAAAGTGTTGTAAATGCCCTTGAGGAGGGGGTATTTATAGAAGAATTTGAATTTTGTAGAGAATTCAACGGTTGAGATTCATCCAACAAGGTTAAGATGAAGGGCTACGGTGGGTTGAGAACTCACAAGCCCTCACATCTTGACATGTAGATGGTGAAGTGGCTAAGAGGAGATGAAGTGTAAGTGAGGTGGCTAAAAGGTACATGAGGTGGAGGAAGGACAAGTACCTTCCAAGTACATTGGGAGATGGGAAGAATCTTGGGTGAATAAAAGTGAATTTTAAATTCACAATGATTGGAAGAATCTAGTGGATAAGACAATGTTCCCAAAAGGTGGGAGTTTGTCACATGTGACTTGATGTGACAAGTCAAAGATTCTAGAAGATGCATGGGAAAAGGGGATTCTAGGAGGAATAAAAAGGAATTAAAAATTCCTTGGGGGATGGGGAGAGTTGACCAAGGTACTTATTAGGCTTAATTAATCAGTAATTAGAAGACAAATGGGGATTAAAAGCCAACTTGCAAAAGTTGGAGGATGTGACACATCCTAATCAAGGATTAGGCATGTGCACATCCTTAATGAAGAGATTAGGAGATGGATTAGGATTAGATGAAAATGACATGTGAGGAATTAAATAAATGTATTATTTATTTAATTTATTTGATGAAAGGAGATTAAAGAGAATAAAGTATTTAATTATTAATTAAATACCTTAGGGATTTGGCAGAATTAAAGGTATTAATTAAATAATAGTAATATTACTTAATTAACTTGGATAAGAGGATGTTTAGACGAAAAGTGATAAATTTGGATAAATTAAGTGTCCAAATTTGGATGTCTACATCTATTATCGATTTTAATCTACAATTTAATACCATATGAAAAATCACATGTAGTATTATCTAAAATTAATTCTTGACATATTAATTTTTTAAAATACACTTACCATTCAATAAACTTCTCCCAAGAAAGAAACCCTAAGTGAACATTAATTCAACCCTAATTGTAGATTCATAACTCTAATTATAACCCTAATTGAACCCTAATTGTAGATTCATAACTCTAACTATAACCCTAAGCGAACACTAATCCTAATCAAACCCTAACCCTAGCCTTAAAGTTATCATATAATCTAATTATCTCTCTTATCTAAATTTGGGTTGAATTATTTTTCCTTTATTTTTAATTGCATATATTTTTTGTTTATTAGATCTTATTTTATGAATATATGCAAATATAATTTTACTTCTACATTCATTCTATGCCTATTTTTTTCATGATATTTTAACATTCATTTTAGGAATATTAGATCAATCTCACACATATAAATATGAAACCTCAAAATTTTAAAATAATATTCAAGTTTTCCCACTTCAATTTATCATTTATGTTATTTGAATTAAAATATTTTAAATCATACTCTTAATTCATCTAAAAAAGAAAAACAAATTGATATATAATTTTTTATTAAATACATTTTAACTTATTTTCTTGGATTGTATAAATATCTTTCTTTATTTACATTTGGACTATTTATTTACAATATATAGTATAAATATGTGGTAAGACTGGGTATTATCATCAAGATTGAGTGCGCCCTCTCCCCTAATAAATTTTTTTTATTTTGCACCTCGCACGATTACTGGGCTCTCTCCCCTAATATTTTTTTTATTTTGCAGAGGGACAAGTTCGCATGGTCGTAGATCAATCGTCGTGTGATCTCAGTCGTTCCCTGCCATCTCGCGATGACCCCACCAGTTGATCGTGATATCACATGCCAGGGCCACATGTACTGGGCCCTCTCCCCTAATAAATGGTTTTATTTTGCAAAGGGACAAGTTCACATGGCCGTAGATCAATCGTCGTGTGATCTCAATCGTTCCCCGCCATCTCGCGATGACCCCACCAGTTGATTGTGATATCACGGGCGAGCGCCACGTGTCTCATCCGGTGAAGCCAAAGGAATGATAAATACTTTGATGGGTCTTTAATACATTATGTCGCGGGTTACTAAAGTAGTTATAATATGCATGTGTTTTAAATCAACGGAGATGTTATAATCCCGGTAGAAAGGTGCTCGATGGTTAATAACAAGGCTGGCGACTGTGTTGAACGAACATGATTGCCGATGGTTGAGATCCATGATTGCCCGCTATCGCGTGATCAAAAGTTGTGAGTTCTTTATTGATTGTGATATCACGGGCGGACGCCACGTGTCTCATCCAGTGAAGCCGAAGGAATGATAAATACTTTGATACGTCTTTAATACATTATGCCGCGGGTTATATTTATTAATGTCTTAATATTAATTTATAAATTGAACATTAATTATAAATATTTTAAAATCAATTAAGTATTTCAATCTAAAATTTTAATATTTGTCATTAAAAATAAATAAATTTAAATTCTAATTTTTAAATCCATAAAATATTTATTATCTATTTAGTTTTACTAATTATCTAATACAATACAATACAATACAATTAAATATTCATTTTATATTAATTAAACAATTATTAATTAGAATTTTAGAATAAATTAACAAATAAGATCTATATAAAATCAACTTTTCTATTTTTTTTCTTTGTGTCCAAATCATTTCATTTTCTAAAATTATACTAAATTTTAGATATCATAATTAAACACAAAATTTTATTCTATTCTAATCCTAACCCTTAGTTAAACCCTAACCCTATTTGGACTCTAACCCTTACCCTAATTGAACACTAAATCTAATTGTAATTGACCACTAAGCATAATTGAATTCTACCGCTAACCCTAACCCTAACTCTAATCCAACCCTAACCCAAACCTACCCAACTAACCCAAACCCTAATTGAACTTCAAAACTAACCTTAATTAAGTATTAACCCTAATTGAACATTTTGAATAGTAGTCCCTAATTGTACCATAACCCTAACTTTGAACTCCAGTTGAACTCCTAATCCTAACCCTAACACTAATTCTTATCCTAATTGAACCTTAACCCCAACCCTAACCTTAACCTTGACCCTATTTGAACTCTTATTGAATTCATAACCTTAATTAAACCCCAACCCCATCCTCAATCCTAACCCAAATGAACATTAATTGAACCCTAAACCTAACCCTAAGTGAACACTAATCCTAATTGAACTCTAACTTTTTAGTTGAAAATATTAAAGTGCCTTAGATTTTCCCATTAATCATCATTTATCATTCAATTCCTAGTAGAACTCCAAAAATTTATACTTTTATAATGTTTTAATACACACCTAATATTAAGGGTTTAGAGTTTAAGGGTTAAGGGTTTAGGGTTAAGGGGAGAGAGATAGAGAGAGTGGAGAGAGAGAGACCCGAGAGAGGGAGAGGGGTAGGAGGGTGAGACTTGAGAGAGAGAGAGAGGAAGAGAGGAGGAGAGAGATATGGGGCAAGGGCTAAACGTGAGAGGGTAGAGGGCTTGATGGCTTAGGAGCCTATGCGGAGGGAGAGAGATAGAGGCAGTGAGGAGTGAGAGAAAGACCTAAGAGAGGGAGGAGAGAAGGGCAGGAGGGCAGAATTGGAGATAGAGGAATGAGTGAGAGAGAGACCTCAGAGAGGGAGGGAAGCAGGAGGGAGAGACTTGAGAGAGAGAGAGAGATAAAGGAAGGGAGGGTTAAGGTAGAGGGTTTAGGGTTTAAGGTTTAGGGTTAAGGGGAGAGAGATAAAGGGAGTGAGTAAGTGAGAGAGAGACCTAAGAGAGGGAGAGGGGGTAGGATATTGAAGATACTTAAGAGAGAGAGGGAGGGAGGGAGAGATAGAGGGAGAGAGGCTAAGGGTAGAGGGTAGATGGTTTAAGGGTTTAAAGGTTAAAAGGTTGGAGGGATAGAGATAGAGGGGAGTGAGTAGAGAGAGAAAGACCTAAGAGAGGGAGAAGGGGTAGGAGGGAGAGCCTTGAGAGAGAGACCTAAGAGATGGAAGTGGGTAGGAGGGAGAGACTTGAGAGAGAGAGAGGGTAGAGGACAGTTTAAGGGTTTGGGGTTTAAGGGTTAAGGGTTAATGGTTTAGGGTTTAGGGTTAGGGGTAGTGATGGAACTTCAAAGTTTTGTTCTTTGTGTTTTATTTTATCCTGCCTTGTGTCTCTGGTCATCTATGGTGTTTGGGAGAATCCTAAGGTTGGTGTTTTACCTTCATCTTCATGTAAAACCCTAGTTTTCATCTTACACCTTGGATGGGATCTATTTGGCCGTTACTTTTTGGGAAGGCTTTAAAACAACTTAAGCCCCATCGCTTTGTCTAGGTTGGGCCCCCTTTTGTTTTATTGTTTTATTTCCTTCGCCTGACTTTATTTTTCCTAAGTCTTTTGTTGGTCTCGTGTTCCCTCGTTAAAAAAACTTATGTCATTTTTTGTCGTCGACCTAGTGATGTCCCCTTATTCCTTTAGGGGAGAGGGACCAGTAGTCGTGCAGGATAACTTTCTCAGCATGTAGCAATTGACTGGAATATCGTAGAACCTTCATTTTTTTTTTTGAAATGTAGACTGGTCTCTTATTTATCTATAACTAAGGTTTGGAGGCACAACTCATCATGCAACTCGCCACATCATCAGATCTTTTGAGAAGTGTCCAAATTTTGACTTTTTAAAGGTTCAACCAAAACTTAATCATGGAACCCCCAATAGTTGAACCAAAAAAATATCATTTGTTGCTTGTAGAATATGATATTTTTATTTAAATTAAAATTAATATACAACCTAAGTGGACCAAATACTTATTGATAACCATAAATCTTTGATATCTCTACCTTTTATATTCAACACATATGGACTAATAGTTGAACACAAAAAATCTATTTGTTGTTATAAAAACAACACATAATGATTTAAAATACAACTTATATTGAACAAAAATGGACCAATAGTTGAACACTATTTTTTTTGAAAATCCTTCACATTTAATGGGAAAATACATGTTATTTATTGTGCTCACCTTTTATATTTGTGATAGGACAAACTATTAATATAAAATTATCCAATGCTTGTACATTGCTACCCCAATTGTTGTACACATAAGAACAATATTTTTTCACTATGATAACAATACTTGTTTCAATGAGTGTCTTATTTTATTAAATGAGCATTTTATTTTTTAAATGATATACTTATAGTGGAGAGTTGTGATATTTTATTTGAAACAAAAAAAAATTATTTCACTTCTTGATCAATGTATTTATGTTTTTTTCATATAACATTTAGAGGTTCTCATGTGTTCAAGTATGGGTCCATTTTTTATCAACATTTGGTTTTTTCTTTATTTACATTTGGACTATTTATTTACAATGTATAGTATAAATATGTGGTAAGACTGGGTATTATCATCACGATTGAGTGCGCCCTCTCCCCCAATAAATGTTTTTATTTTGCACCCTGCATGACTATTGGGCCCTCTCCCCTAATAATTTTTTTTATTTTGTAGAGGGACAAGTTCGCATGGCCATAGATCAATCATCGTGTGATCTCATTCATTCCCCACCATCTCGTGATGATGCTACCAGTTGATCTCGTTATCATGGGCGAGTGCCACGTGTCTCATCTGATGAAGCCAAAGGAATGATAAATACTTTGATGCGTCTTTAATACATTATGTCATGGGTTACTAAAGTAGTTATAAGATGCATGTTTTTTAAATCAACGGAGATGTTCTAATCTCGGTAGAAAGGTGCTCGATGGTTAATAACAAGGCTGGCGACTGTGTTGAACGAATAGGATTTCCGATGGTTGAGATCCATGGTTGCCCGCCATCGCGTGATCAAAAGTTGCGAGTTCTTTATTGATTGTGATATCATAGGCGAGCGCCACATGGATCTCCTTGGCAATGAGTAGTATGGTAAAAAATTGATATATTTATTTTATTTTATTTATTAAATACTTACTAGCATATATATTATTTATTAATAATATATATAAAATATGTCGAGAGATATCCTTTTGATGTGTCTATTTTACTATTATAAAATAGGTGCCTCGACAAAGATATCTCTTGGCGTATTTTGTATATATTAATAAATAATATATATATGCTAGTAGCATTTGCAGCACAACATGAAAGAAAAGATTAGAATTACTTTTATTTATAGAATTATAATCCTAACCCTTCTAATTTTTAAAATCCATAAAATATTTATTATCTATTTAGTTTTACTAATTATCTAATACAATACAATTAGATTAAATAAAATATTCATTTTAAATTAATTAAACAATTATTAATTAGAATTTTAGAATAAATTAACAAATAAGATCTATATAAAATCAACTTTTCTATTTTGTTTCTTTGTGTCCAAATCATTTCATTTTTCTAAATTATACTAAATTCTAGATATCATAATTAAACACAAAAATTTATTCTATTCTAATCCCAACCCTAGTTAAACCCTAACCCTATTTGGACTCTAACCCTTACCCTAATTGAACACTAAATCTAATTGTAATTGACCACTAAGCATAATTGAATTCTACCCCTAACCCTAACCCTAACTCTAACTAAACCCTAAACCTAACTCTAATCAAACCCTAACCCAAACCCTAATTGAACTTTAAAACTAACCTTAATTAAGTATTAACCCTAATTGAACATTTATTGAACAGTAGTCCTAATTGTACCATAACCCTAACTTTGAACTACAGTTGAACTCTAATCCTAACCCTAACACTAATTCTTATCCTAATTGAACCTTAACCCCAACCCTAACCTTATCCTTGACCCTATTTGAACTCTTATTGAATTCATAACCTTAATTAAACCCCAACCTCATCCTCAATCCTAACCCAAATTGAACATTAATTGAACCCTAAACCTAACCCTAAGTGAACACTAATCCTAATTGAACTCTAACTTTTTAGTTGAAAATATTAAAGTGCCTTAGATTTTCCCATTCATCATCATTTATCATTCAATTCCTAATAGAACTCCAAAAATTTATACTTTTATAATGTTTTAATACACACCTAATATTAAGGGTTTAGAGTTTAAGGGTTAAGGGTTTAGGGTTAAGGGGAGAGAGATAGAGGGAGTGAGTGAGTGACCCATTTACATATTATTCTTTTATTCTTCGTCAATTAAATATTTAGTTACCCATTTACCATTAGCAGAAATGACCCAAGAATTTAATAGAATGGACTATTCATATAATACCTTGCATTATGGAGCTCAATTCTCTTATATATTACTACTTATCAAATCCTTTGTAAATAATTGTAAACTTATGACTCCATTTAAGCATTTAATTAATTTTATTGAATCAAAGAAAAAACATAGACACACAATTGAACAATTTCTCAAAAGAAGAATGACAACATCATTAACATTTCATTCAAAATTCACTCAAATCCACATAAGGAGAGAAAATATATTAGAATTATACGTTTATTCATGCTTATAAGTCATATATGCATACAATTTAAGATAATTTGCATATATTCATCCAAAACTCAAAATAGGCTATCTATTCTATTCCATCGCTTGGGGTTTTAATAGCCAATGGCACCACAGATATCACTTCCTCATCAGAGGACATATATCTTTCTACCCATATATTCAACTCAAAACCTAGCTAGAGCTTTCATCAGTTCTCTCCCTACAAATGAACCTTGAATTCCCTTTTATATGACAAGGGAGCAACAAGCTTCAGGCTCAAATGTAATTTCATCACAAATTTTTATTTGAACAAAATCTCCATTGCATTTGACTTTCATTTCAAAACTTCCCACACGTTGAATCTACAAAATATAGTGCATGAACTGGGGAAAGCTAAAAGAAAAGGGAACAAAAATTGTCATCAAAATCCCCTTTGTCGCTATCCACACAAGAATCCAGGCAACCAAATTGCCACGAAGGCATCACAACAACTTCTTATTTACCCGCTACCCTTCCCTTACCAACACTCAGACCCTGGTATACACGCCTACTTCTAGTTGTTGCCCAATACGGTAGACCCTCAGCCTCCTCTTCTTTCTTGTCCTTGCCCAATATGGTTCCAGTTTGTTCACTTGGGGTTTTAACAGCCAATGGCACCACAGATATCACTTCCTCATCAGAGGGCAGACCGTGATTGAAGCGAGCTAAATATCAACAATAGTCAGAGTCGGTATCAGTTAGATCATCAGAAGTGTTGCTCGTACGGTCAATGGTTGAGTGTTGGCATCCAGAGGAGCAATGCCCATACCTTATTTTCCTACCAACACTAGTAATAGAGCACACCGACTGCTTGCCTTTGTCATCTACCAGTTGAGCAACAATGTCCTGGAATTACAACCTTCTACTGCATCTAGTGGGCACAAGCCTGGGCTTGTCAACCAAAGCACCTTCCTAAATAGCAGGACCGAGATTTTGTGAGCTCAAATGAACAGACCTCCTTACTGACTTAATCATTTTCTCTTATCAGAAAAGCACTCAAACTTTATTAGACTCAGCCCACAAAGTGCTCTAACTGCTAAAAGAATGAAACTATTAGCAGTTAATTCCTCTTGTATTTATTGTGTAAGGTAATGGAAACCTTCATCAATGCTTAGTAAAAATGCATGTGCAAACATGGAAATTTGGCGGCATATGTACTATCACCGTTTAACTAGAGCTGCATGAGAATCTGCAGATCACCCTTCATGATTGCCAACAACATCTTCACACAGATTGAGATCGACGTGACTACACAAGCAAGGAATAATTCATTAATGCTTCACCAGTTGTACGATAAAACAACCACCATGTGTCATTTTCCAACTTTGAATACTGCCCACTAATCTCTTGAAGAGTTGGCAGATCAAACGGTTTATCTCGGGCTAAATCGGTTTGACATCCAACGAAGCATCGTTTACCTTCCTCATGACCAATAACATTAATCCATGTCGGCAGGTCCTATGCACTTTGCAAACTGAACAGCTGGAGCTATGCATCGCAATCTCATTGACCTCACGGCTTTTAACCAACCTTCATCTTCCTCCTACGAGCTAGTAGGGAACAACAGAGATTTACATTAGCTTTTGATCTTGGTTGTCGATCTAAAACCACGGGTTATGAGCTCAATAGTGGAGATTGGGCCCCACATTCCATATAGGACACACATCTTCCTTTTACTGACCTCACACCAAATAACAGGACGACACCTTAGGTCTACGAGTTGGCGGGGTACGATCGAGATCTTCTCCCATATCTCCAAATCTAAAAAACCTACACATTACATGGTTAGTATTTAATGAAAGGATTTGGATAAGCCGTCGACGACATGACCACTGGGGTTAATGGCTTAGGCTTACGTCACCGGATTAAATTTAAAACCCAACTTTGATTTTAATACTTTATTTCCTCTGCAGGGTTTTATTTCCTAAGTCTCGATTGGCCCTGTTTTTCATCTTTTAAAAAATAACTTATGTTGTTGTTTGCCATCCACCTAGTAATGCTCACTTCTCCTTTTAATGAATGTTTTATTTTGCAAGGGTTGATTTAGTGCTGCTGTTGATCTATTTCCTGCAGATATCAACGGTGCCTGCCATCCTGTGATCAGGAATTGAAGGATCGTGAAATCACGGGCGGGCACCACGTGTCATATTCGGGGGATCAAATTTGCACTATCGTTGACCAACTACCATTTGATCTGATTCGTTCCCCGCCATCCCGCGATGGTGCTTGGTTTGATTGCAAAATCATGGGCAAGCGCCACGTGTCTCATCCGATGAAGCCTAAAGAGTAAAGGAAACACTAGCTAGCTTTAAATGTATTAAGGGGAAAATTACTAAAGTGTTCTCAAGATGCATATGTTCTAAATCGATGGATATGTTATAATCTCACTAGAAAAGCTGCTTGAAGGTTAACGACATGGCTAGCGACTGTGTGAAAGGAATGAGATCATTGATGCTCAGGATCAACGGTTGCCCGCCATCGCGCGATTAGAAGTTTCAAGATTGTGATATTGCAGGCAACTGCCACATGGACTTCCTTCATAGTGTATGGTAAGGTGGCCCCCTTATCACTGTGTTGGAAATTGTGTCAGCTTGTTTTGAAGGTGGTCATCGATGATTTGATCAAGCTGAGGAATCGACAGCTCGAATTTAAATTTGCATCAAATATGGTTGGAGTCGTTCGTGTAGCGTAAAATTGAGCTTTAATGGCGGATGAGACACTTACTGGTGTAATTTGATCGACAATAAAATCAATTTTCCTGCTTGGTTTGTATCACAAAGCATTCAACTATTTCACTGAGCAGTTTCAAAGCCGAAGGTAGAATTATGAGTTTCTGCAGCCAGAATTTGGGAGTTCTGCGAACAAAGCCATGAGTTTATTTTCTATGCCTCTCGGTCATTTTGCATTTGAATTTGGGAAAGGATTACCTGGATGTGTTGTGATCTTGTTGATGTTGAATGTGTTAGGGCTATAGTTTAATTATAGTTGTGATAAATTGCAGTGTTTTTTCATGTAATTTTCTATCTTTGGTTAGTCCTAGCTATCTGAATTATAACATTGTAAAGAATCCCTATTTTGTCTGAGATGGCACCACCCAAGCAACATTCTGGCCAGACTGAATATTTGAAATGAAACCTGTATGATGATTTCCTAGATCAATTTCCCTTTTCAATGAATGATAAGAGGAAGGGATTGGTCCTAATGCGAGGGAAAATCCTTGGGGAAGGGTTAGTGTATAATTGCTTCAACATTGTCAATGCTAGGGTTCCCCTCACTGGCTTGGAATTATTCAGATTGTGGTACGGACAGAGGAATTTTCCTCACCCTTTTTCAAATGGATGGATGTATGATATGGGGAAGCTGGTGGTACCAAATTTATTCCTTGATGTAGACCTGCTTAGGACAGTGGTTGCAAGATATGACCCTATTATACGGATAATCAGGGACAATGATGGAAAGGTTCTATTGAGCATTAACAAAGAAGAGGTCCAACATATTTTTGACTTGAGTGAATCGAGCGAAGACTTGGTTCCTATCAACCTTGATGAAATGAAGTAGGATTATGCAAAGTTGAAATCTCTTTTTAGAGCAAGGTTGCTTCCACCTCATCTGGCTAGGGCAAGAGGTTCAAAATTTCATATAAGCCCCAGTAACCAAGGACCTTTCAAATTAAATTGTTTTGCAAACCATTTCCTAGCCACTTTCTATTATTTATGTCAGATTTTGGGTTTCAGTCCTAGTACGGTAATGCCCATTGCTTATATGTTCATGGGGGTGCAAATACAACACCCTAACTTCTATGTGACCTATGACTTCACTTCTTTCTTGGCTGAGAGGATGCATGAAGGCCTGTCAAAGTTGCAAAACAATGATACCGACACTCAATTCTTTTGGTACTCTATGCTAATGCATATGTTTTTGTTTAAGAATGCTGAATTTTTCTCTGAAAGGATGAAATTAAGGAAATCAATTGATGGAGAAAGATTGCCAATACAGATATGGGCTGCAGATTTATCTTGTAATAAGGAAAGCACTAGTTATGTGCAATTTGATAATTTTTTTGCTTCCAGATTAAGGGCTAGATTAATGGTGAATATACCTAGGATCCCTGAGGAATTACATGATTTCCTCAGGACAAAGGAGAGGAAGCCAGAATTGAAGGTTTACCATAACTAGGGTGACATTATCCCATACCCAGTCAACATTGTCTTGAGAGTATATGGTTTTTAGGGAGCCCCTCATATATTGCTATACAATGTGCCACCAAGAGTGGGATTTTCAAAATTTATGTGGCAGATAGGTTGTATTCATGAGGACAACCTCACTAGAAGGGGTAACGGAACATTTTTCCCAGATTATACAGTGGTGTCTGATTTTGTATTTTGAAAGGGAGGCTGGAAGCATTTTGATAATTTCTTTAATGATTACCATTTGAGGTGTGGACCAAAGCAGCAACATGATCCTGACGGTTTCTTTGCTCTTTTTAGACAAAGAATAAAAGCTGGAAAATTTGTGCATGAGTTCAATTTCCCTGAAGACTTGATTAGAAATGAATTTGATTTGAATAGACAGGAGTTGAACAAGGAGAAATTGATAGCTTATGGTAAGATACTAGATGTTGTGCACAAAATGGATCCGAAATATGATCCACTGTTGGAGTTCAGTCCCCACCATAAGAAAATTGATTTTCTGATGGGAAACTTCAAGGAAATTATGGGCACATTGAGGACAAAAAAGGTAAATTTATAAATGAGTCTGGGTGTACAAGAGCAAGGTGCCAGACCAATTGAAACAAGGCCAGCATACCAGCCTACAGAAAGGTGGCCCATTTAAAGGAGGAAAAAGGATAGTAGCAGTGATGAAGAAGAAGTGGAAAAAAAAGGAAAACAGATTATGAAAGTGCCTCCACAACCAAGTCCAAAATTCAAAGTGCCTGGGGCAATCAAAATTATTGATTTAGAATCATCACTAGAAGACAATCCCTCATCACCACCATCTGAGCCAAGCCCTAAGAGGCAAAGAATTGATCAACCACAGGAGGATCTAATGGATGAGATTATTGTTACTGATCAAGACATGGAAGTTGGTATGCCTTCCCATCCTAGGCAAGCTGAATTAGTATTATCTGATTTAGATATGAAAGGTAAAAGTGTACAAGATGCAAGAATGGAGGCATGCAAGGAGTTTCTAGATGACAATACATTTGTAAAAACTCTTGTATTCTTGCAATTGGTATGGAGGATGAAGTTTGAAGAGTATCAAGATAAATGTAGGCAGAGAAGAGAAATAAGGCCTAACAGGTCAGATGAGGAGAATGATGAGGAGGTAAAAGCTGAATTAATGGAAGAATAAAAGAACATCACTCCTGAAGAAGGAAGAAAAATGGTGAGTCAGGCTGGTGTATTAATTCTGCCTGAATGGTACATTGTAGATGTAGTAGCCTTTAATTCTATTATGAAGTCTAAGAATCCCTTTCAAGACTCTGAAGAAGAGGTCAAGACAACATTACAAAACTCTGCTTTCAGTGAGGAATATGAAACTCTGGCAATTTGGGCATTGGCCCCACAAGGGAGAAAACCAAATATTTCTGATATCAATCCAAATTTCAAGGGAGGATTGATAATAAAGAGAGCTTCAAAGACCTCAACCACTGAGGCCACTAATTTGACTGTGAATGTGGCCAAATTGGCCCAAAAGACTACTGAATGGGAGGAAGCTGAAATGAAGAGCTTACTGGAAAAATATAACCTTTTGATTGAGGAGTACAACAAGATGTAGTAGAAAAATTTTGAGTTGCAAACTGAAGTGGAGAGGTTTAGGTATAATCAGATTGGGGAGACATCAAGTGCTCCAGGAACCAATACATTACCTTCCACAGCAGGGTCAGTGCCTCCTGCTTCTCCAATTGTTTCCACACCAAGATCTCCCAGTCAGAATCCTGTCCTCACCCTTTCTTTAGAGAAAGTTGAAGAAGAAACAGAGTGCTCTGTTGATCCTACAAAGAAGCGGCTCTTGCAAAAAATTGATGAATTGCAGGCATCATTAAAGAAAAGTGAGGGATCTCTCTTAAAGCCAAAAGAAATTGTTACTATTGTTTTGAGGCATTTAAATAAAAAGGTTGATAGCAAATTGCTATCTATACATTCTTTATATTCTTTGTTGTTAGCAACAATAAAGAATATTGATAGGGATCACGAAGTAGCGATACCAATAATTGAAAATTGGATCCCTAGGGCCAGTGATCTAGATATCATGTATAAGGCCTCAAGGTTTGATATAAATAATAGGCCCCAATCATTAAAGCCTACTCATGTTTTAGTAAAATCATTGCAAGGTTTTCAGACCTTACCAGATGACTTGAGTAGGAAGATTAGGGAGCTGGTGAAGAATTTCAATGATTGGGGTAACACATTGTTACCTAATATAATTGATGAGCAGGGGAAAATCAGGCCATTTCAACAATGGTAGACTCAAGAAAGTGAGGCCATCAATGATTAAATCAATTCAATTTGTGATGACTCAGACTATGATTTTTTGGTGAGCTGTATGGAAAAAATTATTAGTACCAGCTCATTTTTGGAATCTTTTGAAAGGGATGTGAATCAGGTAGCAGTAAAATACACACCTTATAATACCAAGGTGGATGAGGTAATTAATTTTGACTGGCCAACTGATGATGAGTACCATAATTGGGTAACTAAATATTTGACTGAGGAGGAGTAAAAGGAGTGAAATACTAATATGTGGCAGATCAGATGTTGTGGTTGCAACGGTTCCAGTTGTGTTGACGAATTTCTTGGTGCAGTTTTCTTGTGGTTTTTTGCATCAACATTCCTCAGCTGATATGATGAACAAGAATATTTTTCAAGGTGGTGGTTGTTGTAACAAATTTTGGAATATCACTAGGTGCTCAAATTGACTGGTGACAAGTGTACTTTCTGGCCTGGTGCTTGTTTGATCCTTCATTTTCTATAAGAAGGATTTGAAGGCTAGAAGTACGGGTTAGCAAGTTAGATATTTTTTGTCGAATCTAGGTGAATTTGCAGAGAAAATTGTAAAGTCTAATGGTTTTAGAGAAATGCAATTTAGGTTTTGAGTCATTCTGTGGTTTTGAGTTCATAGAGATTTAATATTGTATAACAGTACTAGCATTTGAGTTGAAATAAAAATTTGAGCTCATGTCTCTCCATTGTACATGCATATCTAAACTTTGAATGAAATAACTAAGGGTTGTTTTATCCATCTCACTGTTGTGGTGTGTATGATTCTATTTTAGCTTTAATTCAAGGAATTAATCAAAATGCTTGAATGGGATTATAGGCGGATATGTGCTATATAAGGATTTGATAAGTAGTCCTGGGTTAGAATGCATACTGATGAAATTGTAATGCAATATTGTCAGGGATCTTATATGTGATGTATTAAATCTGTTATAAACCTCTAGATGCTTATGAATTTGACTCCTGCAATGGATATATGGCACTGATCTAAGTTGTAATTATTAGTGTAGTTCAGTATTTGTTTGTCTTTTCCTAGAGCTTGCTGCAAATTGCAAATCATTAATGACTATCTTATACAATGGATTGTGTTTAGTTATCTAACGATCCAGATAGTTGATATTGTCTATAAACAACCAATTCTAGTTGATATTATCTTATCGTGTTGAGCTATTAAGTGAGATCATCTGCTATTGTTAATGTTGTTTATAATAATGGTGCAGAGGTTGTAAACACATTAAGGGATCACCCTCTCGGATCTTACAGAGCTCGAAGTGTAGGAGGCTTTTAAAGTCCTCGTTAGTTGGTCTAGGTCCTTTGAGCTGCCTTCGATTGGAATTGGAAATTCCATGGGTAGATTAGAAGAAAAACCTGGTTACATTGTAAAAAGAACCAACATACACATCAACCACTGAACAACCACCTCTACAACTGACTTTTTAATCTTTTATGATCACATGAAACATAAAACACACTAATTTCAAGGTTGTTAACATCACTATTGAAATGTTTTAATTTTTTGACCTTTCAAACATTAAAAAGTAAATCATTAAATTAATTATGTAATGGCATAAAAATTAAAAACATCATGAATTAATTATGTAACCACATAAGTCAAATATAATTCTATCAAGAAATTAATATCAAATAGATAATATAATCGCATAACTTATACATTTCAATATCATTGATCTTCTTCTTCATCCAACTCTTTGTCTGTATCATCCGATCTAGATTCGACATTGTAAGGATTGGTCATATCATCATCATCATCATCGATATCAGTTTTGATAATTTCATCATCCACACGGATATCATCTTCATGAACATTAACTCCTACATCATCATGATCTAGTTCCTCCTCTTCGACATCTTTGTCAGGGACATCATCAACTAACTGTTGATCTTGATCATCATCTACATCATCTTCTAGTTCTTCGGTATCTTCTTCTTCCACCACATTATACTTTACCAACCTTCCTCTTGGATCATGTCTAACAACAAATGACCAACCCGGTTTACCTGGAACCTCTGAGTAAAATACCTGCTCACATTGGCTTGGAAGAACATAGGGCTCATTTCAGCTCGCTCGATCAACCTTGTATTAACCATGGTAAATCCATTATCATGTTCAATAACAGTTCTCTCAAAATCATTTTCATTCAATCATAACCTGTACCATAGGACGACGAACAAAATTAATCTGAAGGACTTAAAGTCACACTCAAGTATATCATCCAAAATCCCATAGTATCAATTTTTTGAGACTTCTAGATGTATGTCGCTTCTAGATGAAACATTAGTCACCTAAAAGACTGTAGTTATACCAGAATCACAAGTTTTCTTGATGTCATCCAACATTTTGATTCAAAATTTATGACCATTGCACCACATAGCCTTGTGGTGTTTCACCTGCAATATGTCAAACATGTAAAAATTATTGCAATATTGCCAGTTGATAAACATATTTATTCTTGGTTGAATGTATGCAAAGAAAAAAATATCAACATATATATACATCAATATACTTGAAAATAATTAAATAATATGGGTGATTAATATATTTATACGTACCTTTTTATCTCCTAAACCATATGCTAAATCAATTTCCCTTTGTGTAACATTGGAATTTTCATTACGATGAACTTCTTTAACCAATGAAGCCACACCTTCCCATGTTAATGCATGACCAGATTGTTGACATCGTTCAATCCATACCATCATCCAATCAAGATTTTTGGTGACGTACAAATGTAGTGCATCCCACTCTCGACCAACTGAATCAAAAAAAAATTGAAATTCACAAACGACGTATAATTAGTTAAATACCACAGTATACGACCTTAATTTATAATTGATGTATATTAAAGATTAAAAATTAAATAAGTACAATATACATAAAAACCATATGTAAAATGTATTCCAATTAATCTCCATGACCATCTTATAATTACCTCTCACTTTCCTCAATCTACCTTTCCCCATTAGGTACTCCCCTTCAAATTTGTTAATGGAGTTGGGATCCCAAATGCGATCTACATAGATCTTTGCTGCAAACTTAGGAAGATATTCACTAATCTACACCATGGTCTGGTATACCATATATCCCTCCACCATAGAACCCTCAAGATGTGTTCTTTTTCTAACCAAAGCCTTCAAAAATTTCAAGTGCCTCTAAACCATCCACATTGACCTTGTGTGTACAGGTCCACACAATTCAATCTCCTCAACTTGGTGTATGAGGTAGTGTTCTTGTGCATTGAAAAATGTTTAAGGTGGACACTTTTGCATTTCACACATTAGACGAGGAATTTTTCTCTTCCAATAATTTATATCTTCTTTATGGATTTCTTTAGATGACAAGCCATCTACAAGTGATTCAAAGGCGCAAATATATTAACGAGATTTAACAAAAATATCTGATGTATTACATAACAAGTAAAACAAATGGAAATTATAAGATGTATACAATGAATTGAACAAATCTCGCTACTTACCTCATGTGTTTTCCAAGATCATATATAACTTTCTTGACATTGTTGTCAAAGTTGTATGGGAGAGATAGAGGTAGAAACGTACTGCAACAATTATAAAATGATCTTTTCATTATTTTTCCAAAAGTAGTAAACACAATACACTGAAAAGTACATGCATTATACAAGTGTATATAATATACCAGAATAATTACCTTAATGAAGGTATGCCAATCATGTGTTTTCATCCCTGACCCAAATTCACTTTTCTTTGTTATTATATTTTTTTATGTTCGCAGCAAATCATGTGGGAAATCAATTTTTTGTATGACTTATTTTATAGCATTGCTTTGCTGCTCTGTTAATAACCAAGGAAGGGAACTTATATTAATTTGGTCTCCATCGCTATTTAATTGAATGACATTTTTCATTGCATGATTGGCTTCCTGAATGTCACTACAAATTTTGACAATTTTTTTCTTTGTCATGCCTTCCATCCAATATTTTCCATAGCGTTTCTGTTATATTCTTTCCGATATGCATTGTATCAAACAAATACACAATTTGTAGCTGCTCATAGTAGGGCAACCTACTAAATTGTTTGGGATAACTTTTCAGTCCCTGTGGAAGCGACCATTAATGCCTTGGCGACCTTCATGAAGCATATAAGTTAAACAAATTAACAATGACAATCATTGTCAATTACAACATGAGTAAACACAACACAATATAAAAATATAAATTCAAAACATATCATATATGATAGATAAACAATTTGATCTGATGTATAACCTTGACGATTAATTCTATTATATTCCAACTTCCATAGGCGAGGTGTCATTCTTCGTGGTTTTGATGTAGTCTCCTCTTTCCCATTGAAAAGATGTTTTTCAGTAGTTTGATACTTATGATTTCTATGGAGGAAGTGCCTATACTCATCAAACACCTGTTTTCCTAAACTTGTTGAACGACGAGATTTCATCTTTGGACCACAAATTGGACATGCAAATTTTCCCTTTGTTTGAAGACCTGCAAGATCATATATAATTGGATTAAATATGTCATTTTTTTTAATTATATATAATGAATAGATTATTTTAAAAACATGCATAATATCTACTTCATCAAATTAAATATTGTGAAAGTGCAATCGAATATTATAACATACCACAAAAATGTGTTAGCCCTGGGGCATCATGAATTGTCCATACTAGCATATCTTTAACTTGGTACTTACCTTTAGCTCGGTACTTACCTAGTTGAATGAACATAAACATTACATAATTATTATAACCATTTTACTACAATATATATAAATTAATGTACATGACTATTGAATGAAAAAAATATAAGTCATTATGCAACAAATAAGACAAATGAGATGCTACTATGTTAAAGAAAATTGATGTAAAAAAATACCTAGAACAATCATTGACAACATTATCTACTCCCTCTTTATTGAAATCCATGGAGGAATGTTATTGTTGATAACAAAAATAGGCCACACTGAGTAAATAGATCTCAACTCTCCAAATGGATTGACACCGTCCACTCCCAATGAAAGCCTGAGATTACGAGGTTCTTCTTTAAAGTGTGGCCATTTTTCCTCCATGTCCCTAAATGTAGAACCATCCGCAAGCATTCAAAGAATGTCATCTCCACTTCTATTATGTGCATGGTAATCCATAAATTGCGCTAAGCTTTCACACCTAAATAATCGTTGCATACATGGAATAATGGGAATATAACGAAGAACCTTGCGAGGCACCTTTTTTGTTAGTTGATCTGTTCGATATCTACTAATTTGAAATTTTGGGCATTCTGTTGCAAATTCATGTTGTTTATGATATATAATCTGATCATTGGGATATGCATCTATTGATTGATACTCCATTCTGATATCTTTCATAATGGCACATAAATCTCAATATGAGCGAGGTAAAATATTTGATGGTGGTAACAAAAATTCACCAATCAATCTACAACAAAAAATAATTTGTTCATATAAAGAATATTAATGGTACATATTTCATCATTTATTTACCAGTGATGAACTAACAACAATTAAAATAGATGAAAAAAGATGACATATATGACATACCTTAACATCCGTGATATTTCTATGTTTGATAAACCATTCATAACCTTCAAGTTCAACAACAATACAACAGAGAGAAGAGTTGTTTGGGAGCCTTCATAAAGGGGTGTGTATGCCTTCTCAAGTACAGGTAAATCATGAACATCATCAAAGTCATCTTGATCATCATGATCAGCTCTGCCACTAAATGTGTCATGGATCAATGTATTCATACCATCATCTTCAACTGTGTATTCTGGCGCATGATCATATTCTTCCATAGGATCATTAACTCCATCTTCGATATTCACAGCTCCATGTTCGTTCGCTTGCAAAACCACATTCTTCGGGCCGTGATAATCCATATCATCTACCCTAGGGCACCCCACCTTTATAATAATGATAGACACAAATAAACCATGATCATGATCAAGTGATTATATATATATATATATGTAATGTCCTCATTTTGGAGGTAGTTTGATTTAATTAATCTAATTAATTAAGTTGTCGAAAATAATGATTATTTTATGAGGATGACTAATTGATTATTTTAATTAAATTAAAAAGTGGTATTAAGTTAATTATTTATAAAGTTATCAAATAAATAAATATTAAAAGGTAACTTTATTTAATTAATTTAATAAAGTGACTTAAATAAAATAATATATCATAAAGTCACTTAATAAAAATAAAATAATTTATGGAAGCTTCTAGATTTTGGGCCGAACTCTTGGTGAAAAAGAATAAATAGGTGAGGCCAGCCATTGTTTCTTCATCCAGGAATTGATGTTTGTTTGATGTGATTATTTGGTGGAGAAGCCAGCTAGGGTTTCAGCCATTGGAGGACCTTTGGGGATGAAAACCCTCATTGGTTACGCAATTTTGAGGCTGTGAGATACCAGTTGAATTATTGTTGATTGTGGGCTTTACTTCAGAAGTCCAATCTTGAGCTTCATTATGGAGATTATTTGAGTACAATAGCTAATGTATTATTGTACTTGCAACAGCTGATGTATTGTTGCTTTTGAAGTTACTTCAGTAGCTAATGTATTGCTGAGATTCTTACTTCAGACTTTATTAGTCTGCATTTTTATGCTAAGTCTTGCATGATACGACTTGGACCTTAATTGGAGGCATTTGTGGATTGGGACTTCACCATTCAAGAGTTTGATTGCTTCATATTCTGTTACCAGCAGTCTGATATTCATTTTCAGACTTTGCATCAACACTTGGAGTCCATGTTTTTCACTCTTGGGGGCTCAATATTACATCAAACTCAACTTACACTTGGAGCACTTGTTTCTTCAAGGGTTGGAGATTGTTTTGGGAGTTTGAGGAGACCATTAGTAGCTGATATATATTTATTCTCTGAGGTTTGCTAGAACAGGGGCGAATTGGGCTGGGAAGCACAAATAAATTCATAGAAATTCATTCACACATCTTTGGCACATGGGTATTTGGGCGAACCTCTTCTTGAAGCTTGGAAATGAAGATTGATGATAGTAATTGAAGGTTGTAGCTGGGATATATTTATTTTGAAGGTCTGAAAGTTACAGCAGGGGCAGCTTAGGTTTGGGTCATTATTCATCACGTACAAGGTGTTTATTTATTGATATATGTTGGCTACTTCATCTCTCTCACAAGGTGACTCAACCAGGTTCTTATGTTGTCTTGTATTCCATTTTATGCATATATGAACATTTGAAAGATGCTGCAATCTGTACTCAGACTTGTCATTAAATTTTAGACTTGGCATAGTTGTTACATCTTCATATTTGCCAAAGAGTCTTGGCTAATTCATGTTACATTGTATATGGATTTGCAAATTGAATAAGAGAGTTGCAAGTTGGAGTCCTATAGTTGCTTTAATTATCATTTAGAATAGTGCATTTGAATGTATGCCAAGTGTTTGTTAAAATGTGCTTGGCTATAGGTATGCATTTATTCATTAGAAACTCATGTAAAGGAAAGTGCTCTTCATTCTTAGCTCATTGTTAGATCATTTAGCATTCATTCTGAAGCTAACAATCATATACCCCTAGTTTTCCAACTATTTGACATAATGTCAAGTGGCTGAAGATGAAAAATTTACATTAGCAATCATTGAAAGTGCCTTGTGATTGATAAAAGGAGGTTGTAAATGCATCTAGACGATAGTTTAGACATCATAGTGTTGAATTGTAATCATTTGAAGTCTTCATTGAGTATTTATCAAGCAAACATTAGATTGAAACCACGGATCAGCAAGTTGAAAGTTTTCATTTGAAGTGTTTGACGAAATTCCTAGAGTCTTCAATCAGCAAATTGTGATTAGTTTGAGCAAGGCTCATTACAATATATATATATATATATATATATAATGTTAAAACGATATAAACATTTACAAATTCAATCAATATAAACACATATAATGAACAACTTACCAATGGACGATAATCATGCCCCCCTTCAACATGACCATGCTGCCTACAACTTTTCTCATATGTTGTGATTAAAAGTTGTTTCGTCTTTAAGCCCTTGCAATTATTGCAAGAACAATAACACTTCTCATCACCCTTTCTTTTGAATCTAGCCCACAATATATCAAGTGTCTCTTCATTTTGTTATGGACTAATATTATCTGACATGATTTTTTCTTTACCAAGCTTGACTATTTAGATCTTCAAAAAATATTAAACTCACACTCCAATAAATTTTATTCATAGACAGGTAACATAATCTAATAATTCCAATATTTTACACCAAAAAAATTGGCATGCAACCACCCCTACAAAAGAGAAGATAGTCTGAAGTTAATGACCCAAAAAAACACTTTAAAATACTAATTCCAAAACTTATTAAATTATGATTTTACTATGATTTCCAACCATTAAGACTCCTAAAATCATAATATTGAACTTGATCGTAAACTTCCTACAATGATGGAGGTAGCGAGCTAGTAAGAGCAAGTGACCCATTCCTAAGGAGCAACAAGTCGAAATCATCATTGCTAATGTCAATACGGATTTATCCTTTTAGTTAAAGATGCAATGTGTCACTTCTTATGATGAGTTTATCCCTAGGGCCCTCAACATTGAGATCCCTAATAAAAAGCATTGGTAAGAGCATGATTAGGGTACAAACCCTAGGCCTCCGTAGAAACATAAACAATAACTATAGCGGATTAGTGAGGTTGCAATACTAGAAAGATTGAGAAATTGTAGGTAATAACAAAATCTTGCAATCTAAAGATTGTAGCCAATAACAAGCACACTATGTAGCTTAGTGACATTTGTAAATGCAATCTACGGTAAGAAGAATGACAGTCACTTGAGATGTGACAGTCAAAAGAGGCTAAGCAGTGACAAGATAATAAAGCTCAAACCTTGCATAGTAAAGTGGAGATTTTAACAGTGAGTTTCCTTACCCCCTTGACCTTAAGGGTTTTTCAAATGCTTTTGGTAGTGTTAGACAAGGCAAATGCAATCAGGGAATGACTATCCAAATGAAGTAATAGTGGTAATCATAGGTTCAATGTTTCTTCTTAGCCATTAATGTATAATGGAGGTAGTGGATTGCATGTTTGAGCAGTGTTTTAAGACTCATCAAAGATGGGAGAATAGTGAATAATACCTTGTGGACTGTGAAGTAGTGTCAATAAGGTTGAAGGATTTTAAGAACTACAATACCATGAAACAATGAGTCCCCTGTAGTAAGTAGGCAGTCTATAGGGCATAGTTTGATTTTATAGAAGGATGCTCATGAAAGGAATCTTCAAGTGATAGTGAGTGAGTTGTTTGAGATTGTAGCTAAGGGTGCAATACCCAATCTTAAAGGAAGTTAGCAAAGCAGTAAATGTGCAAGAAAATAAAATTATGCAACAAAAATTTGCAATGTTATCTTGCATAATGCCTTGAGTTTGAAGACAAAAATCTCATTGTATCTTCATGATGAAAGTGGTGACCTTAATGGTCAATCACTGGCAACCATGATTTTAAAACATGTTATTGTGCTTATGGAGGCAACATTTTAAGCAAGGCAGTGAGTTGTGGTTTGGAACAATGGCAGGTATGAAGGACTTGCTTTATATGCATACTATGCAGTCTAGCTTAAGACACCGTTCTTAGAAGAGATTGAAGGTGGATTATGGAACTCAAGGGTTACCATGAAAAGGATTAAAGCAAAGACTGAGATCTATTTAAAAGCACGGTCATGAAGATATTAAAGATGTCACATGCAAAACCCTAGTAGCTGGAGTAATGAATACAGTGCCAAAGAGGATAGTGTGTTGGGCAGTTTAGGAGATCTCCACATTCTCTAATTACAGGGAAATACATCATTTATTTATTTTTTAATTAAAAGAAATCATTCTAAACCCTATATAGGATACATTGATACTTCAAAAGCCTCTGAAGGAATTTGAGATTATGCAAATATATGTCAAGTAACATTCATAAGGTTTAGAAAATCTTGATCACTCTCTAGAATATCCCATTAAACATGGGTTGTGCTTCAATGCACTACATAATTGATATAACACAACCACTCTGCATATCAACCAGAGTTATAGGCTCTTTATTGCAGCAAGAGGTAATCACTCTTTGATCATGCTATAATTGCATCCTAACCTATTAAACTTGAGACAACCTAATGCACCCAATGATGATTGAAACCTACATTATACAACTTGAATTAACTACATTATATGAGTGCCTCCATTTCTATCACAATATAGCCACATTAAACTTGGGTCACACATGAATGCATCCTGTATTTGTTATAGCACAACTGTGCCACATGACCAATAGAGTTATGGATCATATAATTATAGTCACAAGAATATGTTCCTTGGTTGTGATCTTATGGTGATTCCACACAACAAAATCTGGACATGAAATTCTCAAAACCTTAAACCTCTAAAAATGAAATCTGATGAGATGTTGCTTTAAAATATGATTTTCAAACCTGCAATTACAAATCTGACTTCACAACTGAATTCTGCAAAAAGACAGTGACTACCCTCAACCTAGCGATATCTTCTTGATTTTTTTCTGATTTTTCCCAAGAAAATTGTCCTTAGTTCTCCACAAACTGTCTCAAGTAGAGCAAAACACTGTCACAATAAATCAGGTGCGAACTCACTTTTCTTTATGTCGGCCACAATTTGATTTTTTTCTATTTTTCATGTTTGTCAAAAATTTGACGAAAATGATAGCCAACATTTTGATGAACCCCAAGTTCGTTGAAATTTCGACGAACGTCGGGCATAAACTTTCAAAAAATTGAAAATTACACATCAAATTTTACAAGCACCCGACGATACATCAAATTATACATATTTCGTCGGACAGTTTCGTCGGACTTTGCAGTCAAATGAGTTAGTGAATCCTCAAAAATGTTATCTTTTTTATCACCTATCCACTATAAATTTCCATCCATTATAAACAACCATAGCCTTTGGAAATTCCATAAAAAAAAAAGAAAACGTAAAAATCTAAAACTTACAAGAAAATAATAGAAACAATTGGATCATCATCAAACTAAAACAATGCCTAAGTGTTAACTACCCTGCCCTTTGAAAATCATCATCAACATCCTAACATATTTCCTAATAGATAAATCATTCCTACAATAGAAATCATTGATGGATAATCTTAAAACATCACAACAATCATGGTAAGTGATACTACAACATTTTTTATCTTTTGTGATCTTATCTTTTGATTTATCTTACTGTCTCATTCCCAGGATCTCTCAAGGATGTCCATTAAAATTTTAGAGAAGGAATGGGGCATTGATCATTAATTTATGTTTTCTCTATTTGTTGGATATTTTTGTAATACTACCATGGTAAATACTTTCCTTGTGTGTGTGGAAGTCATTTCAAGAAACTGAAGTGGCCTTGCATGTTTGGTTCCTCATACCTCTCTGTGCAATGGTCCAAAATGCTTTGAACTTCTAACCCATACACTCTAACAAGGTTTCATGTATTTGGTACGAGTGAGAATACTCCTTGTTTGTGGAGTCAAATTCCATGCAATAGATACAAAGCCACCTTGTTCATTAATACCCTGGTGTATCATGTCTATTTGCTACATTAATAAGGATTGCAACACTTAGACTCCTAGTCTCCATGAAGCAAAAGAAAACTCATCATGTTTTGCATATAATCAATCATCAAATTTTTTGTATCTTCTAAATCCTACTAAAATTTTCTTCTATTCAATATTTCTTTTGTCATTCCTTTCACTTAAATGCATCACATCATCTTATCAAAAAATTTGGCTCATTATCTATAATTTTCACCAAATTTCTCAAGGGGGCACCATGTTATCTCGTCGTTACTTGAACTAGCTATGAGGTTACAAGTAAAGGTTTTTCTAAAAACTATAGTTAAGATAATGGTTTAGTCTTTTGAACTATTATGTTATAAATTAGTGTTAAATCAAACACCAAACATCATAGCTTCATTTATCCAACAACACCCAAAATTGGCTCATCTCCTTATGATAGGGTTGAGTAGAAAAATCCTACCATCCAACCTCAAAATTGATAGTCCAACTATCACAACACCAATCCATAGCAAACAACCAAAAACATTTTTGCAAAAGGTACACACATCCCCTTTGTACAACATTTTATCAAACCAAATCTCAAAACACAACGTCATTTCATTTCCATAAGTTGTTATCTCAAACTTACCATGGTTTTTTGAGTTTGTTTATGACTACAATGAGATCACAACACAAAAATAAGATGGAAGCCAATAAAAGAAGTTCTAGTGTACTACACAAAAACACCACCAACAAGGTATCTCAACCATGGGGTTATGATCCTAGGACATACTTTAATCCAAAAGAACAACCAACATTTAAAGTACAACCAAGTCAACCACCTATTGATGCTGACATACACCTTAAACATCAAGAGAAATTTTCTAGTCAACAAGATCAACCTCCAAATCCTATAGAAATGATCATAGAGGAGTATGACAGTGATGAGGAAATTAATGATGAAGTACTTTTAGAGTTCTCCCAAGATCCAAAAATATATAAAGTTATGGAAAAGATGATCGGGAAGGATCCTAACACATAGTTCCTCAAGCTAGCACAAAGTGGGGCCAAATTTCCCATATAATTTAGCGTTGATGTTCTTAAGGATCCCAACCTCATTCCTTTGGGAGAACAATCAGTGGTAAGAAAAATACCCAAAACAAAGGTAGATCCCAATATACCACCATTATTCTCAAACACACATATCAATGACCAATCTTTTCCCCAAAATGTAGAAAATTCATTGTATAGACATCCATCACAAATTTAAATAGTGGTAGTAGCTCAAGATACTCAAGAAAATTAAAACCTCCTGAAAAATAAAAATATGCCACCACAAAATGTTAACACAGTGGGACCCAACATATATGAGACATCTTGGAATACCCAACAACAAGGTCCCAATACTAATATGCAAAATATGGGAAAAAAACAATGTGTAGTGAGAATCTATTTTTGGATTAGATTGTGGAAATTATTATCATTAACATGTAGTGAACCAACAAGGCAACAACCCTTTGAAAACACTACATGTTAACAACCCACAATGCATGTATCAACAACCACCCCAAGATCAAGGCATGTACCAAGGAAATGTTCAAAACCAAACTCAATACATGCCTCAACATCAATACTATGATCCTAACACACAAAATTAATGTGGATCATCATCTACCCAATACCTTGAACATGAAACATACGTCTCAGCACCACCAAATATCAATACCCAACATCAAATGTATGTTCAACAACAACAAAATACACACATACAAAATCAAACACCCGTTCCTCCACAACACAATATTGGTACACAACCTCTGTCATAATACCAAACCAACATACCTCAACAACAACCCAGCATACCTCAACAACAACACAACGTACCTCAACAACAACACAACGTACCTCAACAACAACACTGCATACCTCAACAACAACATCATACCCTTAACACATAGCACACCCACATTGGTCCTCAAGGACCCCATTCATCATTCTAAACCTACAACATGGCCCAGAGGCCATCATATATACAGACCTCACAATATAACACACATAACATTGTCTGGAAAGAAGGTTATAATGTCTCTCCTTATCAAACAAACACACCAAGTGACAATGTAACCTTACAAATACAAAATATCAAATAAAGGATATCAGGCATCCAAATCAGAAAACCGAAGAAGAGATATGCTCTACAAGATATATTTCCATATCCCTTTTATCGGTCCCTATCTATAATACCTTTCTCCAAGAACTTTGAAATACCAAACTTTGACAAATATAGGGGAAGAGGGGATCCAGTAGAGCACGTACGAGAATTATTAGTAGTTTGCATGGATGTACAACACAATGATACCTATTTAATGAGACTTTTCCCACAAAGTCTCGGTAGGACCACTATCTAGTGGTTCTCTCATCTACCACCTAGTATCAAAACATTTGATGAGTTGTCAGACAAATTTTTCAATCATTTCTCATACAACATAGAACAAGATGTAACAGTCCTTGATTTGTAAAAAATTAAACAAAGCCAAGGGGAATTATTTGCTTCATATCTACAAAGATGGAGACATAAATCTAGCAAATGCAAATGGCCCGTTCATGAGAAATAGCTGATAGATATCTTTATCACCAACATACAAGCGGGCATTAGTTACCAACTCACCATGTTGTGCCATAGTAATTTTGAGGAATTCATTGAAAAGGGCTTACTCATAGAAATATCTCTCATAGTAAGGGGAGTTATTAAACTATATAGCAACAAAGACCAAGCTTCAAGTTCTAATGAAGAACCAAAAATATGGGAAAAGAACAAAAATGTTAACAACGATGGAGTGGTAGATGCAAAATTTGTATGAAACCTACAAACTCCTAGCAATCCATAGAACAATATCCAAACATCTCAGAGAAAATTACCCACCAAACAATGTTCAAAACAACTACCTTGCATATCAAACTAATCATCAAACAAATCAAGGGAAAGATATTCAAAGAGGGATGCTGAGGGAAGATATTCAGCATCTCAGAATAACTAGCAAACTAATCATCAAAAAAATCAAGGGGAAGATATTCAAAGAGGGATGTTGAGGTAGAATAATCAAACTAGGAGAAAATTCACTCCATTGGGAGAAAATCTTGAGGTAGTTATGCATAAAATCATCCAAAAGAACCTTATCAGGCTTTCTAATCTTGATAAAATAACTTATGATGAACCAAACTTCAAACCCCCTTGGTACAATGAGAATGATGAATGTGAATTTCACAAGATCAAGGGTCACACAATGAATAATTATATGAGACTTAAGAACATCGTATAAGACTTAATAGAAAAAGGAGAGGTCAACATCAAACATTGTCTTGGGCCCTTTGATAATAGAGACATTGGTATATACAAGGATTCACTCCCCGACCACTCTAGGGGAAATAACAAAGCTAAGGGGCATGATTACCGAAAAAGAGAACTTCACCTATGAGGAATTCATAGGAACCATATGTCCAACTAATCAAAATATCAATGTCAAGACCATACTAGGAAAAAACCTCAAATACAATGTGACTACATGAAGAGGAAAATTCACAATCCAAGGAGCCCCACTTCCAGCCAAAGTCACCATCAAACCTTCCACTGACTATAGCATCATTGACCAATTGAAGACAAATCTAGCATTGATCTCTATCCTCGAGCTTTTAAAATTATCACCAACACATAAAGATATTCTGGAGAAAGCTCTCATTGAATCTTAAGTTCCTAACAATCTTAACACTGATTAATTTCAAGTCATGGTTAGTACCATCACTTCACCCCATCACTTGCTCTTTTCTAAGAAAAGACCTTCCACAAAGATCCTTCCACAATCAAGCTTTGTATCTCAATGTTTGTGTTCATAAATACAAAATCAAGAGAGTCCTAATAGATGGGGGTGTAGGTTTATACATATGTACCCTAAAAATGGTAAAGAAGTTGTGATATTTTGATGACGTGATATGGAGAGAAATTCTAAGGGCACAATAAGGCTGCCAATTCAAGTGGGGCCAATAATAGCATAAACAAATTGTCAGGTACTAGATCTTGAGTTACCATACAACCTTCTCTTGGGATGTCTATGGATCCATGCAATGCAAGTAGTCCCTTCAACCTTTCACCAATGCTTAAAATTCCCTTATAATGGTAAGGAAGTTATAGTATACGTTGATCCCAAACCCTTCCATTACTGCTCAAACTTGGAGGAGATGTACAAAACACTCCTTCAAATTCCTAGTAATGACATATCATTCCACTCATTTTCCTATGTTGATCTAGCATCACTTGATTCAACCTCAACTCCATCTTCTTCAACCTCAACTCCATCTACGTCAACATCAACTCCATCTACATCAACCGATCCTCCAAAATTTGAACTCAAGATCCAGGTGCTTGACAAGGGCTATGGAGAGTACCATTTCAAACAATCCTTTTGCATTAGGGAGCTTCCCCTATCACCAAAATCCTATGAGTGACCAAAGGAAATAAAGAATGTTCAAGTTTTCACATATGAATTTAAACCCACTATCTTCAAAAAGTGGGGAGACATGAAGGATGAAGTGGTATTCGAATAAGACCTCTCATCATGGATCTATAAAGAAGAACAAGAGGAACAGGAACAACTACACCCCCTTCCTATGGATCTTAGCAAAAAATGTTATTAGATAGCAAGAAATATATGGTACATGTGGAAAGGTGACCTTGGTCTACACGAACAAGGCATAAGAGAAACCATCATAATAGAACAATGCTAGAAGAACATGGGACTAGGTTATGGTTTGATAGATGCAATTACCCCAAACATTGAAATTACCTCTTATCAGGAAATAGATCCTTCTATCACCATTGAGACATCAGATAACTACCATCTTATGGATGATGACCTAACAATCATAGACCTATTTGAAAATTTTGGCATAAATACCATCACCTTCAGACCTACAACTGAGGACTACCATACTAAAATAGACTCCAACAAATGGGAATGGGAGTCTTGCACCTATAGTGACTATGACCTAAATACCCTTTGGGACCTGGATAAATCTAATATCCTTACCTTTTCCCCATCCACATCAACCATAAGCTATGTTGATAACAATGATAACTTATCCTCACATCACCTGTAGTTGATCGATTGGTATCAACAACATCACACACTTGTTGTGACCCTATTCTAGAACAATGAAGCTATTATAGATTTCATGGAAATTCAACAAGGTGTCCATCAAGGAGATCACAAGGTTGGATTTCTCATAGAACTAGAACAAGGAGTATACTTTGGAGGGGAGATTACATCATTCAGTCACAAAATTGAAAAGAAAAATCTAAAAATAAAAGTGAGATCCCCTAGGGAAAACCACAATGTGGCTCTATTAGATCATGAAAAAGGAAAAAAAAAAGGATGTATCTAAGGGATAAAACCTCACTCAGGAACCCAAAGATGGAGGATTCAATATCCCCATTACAGAGTATCAAGAGCACTCAACAACCTTGGTTGAAGGTTCAAAACCCATCAACGTTGGAACAATAGAGGAACACAAACTAACATATCACATGCAGCTTCCTTAGATCCAGAGGGAAAATTCAACTTCATGACATTCACCAAGGAACGAAAGATAAAATTTTCCTAGACATATGTAGATATTCCTAGGCTAAATCCAACTTTAGTGGTACACCATCTGATGGTATTCCTTGCATCAAAACCAATTAAGCTACAAAAGCTTCACAAGATGCACCCACAAATAACACTGTTAGTCAAAGTAGAGCTTCAAAAACTGATGGACGTGGGATTCATCAGACCCATCAACTATCTTGAGTGGGTATCCAACCTTGTACTAGTATCAAAACCTATTGGGGGCATAGGGATCTATACAAACTTTAGAGATATAACCAAAGCATTCCCTAAAGATGACTTCCCCCTTCCCAACATCGACATCATAGTGGATCTAATTGCTGGTCACAAATTTTTTTTATTTAATGGATGGATTTTTTGTGTGCAATTAGATAAAGATAGCCCCTGAAGATAAACACAAAACAACTTTTACCTGTACTTGGGGAACTTTTTGCTGGAACATCATGCCATTCGACTTGAAGAACATAGGAGCCACATATCAAAGAGTGATGACTAGAATTTTCTATGACATTTTGCAATTCACCATGGAGGATTATGTATACAATCTATTGGCTAGATCAATCACAAGACATGAACACCTAGCTAACTAAGCTAGGATATTTGATAGACTAGAGGAATATAACTTGCATCTCAATCTAAAGAAATGTGTGTTCGACATAACATCTGAAAAACTGTTGGGCTACATTGTATCCAAAAGAGGTATCGAGGTGGATCTTGCTAAAGTCAAGGCTATCTTTGAAATGCATCCCTTGAGAATATTAAAACACCTGTGCAATCTAAAAGGAAAGCTTAATACTATCAGAAGGTTCATTGTACAACTAGTAGATAAATGTCATCCATTCACACACTTTCTCCACAAAGATGTAGAATTTTGATGGGACAAAAGGTGTGACCAAGCTTTTCAACAGGTAAAGGACTATTTCTTACTCTCTCAATGTTGATGCCTCCAATTTAGGATAAATAAATTATTCTATATATGTCCACAACAACAATAGATTTGGGAGCTCTATTAGCACAACTTGATGACCAGAATAAAGAACAAGTAGTTTACTACATTATTCGTACCCTGGTTGGCTATGAGTTGAACTATACACCCATTGAATGAGCATGTCTATTAGTTGTCTTCACAGCACAGAATCATAGGAATTGCATGTTAAACAAACAAATCAAGTTGATATCTAAAATAGACCCCTTGAAATATCTCTTGGAAAAGGAAACTCTTATAGGAAGAATCACTAGGTGGGTCATGATACTTAGTGAATTCAATATAAAATATGTCGACATAAAATCCATCAAGGGATAGGTGATAGCAAATCTGTTAGTAGAAGCATCAATTGGAGATCATCAACCTCATAGAAAAGTTCCCAGATGAGAGAATCTTGTTAAAAACTCAATCAACCCATTAGACCATGTACTTTGATGGATCCCACACTTAGCATGGTTCAAGGGCAGGTATCCTATTTCTCACGCCACAAGGAGGTAGTATACCAAAATCATACAAGATTTCCTTCCCTTGTACAAAAAATATAGATGAGTATGAAGCATTGATCACTAGGCTAAAAATGGTCATGGATTGGAGAATTAAGGAACTATAAGTCTATGGTGACTCCTAGTTGGTCATAAGGCAAGTCAACGATGAATACCAAACTAAAGATGAAAAGCTCATTTCATACAAGAGAATGGTGGACAACTTAAAGCAATTATTTCTAGTCGTCATCTTTGAACATATCCCAAGGGTTAACAATAAAGAAACTGATGTTATGGCTACTATCGGTTCACTCCTTGACATACTTGAGAATGTTCCTAGATACGAATTCCTGGTGGAACAATTTCTTATACTAGCATTCAACATCCCAGAATCCAAAATAGTTTGTGATGTTGTTGGTCTTGACTCGCCTTAGTATGAGGACACATTTTCCTATATCCAACACAGAATCATACCACCCCCCCTAACGACTAATCAAAATAAAACCTTCATCCGTTGAATTTCCCGATTTACTATCCTAGGAGATACCTTATACAATCGAAGCCTCAATGGTATGTTACTCCAATGTCTTAATGTGGAGGAGGTGCAAACTACCTTGCAAGAGGTACACAAAGGTGTTTTTGGATCTCACTTTAGTGGACCTAACCTAGTCCAAAAGATACTTCAAATAGGGTACTACTGGCCATCAATGGAGCAAGAAGTAGTTCATTATTCCAAGAGGTATTATCAATTCCAATAGCATAGAGATCTTGTACACGCACTTGCACAAGAGTTGTGTCCTATCACTGGGTGATCCCACAATAGTGGTTTACACTTTTTAGGACATTTTGATTTTTGTTGAAATCACATATTTTTAGAAAATATAATGATTTAAGCCTTGAAAATTTCATTTAAAGGATTCCAATTGAAGAGGGTTTGATCAAACCACCTTAGTTCAAACCCCCTTGGATAGAACCCCACTAGTTTTAAACCATACCTATAACAAAATATCCTTTACACCTATCAAAATGATGATAAAAAACAAGTTTTGATTTACCTTTCAGGGGATCAAATGAATTCATTTAAATTTTTTTTAAGTATATAGTCCTTATTATAAGCTTCCCAAAAATAATAATTTTAAATATATTTAATTTGATTATTATATTTATTTAATATTTCTTGTGAATGTAGGTTTTTCACCAAAAATCAAGCTCTCTATTTTGCACATGTGGAAAAATAGAAGATTATCAAAACAAAAAATTGAAAAATATCAGTGCACTAGATATTGATGCCCCTAATCCAAAAAAAAAAAAAAGAATTTTGATACATACAAAAAAAGTTATGTTATAGCCAGTAAATCATGTATGAATTGTAATTGGTTTGACTTTGAAACTTAATTAAGAAAAAAATATTCAATGAAATGGTATGAAACCAATCCCGTGCACTATATATCAGAGTTACGAATCTAAATTTGAAAAAGTTAGAATTTTATCCTTCATGGAAAAAAAGTTATATGTTAGCCAGTAACATCACTCTTTAAAAATGGTGTTTGTTGTTAAAAACTAGTTTTCAAAGGAGATGGAAAAAGAAGTGCAATCTGATCATTATCTTCAAATTCCTCATGGTTTAGCTACTATAGGTGCCAAAAAGTGAAGATTTAGTTAAAAAATTCAGTTCAATGTCCAGTTTGGCCAAAAATTGTAAACCAGTATTGTTGGATCACCCCACTACTCCATGGCCCTTCTCTTGGTGGAGACTAGACCTAATAGGAAAAATATCACCGACCTCATCCAATGGGCACAAATTCATCATCACTACTACAAAGTACTTTAACCTATATCATAGGGAAACAAATAGCTAAGTTCATTCTTAATGATTTAATTTGTCGATATGGTATCCCACAAACTATCATAACAGATAATGGAACTCCGTTTAAGAACCAAGATGTCCATGAGCTCTGCTCAATATTCTCTATCCAACACCGATTTTCAACCCCATATTATCCCCAAGGAAATGGATAGGCCGAAGCATCCAATAAGACCATCTTGAAAATCCTAAAGAAAAATGTTAATGACACTGGCCATGACTAACACTTACAGCTAAACCCACCCTTATGGGATTATAGAACCAATGTTCGTAAACCTACAAGTGTGACTCCATTTTCCTTGGTCTACAGATCCGAAGCAATACTTCCTATAGAGGTTGAAATCCCATCCCTAAGAGTGTCATTGAAGGATCTTGTTAGCAATGAAGAGTATCGAGTATCAGAATCAATAAGCTTAAAATCTTAAATGAAAGATTTTTAAGTGCATTGAACCATCTATAGGCCTATCAAAATTGACTCGAGTGAAGCTACAATAAGAAAATAAAAAACAAGAACTTTCAAGTCGGTGACTTGGTTCTAAAGGAAAATCAGAAAATCTAGTTGAATCAAGATGGGAAAGGTAAGTTTGAACCAAACTGGCTAGGTCCCTATATCATTATAGCAAGCTACAGCTCTAGAGCATATCAGTTGGCTATGCCGAAAGGAGAACCTCTAGCTGAACCTCTTAACAATAGTCATCTCAAGAAGTTCTACACCTAAGTGTATCAAAATATCCCAAGAAAAGAAGTGAAAAAGGAAAAAAAATCAAAAATCAAAAAAATAGTAAAGAGAAATAAAACGTCCTTTAAGTGAAAACCACCTTGTGGTGCTTCTAGGATTGGTACCGTAGTGAAAACCTGGTAAACAGGAGCTACGCTTGAATAATACTTGCATCCTCATCTATCAACACTATCTATATATTATCACATCCACTCCACCCATCATCATAATAAAATGTGCTCCCAACCATGGCTCGATAACTGATCAAGTGTTGAACCTTACTGCACCATCTCTATCCACCATCCATTTTTATCCATCTATCCCTAATAAAATGTAATCTTATTCCAAACTAGGGGAAACCTCCTAAAACTAGTAGTGGATTGGATCCTTGTTAATACCATCACTCACAAAAAACTATCAAAATCAAAAACATCTAGAAAAACACAAAATCCCCAAAATATTGTAGGTCGTCTCTAAACGAGCCGCAATTGAGTCAAAATAGTCAAACTACATTGTCTCTAAGCTTGCACATAGGTAAGGCCATCATCGATGAGCCCCCGAGGCACTAGGTAGGTCCCTTTAGGTGTCCCACTTGGCCTTTAAAACTTGGTCAAAAATCCAAAAACATTCAAAAAATCTTATCAAAATCCAAAAAAAACCAATCAAAAAAGTGAAAAAACTCCAAAAACAATGTCACCTAATAGATTCGAACTATGTTGTCTTTGAGCTTGCATGTAGGCAAGGCAATCATCGATGAGCCCTTGAGGCACTAGGTCAGTCTCTTTAGGTGTCCCTCTTGGTATTTAAACTTGATTGAAAATCCAAAAAACATTCAAATATCTTATCAAAATCCAAAATCATTCATAAAGAGTCAAAAACCTCCAAAAAAAGTGTCACTCAATATAATCGAACTAGGATGTCTCCGTGTTCATTATGTAGGAAAGGAACTCATCGATGAGCCCCCGAGGCACTAGGTCAGTCCCCTTAGGTCACCCTCTTGGTCTCTAAATCTCTTGAATATCCTAAAAAACATAAAAAACAACATCAAATAACCTCAAAAGCACAAAAACATTCAAAAAATCCTCAAAAATGCTATCTCTATTATCACCTATCTATTATAGAATTTTCATCCATAATAAACAACCATCACTTTTGGAAACACCATCAACAAACAAAGTAAACATTGAAATCTAAAACTTACAAGAAAAAAATCGAAATGATTGGATCATCATCAAACTAAAACAATGCTTAAGTGTTAACTACCCTGCCTTTTGAAAATCATCATCAACATCCTGACATGTCTTAATGGATAAATCATTCCTACAATAGAAATTGATGGATAACCTTGAAACATAAAAAATAATCATGGCAAGTGATACTACAACATTGTTTATCTTTTGTGATCTTATCTATTGATTTATCTTATTGTCTCATTCCCAGGATCTCTCGAGGATGTACATTAACGATTTAGAGAAGAAGGAATGGGGCATTAATCATTGATTTTTGTTTGTTCTGTTTGTTGGATATTTTGCAATACTTCCATGGAAAATAATTTCCTTGTGTGTTTGGAAGTCATTTCAAGAAACTCAAGCACCCTTACATGTTTGGTTCCTCATAACTCTCTGTGAATTGGTCCAAAACATTCTAAACTTCTAACCCATACACTCTAACAAGGTTTTCGTATGTTTGGTATGAGCGAGAATACTCCTTGTTTGCAGAGTCAAAGTCCACATAATAGATACAAATCCACCTTGGTCATTAGTACCCTGGTGTATCATGTCTATTGCTACATTAACAAGGATTGCAACACTTAGAATCCTAGTCTCCATGAAGCAAAAACAAACTTATCATGTTTTACATATCATCAATCATCAAATTTCTTGTATCTTCTAAATCCTACTAACATTTTCTTCTAGTCAACATTTCTTCTATCAGTCCTTGCACTTAAACGCATCACATCAGCTTGTTAGAAAATTTGGCTCATTATCCAAAATTTTAACCAAATTTCCCGAGGGGCTACTTGCTATCCCACCATAATTGAGGCAACTCTTGAGTAGTAATTTTTGAATTTTCTTTGACACGATGCTCAAAATCACATTGTATCAAAGAGGGGGAAAATGTAGACTCCCTAAATTGTCCTGACTAGAGAATAACACTATTTAACTAACTTTCACCCTTCTTCCTTAAATGATTAAATAATACATTATTATTTAATTATTATCAAATTTTATATTTGCCTATTAATTAAGTGATTTAACATTATTTAATTAATTCATCCTCAATCATCATTTCTGATTAATTAAATAAATCTCATTTATTTAATAAATGTCCTAATTTAACCTTATCTATCCCAATTAATTAAATAAACATTAATTATTTAATTATGTCTCTAACATACCTTATTCATCTAAATTAATTAAATAGCTATCATTAATTATTTAATTAAGCTACTTTCCCTTCTTCAAATTTGAATAATTAAATCAATTATTCAATTTCCCCAAAATCACTCAACATGGTCAAATTAATAAATTATATACCTTTATTTATCAAAGTCAAATGCAACTTGCACGTTCATCTCCAACATTAATTAATTAATACATCCTCACATATCTTGATTGAATAAATCATGACCATTGATTTTTAAATCTATTTCCCAATCCCACTAATTTCTCTAATCCCACTAAACACTCAATCTAATTTCTCCAATCCCACTAACCATTCAATCTAATCTCACTAATTATCCAATTAAATCCCTTAATTGGATCAATCAGATAAGTTAACTAATCAATCTATTTCCTCTCAACGATTCTCAACCGTTGATCATGATCTTTCATTGTTGAATCTTGGTCATTCATTTGAAAACTGAAAATCTATAAAACAACCTTCTTCCTTCTACAAAACAATCGAATAATCTAGAGAATTTATGGAGAGGTCATGTCAAATTGGCTATTGAAGCACATTGAGCAAATACTTGCATTCGTGATCACCATTACTACTACCTTTGAAGCTTTGGCGAACAATGGAGGCTTTGTATTGATCCAAAAATCCAACATCCATATCAATACGAATACACTCTGACATGGGATGGTAAAATTGTAGTCTTTGAGTTTTTTTATGTTCTCATTTATGCTAACATTGCTTGTTCAATTCATTTCTTTACAATCACATTTCATGAGTAGGTTGGGATTTATCTTGTTTTGTTTTCAATTCATTTATTTTCATTGTTGTAATTCCATTGATCCAATTTCCCTCTTACACACAAGCAAGAGTAAATAGTTCAAAGACTCCCTATGAACTATAGTATGGAAGAACTCCTACTGTCAAATATTTCAGAGTTTTTGGAAGAAAATTTTGTATTAGAAGAGATGAAGAAAACTTGGGAAAGTTTGATGCAAGGTCAGATGAAGGAATCTTCCTTGGATATTCTACGAGAAGCAAGGCTTACCGATGCTACAACAAGAGGCTAAAGAAGATATTTGAAAGTGAAAGTGTCAAAGTAGATGAAGAACCACATAAAATATCTATAGTGATAGAAGGATATGAGTTTGATGAGTCTTCTTGTAGAGAAGAAGAAAAAGAAAAAGAAAAGGAAAAGGAAAAGGAAAAGGAAAAGGAAAAGGAAAAGGAAAAGGAAAAGGAGATGCAGGTTGAAGAGGAAGATTCTCTAGAAAGGATTCCTAAGACTCCTAACTATGTGTAGAAGAATCATTTTAAAGATCAAATCATTGGTGATAAGAGTAGAGGTCTGTTGACAAGAATAAAAGCTACTATGATAGAAGAATAGGTAAATTTGTGTCTACTTTCAAAATTAGAACCTAAGAATATGGTTGAAGCATGTAAGGATGAGAATTGGACTAAAGCTATGGAAGAAGAATTGATGCAAATTGAGAAGAATCAAACTTGGGAACTAGTCCCAAGACCAACAAAAAAGAATGTAATAGGAACTAAATGAGTATTCCAAAAAAAGTTGAATGAGAATGGAGAAGTCAAAAATAAGGCTAGACTTGTATGTAAGGGATACTCACAAGTGGAATGAATAGATTTTGAGGAGACATTTGATCAAGTGGCAAGAATGGAGGCCATTAGGATGTTTTTTGCCTTTATAGCACATAAGAATTTCAAGGTTTATCAGATGGATACAAAGTTTGCATTCTTGAATGGTGAGTTGGAAAGAAGATGTATACATTGACCAATCAAAAGGATTTCAATTATCAGACAATAGGAATAATATTTTTTGTGGATTGAAGAAGGAATTGTATGGTCTCAATCAAGCTCCCAAAGATTGGTATGCAAGATTGGATAGGTACTTGTTACAACAAGGATTCAATAAAGGTACCACACATAGAAATCTATATTTCAAAGTTGAAGGAGAAATAATATTAATTATGGTAGTGTATTTTGATGATATAATCTTTGGAGGAAATGAAGGTTTGTGCAAGAAGTTTGCAAAAGAGATGAAGAAAGAGTTTGAGATGTCTATGTTTGGGGAGATGAATTTCTTCCTTAGACTACAAATCAATCAGAAAAAAAAAGGAATATTCATTTCACAGTCAAAGTATGTCAAGGAAATGTTGAATAAGTTTGGAATGGAAGGCTTTAAATTGGTATGAACTATTGTTACTAGTTGCAAGTTGAGCAATAATGATGAATCTCCTAAGACTGATCAAAATAATTACAAATCAATGATTGGTGGATTTCTATATCTAACTTCTACTAGACCGGTTATCATGCATACAGTTTGTCTTGTGGCTGAATTTCAATAAGATCCTAGAGAATCAAATGTGGTAGTAGTAAATAGAATATTCATATATTTGCAAGGCACTTTGCACTATGGTCTATGGTATCCAAAGGATGTTGATTTCTCCTTAAGTTCCTATACAGATGCAGATTGCGTACGTTGTGTGGATGAAAGAAGTACAAGTGGAGGTGCTTTCATTCTTGGAGGCATATTGGTTTCATGGTTGAGTAAGAAGCAAGACTCAATATCATTATCTACTATAGAGGCAGAGTATATTACAACACCTTGTTGCATGTACGTATTGTGGATGAAGCAGACATTGAAGGATATTAGAATATCATATAATGAACCTATTTCTATCTATGTGTCAATACAAGTGCAATCAATATATCAAGAATGCAGTGATCTATTCAAGGACAAAGCATATCTCAATCCAGTATCACTTTCTAAGAGAGAAAGTTGCAAAAAAATTGGTGAAGCTAGAGTATGTGCCTACAAAGGATCAAGTGTTGTCCCCATAGTTGTTGTTGCACCAAAAGATCGACCTATTAATGCTCGATACAACTTCAAGAGTTAACAGATCCACAAGAGGCAGTTAGTTCATGTCACGAATATCGAGGGGAGCGCTGACCATTTTCCAACAATATCCCCCTCAGCATAAGCCAAGGGGATTCAAACCTGACACCTTTGGCTTTGATACCAACTATTGGCCCCACAATTTCTATTGCACCAAAAGATCGACATGTTAATGCCCAATACAACTGCCAAAGTTAACAGATCCACGGGAGGTGGTTAGTCCATGTCATGAATCACGAGGGGAGCACTAACCATTTTACAACATAAAGTTATAGATATATTCAAAAATACTCTTCCTAAAGATACATTTGAGTATCTATGGCAACAGTTAGGGGTTATTTCCCCTCCTTTCAACTAGATGCATAAGATTGTGCATCAGTTTGGTGGAGCAATTCAAGATTTATTCTTTTGTTTTGGATTGATGAAGGCCACCTCTCAAGGGGAGTAGGTAGTAGTGGTTACTAGTTGGTGAATTTATATGGAGTATAATTTGTTCCCCTAAGGGGGAGAGTGCAATTGCTTGCTAGTGTTGAAAATGGTGTCAAAGTAGTGTATGCAGATGTCAAAAGGGAAAAAAAGAAAAATCATATGCATATGATGTGTGAAAGGTTCATGCGTTTCCCTTTGAATGTTTTCAAAGGGGGGAGAGAAAGAGAGTTCAATAAAGAAAAGATATTTGGATGAGTCTATGGCCCTTTTCAATTAATGTAAAAGGGGGAGAAAGTTAGAATGGTTGAAAAACCATAGTTCAGAAAAGTATTGCAGGAGAGAGATAAAGTTGCTTGGGAGAGAGTTAGTTGAATATGGTATGAAGACCACAGGGGGAGACAATGTTTAGGATCAAGAGAATTTGAGTATGAAGATTAAATATTTCCCTAGTTAGGGGGAGTATTGATTGGTTCAAAGTTGTTGTTGGTATGCTTTTGTTGTTGATTGTTTCTTAGAAACGATGTTGCCATCAATGACACAGGGGGAGATTTTTGGAAGCTTGAGTTATTTCTAAGTTATTTGGATGTTGTCATTGATGTCAACCTTTTGTATGAAGAGAGCTTTGGAATTCTATTAGTTTTGATGATTCCATCCCTTAGCATTGGAGTTGTTGGAAGCCTAGAGTTGTTAGTATTGATGACAACACAATGTTATCAGTGTTGTCATTGATGTCTTACTTCAATATAGTTGTAGAAGTTATTTTTGGAGAGATAGTTGGATGTTATATATTTGATGAGAGATTTTTCAAATGCTACAGATGTGTTCCAAAGATGTTAATAGTTTTTTTTATGTAGTTGGTTCACTTGGTTTCCAAGTGCTTTTGAGAAAATTTGAATAAAACAGAGTTCAATGTGATAGAGTGGTGTTCAATGTTCTGGTCTGCATTTCTTCATGATTGAAGAAATTCCCATGAGGTTTGGACATGATTATTAGAGGTGTTCATGGGTTCTATATCTATATTTTTAGCTTCTAGATCATACTGCAGTAGAAGATGTGTTTGACAGTATGGTTGTCTGGTGAAACAAGGTATCTAGGAGAAATGAGACTACTCCACATTTCTCTACAATTAAGGTTCTTATCTTGGAAATTTTGGAACATGCTTGTATTGATTGTATCTACCTTCCCTTGAAGTTTCAGGTGTTTTGGTTCTCCATAAGGTTTTTTGGTGTGTTGGATGTATGTGCCAATGTGTCTGGTTGCACAAAATGAAAGTGTTTTTAAGTTTTAGGTGGTTGCAATAGTAGTGGTGAATATTTTGATGATGTGGAATATTCTTAGATTTTTTTGAATGATTTGGTGTGGTTTGTGAGATATTTCCAGGCCTATAGAGGCATGCTTGTGGTTTCTTGTTAGTATTAGTGCAATTTTAGATGAATTTGTGTGCTAGCGCTAATTGTGATGGATGATTGTTGTTTATAGAAGTTTTGAGAAGTGTGTTGATGTAGATATGAGTCCCAATTAAGTTGTTGCATGGTATACTTTCACTTCTTTATACTATGGAAGTGTTTGGTTCTGACCTATTTAATGTTGGATAGTTGAGGTGCATACGTTTCCTTAAGGCTAACCTAATTAAGATTTTTTTAGGTTGGAGATGGTATAAATATAGGTTGAGTTGTTGTGTGGATTAATTAGAGAGTGTGTGTAATGTGAAAGATGAAAAATTGATCAAGTGTGGTGATTTGGGTGTGAGCTTTAATTGCTATGACTTCTAGATGTAGTGAACAGAAGGTGTCTAAATTTTAGTCTATTGGATGAGTTGTTTGTGCTACAGTGGAACTGTACGTTTGACATAAGAGAGATACATTGTTAGCAATTCAAATTGGTAGTGAGCCACCCCTTCTTCTTCATTCTTTTGGACAATGAGTCCTTTGGCAATGAGCCCTTCTTTCTTTTGGGTAATGATCCTATTTTATTTGGTGTTGCTATTACTTTATATTGTGAGTTAATCCTCACCATAGTTTTTCCCTTCTTGGGTTTTCCACATAAATCTAGTGTTCTTATGTGTTTGGATGTGTTTGCATTACTGTTTCATATGTTTGTGTTCTATTAATGCATGATAAGGGTTTAAGGGCTAATACATATCTAAATGTTAATGGGGGTTTTAATGTTTTCATGTACAATTGATTCACCCCCCATCTTAGTTATATTTTGCATCTAACAATAACCACCCACATTGATGAAGCATATGGATACTTAACCAGATTGGTAGATCAAATAAAAAACTATGGTAAATATATGAAGTCATATGAAACTGACTTGGGAGCTATAATGCTCAATCAGAGCATATAAGTAGTTGTGCTCATCCATTAAGACAATTGACTCATCAACCATATTATGGACTTGATCTATTATATATCAAAGTATACATTAGTGAAGAGTTTGAGGGTTTATCAACCCAAATGAAAAACTAAAGCCTATAGGTCTCAGTGTGAAGTACTTAAATAGTGTAGTGAGTAGAAGTGTGTGGATATAAATATAGAACTTGATGATAAATTTATAATTACAAGAGAACATAATACAAAGAAACAAGAAATAGAAGACATTTTCAATAACCTAACCATAGATACAAGTGAAACAATCAAGAAAATATGGGAATATATGATATTATTTGATGAGATATCATTAACTAATGAAAGGTTATCTCCCAAACTAATATGTACCCATGAAGAGGTTGACTTCCCAACCAAGATTCATCCCTCATGCCACTTAAGATAAGAAGAGTTATTTTGAAAGGTATATTTAGTGATTTGAGATGAACAAGAGAGAGACAATAACAATATTTTTTAAGTGATCATAAATAAATATTAGGAAGTGATTTATTTGAGATATAACTGGTAAGAGATAAAGGCAAGAAAATAGGATTGGTGAGATGAAAAAAGTGTCATAAGAAAGTTAGAGTGTTAAAAGAGAATAAACATATAAAATCAAAGGTAGAAGAGAGAAGCCCATAAAAAAGTTAAGGAGAAACTTCATTTAATAATGAAAATATAGAGGAACCTATCACTACTATGAACATATGAATGAAGTTTCCAATATTTGGAAAGATACTACAAAGGCATCTGAACATATATTTATCTTGGAGTTTTTATGGATAAATGGGACCTAAAGTAATCGAGCCAAACTATATTATTTTGTAGGGACACAAGGATATTAAATGGTACATGAACAAGTGTTCGCAACATGAGAAATAATGTGAAGAGAAAAAAAAAAGATTTTCTCTTTAATTTTGAATCTCCAAAAGTTCTATTTGAAAGTGTAAAAAGGATGATAGAGATGATGAAATAAGAAGAGAAAATGATCAATATGATTGATAGAATTGGTGTATAGAGTAGAGGCCCAACATGGAGAAGAAATAAAAACTAATTATATAATAAAGAAATGGAAAGCATGATATTGGAAATAAAATAGTTAATAATTAGAGAAGATAGATTGGTAAATGGTGAAAACAACTATGCACCATCACCAAGGCAAAGGAAGAAAAAATAATTGTTCCAATGAAGGACATACAAGGAATGAATTATCAATAATAAGGTATGAAAAGAGAGATAATATTATTAGAGTATACCTAAGACTAGCCCATCATAGGTTAAAAAACTAATATGGGAGATTGACAATTTCTCGTCCCTTTTATTCTAGGTGAAATGTCAAGAGGAAGAAAAATAACCTTGGTGTAAACATTTCTATGAAGATAATGAACTTATCTATAATAACATGAAAAGAGAAAAAAAACTAGAAAAAAAAAGCATTCCACAACTAGGAACATGGATAGAATCACTTGACATGGAAAACTCAATGTAACATCCATTTGACATAATACACACCACCACAAGTAAAAATTTAACAACCTTCTACTAGTTATCCTCCCAATGAGAATAGGGATTATTAAAATAATTAGAAAGGAATATATGATAAAGTTAGAAGACATGGTTAGAGAAGAGACAAGGCTACATGATATAAATGTGGCTAGATAGGGCCACTATGCAAATGAATGCCAAGAAGAGAAAAGAAATATTGTGCTCTTTTTTTTAGACACTAGTCATGATTTATTTTGTTGCACAAGGGAATAATTATATTTCAATAATGTACCTCCACACAAAAAAGAGGAATTGTAGATAGTCCTTATACCCTAAGAGGAGAAAAGGTAATAATGAGAGTATCTAAACAAGGCTCTAAAGGTGCTAGGTAATGTATACAAATTGAATTAGATGATGAATAATAAAAGAGCCAATATACTCTAATAGAATAAGATATATTAGAAAGAGAACGCTTGGAAAGGAAGGAGTTAAGACAAATAAAAAAAAATATGATTAAATATGGTAAGAAAAACAAATTTGTTGTAGTCACTAGAGAGGGATAGACACCACAAAAGCAAAAGCATTGGTAGAAGAGTTAGAAGATGAATAATTTCAAACCTAATCAAAACATGACTTGATAGTTGGGGACACTAGAAGGATTATCATGGAAGGAAATATGGAATATTACCGTAAGGAACATATTTTTGATAAAGAGTCTTAATTATTTAAAGCTTTGGATAAATTTGTGGAGGAATGATTCAAATAAAATCACCAATTCAAAGTCATAAGTGAGAAATGTGGTGAAAATTTCAAGAAAGTGGAAGAAGAAACCTATCATGGGTCAACTTTACATTAAAAAAATACTTTACAATGTATTGATTGATCTTCGTGCAAACATCAATATTATACCCAAAAGGGTTTAGAAGAGATAGGAAGAATAATACTATACAATACTCCATATAACATTTCCCTAGAAGATAGAACTATAATTGGTACAATCATGACATTGATAAATGTAGAGGACAACTTATCATGATTCATAAATAATATTAATTTTGGGTGGTTAAGATGAAAGATCTATTTGAAACATTCAACATCTTGTTGAACTTGGAATGGTTTGTCAATTGCAATGACACATTTGAATCACAAATGTGGAACTATAATTTTTTATGAAGTATATATAGTGTACATATAGAAGAGATATTGCAAGAAAAGAGTGTAAGTGAAGAAGAAGAAAATATAGTACTAAAATACCTTAGAAAGATCCCCAATTCGAAGTGAAAACATTATTAATAGTAGTGGCTATAGTATAGATAATGAGAATGTGGGTTAACAAAAAAGGAGTAGGAAATTGTTAAGGGATATAAAGGTCTACAACTTAAGGGTAAGTGCAAGAAGTTGGGTCCATAAAATGTTCAAAAAGTGGTAGTGTTTTTCTTGATTTTCAGAATTTTTCATAGTTAGACTAAAAAATTGAAGCACTTACACATTGAATCTTAAAAATGTCTAATAATATAAAATTTATTATTTTGAGTCTAGCTTCCAAATATGTAATTTATTTTAATACCCAGATGATACAAAATAATTTTTAATATGCATGTATAAAACCCACTTTTTAAAAGTCACTTTTTTAGGACCATAACATGTACATGTACAAACACCATAATTTGACATAAATAAAAGTATTTTTCTAATTACTTTTGAGGAAAGATGTGTATTATAATGAAGATTGATGAGGATTTTTTTTCTAAATATTTATTTTTTATTAATTTTTTATTGGCCCTAATTGTTGTTTTTAAAAATCCTTATGTACATACACCAAATTTGACCTAAACTAATCATTTTTTGAATTATTATGTTTTCATTGTATAAGGAATTATTTTTAGATTGATTCCATATAATTTTTTTACAAGAAAATTAACAAATTAAAAGTTATTAAACAATACAAAAACCTTACATTTCAAGTTTATGAACTAGTTTCCTCATAAATTAATTAAAAAATAGAAAAAATAATTCAATCATAAAAAAAATTACATATTTAAAAACTAGACATCGTCATCTATAATGGGTTTTGATTTCACAAAACAATTTTGAAAAAAAAAACCCATCAACCATATTGTGAAAGTCATTTTTTTCTCTTGACATTGCCATGATCTTGTACTTGCTGGTCCAAGACTAGGGATTGGGTCACCATGTATTTTTTGAGCCTAAATCCAAATGAAAAATATAGATTGTGAGTTTCCAAACTTTTGGAATGAATACCCACTTTAAAATGGGTACTTATTCTAAAAAATGAGTGCCTATTTTAAAGGTGAAAAATGACACTTCCCCTAAAAGTGAACCTAACTTCTTAAACTTATCCTTAAGAAAATTTGAAAAAAAAAAAAACTCACGAAAACATTGAAAATAAAGAAAAAATATTACAAAACTTATAAATATAATATGGCAACAAACAAAAAATATCAATATCATATTATTTGAAAAAAAAATCATGAGTTATTTTACACATTAATCTCCCATGATATTTAGGGTTATGAGAAATATTAGGATACATATAAAACATAGAGGAATTTTTAGGTTGGAATATTTTCATCCAGAATCATTACAGGACACCTTGTTATAGAATGCAACAAGATGATGATATACCCACAAGCCTAACATTCCAACCTAGAAAACCTTCATAGTTCTAATAAAAATAAGGTACCTACTATAAGAAGGGGAATGACAACTTACCCGACCAAAATATTATCTGACATTAAAATAAAACACACCTAAAAAATTGTATTAGGGAATTGAATAAAATGAGAGAATATGACGAGACTATGCATCCAAATTTTCTACTAGATTCTATCACCAATTGAAAATATGGTATATTAACCAAGAAAAGTGGGTGTAAATTAGGAAGTGGTGTGTAATATAGGAGGATTTTGTAAAAAAATCATTTTATAGCCTATTAATACTTAATGATGCACTATAGAAGATGAAGGAGATAATACTATTATCAACAAAAGAGGTAAGGGAAATGCGTCAAGATAAGAAACATAAAACAAAACCACCAAAGAAGAAAGGTATTTGGAATCTAATATAATGGGTGGAAAATTAGATATCTTACCACATAAATCATGCTCTAATACAAAAAGGAGAAGGGAAGATGAGGATAAAGAAGAGGATCTTTAAAACTTAGAGGTTAATTCCAAGAGAAGTGTCCTCTAACAATGCACCAAATAATAAATATGTTAATCAACCACTAAGGATAGATGATGAAGATATAGCAATAGATGGAAGCACCAAACGTGTAAAAAATAGAGATTATTGGGAACAATATCAAGTAATGAAAGTTACATAAGTATTGAGAGAGTATGAAGACTTATTTCTTCACATATTTATTTACTCTTTAAGGGGGAATATCAAGTGATGAAAATAAAATTGAAGGAGAGAAAATCAAAAGATAAAAAAACCATATAGACTAAATCCGTGTGTAATTATTAGATTCAAAGCAAAATTAAATAAGATGTTTGTATGTGGAATAATTAAACTAGTAGAGGATTCTAAATGGATAGGCCCCATGGTTGTGCAACATAAAAGAAAAGGGGAGATAGATTTGGTTCATTTTTAGGGAGCTAAATAAGGCTTTATTCTATGATCCTTCCCTAAAATATGTTAAGAAAAATGGTGTTTCAACCTTGTGATTATAACAAGTTAATATATTTTAGTGAGAAGGGTTGTAGGGAGGTACCCCCATTGTGGATTCTCGAGGGCCCATCCCCTTGGCGGGGGGTCCAAGGGCTACACACCTCAATAGGGAATTTAAGGGAAACACTCCCAAAAGCCACATTTTATATATTTTATCATTGTGAATCTAGACCATTCATCATTAGGTCACAAATTCAATGGTAGAGATTATTTTGGCTTTGATTTCTCTAGAAGGAAGCCTTATTTTATGAGGGAATTGTATTATGGATTTGTGTTGTACTAGTGTATTGTTTGTGAGAGTCTAATAGCTATTGAGTTTTCTCCAAATCTCTGGTTGGTGATACTCTTATGAGAATCATTCTCTGTAAGTTTATTGTAATCTTGTTGATTTTAGAATAATATATTGGGTGGATTTTGGAGTGTGGGGTTTTCCTCTCGAGAGGGTTTTCCCCACGTAAATCATTGTGTTGTGATATGTACGATATTTATTTTTATATATGTTTAGCTTCTATATCTTTTGTAATGATCTAAGGGAGGTCTACTCATTCACATATAGTTTCTTAGGCTATCACCAAGTAAAAATTCAAGAAGATGACCAAGTCTAAATAAAATTACAACAAAATGAACGTCCTTTATCCATACTATCATGCCATTTGGCATGAAGAACAACCTACAACATTTAATAGAATATTGATAAACAAATTTAAATATTTCTCACAATTTCTTAGAGGTATACCAAGATAACTAGATCATGTGTATGGATTGATCAAAGATCATATACAAGTGATTTTCATGATGTTAGAAACATGTCAAAGAATACAAATACATTTAATCTTAAGAAATTCTTATTCATGGTACTATTTGGTACAATTCTAGGTCATATATGTAAGGAAGGAATCATGGTAGACCCATTAAAGGTAGAAATAAATTTGAATCTATCACCCCCAAATATTTTCAATGAACTAACAATATTTCTAGGATGCACTAGCTACCACTAGAAATTAATTAGGGGATATGTAGTAGTTGCTAGATGAATATAAGGGTTACTAAAAAAGAGGACTAATTAAAAAATTTAATGGATGAAACAATGGTATGAGGTATTTGATAGACTCAAAAATAAAATAATAGAGGCTCCAAATATAGTATTTTTGGATTGGACTATCTCATCCCATGTGCATGTTGATTCCTCTAGTTCTAAAATCACAAGAATTATAGAAAAACCAAAGGGGAATAAGGAGCATTCAATTATGCTTTCTAGCCACAAATCTTTCAAGTTGAAAATAATTATGCTACAATAGATAGACAAAAATTAACAATGGCATATGCACTACAAAGTTCCACCATTACTTACTCTCAAATCCATTCAAATACCTGCTAGTTCTAGTAAAGGGAAGAACGCATTTATATAAATATATGGAAAATTTAACTATTACAATAGGGAATCTAATGTAAGGAAGAAAGGTATGTGAAAAAAACTTCCTATGTAATTATGAAGGGAGTGATGTACAAAATCCTTAACATCCAATCTAAATTTATTACAAAAAGTAGAGAAATATATTCATAAAAAAAATTAACAATGATACCATAACACAATGATTTACATGGAGAAAACCCTTTTGAGAGAAAAAAACCCACACTAAAAAACTTGCACAATATGTCTAACTCCATTTATGTTCAGTAAATTGATGCAAAAGGGGCATGCATTCGAATCAATAGAACATAGATCCTTTATCAAGAAACTTACTGACTAAAGTTTGTTACATTTAATTATGTCAAACTAGGGAATTGTATTCTCCTTGGATGTAATCCACATTGTATGTGCAATCAAGTATTTTTGAGTTGTCTTAGAGGTTGTGCATAGAAATATTGACTAAAAGTGAAGCCTATCTTATAAACTTTAATTATTTGACAATTGCTACATGTAGGTAATCCCATTGAGACAGTAACCAAATGTTTTTCAACTATGTTGTAATTATTTGTTGATGCAACTATACAAAATAACTATTGATAATCAAATGATTATTGCTAAAAAATTAAATCAAATCAATGAACACAACTATTAACAATATATTTAACAAGTCATCAACAAACAATATAAACTATAAAGAGTGTTGCAGTTACCTCAAGTTTCCTTTTCTTGGGTGTCTGCAATCTCACAGAATCAAGTCAAATCTCAACTCAAGAATCTATCTATTTGACTTAACCTATATTATTTATTGTATTATGGAATTGTAACTCAAAGTTGACAACAAAAATACTAATAAAAAGACTACTAATAGAAAAATCTACTAGATCTTTGACTCATATAGGATCTGCCATATATGCATGATCCAGACAATCTAATTATTCTAGACTCTAAATAACTTAACAAAAAATGTCAACTCATTCATAAATGTAGGGAGAGGACTTTTTCCTATCTTAAGAAAAACATAAATAGGAAACTAATCATGCAAAGGTGTATGAGTATCATAGTCTTGTTATAACTCTTCATCATAAAGAAGGAATATATAAATGAAAACATGAAAAACATAACATAATCCATATTTATGAACTATGATCTACTGTTATCATAAATTCTTTCTTATCTTCATAAATATCTTCATTGTTGGTGACATAATCAATGATACAGAGAATGATAACTAAACCACTCCCATAGTGCTTGGCTACTTCTTCCTTTAGCTACGAGCTACTACATTCTTTGTTGTAGATGAACACTCCCTTGGTTGCAGGTTGACAAGAGACCTTTGTTATGGGTGACTGCCCTTTGTTGTATAGGGGTTAGTTTTTCTCAATAGTATCTCCACATCATAAATTACCATAACTAACACAAAAAACTCAGATTTTATAAAAATCATTAATGCACACAACCATTCAACAATATACTATATACCATTCCCAATGCTTTAATACTTAAAATAAATAGGAAAGTATGAATAATGTCTTGCAAATTTTTAGAAATTTCATAAAAAAAATCAAACTTAAAACAAGAAAGTGAGGAAAATTTATAAGCTCATCACAATATATGATCAAATCTAAAAGGATATTAGAATACACTTGCAATGCAAATCTTTATAAGAGTATTTCACCAACAATAATATTGCAAGATTTTTATAGTAGCATTTTGGAATGGAACATATGTACGCACAAATTCTCATATCAAATGCACTTCCTCAAGTGTCAATCTATAGACAAATGAACAAGTTAACCACCAAAAATTGTTTTGAAAACCATGCTAGAAAATCCTAAAAATATGGCACCTAATTCAAGCACAATTTCCAATGCCACTCTTGAAGATTTCATACAACCTGAGCTAAAATAGTAAATCACCCATAACCTCTACTTTGACCCATTCAACATGGTAATCCAAATTTTCATAAAAAATTATCTCAAAATAAGTACTATACAAAAATAATAAATCCTACATAGCTAATTAAGATTCCAAAGTAACTCTCCATATTCTTGGCTCTTATGCATGCTAATATTCTATCATAAATTGTCAAAGAATCTCATAAAAGAAGAATTCTTGAAAGAATGCCACAAAAGAAGAATTCTTGGAAGAATCTCACAAAAGAAGCATTCTTGAAATCTACTAAACATATCCACCTAATGAAAAAATAAAACTAATATAATACAGCACCAAAATTTTATCCATATTTAGATGGATCAAAAATATTAATAAAATACATTATAAAATATGTTAGGTAATTATAGGAAAAATAAATAATAAATAAATAAAATTTACTACTTGTAAAGGTTGAAATATGTTAATTCTTAAAAACCAATATTGAGATAGTATATTTACCTAGATCAAGGGGATATATAAACATATTTTACCATAAATAGGAATATATCATATAATTTGGAGGAGATAATAACACTTTTGGGAGAATTGAGTGTCTTATTCAAAATAGAGCCAAGATGTCTTGAGGAAAAGATATAGTTTCAAAGGGGGGATAATTTTGGTAAGATGTTGCAAGAGCATCCGGGTCCGCGGGCAATCCCGCATCACCCAAAAATATATTTTCTTTTCATATTCAGTATTTTTTTTACATTTTTGATGTAGGTTGGAGTCACTTTCTATTCAGTATGACATCTTGTGAAGATACACAACAAAGTAAGAACTTCACTTTCAAGTGTCATAGGGATGGGAATGACATCTTGTGTGATTTCGGCGAGACATCAGTTGGCGTTCCCTTGATAGCCCGATGCAATGCTTTAACTCTTTATCGACATGACTCTTCATTGTTGGTGAGACCTCACTCACAGTTTCCACGATGGGTCGATAACACTTCTTGTGTAGGCGCTATGTATTCTATCGATAGGAGTTGGTTACTTCGGCAGGACCTTATACCTTGTCTCCCCGACAACCCAATTGTATTCTCTCGTCTGTGTGACTTGGATATATCGGCGAGATTGCATGCTTTGTCCCAATGATAGAACGATAATGCTATCTCGTCAGTGGTACACTATACTATCAATGGAACCCTAACAATAGTCTCAATGATATATCGATAAGCCTATATCGGTGGGACTTTACATTATCGACGAGACTCTTCAGGTTGTCTCATTGATGGACCAATGAGACTGTTTACTTGGTGAGACTTTACATTATCGTTGGGACTTGGAATGGTGTCCCTTCGATGGACCGATGGCTATTGTATGAGTGATGGTGACATGGAAGTGGGACCACATGGATCATGAGACTTTCCTTTATTGATGGGAGGTTTATGTTGTCTCCTCAACAGGTCGATAAGTTGGTTCAATGGTTGAAGACCAAGTGACGTGTCAACACTTTGACATGGATTGGGCGGAAGTTGTAACAACTGTTCCTGGTGTAGTTTTTGAAATGCAGAATGATGGTATTCAATAGGGGGAGCAGATGACCTCGTATGAGGAGGTGGGGAAAACTATTTTGAAAGGGAGAATTTGGTCTCCACAAAGATGGGGCTCTGTAATTGAATTTTTGTATGTAATCTGTAATTTGATTTTAATTGAATAAAAAGAGAGTTGTTTTGTTTATCCATGTTGTGTTGTAGTCTGAGTTGGCTATGAGATTGTGACAACCTGATAAGGCCCTCCAATCTCAACTGTGTCAAGTGGTATCAGAGCAGAAGATCATTGGCATGGTGAGAAGTATGTTTGAGGAATGAGGTATGGAAAGTTGAAAAGGAGTGTGAAGAGGAAATATTGTTGTGAGAGATCATAGATGAGTTTGTGAAAAGGTTAATGAGAGGAAGCTTTTTGTTGTCTCTGAAAAAACCCAAGAGAGAGTTTGTTGCAAAAGATGATTCTGTAACTGCAGAGGATTTGAGTTCTAGAAGAGGTTTGTTGCAGGTGAGAGGGGACTTGTAACTACAGAGGGCTTGAATCCTATAGAGATTTGTTGCAAGAAAGACCTATTACTATAGAGGGTAGAGGAGGCACATAAGATTGGAAGGAAGTGTGAATTTTTTGCAAGGCGTGCTTGTAATTGTAGAGGGACTTGTAAGTCCTTGAATATGTCTTCAAATAAGAGGACAAGATGGGTCATAAGGAGATCGGTTATAATCCCATTTTGGGAAGAGTATTGGAAGGAAGTAGAGAACCGAAAGCTCCGTGAAGAGTTGAAAAAGATCGAGGCAAGAATGGATGCCCTGGAAAAATATTATTTTCTTAATGATATTTTGGTTGCAGGAAAGAACAAAGAGGGTGCAGTAGAAGCATGTCATGAAGAAGGCATGGTGGAAAAAAAAGAAGATGGAGAATTTGTTGCAGCAGCAATTGAAGGAGTTGAAAAATACAGAAGGAAAGTGTAGACATTAGTGGAGGTCCTGTCTTTGATAAGGGGCCTGATGAGGAAGATTTAGTGTTTGCAGAAGAGACTGCGAAAATAGAGGCAATGTTCAGTTTGAAGAGGGTTGCATCAGAGGTGGAGGTTTCTGAAAGTAAAAAAGATGTGATTGTGGGTGCAAAATAGAGCGTGAGGATATTGTCATGAATGGAAAGGAGGAAGATGATTCGTTAGTGAGAGAAGATGAATGGTTAGAGAAATTTACAGTATTTTGAGGTATGAAATGTGTTGCAAAAAATGGTGGTGAGAAGATAGATGTCGCAACAATGAAATTTGTGATGTAAAATTTGTGATAGATTCATATGATGAGGAAAGTAGTGAAAAGAAAGATTGTGTAGTGACAAAGTGGAATACAGATACTCATATTTGTAAGTGGAAGTTATGAGAGATTGTGCAGGAAGTTTTTGGTGGAGGTGGTCGATCAGAGATGGGTTTGAACCCACGAAAGAGAGGAGAAGAGTGATGAGTATTTGGTGGAGGAAGTTGGACTATGGTGAACATGATTCCATGAGAGGAGAAAATAATAGAGTACAGAGTTGTTGGTGGATGATGGTGAATGTTCTGACAAGATGCTGGAAGAGGAGGAAAAAGAAATAATTTGTAGGTACCAGTGTTAGTGTGGGAGCATGTTGCAAGTTGTTTACAACTTGGAAGGGTAGTTCTACTACTTAGCTCCATTTTGTGAGCCTATTCTCACAAAATTCTTACTCGGTGTGCCTAATGTAGGAGCATTCGGGTCCACAGGCGATCCTGCATCACCCAAAAATATTTTTTCTTTTCATGTTTAGTATTTTTTTTTACATTTTTTATGTAGGTTGGAGCCACTTTTTGCTCAGTATGACATCTTGTGAAGATGCACAACAAAGTAAGAACTTCACTTTCAAGCGTCATAGGGATGGGAATGACATCTTTTGTGATTTTGGTGAGACATCAGTTGGTGTTCCCTCAATATCCTGATGCAATGCTTTAACTCTTTATTGGCATGACTCTTCATTGTCACCAAGACCTCACTCACAATTTCCACGATGACCTGATAACACTTCTTGTGTAGGTGCTATGTATTCTATCAATAGGAGTTGGCTACTTCAGCAGGACCTTATACTTTATCTCCCTAACAGCATGATTGTATTCTCTCGTCGGTGTGACTTGGATATATCAGCGAGACGGAATGCTTTGTTCCAGCTATTGAACGATAACGCTATCTCGTTGGTGGAACACTATACTATTGGCGGAACCCTAACAATAGTCTCAATGATAGATTGATAAGCCTGTATTAGTGGGACTTTACACTGTCGATGGGACTCTTTAGGTTGTCTCATCAATGGACCGATGAGACTGTTTACTCGGTGAGACTTTACATTATCGTCAGGACTTGGAATGGTGTCCCTTCGATGGGTCGATGGCTATTGTATGAGCGATGGTGACATGGAAATGGGACCACATAGATCGCATTGAACTACATTGATGAGACTTTCCTTTATCAATGGGAGGTTTATGTTGTCTCCTTGACAGGGCGATAAGTTGGTCCAACTGTTGAAGACTGAGTGACATGTTGACACTTCGACATGGATTGGGCAGAAGTTGTAATGACTATTCCTTGTGTATTTTTTAAAATGCAGAATGATGGTATTAAATAGGGGGAGTGGACGGCCTCGTATGAGGAGGTGGGGAAAACTGTTTTGAAAGGGAAAATTTGGTCTCCACAAAGATGGGGCTTTGTAATTGAAATTTTGTATTTAATTTGTAATTTTATTTTAATTTAATAAAAGAGAGTTGTTTTGTTTATCTGTGTTGTGTCATAGTTTGACTTGGCTACAAGATTGTGATAGCCTGATAAGGCCCTCCGATCTCAACTGTGTCATAGGACATACATGAGTTTACAACAAGCTAAACCCACTACAAAGTAAATCTTCATTATCACCCAACTACTAGCACATTGAAAAAACACACCAAGTACAAGAGAAACTCATTTATAAAATTGTAATTATATGTAAGTAGTACTAGAAGATAATATATAGATAAAATTGATATAGATCCTATATGAGTGATTGTGAGAGATATATGAGGTATATATAATAGATATGAGTGAGTAAGAAGTGACATATAATATAAGATAGAAGATGATGTAAGATCACATAATGCAATAAAATAGATAGAATAGAAGGACTAAGAGAAGGATTAATGTATAAATATACATTGTAATATATATGATGAGATAAATTAATATAATACACTACATGTAAATCTAATGGATATCTAAGGTGTTATGATATATGATGTATATATATCTTATAAATATATTTAATTTATATATTTTATTCTACCATAACCTTTTTTAATCCACCACATCCTTGAACTTTCTCTTATTACTCATACTAGATATAAACATAACTCTCAAGAAATTTAGGCTTAGATCCTTGATATATGATCAATTCATTCTAACACTTTTAAAATCATTTTTAAAATAAGAGATATACCTTTCAAATTCAAGCTTGAAAACCATGGAGGATGAGTTTACTTGAATCATAAACCCACAAAAAAAAATCCAGCTACATGCAATCCAATCCACTTTGAAGAAAAATTCAAATCCAAGCCTTTCAATTTATAGAAAATTTCCTTTCAAAGGAGGAAGGAGAGGATTTAAAGATAATAACTAGTGAAAAGTGTCTCCTCCTTTTTCCTTTTATCTATTTCACCTTTTTGATATTTTTCAAACAAAGGCTTTTGCAATATAATTGATATTTTACTCAGAGATTTAATAAAAATAGCATACATAATCACTAACATTTCTATTAAAATAATTATTTTCCTAAATGGATTCATACATTCAATTAATCAATTTGGCTAAGAAATAAAGCCCAAATAACCTTTTAAATTTTAAATACATTTTAAAATATCATAATATTTAAATGCATGGAACCATTTCACAATGGTAATTAATTATTTAACTTTCAAATTTAACATATAGGTAATAATACAACATTTCATATTAAGTAAATAAAAAATATATATAAATATATAAAAAAAAATCTAGGGGACGAAATAAATTCACATTACTATTTTATTGATAACACATGGATCTAAATTAACTTTGATTCAAATCCTAGTTTCACAAATGCCAAAGGACACATCTCACAATTGAAATCAAGTGAGATGGGTAGATGCATATAACATATTTTCCTAAAGTGAACCCTCTCTAAATAACCACTATTGGGGAAAAAAATGTACCTACACACTCAATGAAATATCGGGTGCATTTATTCCATACAAAATAGTCAAAGCATAATAAAAACACCTAATGTGATATAATATAAATGAAATAACATCAACAACTACATCAAATAAACCTCATTCTAAAGCCACACAATCCAAAAACATAAATGTAGAAATCAAGGATAATAAAATATATAATCTAAAACTAGGTAATCATAATCAAGTCATATATAATATTTATAGTGAAAATAGTAATGTTAAAATAATAAAATAGTCTAACATATCAAAAACCACATACATGATCTAAGCATGTAACATCACAACATATGCATCCCATAATCCATAGTTAGACAAGTCCCAATATAAAGCCCCATTGAAACATACATCAATGGTAATCTAAAACATCAAATATAGTGATAAAACACATCAAATCACAACATAAGTACCAACAGTACACAATCGTAGAGAATCCTCCACTATAGGTAGTTCATGAATTTTGCAAGTTATATTCAATCAATAAAGATGCCTTGCAACACTTGTAAGCCTCCCCACTTTCTTCTATGTTTTCTATTTTAGAATTTTGACATTATTTTGGGGAATTATAAGTTCCAAAAAATGTACACCATCTAATGCTCTGGTTTATTTTTCATCTTATGGTTCATGATACTTTTGCAAGGAAGTATAAATTAAATTTAGAGAAAATCTTAGAATTAGGACATGTGGCAATGCAATAGGCTTATAAAGTGATAAATAAAATGAAGGGGCCCACTTGTTGGTAGTGGTTTTAGTTAATTTATAACATAACCAATACCATGTGGAAAGCTCCTAGTAATTTTGAGAAAATTTAAGGCCTAACTTACCCTAAGTTAGTGTCAATTGTACAATCTACCACAAGGAGATTTATCCAATAAATTGGAAATATAAAAGGATTCACCAACCATCACAATTACTAGATTTAGACATCCATGGTTTCTTTGTGACAAATATGTAGGTATACCACACTAGGATAGAAGAGGTCGGATCAATCATGTTCATATTCTTAAATTTCCCAAAGAAATAAGGATGAACATTCAATACAAGCTACTATACATGTTTAGGATGGGTAATTTTAACATACTAGCAAGTTACCAAAGTCTAATACTAGGTTTTAAACCCTCGTGAATTAGTTACCAAGGTCTCATGACCATCACGAACCATTGATACAACTAACAAACTATAATGTGTAGAGAGGTGTTTTCATCTATATATCTCAAATTTGAAATGTAAAAGGGGGAAACTCATTATGGGTTAGCTATACTAGTTTATAAATACTAGCCTATGTGTCCATTCATATTTTAGAATATTCCTTGTATAAATAAGTTATAGAGATCAATTTATTGTTTAAATATTAGGGAATTGCATTTGTATGATTCATATTTTGATCTTGATGTGCAAGTTGATTCTAGCCTCTCATATTTGTTATACAAGGGAGCCTCATTATATATTTCTATAAGTGCATGTTATGTAATAGCAGCTTATCCATGAACTTAATAAGAAGTGGGTTTTTATCTAAATGATTATTGTTTACATTTGTTTATTTTACTATTGTATATGCATGTATTACTTTATTTTTGATAAGGTAAGCAACATTTTGAAAGGACCAAGAACCTTTTATAGAGCTAAGAGAAGGAAACTTCCAAACAGCAAAGTCTCAAACTTTTCCAACAAAACAGTACCAGCAAAGACACCGCAGTAGCATAGCAGAAACACAAACAACACCTAGTCAGCAGAAACCAGGAGTGACAAAACACTTAGAACCAACAACAGTCCTAAGTCAAAGATAGACTAACAACCCAAACATGGCACCACAACTAGGAGCAACTGAACACTTAGGACAAAAACCAATCCTATTGAACCAAGAAACAACCCACAATACTGCAAGCCCAAAAGACTACCTAAAACAAACAAGCCACAAAACACCTGCAGTAGCTGAACTGCAACATACCTTCCACTCAAATTAAACAAAAATGAGCCTAACAGTTTCTTACCAAAAGAGGGGTAAGAATCACAAGTTGTTGTAGAGAAACATTCTTCAAATTTCTCCAACCAACCAAACACCAACCCCAACTCCACCTCAAAAGGTTGGGGCTCCCCTTTATAGTAGCAAGAAAGAACCCCAGTAGAATGGGAAACCACCTCCTCCCAAGGCATATAGACAGAAGAAACAATAGGAATCACAACAACAACCTCCCAACCCACAACATCATCAGCCCAATACATCGTATAACCATTAGCTCCTTCCTCAGAAAAAGCTCCAACCACTACAAGGGGCAACCAACAAACCAAGGGAACCCCCACAAACAGAAAACCCACAAATAGCCAAGGAGGAAACCTACCAAGGCAAGAAAGAATCAAGCCCAAAACAAGGCAACTCTAGGCCATGCCACGGTAGCAAGAACCAAAGAGATAAACGAGCAACAACTTCCTCCCCCAACCAACCATAAGCACTAAACCAACCACTTCCACCGACTAGGAAGCCTTTCTGGAGCATAAAGCCCACCACAATGAAATAGTGCAAGATCACTGGAACCACCAAAGGGACTTACAAAAGGAACCTGCCACCAGACCCAAGTCCCCATCAACATGAGAAAGGGGTTGTAGCATCACACAGAAATAGAAACCAACACCAAGATGCCAATGTAGAGAGAACCCAACACAATGAACCGCCCCCAAACGCAGCAGAGCACGAGCAATTCCAAAAAGGAAAAACCCGACAAAAATCAAACCCAAATGGTGAGGATACCATCAGCACAAAGACAAAGGACCCAACAGTAAGTGAGAAGGTAAAGAAAGCCTCACTTTCACCCAAACAACCCCACCCATGAACACTGCCAGGCACCAATGTAGAGAGAGGACAACATTGTGATGCACTACCAAACACCAAGGCATAGCAACAACATCACCAACATCGCCAATATCCAAGGAGAAAGGAAGATCACAAGCAATTGTAGGAAAAGAGTCTCCCGACAGAACCCAAGCCAAAATAGTGAAGAGACCACTAACGCAAGGCAAGAGATCGATCCTAGACCAAACAAAGTATGCAAGGAAGGGGGGAAAGATAGCCCTCAATCTTTCTAGCCAACACATACAAAGCAGGGCCATAGCAGGCCAAGAACAAAGAGGAGGAAACAAAGCAACCTCCAATAGTGACCCACCCAACAAGCAGTCCACACTATCAACACAGCAAGGCACCTAAGGATCAGACTCGAGCAACCATGACCCCTCACCGCCATCACAACAAGTCCAAACAAGCACAGGAAGAACGCCAAGATCATCTAGCCACCGCCACTAGATCACTAGCAAATGATCCTCATCATCTTCATCTTCTACATCAGAACCAACGTCCTCAACAACACCAAAGGGATTTGAATTTCCCTTCCCGCACCCTTTCCTACTCAAAGCAGTCATTGTTGTAATTAAAATTTCTATTATTTGACATGTGATGTTACTCATGTGCCCATATCGTGTATTATTTTTTTTATTATTAAAAGGTGAGATATTAAAATTTACTTCAGTAGTTAAGAGTTTTTATTATTTGGTGTGAGCCTTTTGTTATGGTTTCTTTTCTTTATATAATCTCTAACCATTTTCAACATCCCAACACAAAAAATTTAAGATTAAATCAAGATAGATAAAGACTAAATCTTAAAATCCCAAATATTGTCTTGCAATTCATCCATTACCCTAAATTCCTTTCCATTGTTTATTTTTATTGTGTTGTACATTTGAACCTTAAGGAAGGAGATTTATAAAATATTCCACCTAAAGTGGATGATAAATCTTATGTACCTAGTGAAACTTTGAGACAATTAGTGGAATTTGTTGAGAAAATATGTCGCAACCTTGCAATTATATAAGGTATTGTTCAACCGACGATGATGGGGGGGCATGGGGGGATCCCCACCGCAGGAGGGGTCCAAGGGGATCATCCCCCTGGTTGGGGTCCAAGGGCAATGCACCCTGGTGGGGGCTCGAAGGTAGCGCCCTCGAAAGGAAAATTTTATTTATATTTTATTATTGTAAATATGGACCATTCATCATTATGTCTCATATCTGACAGTCGATATTTTATTAGCTTGACTTTCCCTAGAAGGTAGTACTATTTTATGAGGGAATTGTATTACTGTTTTGTATTGCGTTGTACTCTAAGAGTCTGATAGCGGGTGTGTTATCTTTGGATCTCTGAGTGGTGATACTCCTGTGAGAAACTTGCTCTACAAGTATATTGTAATCTTTGGGATTTCTAAATAATATATTGGGTGGATTTTGGAGTGTGGGGTTTTTCTCCTAAAAGGGTTTTCCCCACGTAAATCACTATGTTTTGGTATGCATGATATTTATGGTTATTTATGTTTAAGTTTTTGTAACTGTTAAAGTTCCGTAAAAGTTTTGCATTATTCTCCTCTCAAGATTAGTGTAGGAAGTTGGTCTGCTACCTTAGTTTCCTTGTAGAATCCAACCAATAGTTTATGGTGACCATGGCAAGACTTGATTTCATAAGCTTGTACTAGTGTCTGAGTTTTATCCATAGAATTCGAACTCATCCTTAGCTATGTCTCTCTATATTCCTAGCTTTTAAATTCTAGTATTTTAATAGGAGAATTTATAATAATGAACTTGAAATGACTATGGCCCATGGAGACACCACAAGATCTATAATCAAACATAATCCCCACATCCTTGTGTATCCCCCTGTGTTGATTCCAAGAAGAAGATCTCACACTAGAAAACATCCACAAGTCCAAATCCATCAAGTAATACCTATCATAGCTAAACAATAACCCCTAGAGTGAATCACTACTAAAACACTAAAGGATATTTAACCCCTCCAATATCACATATGGTGTGGGGAGATATACTTGATGGTGCTCTCCATTAGATCCCTCACTTCACAAGGGAGAACCATGTTACTCACATGGAACATCTATATGACATGGTGAATCATAACATTGGTCAAAATATTGATGAAGAAAATATTTTACTAAAATTTCTTACTATGTCATTCAAAGGAAATACCCTAGAATGGTATTGATTATTCACATAGATGTCCATTGTAGGTTGGAACTATCTATGTCATGTATTCCTCATTAACTTTAAACTAAAAGGTGATGCTTTATATTTGTTTGAGCAACTAAACATTACAAAAAGGTTCTCATGAAGACGCTTGATGAGTTCAATGATCTTGATTGATGTCTACCTTGCATCAAGTATCACTTATCTATATTAATTTTAAAGGATTTCAACTCTAAAATAGCAATGGTAATGAAGAAGAAAGGAGGAAATAGTTTTCAAAATATATATTATATTGTTATATAAATTGAGAATGACCTAATATAGATTTGAATATTAGTCCTCACCCTCATATGTTGTTATTCCTTGATATAATACTACCATACTCACATATAACTACTAAGTGGCCTATGCCTCTTCCACTGATGAATCCTATTCCAATAAATCCTCAAATAGAGTACCACTTTCTTCAACCATTTACTCATTTTGAGCTTGATGAAATTGGGAACTTTATCTAGACCATCTCAAATGAAATCACTACTTTGAGAAGATACTAGTAAAATGAACAAAGGTCACCCTATTAAAGGAAACAATGAATACCAAATCTATAATACAACCAATAGCTTAATCAAGGTTACAATACATTCCATGACAACAATCATTACCAAAAAATAACTTCACACTATCCAAATAGGCTGCCCATAGTAAAACCAACTAGTACCAATATAGATTCCCTATAACCCCAATAGAGAGATGGTGATATCCCTAAATAACTACATCCAAGAAAACTCCATTTTTTGCCACCACTGATTTATATCCCGTATTCATACTACGCGACTTACCAATTCCCATTCCAAGGATACCTTCCATGAATAACAAGGCCCAACCACTAATCAAAATGACCAAGATTTTTTTGAATAGAGCTATTTAGAGGAAACTAGTAGCCATGTGTAGACATTAGTGACCTAGGAAGACTCTAAAATCATATGCTCAACACAAAACTATTAAAAATCCATAGAGTCCACAACCAAAATTTTACTATCAAAGAAGATCAAGAAGAAATATGATATAAAGGAAGGTTCAATCAAGAATCATGCTACCTATTCTATAAAAATAAAGAGAGGTGTTAGTGTTTGGCATGCTAATCATGTCCACTTCAAGACCCATAGTGACTGTTGTGAGAAAAATAAATGAATTTGATAATACTTAGGCCATTAAATCAACAAATTTTAATATTCCATTAAAAAAAATTTACCATACTATGGAAAATTCACACATGTATTGGTTCCCAATGTTATAAAAATGGGACAAGCTACAAATTCATTCAACGTAATGGGCTAGATCAAGAAGTCCATAGTTAGTATTCCACTCTAGGAAGTTCTATCTACACTAGAATGGATGAAAATGTTAGAGGAATCTCTCAAGAGGTAGAAGGCCTAAGCCAATAAAAAATTATAAATTTTGGACACAACATAGTCCATCCTACCACTACATACTATATTATAAATTGTGAGACTTTAGATGAGAAAAAACAAATGAAAATATTTCTATTTGATATTTATGTACACATATAAATTGATAAATAATTATATGGTAGATTATGTTCTAGCATGTTAATAGCTCCTAAGAAGGTCACAAAGTCCCTTTGTCTAATATATGAGCCTATAAATAAGGGTGTTTTCTAGTTAGATGGTACTTTGGTTGACTCTATAGGAGTGGTAAAGAAATTTCCTTTGTCCTTATATGCTTTCCTTAATATAGAATTTCTCTAGTATATATCCATCATAAAGCCTACCACCACATTTGACTTTTTTTGTTATTTTATTACCAAATTTGGAGGATACTATTGTCACTTCATACCCAACTTGCATTTGCCACTAAGTATTACCAATTTGAGAGGTCTAAATGAGCTAGTATTTTTTCAAATGTGTCTCTAATGGTTTTGTTTTACCCTTTCCCTAATTCAATCAATTATGCAAAACAAAAATTTAATTGGCCAAACTTATAGGGATTTTCTTCTTGTGTAGGTCCCTATCAAGCCTTGGTAGAATGAATGGTTTTAAGTCCTTTCTCTTCATTAGACCAGTATTATTTTTTAGTTCCTTATCAGGTATCAAGACCTAAAAAGAACCTAGAACCAATTGTTCCAAGTTCTCCTTTATCTCTACTCTCACCTCCTTCTTTGTTGTTCTTCCTCGAGCCTTAAGCCTAATGAGGGCTACACCGCCTAAAACCCACACAAAACACAACAATAGATATCAAAAAAGAAGATGCGAGATAAAATATAACTCACTTTCCATTACTTCTAGGAAATGAAGTTACAAATTCAAAAATTACAATGCTATAGCCACACAGGCTTGATTCATTACAACAAAATCAACTTTGAAAAGAAAATCTATTATTTGGAGCCACAATCTGCACTAAAGAAGCCACACCCATAACCTCCACTCAAACCCTTTATTTTACACTAATAACCTCCTTAGAATATTTTGGAAAGTGTAACTTTCCCTTTTGTTTTGGCAGAAGAAGTCCAACCATTTGATTTCCTGCCCAGGAAGATATTTTATTGAAATTCACTTTTTAGTGGGACAACTTCCTAGAGCCATAACTTTTGACTCAATTGTCCAATTTTCTATTATAATATATCATTAGAAAGATCTCAAAGAGATCTACAACACTAAAATCATCTAAAGATCATTTCGTCCATTTTTCAAGCTTTTTCATGGCTTCTAAGGTTTTCAAATTTAAATTTGAAGCTATATTGGAGAAATATCTCGGGACAAAAACATTAATATCTCCAAAACAATATAGGGTATTAAGATGATTCTTCTGCCATTGGATACATTTTTCAATTCTTCTCCTTGGGGTAAATTTTTAGATCCATACAAGCCCGTTTAGGTTGAATTGCTAAAAATAGGAAGCGACCATTTTTCACCTTTTCTGACTTTTGACTATCTTACACCCCTTAAGTGTCATCATGGGATTCAAAACAACTAAATAAAATAAGGAAAAACAACCAATGGATGCTCCTACATGAAATCCCAAAATTGAACCTAGAATATTAGGCTCCTAGTTCCAAGTTCACAATCATTCTCACTCAATTCTCTGTTCTTCTTCTTCGGGCCTCAAGGTTCAAGTGGAACCTACAACTTGGAATCTCAAGGTTCAAGTTCTAGGTCCACACCTACTATTGATCCCCATTATCTGGATCTATTTTTTCGTATCTTTTTCATCCATCTCATTCATTTGATCTTGGGTCCTAAGTCTTGGGCTAGACTTAGAATCTAGAACCTTCTTATGAAATGTTCCTAATCCCTCCAACCTTTCAGTTCCAACTTTCTTTCCACTTTTGATCCATTAGGCTTCAGGCTATGGATGTAACTTGGACCCAAAACCTTGGGTTTTGGTTCCAAGTTTGCACCTACTCCCTGACATATGAACCTCCATGCCATAGCCAAATCTATCAAGTGTTCATCAAAAAATTTAGAAGGTTAAAAACCTCCCCCGGTTATCAAAATAGATTCAAGGGCCAAAAAATTGAAGAAAAGGAGTAAGAAAAGAAACCAAGTAAAAACGATAAGTTTTTGATAACTTTAAGAGGTTTTGAAACCTTTGTTGGATCTTGACAAGGTTCTCATAACCTATTATTTCACCAACACAAAGCGCCAACACAAAAGAGAACCAAAAGGAAAAAATTTAGATAAAGAAAAAAGATAAAGTAGATATAAATAAAATGATAAAAAACAAGATAGGTTTTATCAGAGGTTTTCAAACGTTTTAAACCTTTTTCGACCATCGATGAAGTTACCAAAAGCCCATTGAGCTCGATAAGGATCTCAAAACTTTCCCTTTTGTCAATTTTGATTACCAACAAGTAAATAAGGATGATGTCAATGTTTCTTTCTTCCACCTATCACTTTGTAATACCATTATTGTGGTTGTAGTGCCCACCAACCTCTAGATTTTTCATAAATCATTGGAGATAATCAATTATGCCCTATTCAATTATGTAATTCATTTTCTAATAGATATTTGTTGTAGTGCAAATTTCTCAGGTGACTTGGCTCTGAGATCTACATTCAAACCCATAGATCATAATATTGAGGTATGACAAGGGTGTGAAGAATGTTCTTTCACACCTCCAAGTCATGCAGGTAAAATTTTCCAAGGACATGTATTTGTAGGTGTTTTCTTGGGCATGCGAATAGGGCTTCATGTATAGCCATGTTATCTCTTACTCATGGCTATTTAGGCGCCAATCCTTTATTTGTTAATGGTTACTCATTTCAATTTCTCTACCAAGGAATTGTATATTTTTACATTTACGTAATACTAAAAATAGTCTCATGTCTTTAAATCAATAAGATTAGTGTTTTACCTCTTTCCTCCTTATGATTTGTTGTGTGAATCTTCTTACCTTCATATTTATGTGTGTTATTTTCCTTTTATTATGATGTGTATAATTCTTGTCTTACCTCCACACTTGTCTAAGAGAGTTGATGAAAAAAGACTTGTGTGGTATTTAGTAATCCTCATCGGTTTTTTATGCTATTTTGAGCAAGAAGAAATAAATTTAAATCTAGGTGCATCACCACCCCTTTATTTTCCTACATTTCTCTCTCTCCCTTTTCTCCTTGCAAATTAGTATAATAGGATTAGATTTAGTTTTATTCAATGTTTATTTGGATAAAAAAAATTCACTTGTATCTAAAAAGAAATTCAACCTTATTTGGAGATCTAATCTCATCTACAAGGTCCCACACCTTGAGATCATTCTGATGCTTCAATAAAATGTTGGGTTGTGTCCAGAAAGGGTGTGATTTCATGTGATAATAAATGCATCTCCCTAGACTATAGCCACATGTACCTAACCATATAATATGGAAAAAGGGTAAGAATGGCCCTTGAACCATTGAACATACACCACATTGAGAATAATCCACTATCCATAATTATCCTAGTGAATTATTTGTAATTAGAGATGATCCATCCTCTCCTAAGAATCATGATGAAATACATAAGTCACGTCTAAAGAACTTGATACGTGGTGGTTATTTATAGACATTTATAAGGTTAAAAATTATCAAATATTTGAAGAGACTAACTTAGGTAAATATTTGATTCATCAAAAAGGTTTCTCTAATCCCTAAGGTGATGAAGACATGAGAAAATGATGCTAGGATGTGGAATTCATTCTTTGATGATGTCAAGTGTATAATAGGTTTTGGTGTTGTGATATAATTGGTCTACCCATAGGGAGATAGATATCAATAGTCCTTCCATCTCTTGTTCAACTACTCCTGTAATATTCAAACTATGCAGCACTAGTATAGGTATTTTTATTTATGAAGAAGAAAGGACTAAATATGTTCTATATATTTAAAAATTTATAACTAGTGGTTAAATTGGTACGATCTCTATATTTTGCTAAGAATTATTTGATGAAAGTATGCAAATATCATCTATGGAATCTTCTAGAGTCCTTTAATATCATCAATATTTAAGAAATTCCTAGGAAAGAAAACTGGAAGGAAAATAGAATGACCCTCAGAGGCTCATAAGTTGATCCCATTGATGAATTTTAAAAAAAATATAGAGTTAAGCTAGTGATTAGACCCATCACTCATGATAATAAATCACACTAGATGATATTTCAAAATGACCAATATATTGTAGACTTCCAATAAAATACAAGAAATTTTGCAAAAGAATCCAACCCTACAATAGAAAATCCTATGGAGATCAAATAATCCAACTCAAAGATAGTTATTTGATTATGGTTATGTTAACCCTTGAAGGAATATTCCACCTAGATGATTCTTATAGAGAAAAAAATTGGCTAGAAAAAATGATTATAATGACATGGTGATTTATCCTAGTAGAGTTGTCAAGCTAGCCAAGATTTGTAGATAGGAGGAGAAAAAGTGTTTAATCAATCTATTTAATAAAGACGACTGATTAACTAGTTCTATGAAGGGTTAAAAGGCTACAATAGAGAGGTAATGTAACACATAATAGAGACCCAACCTAAATTTAAGATAATTAGATAAAAGTGGACATAAAATCCAAAAATTGAGTTTCTTATGAAGCATGAGATCTCCAAGTTGGTGGTATAAAAAATTATTTACCTAATAAAGAACTCAACATGAGTCTCTATTCTAGTCTTGGAAAGGAAGAAAAATGGATAAAGACTATGCATGAACTTTTGGGACCTAAATAGAGCCTATTTAAAGGATAACTATCCATTTATTTCCATGGATAAAATTTTATTATTGGCAGCCATTTGTAATAGATTCAACATGTTGGATGGCTTCTCATGCTTCAATCAACTATTGGTGAGAGATAAAGATTAACAAAAAATGGTATTCACCACCAAATATGACATATATGTGTACCAAAATATTCCTTTTGGTATATCCCATGTTGGCACTATATTTTAGAGTGTTAAACCTTTAATCCCAAAGTGTGTATAGAGTTATTAAGAGTTTTCCTATGTTTACATGAACCAATAAATGAGTTATATAATCAATAATATAACCTTATATAACTAGTTAAGTTAGCTTGGGTGGCATCCAAGGCATAAGTATGTTATATAGGAGGTAAATTTTAGTTATTATCATCATACTAAGTATTGGGTTCTTATTGAATTCCATTATAGGTATCCCCATCAAAGTGGCTTAGGATGTTTTAATTATATGGGAAAAACATGTTTTGAAGGGACTCGAAACTCTTTACAACAAAAGAAACTAAGTGTTTCTTAAAAGGATTTTCCTAAAGTCACCAGCGGCAACCCATTAGCCAAAAAACATAACAAAATGGGTGCTAGTCTAAAGATAAGACAAAAAACTACCAACAGCACCCAGCAGCATCAAAACAAGAAAACAACAGGAAAAAAATCCTAAACCTAGCAGGAAACAAAAAGCAACAAAGAAGAAGACAAGACACTAATTCAAACTACTCAGGGTGTTGGCCACCTCAAGATTTTGGCTTCTATGCCTCTTGATTATATCCAACAACTCCTTTTTCTCAACATCGAAGGATCTCTTCCAATCAACCGACCCTTAACAGTAGGTCCTTTGTCATCATCCTTAGTAGATTTTTTACCTTTGTCTTTAACCAAGTGCTTGTTCTCCATAAGCTCAAAGAAATAAACCTGATCCTCCCTGAGCTCACTTATCTTTCTGAAAAGGACTTCCAAGGAGTCTGCACTATTCTTCACAGAGATATGACATGCCTACAAAATATTTTTGATATCCGCATTCGTTCCTAGAATCTTGGCTTCTAGAGTAGCCAACCTATCTTCGCACAAAGATTTGAAATCATGGTAGGAACCTTCAAGGTCCACAATTCTATCAATAAGAATTTCTAGCACCAAGCCCTTCAGAACATTCTTTACATTCTCCTTCAAACCTCTAATTTTGATATTAATCTTTTTCAACTCTTGAAGAGTCCACTGAGCTAACTTAAAAGTTTCAGTAGCCCTAGCCCTAGCCGTTTCCAACAATTCAAACATGGAGGTAGAGTCGTCATCGAAGTAAGAAAAGTCCTCAAAGAGAGGATTTACCTTTAAAGGCTCTTGTTTAGCTTTTTTCTTCTCTGAATCGTCCTCATCAAGACCCCTTTTTTCCTTGTCCTGCTCCACATTGGGAAAATCCTACATCGAGGAGTCCTCAAGGGTCACCGTCTTATTACCAAAATCCTTGCCAACACTAGAAACATGGGGGTCCTTCACCAGTCCATCTGATGCCTTATTCTTCAGGTTGGAAATACGCTTCGACAACCTCTGTGGCTTGTCATCCAATCCCAAAACATTATCCTGTGACCCCACCTCAAGGCCACCACCAACAACATCTTGACCAACAGCCACCTCTGTGGTCTTGGGAGGGAAATCATCTGAGCCCACTTCCATATCCTCACTTTCAGAAAGGGAAAGCCACTTAGGTGCCCTGTTACTCTTAGAACCACCCAGCTTCCTCTTCTTTGAAGACATAGTCACAACAGCTGGAGACACGTCCTCCTCCTCTTCATTCCATTCTTCCTCCTCATCTGAAGAAGAATCTAAGCATGACGACCCAAATACATCACTCAAAGTCTTCTCCTTACCCTTAATGGTTGGAGCTGAGAGAAGAGACTTAACATGCTCCTTAATTAGTAATATAAGACCTTCATGGAGAATGGGAGCCCTCAAGTATTCTTCAAATGAGTGTACACAGAGACCTCCAAAGATGATAACAGGGAAAAAGGAAAAGAAATGAACAAACCATGTCTAAAATGGTTCAGGAGAGTGAAGTGGTGACCAAGAATCACAGTAAACCTCCCCTCCAGAGTCACATAACGCATAAGCACCTCAGCAACACTTGCCCAAATTTTCTTGAGGGATTTTTTCTCATAACCCCAACTTTCCAATTTAACTAAATTCTTCTGCTCATCATCTTTAAAAAATTGGTCCATCACTTCCTCATTACTCTTTTTGTCCTTGAAGAACTTGTGACCAACCATCAGCATACTAGTAATAGTAGCAACCAATTCCTCATTCACCTCCACTTCTAGGCCATTAATCTTAAGCTTGCAGTTATGCCAAAAAGATACAAACTGCACTAAGGCATTGGGGTCATGCTTGTGCAGCCTCTCTAAGAACGCAATGAAATTACCATGATGCAGTATATTTCAAAGCTTCTTCTTTTTCCTGATACCCCCATAGGAATACAGATCGATTATGCTTCTATCACTGCCCATGTCAAACAACATGAGAACAAGCAAACCCTTGCGAAAAAACAATCAACTGGAAGTCAGAGAGCAAGAAGACACCCACAAAGCGTGCAGAATGGAAAAAGGTATTGGAACATAAATGTGGCAATGTCTCAACCCACACCATCATTCCTCAATAAACTCCTAGATTTCTTGGGAAGGATCATGCCCTCCTCCCACACACGAAAATCATTTAAACTGACAGCCTCATTGGCAAAAAATTCTACCAACGAGTTCCCTTCTCGGTAAACATGAGAGACAGTGGTCTCTTCACAAGATCACAACATGATTATAGTATCTTTAATGAGTTGATCCACATTCCAACTTAGAGGTTGAGTGCCACATAGAGAGTTAATTATGTTTAAAGAATCGCCTTCAACCCATAATTTGGAGTAACCTTTATTGATTGCATATTTGACACTTATGAATGTAACCTCCACCTTTGCACAGTGATTGATCTGTATTCCCAACGGGAGTGCCACTGCACCTAGGAGTCTGCCAACGTCATTTCTTAACACCCCCCACATCCTACAGGCCCAGGATTTCCCTTTGCTACCCCATCAAAGTTAACTTTAACCCATCCACATGGAGGTGGTTGCCACTTAGTGCTCATTCTAGCAATTGAATTAGATTTGGGATTCAAAATTGGAATTGAATTAATCTTCTAGTTACAAGTCACCAGGAGATTATAACCAGAAAGGCAAGCAAAAGGGACACACTAAGCAAAATCAAAGTTTATTAGAGCGAAATTTTCCAGAATTTCCCATTGGATCTTGATGGAAATACTATCAACCTTCAACTTAGAATCATGAAAGATCCTATTATTTCATTCTTTCCATATTCCCCAAGCAATATGTGGGGCCATAAGGTCCCACATCCAACGAAGAATAGGGGAGGAGGAAGGGCACATCCACTAATCAAATAACTTTTCAAGAGAATCCGAAAAGACCCAACCAATATTCTGGAGACTAAGAAATTTACTCCAAAGAGAAAAATAATACTCACACCCAAGAAGAATATGGGCAGCACTCTCACCATCAGCTTCACAAAGAACACATCTATTAGGAATCGTGAACCCTCTCTTGCAAAGGTTATCCTGTGCTAAAACTTTACCTTGCATAAGCAGCTAGAAGAAGAAATCCAATTTAGGAATCAACTTCTTATTCCATAACTTCCCCCAGAAAGGAAGAGAATTAGGTACCTCCATTGAGCTCTTGATAGCAGATGCCACCGAAAAAAAACCATTAGCACAAGGGGCCAAATGGCTCTATCTGGTCTGGGAAAAGAGGGAATCCGAATTTTGCACAAGAAGTCCTTCAGTACCTTCAAAGATGGATCCAAATCCTAGAAATTTTTCCACTCTCCATCTTCAAAGTAATCAGCCACCTTAGTCCCAAAAAGGCATTTGCACAAGGGGACAATAGGGGGAACCAAGGAAGACTACTTAAAGGAATAGCATCACACCAAACATCTTCCCAAAAAAAAAAATTGTACCATCGCCCAACAACCATTTTACACCCTTAGCAATCACATCCCTGTAAAGAATTATATTCCTCCAAAAGCATGAACCAAAGGGGATTTCTTCTAAAGTTAATAGGTTCCAAGATCTCTCCAAGCCATACAGATACTTATTACTATCCAGACAGGCCCACCCAGCCTCCCCATTCAGGAGCCTCCAAACATTTTTCGACAAAAGAGCCTTGTTGAAAGCTCTTAGACTTCTGATACCAAGACCCTCCCACTTCTTCGATCTACACACCAAATCCCAAGCCACAAGATGAATTTTGGCTTTGGTCTCAACACCTGACCAAAGGAACCTTCTCATTATCTAGTCCATTTTTTCTTCAAACTTGGTAGGAATTCTAAAGAGACTCAGTGTACAAAGGAAAATTTTGGAGAGTGGAAGAAATAAGTTGAATCTTGCCTGCCTAGTTGAGGAGCGAACCTTTCCAACTCACAAAATTCTTACTAAATTTATCCAACAACCCCAACCAAAAGGAATTCAGGATCTTAGAGATACACAAGGGGAGCCCTAGATAAGAAGACGGGAACTCACCCTTGTTGCAAGACAGGATTCTAGCAAGCTTTAGTTGCAAATCTTCAGGAGTGTTAAGGTAGAAAATTTGACTCTTAGGAAGATTGACCTTCTAACCAGAAGCCTTCTCGTAGTCAATCAACAGCCTATTAATAGCTCTAACTCCCCTAACAGAGGAATCACCCATCATAATAGTGTCATCAACAAATTGTTGATGAGTAATCGGAACACATCTGGAAGAAGGAGAAAGACCCATCAGAGCACCAACATGAAGTGCCTTCTAGATATTTCTGCCAAGAGCCTCTACCATCAAAATGAAGAGAAGCAGTGAGATAGGATCTCCTTGCCTCAACCCACATGAACTCCTGAAGAAGGGGGAAGGAGAGACATTCACTAGGACAACAAATGACGAAGTAGAAATAAGTTGTTCGACAAGCTAAAGAAACTTCTTACAGAAACCAAAATGGTCCAAAACATTTAGAAGAGAATTTCGGTTCACCCTATCATAAGCTTTAAGTAGGTGCTTCAGGAAGAAACCTGATTTCTTAGAAACATTAATGGAGTGAGCCATCTCATGAATAGTAATAATAGAATCAAGAATCTGATGGCCCTTAACAAAATCACTATGATGCTTAGAGATCAAACTCGGCAAGAATTTTTGCAGTCTAGTTGCAAGCACTTTCAAAAAGATTTTATAAATAGAATTACAGAGACTGATTGGGCGATACTCACCAAAGCTCTTGGCTTCAGCAAATTTGGAAATCAAAGAAATAAAAGTCACATTCAGCACTTTGAGAAGACTTCTAGAGCTAAAGAAGTCCTTAGTAGCATTGATCACATCCTTTGAGACAATCTCCCAACATGACTGGAAAAACAAAAAAGGGAAACCATCAGGCCTAGGGGCCTTGTTACCTTCAAAAGAGAAGATCACTTCCTTAATTTACAGAGGCAAAGGAATAGTTGTAAGCTCCTTGTTTAGATTCTCTGAGACTACTTTAGGAATAAATTCCAGAGAGGCATCCACATAGTTTTGGTCCCAGACCAGATCATCCTTCAAGAGCTACTCAAAGAAGTAGGCAGCCTCTCTTCTAATAGCCTCCTCATCCTCCAACAACAAACCATTAGCCATAATCGAAGAGATTCTATTAGAGGATTTATGCCTACGAGCAATGAGATGAAAGAACTTAGAATTACAGTCACCATACTTTATCCAAATAGCACGAGACCTCTACCTCTAGAAATCTTCTTCCTTAGCAATAATATCATGCATTTGTGTGAGAAGACCATACTCCAGGAGCTATAAGTCCTCTGATAATCCCCTAGATTGAATGGCATCTTGAAATTCATCCAATTTCTCTAGAACAAAGCTTTTAGAATCAAAAATATAACCAAACGAACCTTTATTCCATTTCTTGAGATTCTTTTTAGCAAAGGTCAACTTCTTGGCAACTTTGAACATCTCACAACCATCTATGTTGACTTGCCACCAACTTCTAATACAGTCCATAAACCTTGGATCCCTTAACCACATGGCTTCAAACTGGAAAGGAAATCGCTTCTTACCATCAAGCCTATCAGCAACAAAGGAAATAGGGAAGTGGTCAAACCCACACCTCATAATAGAAGACAATGAACAAGCATAGTCCACAAACCAAGATGCGGAGGTTAAAGCTCTATCCAATCTAACTTGAATATTATCCACACCAACACGCCTATTGGACCAAGTAAACTTAGCTCCTGTCAGCTTAATATCGATAAGAGCAATGTCATCAATAAACATTCTTAAATTAAGACGACTCTCCATATTGGCTTTAGACTCCCCCACTTTCTCATTGTCACACAAAGGGGTGTTGAAATATCCCATTACAAGCCAAGGGTAATCCAAAAAATTCATCCTAAGATTCCCAAGATCATCTCATAACTTTTTCCTGGTTCTCTTCAGGTTAGGAGCATACACATTGGAGGTAACCTAAGAATAAGAATCCCTAAGCCAAATAAACTTAGTCTCCACATGATTGAAACCATTTGCAATCAAGACGCCTTTAATCAGCTTAGCATTCCAAAATGTGGCAACACCAACCGAAGCTCCCTCTATGCTAACCCCATGGAAACCACAATCCTTAAAGAATAGATTCTTCAAAGCTTCCAACTTATCAATCTGCATTTTAGTCTCTTGGATCAACAAGATGTTCGGCTTATGGTCCCAGAATAAGTTCTTCAGGAGGTCCTGTTTGTGCATATTATTCAACCCCCTGATGTTCCATGAAATGATCTTCATTTGCAGGAAGAGGGAGTGCTCTTAGAGCATAGATCAAAGAGGGTTTTCTGAACCCCCTCAGCAATATCTCGCTTGCACTCCCTCTCCCTGCTTTTCTACAAGGAAGGTCTTCCCTGCCCCTCGACTCAGACCCACAATCTGCTTTCTTCCTTCTTGTGGTAATGCCTTTGTGAGGTTGAGGGGGGGAGAAGTAGAGGACTTCTTCCTCCTACCCCTCACCTAGGTGAAGCTTTCTTCATCTTTTCTCCTGATGTCAACCACCACCAAAGCACCATCACCAACTATCAGACCCAAAGAATTAAGCTGAGGGGAAGCCGAGGCAACAACATGCTCCATCACAAACCTTTTTTGGGAGCACAAAGTATCTGAGACATGATCCACATCCTGAATCAAAGACTAGCCCGCAGCCACCTCCACAAATTTCTCAGAATCCTTACAAATCTCATTAGGAGGAACATCAAGGTTTTCAATGTTAACTTCACCCTCCATGTCATTACCAACATCTAACTCACCCTGGTTCTCTTTAGGCTCCTTAATCTTCCAAACCTTAGTCTCCTTAGCAGTCTTAGGCGAGTCCCCTTTAGTAGGGAAATCCTTAGCCTAATGCCCCGCCTTCTTACATTTGAAATAGGAAAAAGGGAGATTTTCAAAAACAATATGTTGCTTCCATGACCCCACCTTAGAGTTCAAGAAGAAGAAATCAGGCATCACAACATCTTGGTCAACCATGACATAGAATCTGGTTGCAACTAGCTGCCTCCTAGAAAGGGTGGCCTCATTAATAAAAAGAATCTTCCCAAAAGAGTTAGCCACCGCTTTGAAAACTTCTTCATCCCAATATTCCAAAGGAAAGTTTGGAAGCTTAACCCACATAGGGGCAGAATGAAAGAGACACTTGAACAAATCCATCCCAGGTTCCCAAGGATGAAGATCCAAAGTAAGACGCCCAAATGACCACAACCCTTTCGCAAATACTACTCTCAGGTCTTCATCGTAGGAGAAGGAAAAGGAGAAAAAACCTTTAGCCATGGCTGCAACTTCCACCTGACCTTTTAAAACCCACTTCTTATGGACCCAGGTGCAGACCTCCTCAATATTAGGCCGAGGACCTAAAAACTTGTCAACTAGAGAAAAATCCATTTTAGTAATATTTTTGTCAACCAGAGAGTCTGGAACAGACAAGGAAAAACCACCTTCCATGTTAGAATAAGACACAGACTCAGACGCTATGCCTTTGCCTTTAAGCTTAGAAGAAAAAAAGTCAGACCATTTCTGACCCAACAGGGAAGACTTCCCTGCCAGCCGACCATTTTCCACCGAAGCAAGATTCAACATGTTGGATGGCTTCTCATGCTTCAATCAACTATTGGTGACAGATAAAGATTAAAAAAAAATGGTATTCACAAGCAAATATGGCATATGTGTACCAAAATATTCCTTTTGGTATATCCCATGTTGGAGCTATATTTTAGAGTGTTAAAATTTAATCCTAAAGTGTGTATAGAGTTATGAAGAGTTGTCCTATGTTTACATGAACCAATAATTAAGTTATATAACCAATAATGTAGCCTTATATAAATAGTTAAGTTAGCTTGGGTGGCATCCAAGGCATAAGTATGGTATATAGGAGGTAAATTTTAGTTATTATCATCATACTAAGTATTGGGTTCTTATTGAATTCCATTATAGGTATCCCCATCAAAGTGGTTTAGGATGTTACCCCCTTGAAGTGGAATATTTTATAAATTATTTGTACCATATTTCCTATTATATTCTTCTATTATGATTTTTTTTCATTACAAATGGTATCAAGCCAATACCTTAGCACTAAGAAGGAAAGAAATGAGATATTTATTTATTTATTTTGGAGGTCATATTAGGAAGCTAATATATCTCTCATTTTGGTAAATTTTTTCCTATTTTTGGATTGTTTTTTCAAGGAAATACCAAAGATACTATAATATATTTGAAGTAATTTGTAATATATTTGATAGAATTATTATAAAATTAGGGTTTGCACCAAATTCACTCCCATGACTACAAATAATCAAATTGTATAATTTTTAAATTTCACTCCCATTGAAGATAATATAATATATATTTAAGATAATTTGGAGTATAATTCAAGAAGTTGTTATAAAATTAGGATTTCTACCAAATTTAGCCTAAAGGCTACAAATCAATGAATTTTTTGGAGATATTTTTGAGAAGTGAGTTCTAGGCCCTAATAATCTATAGTAAAATTTATAAATTAATTAGGCTTGTTTCATTCATTTTATTGAAAAATTATTTCATTTCACAATGGTGTGGAATTCTGTGAGAGGAAAGGGAAGGAATCATATCATTCTCAGAAAATCCTTAGATGATTTAATAATTGAGGAGGTGGATACTATAACCTTTGATGAATTATCTTAGGTGAAGGATGAAATCTTGTCAACAATGATATTTAAGTTATGAGGTCTCTAGAAAATATTCAAGCAAGTGCCTTCTTTCCTAGATTCTAAATATCTACAAACTAAAGAGGTAGACCACAAGGCTTGTGAAGAAAACATTTTTTCTAAGATTATGTCATCAACATATACCACCACAATTAGGATTTTTTCTCCCTCAGCGTTGAAGTAAAGGTTGTTATTTGTAGTACCTTTCTTGAATCCTTGTTGTAAAAACTACTTATCCAATCTTGCATACCAAGCTCTAGGAGCCTATTTGAGTCAATACAATGCCTTCTTCAACCCACAAACCATATCAACATCTTCTGAAAACTGAAATCCTTCTAGTTGTTCAATATACACATCTTCTTCTAATTCACCATTCAAAAATGTAGACTTCACATCCTTCTGATATACTTTAAAGTCTTTATGTGTTGTAAAATCCAAAAGCATTCTAATAGCTTTCATACTTGCCACCGGAGAAAAATTCTCTTCAAAATATATTCATTCTACTTGTGAGTAGCCCTTACACACAAGTCTAGCCTTATTTCTGACAATTTTTCCATCCTCATTTAATTTGTTCCTAAAAACTCACTTAGTTCCTGTCACATTCTTATTTGCAGGACTTGGGACCAATTCCCAATTCTAATTCTTCTCAATTTGTTCCAATTCTTTTTTCATAGCCTTGATCCAATTCTCATATTTTGATGCCTCAATTATAGTTTTAGGTTCTACTTCTGAAAGTAAAGTAAAGTTTACCTATTCCTCTATCATAACAATTATTTTCCTTGTCAACACACCTTTTCTTTTATCTCTAATGACCTGATCTTCAAAATGAATATTTTGCACATACTTAGGAGTCTTAGGGATCTTTTCTAGAGCTTATTCATCTTCAATTTCCATCTCTTTTTATTTCTCTTCTTTTTCTTCTTCACTGTAAGGGGATTCATCGGCTTCATATCCTTCTATTAATACAAAACCCTGATGTGATTCTTCATCCACTTTGACACTTGTAATCTCAATGATTTTCTTTAGTCTTTTATTGTAACACCGGTAAGTTTTGCTTCTTGTAGAGTATCCAAGGAAGATTCCTTGATCAAATCTTGCATCAAAATTTCCTAAAGTTTTCTTCATCTCTTCTGATATAGAATTTGCTTCCAAAAACTCTGAATTATTTCACAGTAGGAACTTTTTCATACCATAACTCATAGGGAGTCTTTGAATTGTTCACTCTTGCTTGACCTTTTTTTTAAGTATATACATTGCAGTATGAATTACTTCTCTCCAATAGACATCTGATAGATTTGATTATTTCATCATAGTCCTTGCTACTTCTTGAACTATTATATTCTTACTCTCCACAATTACATTTTACTAAGGAGTCCTAGGAGCTGAAAAATTCCTCTTTATTCCATGATCTTCACAAAAATTGTTAAACTCATTGGAGGTGAACTTGCCACCTCTATCAGACCTTAATAACTTGATTTTCAAGTTCATTTCATTCTCAACCATAGACTTAAATGCTTTAAACTTATCTAGAGATTATAGTTTTTCTTTAAGAAATGTCACCCAAGTCATTCTAGAATAATAATCAATCAAAAACATAAAATACCTATCACCATGAGATCTTATTTTGGTAGGTCCACATAGGTTTGTATTCACCAACTCCAAAGGACCTATGGTAGAATATTCCTTAATCTTGAACCTCTTCTTTGTTTGATTTCCAAACTAACATTCTTTACAAATTGCATTGATAGGCTTTGTAATCTTTAGCAGATCTCTCACAACATCAGTAGAATTGATCTTTGGTATGTTTTCAAAATTGATGTGACCCATTCTTCTATGCCATAGCCAACTTTCACTTATTTGAGACATAAAGCATTTAGCACCACTACCTTTGAGTTGATAAATATTACCTTCTATCTTTATTCCTATAGCAACAAAAGTTGTGGATCTTCCTTTTCTAATTTCGCAACCATCATCCTAGATAATAGGATTGTATCCTCTGATACACATCTATCCTACACTAAGAATATTATTCAATAGACCCTTGACATAAAGAACATCATCCGTTCTATGCTTTCCATAAAAACTAATTGAACCTTTTCCACAGATCTTAGTAGATGTACCATCACCAAACTTAACAAGACCACCATCATACTTTTGAAGTTTATCAAACTTACTCTTATCACCTGTCATATGATTTGAGCATCCACTATCAATTATCTACCAATTCCTCTCTTCTCTTACATGAAAAGCAGCCACCATAGTTCCTTCAATATTTTGATCTATTACCGGAGCACTTTTTTTCATACATCTTTCATAATTAGTAAAATTAGTTCCAACATTTAGAGCCATGAACATGCATTCATCACTATCATCATTAGGATAGTCTGATTCTTCATCATTAGATACACCATTGTCTTTTTCAACATAATACCTCTTCTTGAAAATTTTTCATTTATGATCCTTATGTTTGTGATTTGCAACTTTGATTAGACATTTAGAAGCATAATGACCTATCTTTCCACGATTGAAACATTTAAAGGGTAACTTTCCTTTGTATTTCCCAATGCCCTTTTTCAGTCTCCTTACAAAATTTTCTTCCACCCCATCAAGATCATCCATACCTGATTCATCCGCCTTTCATACTTTAAAAGAAGTTTCTTTATTTGTAGCATCTTGACCAAACTCTCTTAATTCATAAGAAATTAAAGCACCAAACATATGATCTCTAGAATAATTATCCAAATTTTGAGCTTCCTCAATAGCAAAAACTTTAGAACTATAAGCTTTAGGAAGAGTTCTTAATACCTTTTTCACAACTTCACTTTCTTCCAGCTTACCACCAAGACCAATGATGGCATTGAAAACTTCATCAGCTCTGAGCATGTAGGCTATAATATCTTCACCTTTAGAAATCCTTAGGTTTTGAGATTTGGCTTTGTAGTTCTGCATCTTCACTTACTTGACCTTGTCATCTCCTTCATAAATACTCTCCACATTTTTCCAGATCTCTTTTGCAATTTTCAGACTTATCAACTTTCCAAGTTCTAAACCATAAATTCCACTCAATATAGAATTTCTTGCTTTACCATTGTTCTCATAATCCTTGATTTCATCATCACTTGGGACCATTAGCAGGCATAGTACATCCTCTTGGGTGAAATCACAATACCGTGTCTCACTTTTTTCCCAAGATGGACATTTACATCAATATTTTTAACTGAATCTTCATCTTCTAAGACCTATAGTAGCTAAACTATTAAGAATTTGAAGATGATGTGAACTAGTGATTTGTGGCAATTTGTGTGTAGATTCTAAATATATTTTTTAAACAAAATTTTGAAATAAATCATGAATCTTTCAACATCTCCTTTAATAACTATTTTTAAACAGGAAACAACATTTTCAGAAAGTAATGTTTGTGTCGTACAGCATAAATTTTTTTCTATAAAGGATTAAATTATAATTTTTGACATATAGATTCTTAACATCAATATCTAGGGAAAGGATATTTTTTCATAATTTTTTGTTGCATTATTTTTTTAAAAATTATTTTTTGAAGTCACTATAACTATAATTTGGACATACGTGTGTGTGATACAACCTAACTTGTGTATATATTGAAATCTATTGTTTTCTTTTGGGGTGAAACAAGGACATCAATACCTAGGGAAAGGTTGTTTTTGATTTTTTTTTACAATGGTTTACTATTTTTCCACCTTTGCACAACAAAGAGCTTCATGTTCAGACAAAAACCTATGTTTAGTAAAAATTGAAACTTAAATACATGATAAAATGAAAATATATCAAAACTATACTTGTTGGAAAGCTTGTTTTGAGGGCTACAATCTTGCAAAAAGTAAATTTTAAATGATATTATGTAATCCCTCAAAAGGTAAAGAAAAAGTGGTTCTTTACCAGCATTTTGATAGGTGGGAAGGAGACTCCATTGTGGGTATGACTTATTACTATAGGGGTTCTATCCAAGGGAGTTTGATCCAAGGGGGTCTTATCTATCCCTCTTCAATTAAAACCATTTAGATGGAGCCTCTCAAGACTTAAATCAATATTATTTTATAAAACAATGATTTTAGGCACAAATCAGCACATCCCAAAAGTGAGACACACTATTGTGGCAACACCCTCTTCCAATTGGCTGCCAAACTCCAAATCCAAGAGAGACCAGAAAGGACTCCATCTTAGCTTTCCAATAAGCATAACTCATTCCATCAAACATAGGAGCTTTGACACCATTCTTGTGTACCATCTAGATCTACCTCAAGTGGTTAATATTTCTCCAAGGAACCACAACTTTGATACCAATTGTTATAGGATCAGGACAACTAAGAGGGGGGTGAATCAGTTGTACATTAAAACATTTAATCCCTCATTAACTTTCAAAACCTTATCAAACTTTAAACCCTCATTAAGCATTAGTAGAATGTAAAAATGTGAAACAAAAATGCAAACACAACTATACACAAGAGAACACTAGATTTATGTGGAAAACTCTAAGCAAGGAAAAACCACGTTGAGGATTAGCTTACATATATATGAATAACAATATCAAATTACAATTAGGCTCATTGCCAAGGGCTCACTTCCTAGTAAATAAGAAAGGATCATTGCTAACAAGAAAGAAGAATAGAAGAAATTGTTACAAAGAGATTCACTATCTCAAATCAATAGGAAAATCCACCACTGCAACTCTATGCCATTTGCAACCTTTGGCTCACTACCTCCAAAAACTTCAAGCACACTGAAAATGTAGACACCTTATGCTCACTACATCTGGAGTCATAGGAATTTAAGGTCACACTTAGATCACCACACTTGATCACATTCACATCATTCACACTTGCTACACATCATCTCCAACAACTCACCTTGCATTTATACCATGTATGTGATTTAAACAATCTCAATTAGGTTGGCCTTAATGAAATGTATGCACCTCAAATGTGCAACATCAAAATAGGTCAGTTCCAAAAACTTCTATGGTGGAAATAAGTGAAGGAAGAACACATCAAGGGTTAACTAGGACCCAAATATACATTCCACACTACTCAACACATCCATAATCCATGAGGTACCTCTGCAAATAGCGCTAGCATGCTAGGTCATCCAAACTTGAACTAACACTACTTGAGCGACCACATACATGCTTCTCCAAGTCTAGAAACAACACACAAGCCACATAGAAACACCACACAACATTCTAGAATATTCCATCATCATCATAATATTTTGCAACACTACCACAACCACCTAAAACAAATATTACTTTCATTCTACACATTAGGATGCACTATCACTAAACTTCAACATAAGAACTAAAATTATGGAGCAAATCAACACTAGAAACTCCAAGGGAAGATAAATTCAAACAATATAAGCATGTTACCAAATCTATAATACAAGAGACAACAATGTGGAGAAATGCAAAGCAAACTCATTTCTCCCAAACAACCTTTTATAGAGATAGACACTTTGTTAAACACAAATTCCACTACCACATGATCCAAAACCTAGAACTTTGGATATAGAACTTCTAAACACCTATGATCATATAACGAATGGTACTCCCCTTACAAACTAAAACTCACCACACCAACATAGAAAATAGCACCACAAATGCAAGCAGGAAACTATAGTTTCTATTATTACTAGAAGAAAATAAAATTACAACATTATTACATGGGATATCTTATTACATCATTTACAAATATGAAAATGGATTCTACTCCAAGCTCTCAATTCTTGCAACCAGACCATTTTAGCTCTCTCTCTATTCCAGCCTCTCTCACTTCCTTGTCAGCTCTCTTCTCACAAACCCGCCATCTTCTCTCCTTATAATGGGTTTATATCCTTTCCTCTTTATCTTCTCCATCAAGAAATCTCTTTCCCTATAACCTTGTTGTCCATATAGGGTTTCCTGTAATCCAATATTCATTTAATGTTTTTCCTCGCCTTACCTTAGTACCATCTTTGTCACCCAATTAGCAATCAGGAACAACTTCCTCATTGTTTGTTATCATACCACATTCATGCCAAGAAATCATCTTCCAACCATCGACTTCATGTTTGAAATTGTTTGGCCAATGATCGTGTTGATTCACAACAACAATGTGCAATCAAAAAATAACATCGTGCCACATGTTTCCACCTTACTCATTTTTCTATCACCATAGATCTACTCACGTTATAACTTAACCACCTTCTTTACTGAAGTACTGCATGATAGCAACTTGAATAGTCATGGTGTTGCGCTTAACCTTCATCACCCTGCCAGTTACTGTCATACCGCATGATACTGCTCCACCACGGTCCTTCCAAATAACCATTGTGGTGTCCACCAGTTACTGATATACTGGAGCCTCCTTCATGGACAGTCACGGGGTTGTGGGTTCCATACTGCAATACCGCAGACTCCTTCATTGAATGACATGGGGTTGTAGCTTCTCTCCTCCCTTATACTATCTACCATCTTTGGATTAATGTGTAAGACCTATCCCCAACTCACGAAGCCCGAACTCATCCCTACCAACTTCTATTCTTTTTCGGTGTCAGAGTTTTGTCATGCCTCATACATTCCTTAGCGATTTAAGTATTCCTTAACACTAAATGTCGATGTCACCCATTCACATCACGAAGTAAGCCACCAGCCCAAAGTTTGAAACCAAACCAACCTATTTCAAAAATGGATAACTCTTCTTCATTCCTTCTTTGGCATGGATAAGTTGTAAGCCCGAGTCCCGAAGCTTGAACTTCTGCACATCATCAAGACATAACTTCATTCTCCTACTCAGAAAATTCTAGCCAACTTAGCCCTTATTCCAAAAGAAACGACACTACTATTTTTGGTTGCTGCAAGATTGCTCTCACACCCTAGATGCTCTTGCATCAAACACCCAAGATAGGAATAATTTTGTGAATATGGATTCACAAAATGGAGTTGAGTGGTAGTACCACCCTTTCAGACTGCAAGCAATCCCCAACCAACCACACTACTGAAATTGGTACCTGTAATTGTTTCTTCTTTCTCCTCTTCCAACACTTAGCTAGGACAAACAATCTCCTCAAAAAATATGTTCTTTACTCCTCTTCCTTGATGTGGAATCAACTCCACCATAACCTAATCACCTCCTTCAAATGTATCTCTCATTCACCTCTAATCTTGTGGGAGTCTTCCCACCATAGTCTATCCACCTCCACCAATTTGCACCTACACTTAACTCTACAACACCATCCAAATCCTTATTTGCACACCAATCATCCCTAACAGGCCCTAATTGAACCATCTCATATACATTCACTAACTCATCCATCTCAACATGAAAATCATATTTCTTAAATTTATTAAGAAAACATTTTACCTTCTCATCACCTCTTGCAACTTCAACTTCATTCTCTTCCTTCACGCCTTTGATAAGGCATGCAATTGTATCACCTTCTTGTCCTATAACCAATGCATCATACTCTTTTTCCACTACTACAATCATTTCATTCATACAAAACCAGCCAATATCTTTATCACAAAAATTTAAAATATTATGCATTACCTCCTTCTCTGGTAACACTACATCCACTTATTCATCATCACCCTCAATTTGATCTATTTTTGCAATGCATTTTCCCATTGCTACATGTTGATCCTCATTAGAACATACACCAAAATTTGGGTGAATATCCTCACCTTCTATTGCAACTTTCACTACTACAACTCTTCCTTCATTATCACTTTTCATGTCATTCCAACACAAGCCAAATTTGGTTCTAACCTCACCAAAATCTGAAAAACTTAACCTTCTCATACCTAGCCATTTCATTCATATTATGCAAACCTGAATTTTCTATGCATTCACAAGATGCAAGTTTTACCTTTTCTTTAACTGCTACCACTTTGGTTTCCTCTTCTTCAAGGTCCCCCATTGATCTCCATCTTTTTGTGGTTGCTACCACCTCTGTATCTTCATCCTTCATTTCTTTCAATAGACATCCCTCAACTTCAGGCTCAGGTTCCTCAATCTATTCGTACTCATCCTCTTCCTCAATGTCACATGCATGACACTTTGTTGCATCCTCTTTCTTTCCTACAGTCAAACCATTATTAGAAG
>VDFB02379711.1:112785097-113011218 GCA_007258455.2 Sequoia sempervirens
AGATAGAGATCAACATTCCAGATGCAGTGAACCTCAAGTTCTGGCTTACGACAATCAAAACCTGAGGTAAAACTATTCTTTATGCTAAGTGTATCTCATGTGATATAAATGAATATTGTAAGGATTTATCTTGATTCTAGTTATGATTACATGTGAATTCAAGTTTGAATTTCATTTGGAAAAGTTATACTTTATTCTTGTGCTTATGCAAATGATTTAAAAAAAATAAAATTTCTCTCTCATGTTTACTAAGTTTATTTACCTTCTTGTAAATTATTGAGTTTACTTGTGTTTTAAGAGGATGGATGTTACAACACAACTTTAACACAAGCGATTTGGCTATGATCTTATTAGAAGCATTGAGTAGTGTGATTGGCCTCTAGTTGTAGATATTATCAAGATCACTATACTTAGGTATGAGTTCAATATTCTTTATTAAGAATTTTTCCTAAAAAAATGGAATGAAAGGCTTTAAGAATTTTTTTGAAGATCCTCACAAACACAATCCCAAAGGGACTTATGAAATTCACAAGGAAAACCATCACATCTAGGAAATTTATTATTAGCCATAGTAAGAATTACGTCTTGAAGATTAGAAATGGAGAGAAATTAATGACAAAAATCTTGTTGAGAAGAAGAAAGATAATAAAGAACAACCTTGAACCATTCTTGTGAGGCATGGTCTCATTTAAGATAATTCTCTTGTGCTCTAAAAACCTATTGATAATGCCTAACAAAGGCTTGGAGGATATTAGGAAGATCTTTGAGTAGTTATTAGCCATCTTTATTCTACTTAATTCCCTGAGAGTGTGATGAGCATGAAGATATTGGAAAAATATTTAGATGCCTAGTCACCAACATTTAACCAATACATACAAGCCTTAATCTAGGCACCTCTAGATGTGTGATTATTAACAATTTATTTTTATTGGTAGGGCTTAGCCACTCATAGTTGCAAGTTAGAAGAGAAGGGGTTAGCTTTGAGTGTGGTAGTGGCCTCATATGCAAAATCATGAAATATAACCAGCTAGCAACCATTTATGCAAATTTAATGGGTAGTATTTTGATGGCCCCCTTCCCCCAATCAATACAATGCGTTTGATGAGTAGGCCTTACCTCAAGATTCCACACTCTATGAATGCCAACTTACATGGGCTAATGTGTTATCAAAGAGGTGTTCAGAAAAAAATGTGTGTTACCAACCTTAGGAGAAGTGCCCTATCATTTGATATAATTGAATAGGATAATGATTGAAAAGAGTGAAATCTGACAATGACTCCATTAGAAGAAGAAAACACCCAGCAAAAGAGAAAAAGGGTTGAGCACGAATCATGGTACAATCAATCCAATTGTACACTTTATCAATTCAATCCTAAAATTTGTTCCACATGAATCAATGTAAATGATTATGGTTGTGAACCATATTGAGATAATAAAAAATCTAGTTTATCGTACATGAATACCAAGCTACCCTTTCACCACCTATCCTATGCATGAGTAGAGATCCACCTTTATTATAAACTATCTCACATATATTAAAGTCTCTGCACAAAACCCAAGTGGTAGTAGACATTGAATTGTTGATCCATCACTACAAGAGGGATTATTTAATAGCATCACTGGAAGCATAAGTCATAATATTAATACCAAATGAATGGTTACTAAATTTGAAGAGGGTCAAAATCACCCAATTGGTGGGGTCACAACTATTCAACCAAATGTGTATACCACTCAAGATCAAGAAAAGTGACAACTACTCCATGACCCACATTGTGGTTGTTACAAAAAAATGAGTTGGTTGACCCAATAACACAAGCAACATAAAACAAAAAGGCAATGATTTTAATCTCTTGCAAGCAAAGAATATCCAAAGTTATAAATTTATAACAATCATCCCTCAATCCATACTTTCTAGGGAGATGATAAGACTTCAAACATTCCAAGAGACAAAAATGATTGATGACAATCAAGAGTTATGTTATAACTATCTAGCTCATCTAGACTAGAGTAGTAGTTTTGCAAAAACTCTTCTTGAAAAACTACCCAATTGAATATTGGGAATTTGCAATCTTTTTTTTCTACTACATATTCTCCTTTTTCTAGTCATCTTGGCCGACTATGAGATCGACACAGGACCATGGAAGGAAGAAGAATGACTAAATCTCTTTGACTAAGAGAACTCAAACATTCCAAAACAAATACTACTTATCAAATCCTTATATCTAATCACACGAACCCATGATTTCATCAGAGCAATTTAATTAATTCCTTGAATTAATGCAAAGACAAAATCATACATTCAATTGAAACACAAATGAAGACCAATCAAAAAGATCATTGATCATTTCATTGATAATTCATATGGAAAATACATAAGGAGAGAATTTTCTTCAAAATTTGCACCTTCTTATTTAAATGCTAGTACTGTTATAAAATTGTCACGTCTCAGACTTTGATGCTGTTTTGACCATGACTTTGTGGGATTTATTATATGAATGATGATGCGTGTTAGAGCAATATGATATAATACAATGCTTTGGTGTATGGAAATGTAGAAAAATATTTGCTTTTAGAATTATGAACTCATTTTATTTTAAAATATACAAGATAGAACAAAATAGAAGTATTGATTTAATTATTGCTTTGATTTATATTTCTATATCGGTTACTAATACAATTTCGTTGTGGCACGCTTGAGTGCATTTGAGTCGCAGGTGGTCGAAGACCAAGAGTGTGATTGAGGAAAAGAAGGCTAGCTTCCCGATAGGGTAAAAGAGGAGGAACTCTCGATCGCACAGACAACACCTAAAAATCATATAGTTGCATTTAGGCAATGTCTGTTTCAATATGATTGTTTTGAATTGCTTACAAATAGGTAATAAATGATTTGAATAAGTAAATGGTAAAAATAATAACATAAAAAGAAAAATAAATAAAATTAATTATCAATTAAAGTTGTGAAAATATTATGATTTATTTTATTTAGTATAATCCACTTTCTGTGCAATAATAGAAAATCTGTTTATTAAATTTTATCTAATTAGGAAATTAAAATAAAGTGGAAACATTTTATATTTGCATATGATAAAGAGGAAATATCTTTGTTTGCATATGAAAAAGTGGAAATAGTTTTGTTTGCATTTAAACCTAAGTCCAAAATTTGGAGAAGGAAAAATGAACAGTCCCGAGAAACTTTGGGCTCTGGGAAATTCTCCTTAAAAACCAACAAAGCTCTCGGCAGGTGGCTACCTCTTTAATTTGCATGTAAATTTGCCAAGAAAAATACACATCTGTCATTTGGAAATGGTCTGCATGACTCTCGGAAGAAGGAATAAAGCTTTAAGGGGGAGAGAAGAGAACATTATTCAGAACATAACCAGGGCTCAGGGAGAAGGAGACTGAAGGTAATTCTGGACATTTGCAACTGGAGTAATCTGCCAGGTTTTCCATTCTTTGCTTTTAAAACCAGTTTAAATTTCAGTATGAAATTGGAGAAATTGTATGCATCATTTTATGAGAATGATTACAAATATCTGAGAAATGTCTTCCAGTTTTATTTTTAAATCTGAGTGAAAACCTTTTACTCATTTGTTGCATTGTAGAGAAAATACCCAATTTCTTTCTTCCAAAATAGGGTTATAATCTGTTGCAAAGCTGCATTTCTTTAAACTACCCTCATTTGCTATTCTTTAGTACAGAAAATTTGTGAGGGAAAAGATCTGAAATCATATATATATAAATATATATATACATATATATATATACACAAGAATTTGTATTCTTGTGCATATATACATATAATCTCACAAGAAAACCTTTACCAGACAGTAATTCAAAATTCTTTTGAAATGAATTAAATTGCAGTTGAATGCTGGGCGAATTCTATTTTTATGAAATTGTTTTACTGTAGAGGGGAGGAATTTTAATCCCCAGCCCTTCCCATAGGAAGGGCACGGCTTTGTGGGGAGGCTCGCGCCCTCCACAGGCCGCGGCCTGTGGAGGGGGCGCGAGCTCCTCACAGCCCGCGCCCTCCCCATGGGAGAGGCAAGGCCTCCCAGCACCTTTAGGGTGCTTATCACCTACTCAGAACCCTATATAATGCTCTTTTCTGTGTGCACGGCTAGAAAATGTGAGAACAGTATGAAAATCTGTATTTCTTTTTATTTAAAACATATATATATACACTCAGCTGTATCTATATATATATATATACATAAATGCAAATTTATACAGGAAAACCATCTTCAGAATGTGATATAATTTCTGTCAAATATATACAAACATCTCAGTAATTTTTGAAGCTGGAAATATGAAAATGTACCTCTGAGAACCATGTAAATTGGTGACCTTCTTTGATCACATTGTCTTATGCTTACATACAGATGTAAATTTCTGAATATTGGTATACAATATAAAACTCAAATGCAAGATTTCCAAACCTCTGTTTTTCCTGAAAGAATTATCCTGTTTCTGTATATTATTGTTAACCAGAAACCTGTAGCAAATTGGGAACTCCACTTTCAAATCAGCTTGAATTTTGAAAATATAGAAATATATACATAAATCTGAGAACACTGTTTTATACAGAAAATTATTTCCTCTACTTATGTTCATACACTGAAAGTATCATGATATACATGCATTTTTACATTTGAAAAACCAAACTTGAACAAAACCTTCAAGAGAGTAGCTTGGAGTGAAATCAGATTCCTTTACCAAATCAGAGAAAATTACTAAGAAAAGAGCAGATGATATTTAATATTGAAACTTACAATCTTTTTCTTTTGTTCAAATGGAATTCAAAAGATGTTTTGAAACTCTCATGTGAAACCTAAGTATGCATGAATGTGGATAAATGAAGAAACTTCTTTTAGAATCAATAGAATACATGAAGCATGTATAGAAAATGCACAACTTTCTGTTCTTGCACTTTATTATACTGTATTTTGGTAACTTCCTAGACAGGATGCCGAAGGTGGATCCACAAAGACGATAGTTTTACCTTTTCTGAAACTACCACTTGTTTATTTCATTTATGCTTGGCCAAGCACTTGTACCATTGAAATAGATGGATTTGTTTTAAAAGCCTAGAAATATATATATTTGAGTCTCTGCCACCTCCTGTTGCAAGAAATATGTTTTCTCATGTTAGAAATGCATATAGGCACTAGGCATGCATCGAGAGTTCCCTCCTATTTTATTGTGTCAGGTTGCTAGGCTCCTTTATGCAGGGTCGGGGATTCCTTCGAGTTAGGAAGGAACCCGGGGAAGTCATGTACTTCGTGGTTGGGCGGAAAAGGCGCCTGAATCACACTCTTGGCCCTAGCTCGCAAGAAGACTGATGGTGTCACGGCGGTTGGAGGATCAGAGTTTTAATTGCTATTGATGTACTTGTGTATCATTCTAGAATGGCTCTTATAGCCCCATTGTATATGTATATGTATTTGACATTCATTATTGAACTTTGAAATAGAATTATTGCATGAAAGAATTCGATGTAACATTGATGTGTAAAATTAAGGTTTTATGATGTAACATTGAAAAGATGTTTTTATTGGAATTATTGAACTCTTTCGAGTATGGATGAATATATTTATGAAAATTCATTGATGTACTTTTTGCCTTGTGCATAATCTTGATAAATTATAATGTTATTATTATATACATGAAATGCAGTTTATCCTCTTTTACATTGAGCTCGTTTTGAAAGCTTTTATGAATGGTAATAATTACTTGTAAACCTTTTGAAAACGGATGAACAAATCAAAATGCTTTTGCTTATCTCCTAAGCGCTACAAAAATATTATGTCTATTACAAGACTCAAATTCAAACCTAAGACTCAATTCTAATTCCATTTCTCTATGCTTGCTTTACAAAATTCTTTACATGAGATCAAAAGCTCTATCAACCAAAGACCCATACAATTGGCCTTGAATTCCCTTTTATAAACATAAGGGAGTAGACAAGCTTCAGGCCAAATTTTACATTTTGTCACATTTACATTTGACATTCATTTCAATTTCATTTCAAAACATCCCAAAAGCAGTTATATTTGCAACTCAAAAGAAAGAAATTCGTATGAGACAAAAATCCTTTGCACATTGCTAAAGAAGATAATTCCTGCCCTCCAAAGGGAATCCTTTGTTGTTGCAGCAACACCATCGTGAGCTAAACATCTTTTCCACTTGCATCTCAAAATGTTGGACAAAACATAAAAGAAATAGAAAGAAAGAACCCCACCTCCATTTCAGCACACACATCATCATTTGACCAAGAGGATGTAATTTTTGCAATACTTCATCAAAGGCTTAATCTGTAAATTTTTCAAGCCATGTATTATATCCTCCTCGGCGGGCCACTATGTATCCAACAATCTTTGCACTCTTGAATCATGCAAATTGTACCTAGGAGAAAATTCACCTTCAATTCCCTATAATTCCTTCACCTGGACTCCTCACATCTTCTTTTGTTTCAAATTCTTGCAATTGTGAGGAGAAATGGACCAGCTACCTTCTTTCTAGCTAAAAAATGGATCAGTTTCACCATTAATGTCTGAAAGCAAGCTCGTGCGAGTGAACTAACACTTTAGTCATTTAAGTTTGAATTCCAGCCGTTGATCATTCTAATTTAAAACTTTATCCACGTACCTCCTTCATCCTCGCACTTTACTCTTTTTTCTTTTAGCGATGTCCTCAAAAGTTGCCACATTTCCCTCTTGGCTTTATTACTTCCTACTTCAAAACCATCACTCGTCGCTAGTTCATTCTCAACTTACTTGAATAGATGATCTATGATGCTGGAGAGTTCAGCGATGAGAGGAATATTCCATCAAATATTCCTTAATTCCTCCATCGCTCATCGCCAATGTGTTCTCCATGCCTCCAACTACAACAATGATGCTTTGAGGTGAAGCGATGGACATAAGACATAACCCTCATCTCTCATCATTGATACTCCTTTAGTATTATGCACGCTATCAATGATATGAATAACATATGCAATGAAATCCTATCCATTTGATCAAACCATCTTCCCTTCATTTTATGCTCCCTCCATCACCCATCACTGATAGGAAAGCCCTTCAGAAAGAACTTCTAGTGATGCCTTGGACCCCAGTGATGAGAACATGTATTAACACTTACATCACTCATCACTGATTCATTTTACAATAGTTGAATGACATCAGTGATGGAAGGATTTTAGCGATGGTTCAAGATTAGGCCACATGCCCTACCAACAAGATCAATGGTTATGGTGAGCATTGCTCCCAGCAACAATTTGAGCAGAAATAGATTAGCAATACAATGCACTTAAAACAACAAAGCAACAAGTTTCATCACTCATCACAGATTTGGAAATGGAAAACATGAAGCAATGTGCGACGGGTGATAAGCCAACGATACAACAGATTATAGTGTCATTGCTCGTTGTTGATTTGAAAACTTGAGTGTGAAGGCAATCAATGATACAGGGCTTATGAGCGATACAAGCTAAATGGCTTCACATCGCACTTCACCAATAGGAAACTTGAGGCCTTACACCTATCCACGATACAAAACAAAGTAGTGATACATGGAAGCAAGGATACATCGCTCATTGCGAATGCAAGGCTAGCGGTCACAAGGCTATGCGTGATGGGCAATACGACGAGGGGTAGGAAATGACTTAAGTGGGAACATTCTATATGTGCTCATAAGTTGTTTTAAAATGGGAACTAACTAGGGAATGGAGGTGCCAATGACATAAGGGACTGATCAATACATGGATACTAAAGACTCAGGTTGTTTTTAAATGATTGAAAACTGAGCACAAGATGTCAATGGAAGAAAAGACCAAAAGAACAAGGATTAAAATGAAAGGAAAATATGCTAAAGAAAAACAACCCTATAGCATAAAACCCTAAACCCTTGAGACATAAAGCTTAACCAATGGGCAGGAACAAGGTCTATGAGATAACCAAAAGTGATTCAAGGTAGTGGAACACAACATTTTGAAGGTTCCACCAGATATTAGGAAGCTCTTTGAGCAGCTGTTAGCCATCTTTATTCTACTTAATTCCCTAAGAGTGTGATGAGCATGAAGAGATTGGAAAACATTTAGATGCCTAGTCACCAACATTTAACCAATACATACAAGCCTTAATCTAGGCACCTCTAGATGTGTGATTATCAACAATTTATTTTTATTGGTAGGGCTTAACCACTCATAGTTGCAAGTCAGAAGAGAAGGGGTTGGATTTGAGTTTGGTGGTGGTTTTGTCTAGGTTCAAGGTGGTGGTCTTGTATGCACAATCATGAAATATAACTAGCTAGCAACCATTTATGCAAATTTAATGGGTAGTATTTTGATGGCCCCCAACCCCCAATCAATATAATGTGATTGATGGGTGGGCCTTACCTTAAGATCTCACACTCTATGGATGCTAGCCTACATGGGCTAATGTGTTATCAAAGATGTGTTAAGAAAAAAATGTGTGTTACCAACCTTAGGAGAAATGCCCTATTATTTGATATAATTGAAAAGAGTGAAATTTGACAATGACTCCATTAGAAGAGGAAAACACCTAACAAAGGAGAAAAAGGGCCGAGCACAAATCATGGAACAATTAATCCATTTGTACACTCTATCAATTCCATCCCAAAATTTGTTCCACATAAACCAATGTGAATGATTATGGTCGTGAACCATATTGAGATAAAAATAAAAATAAAAAAATCCTATTTATCGTACATGAATGCCAAGCTTTCCTTTCACCACCTATCCAATGCATGGGTAGAGAGCCATCTTTATTATAAACCATCTCACATGTATTAAAGTCCCTACAAAAAACCCAAGTGGTAGTACATATTGAATTGTTGATCCATCACTACAAGAGGGATTTCTCAATATCATCACTAGAAGCATAAACAACTTAATAATGCCAAATGAATGGTTGCTAATTTTGATTAGGGTTCAAATCACCCAATTGGTGGGTTCACAACTATTCTACCAAATGTGTATACCAGTCGAGATAGAGGAAAGTGACAATTCCTCCATGACCCACATTGTGGTTGCTTCAGAAAAATGACTTGGCTAACCAAATAACACAACAAGCAACATAAAACAAAAAGAAAATGATTTTAATCTCTAGCAAGCAAAGAATATGCAAAGCTATAAATTTCTAAGGATCATCCCTCAATCCATACTTTCTAGGGAGATCAATAAGACTTCAAACATTCCAAGAGGCAAAAATCATTGATGATAATCAAGAGTTATGCCATAACTATCTAGCTCATCTAGACTAAACTAGCAATTTTGCAAAAACTCTTCTTGAAAAACTACCCAACCAAATGTTGGGAATTTGCAATCTTTTTTTTCCTGCTACATATTCTCCTTTTTCCAATCATCTTGGTCGACTATGAGATCGACACAAGACAATGGAAGGAAGGAGAATGACTAAATCTCTTTGAGTGAAAGGACAATATAGATATCAATTGTGAAGTTAAAAAAAAAATAGACCAAATAAAAGGCTCATCATTAGAAGGAGCCACCTCTATTCCCTTTTCGTACCTTTTTTTTAAATTTTAAATGATTAAGATTTTCAAAATTCTCTTTCAATATTTCCTAATAATAAAAATCCCTCTTTCATAGATAATCTAAAAATTGAACTTAAGAACTTTACATAGTAAAAAAATAATAACTAGTTATTATTCCCTATCTTCCAAACAAGTTCTAGAAAACACCTTAAAAATCGTGTCGCTAGATTCCAACAAATTGAACTCTTTCCCCACGCTATTGAACTCCTAAAATAGTATGCAAATTAAACTTTTCCACTTGGGCCGCCGCAGGCTTTGGTTGCATGTCAATATATTAGGTAGGTACTACAATTTATTTTCCTACTTCAGCCGTTCCGTTCTAAATTTTCGTTTTCAAGAGTCGACATCAAATTTGTTAAGGGTTGCGGGTTCACACTAGTCTCTAGGTTGCCCTTAATTGCATTCTTTGACCATTGACTATATAATACTATATTTTTAAATTTTAATTATTTATAGTTAATAAATCTGGCTAGATAACTCATCCATTAATGATTGTGATTACAATTGTGAATTATTTGTAATAAATAGTTAATTGTAATTATAATTTGTGTATGAAATTATTCTTTAGAGTATTATACTTTTAGTTATTATTTAAATAATTTAATTATTTTAAATAATTTTTTTTATATTAAGTATAATATGAACAGAAAATACAGATCAAAGAGTATATAAGTTCAGTCTAGCACCAGAACTATCAGTCCCCCCATTAAGTATAATATCAGATATCCCCCCTTTTACATGAACTCAAGAGCGGAGTATTTCCATAGCAAGAACCATCATAATCTAGCCCATTACAAAATAACAATCGAGCCCTCAAATGTATGAGGTCAAAAGAGCGTAGCCCAGTAGAAACCCGTATGAGAGTATTAGTATTTACATAAAAGTTTCAATAACAAAATATATAGATATTTACCACATATGTTCAGAAAAAAACTATTGCAAATAAAAAAGGATATGATGAGGCCAAAAAATTGTCAACTATTTGCTTCCATCTGGTTCGTTGCCTCCTCTCATTGCCAACAAGGATTTTGCAGCTTCCATTTCCTCAACAGAAGGCTGTAAAATCTGACACCTTTTTTTTTACTTCCTTGCTTTGACTCCTTATAAGATCCTATTTTAATTCTTGAAGAGCCCTTAAAAAAACTTCAACCCCTGGGAGACCCCCTGGCCACATATGGCCATACCTTGCCTCCATGATATCTATTGTGACCTGTCTGTTCTCAAGATAGTTCCAAAATTTATCTTTTGAAATCTCCACTGTAATGTAAACCTACATAGCAACATTGTGAAACATGAGTCTTCTATAAGACTCAATAAGCATCCTCCTCCTCCCTTGAAACCTATCCTCATTCCTTGCTTTCCAGATGGACCACAAAATGTTAGAAGAAAGGCATAACTAAAATAAGGTGGCATTTTTCCCCATTTTTATGTTTTGGTTAAAAATAATATTCTCGGGTAGTGGCTGATCATTAATCCCCCAAATATCTTGCTTATCACAAAACAGTTTCCATATCTCTTTAACAAAAATACAATAAAAAAATATATGATTAAAATAGTCTTTGGAGTTCTATAGATACTGCAAATATCAATGTCATCAAAATTGGTTTTGAATGGTAGCTTCTGTATTATAAATAGCTACCTAAAGCATGCTATTTTTGCCTCTAGTTGTTTGGCCCAATTAGTTTGAAAAACCATTTCCCATTGATTCTTGTTCCAGTTAAGCTTCCAGATTTGATTTAGGTAGTCAGTTAGATCAATGTGATCTGTTAGCATAGAGTGCATTTCCTTGACTTTTGAGTTCATTATGTTATTACCATTTTGCTATTGAAAATTCTTGAAATGATCACTATCAGCCTTACATTTCACAGGGAATTTTTGTTAAAGTAAAGGTTTTCACTTAATTATATTAATTAAGTCACCTTTATTCTACTCTTAAGATTTCACTTTAAATGCATATTGTGACATTTAATAATTATATTAATTATTAAATGTCTACCTATTAGGGTTTCTTTTTAGGTTTTGCTCAATCTCCTTTTATAAGGATTGATCTTTGTAAATATTCAATTCAATTGTTCTGATAATAGATCTCTGATATTACAGAGCTTCAAACCCTCACTTGCTTTTTTCTCTATACTCTTCCCTATGACAGGTATCCATTTGCATGCAGGTGTTCTTGGACTCTGAAGTTGGTTTTCACAACTTCTACATGGTATCAGAGCCGACCTGTTGCAACCTATTCTTGTTTTGAAGATTTTGGAGCTACGAGGGTTTGATCAGGCTTTCACAGTTTTGGGTTGTTTTCTTGTGGATCCAGGCTTACTTCATTTTTGGGTTCATTTTGGGCCCAAACAGACCTCGCCGTTGGATTCGCAGTGCCCAAAAACCCTCATTTTCATATAAAATTCGTCTAGTTTGGCCACAGTCGACCAAAAAGGAAAAAACAATTTTTCCCTAGAGCCGTACGGCCCCAGGGCACATAGAACGAGGTGAAAAATTGAAAAAATATATATATATATTAAAAAAAATTAATTTTCTGCATTTTTTAAAACGCCTCCAGAGTATAAGGGGTCCACCGCCCGGCGGCCACCCATCCGCCACCAAGCGGCCTCCCCAGCACCGCCGCCGCCGGTGGTTTTGGCCACTACCCAAGCGCTGCCCAGCACCACCAGCCAAGACCGCTCGGCCAGCAGCGCTGCCCGCAGCGCCACCAGCTAGGGCCGCCAGCTCCCAGCCCCTGCGTAGCCCCTGAGGGCTCGCCATATGCTCGACAGCCACGCCCAGGAGAAAATCCGCGAACTCCTGATTGTTCACATGACCAAGGGCCAAAGATCCTTAGCCCCTGAGGGCTCAAGCACTTTTTGCAAGTGCCCTTTTAACCTACTTTCACTAAATCCGGTGTAAAATGGACGTCCGAACTCGGATTTTCAAAAATGAATAGGCGTCGAAAAGCTGGTTCTGAGCTCGATCTGTTGATGGTGGTTATTTTTTCTGATTTTTCCGTTTTGCAATCTTTTTTGCCAGTCAAAGTCAGAATTTGTGTTTTTCACTCCCGGGGGCGTATCTTTTGCGTCCAAACTCCGTTTTGCACAAACGAATAGGCGTTGGAAAGGTGTTGCAGTGATATTTCCAGATCTGTAGTCTATTTCATCAGAAAATTTACCAAGTAAATTTTATTCAGCTTTGTGTGTTTTTACACTTTGCTCCATTACTTGGACATTCTAGCACCTACATGGGTTCTGTTTGCGTGGGATGGGTCATATTAATTTGATCTAAATGCAGTAAGGTTAGATTTCTCATTTTTTTTCATTTGAAGAGTTATCATGGGTTTTTCTACTCACCCTTCAGTTGTTATTCTGGAACGGGGTAATTATGAGTCATGGGCAAAGGGTATACTTACACATTGTAGGTGGCTTAATCTTTTTCCTTATTTGTATGATCTCATACTTGAACCAGCCAAGTTTCAGAGGGAAAATTAGCATGGGATATCATTAGAGATCACATAGTAGGACTTATATTGTCTAGTGTTGATCATGACACTGTGTTGGCTATATCGGACATTGATTGTCCTCACCCACTTTGGACACGTCTTTGGGAGATCTATGGAGACCCAAATCTCTCTCCATTCCAAGAGGATCCTACTTCAGATTATTTCTTACCCATTGATTGGAGAGAGAATACACCCTTTGATCATGATACTTTAGAGGAGCTTGAGTATTTAGACACCCTTACATATTCCGATGGATCAAAGGCTTGTCTCACTGTTCCTACTCTTCAGATTGAGACTTCATCAGCATCTCCCATTGTTCCTGATTTAGTGCAGCAGGGCATCATTCACCTTCCAGACATAGCTACTTTGGACTCTTATCTTGCAGACATATCTTTCTTGTTTGTTGAGTCCTTTATTGCAGATTTGGAGGATTATTTCGAGGACATTCATCTCCTCTACCTTGACAGTCAGGTTATCACTGTACGCCCACCATTATCAGTGCATTCAGAGGTTGCATTTCAGGATTCTCCACATCCATTTGGATTTGACATCATTTGTTTCAGACAGCGAGATTTTTCAGCATCCTATCATGGCACACATCTTGAGACAGATTGGTTCATCACTCTTCACAGGGTTTCTTCGACATCGTCCTTTGGATCTGTTTCTTCCCAAGGGGAGGAATATCATTTGCCGCTTCAGGATCTCCTTTTGGATTCTACATCAAGCATCTACCATTGTGACAGGAGTTTCTTCATTGTGGGGGGGCCTTCTTCTCTCTTTCTATCTCTCCTATGGAGACCATTGTATATGTACTTATATGATAGAAGCTATCTATGGGGGGCATCATGTAATCCACCTCCTATCCTTCTTTCATTAGTGCATTTCATTCCTTTCTTTTCTCTCTTTTGGAGTAGAGTTTTTCCCATGAGGTTTTTTCTATTTCTCCACTTTATAGAGATTTGGTTGTATTCGGGTACCTGATCAGGCCTAGTTGTCGGGACCCAATTTTACTTTCATGCATTGTAGTTACATTTCCTTTTTGCACATGTTTGTAGCTGCACTCTTGCTCATCTTAAGGGGGGGTGTTAGAGTAAAAGTTTTCACTTAATTATATTAATTAAGTCACCTTTATTCTACTCTTAAGATTTCACTTTAGATGCATATTGTGACATTTAATAATTATATTAATTATTAAATGTCTACCTATTAGGGTTTCTTTTTAGGTTTTGCTCAATCTCCTTTTATAAGGATTGATCTTTGTAAATATTCAATTCGATTGTTCTGATAATAGATCTCTGATATTATAGAGCTTCAAACCCTCGCTTGCTTTTTTCTCTATACTCTTCCCTGTGACAGGTATCCATTTGCATGCAGGTGTTCTTGGACTTTGAAGTTGGTTTTCACAACTTCTACAATTTTAACTGATTGCAAGTATCTTTGAGGATTGAGTAAGTTCTCCAATTGGTAAGGGGAATATTGAACTCAAAATTTAAGTCATTCTAGTTTTTGAGTTTACCATGTTTCAAAATTTCTTTGAAGTATCAAATTCCTTTTTTAGCCCATCCTTTTGCAAAGCACCCTTGAAGTAGTGCCAAAGGCTTCCCTTTATGTTTCAAATTCCACCAAATAGAACTATTAGCCTGTACGGTCCCATTATCCCTTGTGGTGAAGTGGAAGCTGGTAAAGCGGGTCTTCATCACTTCCCAAGCCTTCCAAATAGTTCTGAATACATTAGATCCTGCAGGTAATATGGCCACCTCACTACTAAGGATATCATTGAGTGGTAGGAATCTCCATGATTTAGCATGCTTAGGGACATCATTGAGTATATTTTGTCTGATCAACACTTTCCAAGGTTCTCCCCCTTCTAGGGCCCCAATCACCCATTTTGCAGCCAGAGCAATACCCTGTAGCCTGAGATCCTTTAAGCCCAAGCCTCCCTTGGACTTTTCAATAGTGCACCAATCCCATTTCATCGAGTGTTTCTTTCTTTTTCCTTTACCATCAGACCATAATATTTTAAATAATTTTAATAATTTAATACATTATTATTCAATTTTAAAAAAAAATTGTGATAGTGAAAATTGTATATTTTGTTTTTTGTTTTTTAGATTTATTTGTTTTAATGTGATGATGAGTGTGTAAAATGATATATTTTTATGTGGAAGTTAACATCTGATTTTAGTTTAGTTTATTTTATGTTCATTTCTAGGGGTTGGACTTGGCTCTTAATTTTCCCATCCATCATCCTTGATCAAATATGTAGTTATGGAAATGAACCCTTTAATTTAAATGTTGAGACTAGTCAATTCCCTCCATTTAGTTCTTATGGGCTAACTACATTATAGAAATATATGAATTGCACACTAAGGTTTTCTATATGAGGACATAACCTTATTCATTTAGATCCTCTAGCAATCATTTTAGGGCACATCTAGCACCTAGCAAGAGAGCTATATTACACGCTACATTATCATAATCTAGTATTGATGTTTGCTTCCATTTTAAGCATATTGTGCATGAAACCCTAATGTCTTTGATAATTGTACAAATGTGTTAAATAACTATCTTAAGAGTTTGGAAAAAGGATGATATATTTCTCGTTTAGCAAAACTTAATTATCCATATCAACATTTTTTATGCATGTTCCAACAATTAAGGTGAATAGGTTTTGGATGATCTTAAATTCAAAGAAGTTCATAACATGAATTATAATTTAGATTTGTGCAAAAAGGTTAAATTTACTAACATGCATGATATTTCTATAGTCATGGAAGTGACTCAAATTTTCAAACATAGATTCAACTCATGTGTATCCAATTGCCTAACAAGTCTTATTTTTTTCTAGTGTAGGGACAAATGAATTAGAAACACTTGGTAGATTCAAATCAACATTGAACTAAAAGAAAAGTACCCTTATTTATTATTTAATTTCTATGAGATTATTTTGGTGTCACAATTAATCTTATTTTAGAAGGACAAGATTGTATATTTTCTAGTAAACCATGTGCACATTTCCCCAAAAGGATGTTATGAAATAAAATGTCATTATCTATCTCTAACATAAATAAATATTATAATAAATCCAAGCACCAAATTAGTGAAGAAGAGAACTTAGAAGAAAACCTAAAATTTCATATGGATGTGGATGAATAGATATAAAACATGATAAATATTAGAAGTATTATTTCTATGAAAGAGTCAAAATTTATGTTCAATTGTGTTCTTGAGAAAGACTTGTTTTATGAACTCACTTCCAAGTCTCTACATGAAGAAAATATTAGAGGGTATGTTAAGATGAAGCTTATATGTTGAGAAATATGACCTTTAAGCAACTAATTATTAAATAAAAATCTAAAATAAATGAAATCATAATTGTATAAATCAATAGAATAAATAGAAAACACAAGATTTACATGAAAAAAATTTTTAGTAAAAAACTCCATAAAATAGCATTTTTAATTCAAAAATATTACAGTTAAGTCTATACAAATATAGACATAACAAGAACCTATCAGTTAAAGTGTTATATTTTTCCTCTTCTTTTTTTAATGGCCTCACATGCATATACAATGCATAAACATACTTCTCATGCATGCTCTTCTTAGACACATTAATACATATATTTTCAATATGATTCCATATATTTAAGACAATCAAAAAATTTGATGTTTAGGTCACAAATTTTTAATTATTTATAACATGATTTTTTATAATTTTACCCCTAACTCAATATAACAAATATCATATTAATATTTTATAAGGCTAAACCCTATAAATTAAAATCTTATAAATATTATTTAGGAATACTTACATTAAATACAATCCCCTAATAAACATACACTCTAACACTCCTAACAATTCTTTATAATACTCATAACAACACACAAATTTATCATAAGAGATTATTTAATAAATAAAATGAAAAATTCATAAAAAAGCAAAAACTTAAACAAAATTGGAGTGGGGGGGGCTAGTTCAATTGACTAAAGCATCCTATTGCAAGCAAGAGGTCACAAGGTCTAGTCTCCCCCGTCCTCGTGGTATCGGAGAACATGTTGCGCCAACATCACTAATCGTGTGAAAAAAGCTTACAAGACACATTGCAGTTTATAAGAAGACTACCTGATTCGTGTAGTCTAAAAAACAGTCAAACCATTTTAATTGTTTGCTTACATTCCAAATGCTTACACTGTGAACAACTGGTACAGGTAAGGGTATGGTCCCATGGAGGGGGGCTTCCTAAAAAAATTCAGCGGGTACTGCTAAGAGTTTTTAGGAATACTTTAAAGCTAGTGGTCCCATGAATTCAGTTTTGCAATTCAGCTTAAAAATTTGAGCTCCAAAATTTAAGGAACAAACTGGAGTATTTTGATAAAAATTAATAAATAAATAAAAATTCTCTCATTTTTTTGGTTTAAAAATTCCTAAGCTGTAGGGGCAATTTCTAGCCCCACCCCAATTTCACCAGCTGAAAGATGCATCCCTATACTGTAGGGGCTCCTATTTTTCTGGAAAAGATTCCAATTAATCCCGTAGCACAATTTTTTTTTCCCATAGGACCTCCTCCTCCATGAAAATAGAAGCCCAAGCCCCTTATGGAATCACTGAGTAATTATGGTTGGAAAAACAATCTTACTAATTCTTTTCTTGGCTTGCTGATACACTTGATATTGGCAACTTTACAAGTTTTCAATCAATCACATCTAAAAATCAACTAGTTTGCATACACATGTTCAATCTCTGGCTGGTAGATAGACCATGCCATCTTCGCCTGGTTGTCCATTTGACATTGACAAAGAGTGAAAATGAGGCAACCATTTTTTTAAACATGGTTGGTTGCAGATAATATTCTAGTTTTAGACTCAGTCCACACTATTCACAGAAAACTGGAAAGAAACAAAGAACGTGCATGGAGTTTCATGAAAAGAAGCAAAATAAGTCCATAACCATAAATGAACGTAGGTGATGATAAAGATCAGACTGACAAATCTCAAGTGATATATAACGTTAATGCTAAGCAAGAAGTAGTTGGAAAATGCACGTTATATGCATTTCCTGGTTATATGGGTTTGGTTGTTCATCTTTTTATCAAATCTATAGTTTTAGGTAGAGACTCTTTCGTTACATTTTTATGTAGATTTATGTGTTTTCATTTATAATTCAATCATATTAAGGAGAAGGGATTAAAACAAGTGCTCTTTAAAGTGCACATTCTTTCACCTTTAGTAATTCTTGAGGATGACTCACATGTCTATATAATAGTATTAGAGACACATGAAGCAAAATATCTAATGTAGTGCATGTGGGATAAAATTTATTTGGTGTGTTAATATTCCACTACATTTTTAGAAATATGGATGGCACTCTCGGATTAGATAATATTAATTCGAAGTTATTGATCTTGTTGGATTCTAACAAGATGCATTAGATCTAAATAAATTTCATGATGTTATTAACATTTCTATTGGACTCAAATTTTGTGGACGAGAGGGTTATGGCATATTGCTTCTTGTCGAACCAAATAACAAGGTTTAGGTGAGGATAACAAATATCCCAATGGATTTACATGATCATCACTTTATTGCTTGCCTAATTTGAGTCAATATAGACTATCAACTCTATTAAAATAATTATAGATAATAAATTTCATATGAATTATTGTCTTTAACATAATAGATAATAAACTAAGTGAATTTACAAATAATCAAGTATGTAAAGTGAGAAACCAAGGCAATGAAAAATGAGATATTAGAAAATCTAAGTCAAATTAGAGAGGTTGCATCAACCAAAGGAATAGAGAACTTTGATTCATATTATGAGTGGTTTTAGGAACAATCTTAACTTAGTGAAAGATAAGCTTAGAGAATATGCAAAGGAAAAAAAAGACATAATCAACAAATACATATCCAAAATCAAGAAATAATTTTTAAAAAGTGTACTAGATCATAAATGAAAAGGTACGATAGATGTTACAAGAATAAGACTAAGAATGAGAGCTATCATGACCAAAAAGTGGCAACACATCAAATTGGTTAGCCTAAAAGCTTTATTATATGTTCACTAATTCTAGGGTGAAGCCACAATAGTGGTTTACAATTTGATGGAGGAAGAAAAACTCACAAAAAACGAGCCCATGGCAAAAATTTTGATTTTGGGGGTTCGAACAAACTTGTTGGTCCGAACGAACCAAAAAAACATTCGGTTGAACTAGGGTTCGAGCGAACCAAATTAATGCATGCACGGACAAAAAAAAATTGAAAACCCCTTTTGGGAAGGGGGTTTAGCCGAACTTGGGTTTGACCGAACCTAGGTTCAAGCGAACCCCTATGGGTTCAACCGAACTTGGGTTTGATTGAACCTAGGTTCAAGCAAACCCCTATGGGTTCAACCGAACCCCCCTTTGCCCTCATTCTCCCCCTCAAGCACTTTGAAAACCTAAATTTTTACGCTTCAAAGTTCAGGTTGAGAATGAAAATGGAGGAGTCTTCACAAACCCAATTGGAATCAGGTAGTCCTCGGAACGAGCTATCCAACAAATATAAAAATTTTAATATGTTTTGGCTTTATTATGTATTTATTTTTTTAGTTTTATTACACATAGGTTTTTCATCGAAAATGAAGGTCTTTGTTCTGCACATGTGGAAAAATAGCAGATTATCAATTTTTTTTGAAAAATATGAACTGTGCACCAGATATTGAAGTCCTTGATCCAACAAAATAAAATAAAATTGAATTTTGATACATACAAAAAAGTTACACGTATATAGTCGCGCTATGTCTGAATTGTAATTGGTTTGACTTCGAAACTTGATTAAAGAAAAAATATTCAATAAAAAACTATCTAACTAAGTGGAAGCACTAGATATTGGAGTTACAAATCTAAATTCAAAAGAATTATAATTTTATCCTTCATGGAAAAAAAATTATGCGTTATACGATGTGCGTCACTTTTTAAAAATGTTGTTTTCTGAAAAGAACTAGTTTTCATGGGAGATAGAAAAAGAAGTGCAATATGATTCCAAAAATGTTGAAAAAAATATTTTTAGAATCTACAGAAAAAATGCGACGAGACTCTAGTTTGCATCATCTTCAAATTCCTCACAGTTTAGCTGCTATAGGTGCCCAAATGTGAAGATTTAGTTGAAAATAATAATTTCAGTGTCCAGTTTGGCCAAAAATTGTAAACCATAATTGTGGGATCACCCTCTAGATTGTTCCATATTTAAAATTAGATGATTGTATGTACAACATAGTTATGTCAAGATGTTATAAGAAAGTCATTAAAAGGTTCACTTTCTAATGTCTCTTTACATTCCAACTATAGACACTTTAGTGTCTATCTTTCAAATTCTACTTTTATAAGAATTAGGTAAAATATTTAACTAGTGGCATGTGTGCAAGGTTGTCAACTACACAAATGGTCACCAAATACAATAGTGTTAGATTGTAACATACTCGAATTTCAAAAGAGGAATTACTTAATGAATTAACTAAAAAGTAATTACCACATGCTAAAAATCCAATAATAATTTTTTAAAACTTTCATATAGTATTTTTTAACATGATCCATAATAAAATGAATACTATAACTTTGAATTTGTAATGCAATAATTACAATTTGGAAAATAAGATAATCTTCTCTTTTACAATACACACATGGATGAATTGCATTTAAAGTAAACAAGTTTACAATACATAGTAAGTGTTATAAAGTCTTCCATATTTGAAAATTTTCATCTATCTCATAAGTCTCAGTGAAGTCGTTTGCAAGAGGGAGAGCATCAAATGAGTGCTTTACCTCCAACCATAGACCAGTGGTCCCACCTCACACCTTCCATCTGGAAGTGGCCCTACCCTTTACGAAGAGTATATAGACAAAGGAAACCAAAAAATAGATGTTGTATGAGTTCTAGATAGTGTTGTGTCCTATATAACCAATTGACCATACAACTTTAGACAACTTCTAACTAAGTGAAATGTCATAAAATTGCACCCCTTGCAATTTCACATACATTCTTGCATCTGCTTTAGTGTCCACTCCCCTAGCACTTGTGCAGGCTCATTTCAGCGCTTACATCAGCCTTTTTCCCTCTCAGGATGCTCAGGACCCCTTTTCAGCAACTACCTTCGCACATTAGTTGTGCGTCAAACCTTGTGCCCCTCCCATTCTCATCGTTTTGTAGCGTGATGTTTCTGGACACTAGCGTGCCACGCGAACGTCCACATGGTGCACTATCATCCTATGACATTTTAACATTCAAACAATCATTTCCGAGCATGTTTTCCACTTGTTAGCAAGTTTTGTCCATGGTAACGGCTCAAGACGCTAACCGCCCGAGAAGCTTCTTTCCCTTCTTCTCCTCTCCTTAAATGCAATCTTTTCAATTCATTTGTACTTCCTCTCCTTCTTGGCTCCTCTCTCAAACATTCTTCCATCTTGCTCTTGCTTGCACAACTCTCTTGTTTGTTACAACAACCTCAAGCTCTCAAGCTTTTACAACACTCTTGCATTCTCATAACACCCTTTGCAACACTCTTGGATCTTGCAGCTATCTTGCTCTCCCTCTTTGGCTTCCTTAAGCCTTGTAGTTGACATTTCCCTTATCTTATGCTTGTGATCATCTTGGGATTTCACACATCCCCTATCCATTGCATCTTTATTTTGTGATACAAGTTCTCCTCCTCGAACATGGATTGCTCTTATCACCTATATTTTGTGATACAGGTTGTCCTCCTAGAGCGGGGTTTTCTTTTATCACTCAATGCATACTTTATTTCCCTCTATATATTTGGCTGTCCGTGGAGGTGGGAACACCAAAATGGGGGTTTGACTGAGGCAAACCCCTATATAGCCCCAACATTTTCTCTAGATCTTACGCATGTAGGTATTAAAGAAATTCATTTGTTGGAGGTTCCATTTCTTGGGTTGTTTTGAGAAGTTTCTCTCTCTATCCTCTTTAGTTCTATCATTTACTTCATCTTATTTCAATTCTATCATATTCTGTTACTTTCTCACATTCTGGAAGTTCTTAGCAATCTGACTGTAAGTAGTCACTAAGTTGTTTTCTGTGATATTCTCGCTTTTTGGTTCGTGCAAGATGCCAATGCGCCGCACTATCATCCTTATTCTGTGCTTGTGTCCTTTGGCCGAGAGCTCATCTGTTTGTCCAAAAAACCTTTGTGACTTACTCCTCCAGATTCTAGAACTCTTGTTGTGTTCCTTGAGGTAGTTAAGGGAAGTTCACCCCTTAGGAATCTCTTGAGAATAAAGAGACTCATGAGTAGTGAATCCCCCTTCTCTACATTTTGGTTAACCTGACGTGAACCACAATATTTTTCAAAAAACTAGGGATTTATTTACCCCAACGTGGTGGGGTCATAACTTTTGACTCGGTGTTCAAAATTCAGAACCATTTACACCATTGGAAATGTCTCCAAGACAACTAATTCAATCCCTAAAATACAATGCCTTTGGCAATTGAATATTACGGTATGAAACAAGTTTCAATCCCAAATTCTGCTTCAAAGAGCTCCGAAAATGTAAATTACTAGAACCTAGAAAATACCAAAAAAATTGAAAAATCAAGATTTCGATTTTTCTCAGTTCAGTCACCCCTAGACTTGTTTATTCATTATTTATCATATTTAACTTACTATTTTCAAAATGAATTTAATATCTTCTTTTATCAATTTAATATCTAATTCTATCCAAAGTATTAATGATATTCCATTTCATGCATGCGATAGTGACTTGGTGTTTCCCATGTCACTTTGTATCTTTGATCCTTCTCATGAAATTCCTCTTGCTTCAGAGGATATTTTGTTGCAAGAAGATGAAATCATTGATACTTTTCTTAACATTACTCTACCTTCTCTTCATTCTAATGCACTCTCTTTTGGAGATGATGCATTTGTGAATGATGAATCTACTCTTCATTCCAATGCAATCCCTTCTAGAGATGATGTATTAGTGAATGGTGAATCTCATCTTTGTTTTGATGCACTCTCTTTTAGAGATGATGTATTAGTAAATGATGAAGCTCCACCACATCGGATCCTCCAAGGATAGATGTTGAGCATGTTTCTTCAAATAATTATTCCATGAGTTGTGATGATTCTATAAATGTAATATATGTCTCTATTACGCCTCAAAGGCCTAAGAGACCAATCATTTATCTGACTCTAGCTAGTTCTTCTCGTAAAATGATTTGTTCTATTAATGATGTTCCATTTGATAGTGATTCTCTTGATCTTTCTATGGCCCCCTCTTATAGTGTGGTAGCCCATACTTATGAGAATAGAATGAATAAACAACCAAGCCTTCTTCATGCTCCTAAACCCATGACTAAAGCACCTGGTGATTATGATCTTGTCGAGCAAATTCGAGTTACTCTGACTAAAATATCACTATGGGAATTGCTTCAATCTGCTCTAGTTTATCAAGGAATGCTTCAGGAAGCCTTGCAAAAGATCCTCTTTCCTGCCTCTGTGTTGATGGCTCATATTTGTGTGGATTCTCCTAATATCATGTTCTATCTGCAAGAACTTCCACCCCCAGATGTGCAGTCACAAGCAAACCCTCTAATGATCATAGTTAACATTAATAATATCAACATTAGACGTACTCTCGTTGACGCCAGTTCGACGCTCAATGTATGTAGCATTGATCTATTTCCTAAGAATAATATTGATTCATCTTCTCTCAATGCTTCTTCTGTTGACATTCGTGGGTTTGATAATGTCAGTCAACAAGCCCTAGGCATGACAATTTTTCCTTTGAGGTTGGGACTGTTACCATACCCACCCTTGTATATGTTATGTCAAAAAGGTTACCTTATGATCTCCTTCTTGGTAGACCATGGATTCATGCTATGGGTGTAGTCCCGTCTACCTTGCATAAATCTATTAAGTTCATTTGCAATAATTGAGTAGTCACAGTCAATGCTAACCTTCAGGCTATGCACTTATGTGAAATTGTAGCTATTGGTTAGGTTTCAATTGTGCCTACTCTTATCCCTTTAGTGTCTTCCAATGTTTCGATGTTTACTCTAGTGGTACCTATTACACTGGATACGCTTGAGGTAAATGTCCCTTAAGAAGGTCCTTCTAAAGCAAGAAATCTTAAGTCTACTCTTTCTACTTCTCAAAAGAATGCATGTATTGGTGATGATTTTGGTTCCTTAGACTTTACACACTCCTTCGCTAGATAATGTAAAGTCGACCCAATCCATTTAAACCTTCCAATAACATCATTTGAACCCGCTATCGAAGATGATTATTCTCCTATATCGCGGGGTAATGTGAGCAATGATTGTAGTGTTCTTAATGTTGTTCCTTCCCCTTCTGAGGAAGATAATCAGACCTTTATTAAAGAGGCTAATGTTATTAGTCATGTCAAGAAGGATGATTGTGATCCCATAGAAGAGTGTGATCCCCATTGCTGGAACAATGCTCTCTATGAAGATCCTCCTCCTTCTCAGGATTTACAAACACATTATGGCCCTGAATTTAAGCTCATCTCTAAATATGGATATGGGCGTAAAGGTTGTGGGCGTAAAGGTTATGGGCGTAATGAACAAGGCATTCAAGTCCATATAGAATGTGCACCTCGTAAGCGTAATGTGGGGCTTGGTTACTTGAATGAACAATCTAAATAAAAATGATGGTTGAATGGCAACGTGGTTTCCTCTCAATCTCATTCTCTTGGATTGATTCATTTTCCATTATCCATTGTCTTTGTGCCTTCTTGTGAGTAGTTAAAATTTTCTCGACAAGAGAAAGGGTTGCTTCCTGCTCCTTATCCTCTATCTAAGAAAGAGTGTATTTTGCTGAGGCTTCTAAAAGCCCACTTAATTACCCTTCCTTCTCCTACACGTAAGAAATTTCATAAGAATGATAAAGAAATACATTATTTCTGTGCATACCATCGAGTTCCTAGCCATTCTACTAGTGAATGTAAGGCCTTAAAGGATAAAATACAAAAAATTCATGATTCAGGTGCCATCACTCATTTATTTTCTGATGCACATGCCTCTTCTTTAAATGACAAGTGATATCGAGGTCTACCTCTATCCTGTATGTTCTAAGTATCTTGCATGGTTCTCCTCCCTTGTATGTTGGAGGAAGTGATAACTTGTTCTAGAGATGTGCATCCTTCTTAAGGACCCTGTCTCTTCTCTATGTATTTCAAATAGAGTGTCCCTTGAGTGGACCCTTTTTCTTTTGAAGGGTTCCTGAGGGACCTCTTTGAAAGCTTTCAAATTATGGACTGTTTGCGTGATTGTTTGCTTATTTTCCTATGTGGCTGTTTTTTGCTTTCTAACATTTTTTATCTATGGATTAACATTTTGCTTTGTAGGTGCGCCTGTGGAGTTGATTTCCAGTTCGAATTTGCAGAGTCCCCTTACATTGGGATTCCTTCATGAGAGAGTACTTGGGGGAATGCCTTCTTTGCAGGTCCGAGGACCTATAAAGCACTTTCATCCTGCAAGATTTGTTCATCGTTGGTCTGCAGGCCCCCAGTGTAGTTTGTTCAACTCTGTAGGAGAGAGTACCTATATAGCCTTTTGTTCACCTTTCGTAGGTTTGTGGATCTGCGGTGCATTTTTTCAACTCTCATTGGGTCTAAGGACTTGTGGAGTCATCTCTCTTGGAATTTTCATTCATTTCTAGCTTCTCAATCTTTCTCTTAAATTCTCTTTCTTCTCAATTGTGTATACCAGATCAAAGATCTGCATCTTCTTCATCTTGAGTATGTGCTCTTTCTCTCTTCAATATTGGTTGCTTCCTTGACTTTTGGGTGCATTCTTCTCTTGAAGTGACCAATCCTTACATTCTTCTCTTTGTTTTAGAATTCTTCTATGTGTTATTTCTTAACTTGGGGATGACGCATAGTACTAAGATGACCTTTTAAATCGAGGTCTCTTTCACTTTGTTGACTCAAATCTTGTTAGTTAGTTAGGTGCATGTTTGTGTGTGTTTTTATGTTCTAACCCTGTGACGTATTGGATTTTTATGTTCTAACATTGTTGTCTTGTGCAGGTTTTTTTTTTCTAATGCATTTATTTTGTAGGTCTTCAGCCTAGGGGAAAGCTTCTTTGGTTCAAAGAGTTGTTTGCTTCCTCTATAGTATCCTTTTGGTATCATGATGTTATTTGTGTTTAGTAGATTTTCTTTAGCGTGCATATTAGTGAAGGTTCATATGCCCGCTAAAGTGGGGGCAAAATGTAATGTCGTAAAATTGCACCCCTTGCAATTTCACATACATTCTTGCATTCGCTTTAGTGTCCACTCCCCTAGCACTTGTGTAGGTTCATTTTAGCCCTTGCATTATTCTTTTTCCCTCTCAAGATGCTCAGGATCCCTTTTTAGCAACTACCTTCGCACGTCAGTTATGCGTCAAACCTTGTGTCCCTCCCATTCTCATCATTTTGTAACATGATGTTTCTAGACACTAGCGCACCACGTGGAGGTTTTCTCATCACACTATCGTCCTGTGACATTTTAACATTCAAACGATCATTTTCGAACATGTTTTCCACTTTTTAGCAAGTTTTGTCAGTGGTAACGGCTCGAGATGTCTTATAACCGCTCGAGAAGCTTCTTTTCCTTCTTCTCCTTTCCTTAAATGAAATTTTTTCAATTAATTTGGCCTTCCTCTCCTTCTTGGATCCTCTCTCAAACATTCTTCCATATTTCTCTTGCTTGCACAACTCTCTTGTTTGTTACAGCAACCTCAAGCTCTCAAGCTTTTACAACACTCTTGCATTCTCACAACGCCCTTTGCAACACTCTTGGCTCTTGCAGCTATCTTGCTTTCCCTCTTTGGATTCCCTAAGCCTTGCAGCTGACATTTCCCTTATTTTATGCTTGTGAGCGTCTTGGGATTTCACACATCCCCTATCCATTGCATCTTTAATTTGTGATACAAGTTCTCCTCCTCAAGCGAGGATCACTTTTACTTGCCTATATTTTGTGATACGACTTCTCCTCTTCGAGCTGGATTTTCTTTTATCACTCATTGCATAATTTGTTTCCCTCTATCTGTTTGGCTATCTATGGAGGTGGGAACACCAAAATGGGGGTTTGACTGAGGCAAACCCATATACAGCCCCAACATTTTGTCCAAATCTTACACATGCAGGTATTGAAGACATTCATTTGTTGGAGGCTCCATTACTTGGGTTGTTGTGAGAAGTTTCTCTCTCTATCCTCTTTAGTTCTATCATAAATACTTCATCTTAGTTCAGTTCTATCATATTATGTCACTTTCCCGCATTCTAGAAGTTCTTAACAATTTGACTGTTAGTAGTCACTAAGCTGTTTTTTGTGATATTCTCACTTTTTGGTCCGTGAGAGACGCCAATGCGCCTCTGGGATGCTAGTGTGTCACACTATCATCCTTATTCTGTGCTAATTTCCTTTGGCTAAGAGCTTGTCAGTTTGTTCAAAAAACCTAAATGTGACTTACTCCTTCGGATTCTAGAACTCTCATTATGTTCCTTGAGGTAGTTTAGGGCAGTTCGCCCCTTGAGAATCTCTTGAGAATAAAGAGACTCATGAGTAGTGAATTCCTCTTCTCTACACTAAGTATTACAAATTTGATTGGATTATGCAATTTGCAACACTGTGAACTAACTAATGCAAGCATAGACCTTTGTATTACTTTGGCCAGCATTTTAAAATAAAATAATTTTTTTTGTAGGAAATGTAGTCGTGAGTTCACACACCTCTAACTCAACTTGGAAACAACCTTTCACTTAAGGTTTAACACATGGTTGAATTTTTTGACTATTTTTCTAACTTTTCACAAGGATTTAAGATAAAAAAATGTATATTTATATGGTTGATAAATGACTAAGGTCACAAAAATATATTCCAAACAATGAACATTTGTATTGCATACTCACAATATCTCAAACCCTAGTTACTGCCACTTGTTCATATGATATTGTATTTATTTCCAAGAGTGAAATACTCTACTATTTTCATACACAATAATTTTAAAATTCATTTACAAGTTATAATATTTTTTTATAATGACATTGACTCTTGACACTTTATTTGTCACTTGAGTTCTTGTCAATTGATAACATAAGGAAGAAAAAAGAGCTTCATTCACTAATTTCAAAATACTTCTTCATAAATAATTCATATTTTTCTATTTTTACCTCTTCTTCATCATACAAGAATACATTTTATAATGTTGATTAATGTACAACATATTGCAAAATTCTTTTGCAAGAATAAGTACATAATTACAATGTTTAAACCTTATTAATAGCTCTAAATATAAATTTGATTTATTTTAGTCAAAACACTAATTAAGCTTCAAGCTTATGATACAAATTTATAAATATATTAAAAAAATATTCTTTGTATGCTCAAATCTATATATCTCCACACACACACACATATGTATGTATGTATGTATATGTATATATGTATATGTATATGTATATGTATGTATGTACATATACATATACATATACATATATACATATGTACATATGTATATATATACATATATATATATACATACATATACATACATACATACATACATACATACATACATACATATATATATATATATATATATATCGGTCAACTTATTTATTTTCCTGAGTAAATAGAATATTTTATTCAACTTACTACAATAGGGTAATAAAACTCTTCTCTACTATATTATACAGGTCTAAATAGATAAATTAAATAATTTCATGCATAGGTTTGTAAAATCAGACTACTTTATTTCTAATTTCCTTCAAAAACATTAAATATAAAAATTCATATTAACTTCTCAAATCTAAAACTTCGTCTGCATATTACCAAAATTAAAAGAGTAAAAATATATTTTATGTTCATGCATGTATTAATTCTATACTTATGTACTTCCAGATGTTCAATGCACAACTACAATATACTTGTCGAGCTTCTCTAAGTAACCACAATTCTCTTATAGTTTGAAAACTTTGCTCTTACTTTGGAAAATAAAAAGCTCTTAACTTCCAATACATACAACTTCTCTTCTCCCCTTGCCAAAATAGATGAGAATGATCAAAATAAGAATGATAATCCCTTCTACAACATGTGACTTCTTCTCAATAACCAACTTCTAATAATAGTAAAACTAAAACTTAGAGGCACACCAAAATTGTTTAAATGCATGCCCTTCCATTATGCCCTCATTCAATGACATTTTAATATCACTTTAAAAGCCAAAAATGTAGCCTTTGATGGAGGCTTTTAGTCTCTACGTGAGAGCTAAGTTGTCTGGTTTTATTTAATTTTATAACATGTTTTAAATGGCATGTTAATTGCCATAACAACCAGGAACTTCTCATAATAGGCCGTTAGTATTAATGTTAACAATATAATTTATTATATATGTTTATATTCATATTTATATGTTGAGAAAATGTGTCTCAACCTTGCAATTATATACGGTTTAGTGTTGATAGGATGTATATATATTTATATATATTTCCTAGTTACACCGATAGGTGTATACAATGGTAGCAAAGAGAAAAATGTGAGTGTGTTAACTTTTTCAAAAAACTTCTAAAATGGCCGACATACATTAAATAATGATAGGTTGTAAATTTGGACCGTTCATTATTAGGTTTTAGATCTAATAGAAGATATTTTGTTGGCCTATCTTGCCCTTAAATGTAACTCTATTTTATGAGGGTATTGTATCACGATTGTGGTAGAGATTGTGATGTTTTCTGAGAGTTTGATAGCAGTCGTGTTGTCTCTTGATCTCTAGTGGTGATACTCATGTGATAAGCTTGGTCTGCAAGTATATTGTAATCTTTTTTATTTCTGAATAATATATTGGGCGGCTTTTAGAGTGTGGGGTTTTTACTCCCGAAAGGGTTTTCCCCATGTATATCATTGTGTTGTGGTATGCATGATATGCATGTTTATTTTTGTTTAAGTTTTTGTAACTGTGATAGGGCAAAAATACTTGCTAGGAAATGAGCAACAAACAAAAGAGTGCAAATAACAACTAAAAATACCCTACACCTCAAGATTGGCCTAATGATTAACTTAACTAAGCAAAATGAAAGATTTCACCTTGTTGAGTTGTCCCTTTGGTTGGCCCTTCGATCTTCGATATTGTGTGCTCCTTGGATGGCAATAGATGCAAGCTATGAGATGGGATGAGGATGGAAAGATGAGTGAAAATGGATTCAAGAATGCAAATTTGGCAAAGTATGGCTCAAAGAAATTTTTTGCAAGAGTTTGACTAGCATGAATGATCTCCCCCAAAATGAGAGAAAAGAGGGGGTATTTATAGAGAATTTGGAATTCTCTAAGGAAATGGATGGTTGGGATTAAACTAACAAGGCCAAGATGTAGGGTTATGGTGAGTTAAGAACTCACAAGCCTTCACATCTTGACATGTGACATGTGAAGTGGCTTGTAAGAGATGATGTGCACATGAGGTGGAAATAGGGTACATGACATGGAGGTAGTACATATTACCTTGGGATTGGACAAGATCTCCTCATAAAGGAGGTCCTTGTCCCCATGTGGGTGAGATAACATGTGAGAAATTAAAAATTGCTCAAATATCGACATGGGGATGAGAAAAAGGAATTTTAAATTCCAAGGAATGCATTGGGGGATTAATTGTGAATTAAAAATTCACATGGGGAATGGAGTGTCTTCTCCAAAAAGAGAAAGCCTTTAATAGGGTTGACTTATGACACATTTCATAAATGACATAGAGATTAGGTTGGCCTAATTAAGTGATTAAGGTTGTGCAAGTACTTGATTAGACAAATTAATGACATATTAGAAGAGGGTTATATTTCACATGTGACTTGATGTGACAAGTCAAAGATCACATGGGGAAGAGAAAAAGGAATTTAATATTCCTTGGAACGATAAAAGGAATTAAAAATTTCTTGAGAGGTTGATTAAGCTAGTTAATGAAAGATTAGAGGAGGGTTAGGTGGCTAAGAGAGATTAGAGGCCAACTTGCAAAAGTTGGATGATGTGACACTTCCTAATCAAGGATTAGGCATGTGCACATCCCTAATGATGAGATTAGAAGATGGATTAGGATTAGATAAAAATGATGGAAGATGTGACATATGAAGAATTAAATAAATGTCATATTTATTTAATTCATTTGATGAAAGGGGGAAGGTATTTAATTATTTAACTAGATACCTTAGGGGTTAGAAGAACTTTAGAGGTATTAATTAAATAATAGTGATATTACTTAATTAGTGCGGATAAGGGGATGCTTAGACGAAAGGGGATAAATTTGGATAAATTAAGTGTCCAAATTTAGGTGTCTATAGTAACTATTAAAGATTTGTAAAAGTTTTGCATTATTCTCCTCTCAAGATTAGTGTAGGAAGTTGTTTTGCTACCTTAGCTTCCTTACAATTCACATATATATATTTAAAATTCATTTAAATAATATTCAAATAAATTTTTATATTAATTGATAAATTGAAAAGATGATGATGAAACAACATAACACCCTTTTATTGCAAAAGACTAGGCTAAAGACCAAATATGATTTAACCTATTATTATGACTCAACCACACTATTCATGACACTAGATAAACTCAATGGCAATACTAGGATTATTTACCCAGATTTGATACAAAATTATACATGAGTGTGTGTGTTCGACTCAAATTGGCATTAACTCATTTTTTTACCCATGTCTATACTCTTCTCTCTGGTGACACTCTCCCTCTCCATCTAGGAGGGTAAAAATATGCTATTGCATTCAACTTAGAAGGTCATCCAAATAGTTATTATGTTATTAGCCATGATGTCATAATCATTGATTAAAATTAATATGCATTACAATCAATACATTTTTTATTGCATTATAATTTCATCAAAATATCAACTTACATATAATCATCCATTAATGTCAAAAACAATTTTTTAATTTGTAAAAGTTAAAAGTAATTATTGGAACCAAAGAAAATGGGGGATAGGTTGATTAAATGCTATCACACCCACTTTCAAAGGTATTCCACTCAAGTATAACCCTAGAGATCTCAATGCAAAAGAGAAAGAGATCTTGCAATAGGGCAGTCCTAGGAACTAAGTATGATCTAATGAGGGGTTCACCACCAAGTGTAAACTTGGAAAAGACAATGAAATGAAAGATATAATGCAAAACCCTAATTGAATGCAAACTAACACTAAATGACCTAGAAGAGTGAACAAAACAACACAGAAAACTGTAAAACAGAAAGCATGCACCTGGGAATCTGGAGAAGGTTGAATGGATGTCTAGAATTCTAGAAAATTTGCTGTTACTATTGATTGGGACTCATTCGCCAAGCTGGGCGAATTAGTCCAATTTCTGGGAAAATGTGTAGAAACAAAAATCTACCAAAAGGGTGTCTAGATTTGCAAAATCCTGAAAACTAGCAGGAACTGGGACTCATTCACCAGAAGTGGCGAATCAGTCCAGTTGGGATTTTCTGAAGCTTCAAAAGTTGATTATGCTCTTCTTTGTCTGCTCTATCTTTCCTGACCAGTTTCTAGATCCAACTCTCTGATTTGTAATCTGTAGGTGATCTCCAATGTTCTCCAAGGCTTGATGACAACTTTTCTCCAATCTTGCTTCTTATGAAATGTGCTACTAGACCTGCAAATCACACACAAAAAAGAGGGAAAAATGTTGTGGGGTTAGTGAATAGGGGTTTTCCTTGGTCAAACCCATTGTTGGTAATTAAACCCTGAAATGAAAGAAAATATGAATGGAGAGTGATGAATGAACAAAAGACAATGTTGCAACTCACCAAACCCTAGTAATAAGGTGTTGCAAATATGCTTGAAATGGCTACAATGGATGTGGTTCTTGACTCTTGCTTAAATGATGTTGATCTTGGATGAAACACTTGCTTGAATCATAAACCCTACATCACAATTGTTAGCACAATAAAAAACATGATGGATGAAATCTTTGACATGATGATTGAAACTTGAATGCTACTCTAAAATGCTTGATAATCTATCCTTGAATGCTCTTGTGAATTCTCAAATGCTATAGTGAATTCTCTTGAATGCTAGGTGTGAATATGAGTGAAAGAACCTTGTATTTATACTTAATTATGCAAAAATTCCCGAAATTACAACAATACAAGCTGACATCAAATCTATGAGAATAAAATTCTGCCAGAAATTTGAATTAAATTTCATTTTGGGCCACACGGGACTCATTCTCCCAAGGTGGTGAATGACTCTCATTAGACATAATATATGGTACCAAAAACCGAAAGTGCTTAGAAATGTGTGAAAACTGGTTCAAGGCCAAAAGATCCAAGTGGGACCCATTCGCCCAAGGTGGCGAATGAGTCCCAGATCACTAAATCTAGGCCACACAAGTTAGAAACACCTGAATTATGATTGGTTTCGGGATTATCCTTGAAAGGATGCAATAAATGAGGCTTGTGGATACAAGACAAGGCCAATTAAGGCATAAAAAATCCCAATTATTAATGACAAGCCTAGAGGAATCTGAAAGTGTGTTACAACACTTTACAACACTCCAAATAAAGAAAGATTAAGGTTTATTTTGATAAAACCTTAAAAAAGTGTGAAAGTGAATTACAACACTTCACAACACTTTAGCAAGGTATCATTAAAATCCATTAGTTCACAAGGGCCCGAGACTTAATGTGAATGTGTCATCCACATTGCAACACTAAATTAAGGCAACATTAAGCCAAAACTACAAGGAGGGCCCAAGCAAGCCAAAAGAAGTAGAAGGGTTACTTTTTCAGTGGCTTCATCTAGCCCCCACTTTAGTGAGAGGATGAACTTTCTTGAAACTCACACTAAAGTAGACCAACACACATCAAGAGGGGTCCAAGTGTACCAATGCCAATAAGATGAGATGATGATCAAGAGGGGTGATCAAGCCCCCAAGATTAAGATCCCATGATGAACCAACATGGGAACAAAAGAACACACATGAGAATGATATAAAGAACAACAAGGCACAATCATGCATTGTCAAAGATGAAAAGAGAAAAGGTAACAAGATAAAAGATTCGGATCAAGCTTCAACCATTTTTCCATCACGATGTGGATTAGATCTAGGTTGTTTTTATGAAAGATGGATACTCACTCTGAGGCGATGAAACTCCTGGTTATCCATCAGGTGAGAAGTCTAAAAAGGTGAGAAACATACACTCATGGATGGTATGCACTCACACACACACACAAGTGGCTATGGGGAAATTCATTCCTCGGTCAAGCTTCCTACTCAAACCATACCAATAGTTATACCACCTGATAACTTTGATAAGGTGCCACACAAAAATGATTTTTGAGCTTCATAAGGCAAGCAAAATTTTGTATGCTTGGAGCTCATGAACAAGCAAGATGGCTCCACAGGCATGCAAGCTATGTTATGCAAGGTGGCCATATATGCAAAATTCCAAATAGGAAATTTTTAAAGGAGTCTTGCTTAGTTCATATGAGGTCTTAACATAGGGAACATCGTGCCTAATGTCTCCAAGAGAGGACCAATCAAAGAATAGAAAATTCACAACTTATGGGATGTAGTGTGTCACATCAAGCCACTAAGAGGAATGCCATATGCTAAGAGAGATCATGCTCATGAATGATATCACACCCAATGTCATCCAAAAAGCGACAAACACATCATATGAAGTACGAAAAATGCAACAGACTAATGCTAATGTATGCCCCCACTTTAAAGGAATTTCTAAACACCATACTGTGAGCAATTAATTTAAAGTAGCAAATGATAAATGCAAATAGAAAATACATGAGAGATAACTTGGAAAGAACTATACCAAGTCATATGTTTCCAAGTAAAGCTACGTCATGTATGTTCTTTGCTACAGTGTTTTTAGAGAGCTCAAAGCTATCATCATTCCCCAAATACATAGAACTGGAAGAATGACACAAAGAGAGTGAAAACAAAGAAAAACCTTTCAGGTCAACATGGAAGAAACATGAATGTCTCGACACCTTGCATCATCCCCAAAATGAAAACACAAGACAAAGAAAAGAAATAAAGAAAAAATTAAAAGAATTTTTTTTGGGTCAACATGGAAGAGGCATAAATGTCTCGACACCTTGCGTCATCCCCAAAAGGAAAACAAAAGACAAATGCAAAAGAGATAAAAAGTGAAAAAAATATTTACGACATAGAGAAGAATGAAGATATGTTAGAGGAATGTCACAAAGATAGGGAGAACATCAAGCAGAATGTCACAGGGGATCACATTACACACATGCAATCACACAAAAGAAAATGAAAAATAAAGAAATAATGCAAAATACTACTAAGACACAAGCAAGTCAACCTATGAGCAAGTCATCTACCTCCTAGTCTCAATCTTTATAAGTGGAAGGTAGATAATGAACTGATGGGACAACGACAAACACATTACTAGGACAAGGCTATCTAATTCTTGCCCCCACTGAGTGCGAGACAAGGTAGGTGATGGGAAAGGGTCATGTAATAGTGAGAATAGAATATCCTACAACTATTACATGACAAGGGGTGGAGAAATATTATGCTATGCAATCACTCGATGGAAATCATTGCCATCAAAGTGAATTTTTTTCAATACTAACTTGAATGCATGACACTCATCAGTGATATGTCCAAGAGTTCTTTGGTATCAACAATGTGGAACTTTTGCATCTTTAGGATATAGTATGAGTCTATTTTTCTCTAGTGGTAATGTGATTAGTTTCTCATTTAAAAGTATTTGTAATTTCCTTTTACTTTTAGGTGGTGGATGAGGGGGTTGTAGTTTTTGTAATTTATAAGGTCAATTTTCATTTACTTGATTAACCAACTTCTCGAATTGAACGTGGAGGAGGAGGATCTAAGGTGATCTTATCATCCTTGTTATTTTTATGATCTATTGGTTGTTCATTAGGAAGAAGGACATTCATATCGGGAGGAGAATCTAAGATCACCATGCCATCACTATGACTTGCCTTAAATATTCTCTAGGGTGTCTTATGTTGCGAGGGGGATCTTAATATCCTAACCCTTTTGTGTTTTCATTGGTTGATATTTGCTCTAGAAATTGATGAATGTTATGTTCACTTGTTGTATTGCATCCTTGTTTTTTCAAGATTGCGAATCCTTTTCCATATGTTTCTTCTAGATTGATTGGAGTGTTTGTTCCTTTGTTATCATAAAATGATTGGGTATTTGCTTGCTTAGAGGAACTAGGTTCACCTATTGTAGGGAACTTAGGTTCAACTTTTGTTTAAGGATGTAAGTAACTAAACATCTCAAGAGGTGGTATCATAAGGTGACTTGGTTGTGTCATGGATGGATAAAAGGATGTGTTAACTTCAAGGTTGTTAAGACAATCATTTAGGAACTTATTCATGTTATCATCATCTTCCAATGATGTCAACATCATGAGGAGGACATGCATTAAGAGTTGAAGGAACATAAGTGAGTTCAATTTTGTTAGGGTCATTTCTAAAAGCACAGCTTGACACATTCACTAAGGAATTTAATGACATCCAAAGCTTGCTAAAGCACATATCCATGATGCAAATTTCATATTCTAAACTATTCAACAATTTGAAATGAAATGCAATTGTGAATATAAGCAATGCACAAAATGAAGTAATTGAAACTAGATGCAATGGATTGGATAAAATAAAAAATCTGCAAACTAAAACTGAAAGGTACTAATAGAAAATAGGAACTCAAAAACTGAACTGTAAATGCCAGAAAATGTAGTGCAGTATGTGCAGAGGGACTAATTCGCCCAAGGTGACGAATGAGTCCCAGGGATGATTTTTTTCAAAACTTTAAGAATTTTTCAATTGAATTTTATGCTTTTTATGTTTTTCGATCTATGTCTGAGATGCAATTGTAGATTTTGACTAATTTTCAATGAAATTGGATGCAAAAATTCAAGCTAAATGAGCTTTTACTAATGCAAAATTAGAAACCCTAGAATGCAAATCTTAATGCAAGCTAAATCTAGGATGAAAATACACTCCAAATCAGAATTATGATGTTATAAGGGAAAGTTCACCAAAATGGAACCAAAGAAAATGGGGGGCAGGTTGATTAAGTGCTATCACACCCACTTTCAAAGGTATTCCACTAAAGTTTAACCCTAGAGATCTCAATGCAAATAGAAAGAGACCTTGCAATAGGGCTTTCCTAGGAACTGAATATGATCTAATGAGAGGTTCACCACCAAGTGTAAACTTGGAAAAGAAAATGAAATGCAAGATATAATGCAAAACCCTAATTGAATGCAAACTAACACTAAATGAGGTCTAGAAGAGTGAAAAATAACACAGAAAACTATAAAACAGAAAGTGTGCACCTGGAAATTTGGAGAAGGTTGAATGGAGGTATGGAATTCTATAAAAATTTCTTTTACTACTGACTAGGACTCATTCGCCAAGCTATGCGAATCAATCCAGTTTCTAGGAAAATGTGTTGGAATAGAAATCTGCCAAAAGGGTATCCAAATTTGCAAAATCCTGAAAAAATGACAGGAACTAGGACTCATTCACCAGAAGTGGTGAATTAGTCTAGTTGGGATTTTTTGAAGCTTCAAAAGTTAATTCTTCTCTTCTCTATCTGCTCTATCTTTCCTGACTGGTTTCTTGATTTGACTCTCCAATTTCCAATCTATAGGTGATCTCCAATGTTCTCCAAGGCTTGATGACAACTTTGAAAACTTTGATTATTTGACAACTTTTCTACAATCTTTCTCCTTATGAAATATACAACCTAGACTTGCAAATCACACACAAAGGAGAGGGGAAAATGTTGTAGGGTTAGTGAATAGGGGTTTTCCTTGGTAAAACCCCTTGTTGGTAATTAAACCTTGAAATGAAAGAAAATATGAATGGAGAATGACGAATGAACAAAAGACAATGTTGCAACTCACCAAACCCTAGTAATAAGGTGTTACAAATATGCTTGAAATGGCTACAATGGATGTGGTTCTTGACTATTGCTTAAATGATGTTGATCTTGGATGAAACACTTGCTTGAATCATAAAACCTACATCACAATTGTTAGCACAATAACAAGCATGATGGATGAGATCTTTGACATGATGATTAACACTTTAATGCTACTCGAAAATGCTTGATAATCTACCCTTGAATTTTCTTGTGAATGGTCAAATTCTCTAGTGAACTCTCTTGAATGCTAGGTGTGAATATGAGTGAAAGAACCTTGTATTTATACTTAATTATGGAAGAATTCCTAAAATTACAACACTACAAGCCGACATCAAATCTAGGAGAATAAAATATTGCCAGATATTTGAATTAAATTTGATTTTGGTCCACGTGGGACTCATTCGCCCAAGGTGGTGAATGAGTCCCATCAGACATAATGTATGGGACCAAAAACCAAAAGTGCTTAGAAATGTGTGAAAACTAGTTCGAGGCCAAAATATCCAGTGGAACCCATTCACCCAAGGTTGCGAATGAGTCCTAGATCACTAAATTTGGGCCATACAAGCCAAAAACACCTGAATTATGATTGGTTAATGATTGATGTTGGGATTATCCTCAAAAAGATGCAATAAATGAGGCTTGTGGATGTAAAATAGGGTCAATTAAGGCATAAGAAAGCACAATTATTAATGGAAAGCCTAGAGGAATGTAAAAGTGTGTTACAACACTCCAAATAAAGCAAGATTAAGGTTTATTTTGATTAAAAAGATGTTTATTTTGATAAAACCCTAGAAAAGTGTGAAAGTGAATTACAACACTTTAGCAAGGTACCATTAAAATCCATTAGTTCACAAGGTCCCAAGACCTAATGTGAATGTGTCATCCACATTGCAACACTAAATCAAGGAAACATTAAGCCAAAATCACAAGAAGGGCCCAAACAAGCCAAAAAAAAGTAGAAGGGTTACTTTTTTAGTGACTCCAATTACAAATCAAAATTTGGGGTGTAACATATCCCCCCCATAAGGATCATCATCCCTTATGATTTAGTGTATCACAATAAGATCATAAAATAATTTTTTTCTTAACTAATGAAAAGTAGTAAATAAATGAGAAAACTTTTAATCGAATGCATTGTAATCCTCCCAAGTGGCATTTCCCTCTGCATACTAGTCCCACTAGACCTTGTATTGAGTAACCTCTCTATTATGCAAATGGAGCTTTCATAATTTGAGCACCTTGAGAGGCTCAATCGTTACCACTCCTGGATCTTGTATCTGTAGTGCATTCCAATCAAGTGTATGCTTAAAACCAGTTATATACTTCTTAAGATATAAAACATGAAACACATTATGCATCCTAGCAAGAGCTGGAGGTAGAGAAATTTTATAGGCAACTAGATTAATCACTTAAAGAACTTGGAAGGGACCCACAAATCTAGGGGCTAGTTTGGATGAATTTCTAAACTTTATGGAACTCTTCTGAGGCTTGACCCACAAGAATTTTTTCTCCAACTGAGAATTGTCTTGGTGTATGCTTGGCATTAGCATAAATTTTTTGTCTATCATTTTCTTCTGCCAATATTTTCCTGATCAACTTGATCTACTCCTCCATTTCTGATAACATTTCTCATCCAAGGCTAATCCTAGATCATCTAGCTTATCCCAGCTGATAGGATTTCGACACTTTCTTCCATATAATATTTCAAATAGAGCCATCTTTATTGCAAAATAATGGGATTTATTGTATGTAAATTTCATAAGTGGAAGATAGTCCTCCAACTTGTATTGTTGGTCGATGCAATACATCCTTAGCAAATCTTCAAGTACTTGGTTTACCCTTTATGTCTGATAATTTGTCTTGGAGTGATAGGATGACCTTATATTGAGTTGAATTCTAAGTGATGAAAATAAGTTTTTCCAAAACCCCGATGTCATGTGCACATATATATCTGAGATTATCTTCCCAAGAACTCTATGAAATCTAAACACTTCTTGAACAAACTTACGAGCTATTATTGGTGCTCCATCCGTTAAATTTATAGTAGTAAAATAAGATACCTTGGTGAGTTTATCCACAACTACTAAAATAGAATGATGTCTATTTTGAGACATGGGAAGACCTTGCACAAATTCCATACTAATGAGTTGTCATTTCTACTCTAGAATTTCATGAGGATACAAAATTTCTATCGGGTGATGATGTTTAGCCTTTACCCTCTGGCATTCTAGACATCCTGCTACAAATCTTGAAATGCCAGTCTTCATTCCTTTCTAGAAATAAATTAGGTTTACATCAGCAATGAGTTTTTAACTCCTGGGTGTCTTAAATATGGTGTAAAATGAACTTATTTCCACATAATATTTCTTAACTCCTCATATTTTGGAACATACATTCTTCCCCTGAACCTTAAAAGTCTATCTGGCACAAAATAGAACTTGACATGCCTTGAATCTTGAGGATTGACTGAGAGAGCTTGCTTAACTTGCTCATAATATTCATCTCCCATAGAATTTTGTAAAACTTGGTCTTTAAAATTCGAATGAATCGAGACCATTGAGGATTATGTCTCCCCCGAATCAAAGCATCCACTACCCAATTTTATTTCCCTTTGATATATTTTTTTCTCAAAACATAATCAAATATCAATTCCAATCATCTTCTTTGTCGAGCATTGTGATGTGGTTGGGAGAATAAGTACTTAAGACCCTGATGGTCTAACCTAAGCTCAAAGGGCTTTCCCAACAAATAGTGTCGCCACATTTGCAAAGCATGAACAAGAGTTGCCAATTCTAGGTCATGAGGAGCATAATTTTGCTCATATGACTTTAAATTTATTGAGTCATAAGCTATCACTCGCCCTTCTTGCATAAGCACTCCACCTATTCCTTCCCTTGAAGCGTTGGTGATTACAACAAACTAGCCTTTCCGATCATGAACTTTCAATATTGGAGCCATATTCAACTTCTCTTTAAGTTTATCGAATGCCTCTTGACATTTTTTGGACCAATAAAAGCATTTTCCTTTTATCTACAAACAAGTGATAGGGTGAGTGATTCTAGAAAAGTTTGACACAATTTTTATAGTAACCTACTAACCCCATAAAATTGTGCACTTCATGCACATTTTTTGGTGTTGGACATTCAAGAATGGTTTTGATCTTCAATGGATCTACTATCATTCCTTTTACTAAAATTACATGACCTAGATATTGTAATTATTTTTGAAAGAATATATATTTAGAGAGTTTCCCATACAATTTGTGTTATCTTAGGTGTTCTAGAGAAAATTTCAAGTGCCAGAAATGTTCTTCCTCATTCTTAGAATATATAAGAATATCATCTAAAAACACCAAAACAAATCTATCTAAACAATCTCTAAAGACACTATTCATCAAATTCATGAATGTTGCTAGGGCATTCGTAAGTCCAAAAGGAAAGACTATGAATTCGTAGTGTCCATACCTTGTTTTGCAAGTTTTTAAATGAATATCTTCATCTTTCAATATTAACTAATGATATCGAGATTGTAAATTGATCTTTTAGAATACTGCTACTCCACAAACTTGATAAAAAATATCATCAATATGCGGTAAAGGATATGTATTCTTTATCATTGCCTTATTAAGCATATGATAATCTTTGCATAAGTGTAAAGTACCATCCTTCTTTTTGACAAAGATTACTAACGTTCCCCATGGTGAAAAAATGGGTCTAATTAATCCTTTTGACAATAGTTCTCACAATTGATCCTTTAGTTCTATCAACTCCATAGTGGTCATATGATATGGTGCTTTTGATACTAATTCTGAACTAGGAAGTATATCAATAGTGAAATCGATAGCTCTTTTTAGGGGTAGTCCAAGGAATTCATGTGGATTTAAACATCATGAAAATCTTGAAGAAATGGATAATTCTCCATAGCAGATTCTCTTTGATCCTTAATACCTTCTTGTTCAATCCCTTGGGGTTTTTGAGACTCACAATACATTAGATCATCTCAAAAGATAAAATATTTGAGTTCTTCTAGCTTCTCCATCTTGATTGCATAAAGTTGAAATCCTTTTTGCTTGGCCCTTTTAAGTTGTATGGTAGAGACCTACCTAATCTTGACTTTTCTTGGAGTGCCTTGAAGGAAGACCTTGATTCCTAGGCCATCTACTTTTTTTGCAAAAAATTCTACCTTATCCCTATCCCTTCACAACCAATTTATTCCTAGGAAAACACCATAGAAACCTGAAGGTGACACATACAGGTTCACTTTGGTTGAAAAATTTGGAAGGTTAGCTCTGGCTTCAAACAAGCATTGCTCTACCTAAGCTTTTATCTGGTTAGCATATTCAACTGACCAGGGTTTATCCATAAATCTAAATCTTCTAGGAAATTTATTTAACACTCATGGTGCAATAAAAAAATTTGTTGCACCAGTATCAATCAAAATAAAAATAAGAACTCCAAATAATGTACTTGTTGTCTCTATAGGAGTAATCTGGTACTCTTCTTGATGGTTTTCCAAGGCTACATGAATCCTTTACTGAAAGGCTTCTTGCTAGGTAGGTAAAGGATTTACTCATTGTTGAGATCCTTAAATATTATTTGGACACTGATTTGCATAGTGATCACCTCCACAAGAGAAACATCCTGAAGGAGGTCCTCTCCTTTCAAAAGGATTTCCAAAATTATCTCCATTCCTTTTGGGATTTTTGCTATTTTTCTTCTTATTCTTGGACTCATTCTAATTATTCCTTAATCCCTTATCATTTTTTCTCCTTGCCTCCTTCTTATCATTTTTATTCTTAAAATATTGAGAATATTGTGACTGATTATACTTCTTACGATTCTTCTCATGATAAACAAAGATAAACTTCATTTTTTCTCTTGCTTAATAGCTTTCTCAAATACTTGATCCATTGTTGTTGGACTATGTACATCAACTTCTCCTCCTATTTGGGAATTTAGTCCCATGATGATATTTTAATTTTGAATCTTTCATCCTTCTAATACTGGGGTACATAATTTAAGAGATGTGTAAACTTCTCCTAGCACTCAACCACATACAAGTCTCCTTACTATAGTTTCTAAAATTTCATACGCTTCTAATCAAACAAAATTTGAGGTAATCACCTTTTCCTGAAAATGTCAAAAAAATGATCCCAAGTTAAGATTAAAGAGCTTAACCCCAACTCTATCTTCTTATTCATCACCAGGTGGATGCTTCTCTTGCTAGCTAATAGGCACCCCAATCATGGTTAAAATTTGGTCTAATTTAGCTATTGGATTGTTAGAAGGGTTTGATACCTCCCGAATTCCTCTTGGGTTAATTCGATTTTGTACCATGTTTGATTTCTACTTCACACCTAAAGTTTATTTTAAGTGTTTAATTAGATCCTCTAATTTTAGCATCACTTTAAACAATAAAAATCATTTATAACATTATCTAATCTAGTACAATGTTTTTTGAAAAATAGAAAAACTTTATTATATTATTTTTAATGGATTCTTAGTGCATCCTTATTTAATACAAAACTTATTTAATTTTATGCGACTATAGGTCACTATCGGATAAAGGTATTTCTTCAGGATCTTCACTATCAAAATCTACCAAGACAAACCTGGAGGGAGGGTGTACTCATAGGTACTCCTCCATCACCTCCTTTCCTATTTTTGGTACATCATGACCACAACTGAATGGAATATCATGATGTGCAAATGGTTTACTCGGTTTAACAAAGGGAAGAGATACTATGATCCTCTTTACCACCTCAATTTTTTGTTTCCTTTTCAATCAAATATGCTTAAGAGTTTCAGCAAGGGTTTCAGAGTCGGCAAGAGATGCTTCCCTGAGTAGTTGATATTCTCTTGGAGTTTTACCTCTACAAATGATTCTTTTTTGGCCACTATGCTAGGCGAGTTCTTGGGTACAAATTTCCTTGTAGTTTTCCTTGTTCTTCTTGCCATTCTAGCACAAGAACACTTTCAAACATTAGCTAACTGTTAATGTTTGGGATTATTTTTTGTAATGAGATCATAGGTCCATGTGTTGAACTTGATAGTTGTGATACCATATGTAATATACTCAACTTTCAAAACAATAACTACTTAATGAATTAACTAAAAATTAATTGTAACTACATGCTAAAAATATGATAGTAAATTTTTTAAACTTTTATATAACATTTGTTTAACATGATCCACAATAAAATGAATACTAAAACTTTGAATTTGTAATGCAACAATTACAATTTGGAAAATATGATATTCTTCTCTTTAGAATACATAGATAAATTGCATTTAAAGTAAACAAGTTTACAATACATAGTAAGTGTTATAAAGTCTTCCATATATCTGGAATTTTGCATTTGTCTCACAAGTCTCAGTGAAGTCATTTGCAAGAGGGAGAGCATCACTTGAGTTCTTTACCTTCAACCACAAACTAGAAGTCCCCTATACACATTCCATCTGGAAGTGGCCCTACCCTTCATGAAGAGTATAGACAAAGAAAACCAACAAATAGATGCCATATGAGTTATAGTGTTGTGTCCTACATAACCAATCAACCATACAACTTTAGACAACTTCTAACTAAGTATGACCAATCTGACTGGATTATGCAATCTAGAGACCTATGAACTGACTAATGCAAGCATAGAATTTTACATTACCTTGGCCAAAGTTTTAAAATAAAATAAACACTGAACCATAGGAAATGTAGTTGTGAGTTCACACACCTCTAACTCGACCTGAAGATGACCTTTCACCTAAGGTTTAATTAACACATAGTTGATTTTTTTGACTATTTGTCTAACTTTTTACAAGGATTTAAGATAAAAAAATGTATAATATTATATGGTTGGTAAACGATTAAGATCACATAAACATTTTCTAGAAAATGAACATCCATATTGTGTACTTGTAATATCTCAGACCTTGGCTATTACCACTTGTTCATATGTTGTCATTTATTTCCAAGAGTGAAATACTCTCCTATTTTCATAAACAATACTTTTAAAATTATTTTACAAGAATAAGTACATAATTACGGTGTTTAAACCTTATTAATAGTTCTCAATATAAATCTGATTTCTTTCAGTCAAAATATCTATAAAGCTTCAAGCTTATCATACAAATCTATAAATGTATTATAAAATATTCTTTGCATGCTCTTATATACATACATACATACATATACATATACATATATATACCATATATGTGTATATATATCAGTCTACTTATTTATTTTCCTAAGTAAATAGAATATTTTATTCAACTTACCACAATAGGGTAATAAAACTCTTATTTGTTGTCTTATACAATCCTAAATAGAGAAATTAAATAATTTCATGCACAAGTCTATAAAATTAGACAACTTTATCTCTAATTTCCTTCAAAAATATTTGATATATAAACTCATATTAACTTATAAAATCTAAAACTTCATCTGCATATTACCGAAAATAAAAGAATGAAAATAGATTTTGTGTTCATGCCTATATTAATTCTATACTTATGCACTTCCAAATGTTCAATGAACAACTACAATACACTCTTCAAGCTTCTCCAAGTAACCATGAATTTCTTCTAGTTTGAAAACTCTACTCTTACTCTGGCAAACAAAAAGCTCTTCACTTCCAAGACATATGACTTCTCTTCTCCCCTTGCCAACATAGATGAGAATGATCAAAATAATAATGATAATCCCTTCTAAAACATGTAACTTCTTCTCAATAACAACCTTCTAATAATAGTAAAACTAAAACTTAAAGGCATGCCAAAGCAGTTTAAATGTACACCCTTCCATTATGCCCTCATTCATTGACATTAATCACTTTAAAAGCTAGGAATATAGCCTTTTATGGAGGCTTTTAGTCTTGATGGAGAGATACGTTGTTTGGTTTTATTTATTTCCATAACATGTTATAAATGGCATATTAACTACCATAACAACTACAAAATTATCATAATAGGCCGCTAGTATTAATGGTAAAAATATAATATAATATATATTTATATTCATATTATTCACGTATATATATATATATATATATATATATATATATATATATATTTAAAATTCATTTAAATATTAATCAAGTAAATTTTTATATTAATCGATAAATTGAAAAGACGATGATGAAACAACACAACACCTTTTTATTACAAAAAGACTAGGCCAAATACCAAATATGATTTAACCTATTCTTATGACTCAACCATACTAGTCATGACACCAGATAAACTCAACGACAATACTAAGATTACTTACTTGGATTTGATACAAAATCCTCTCTGTGTGTGTGCGTTCAACTCAAATTGGCATTAATCCATTTGCTTACCCATGTCTATACTATTCTCTCCGGTGATACACTCCCTCTCCATCTGGGAGGGAAATTTTTTTCTCTTGCATTCAACTTGGAAGACCATCCAACCAATTAGTCTGTTATTAGCCACGATTTCATAATTACTGATTAAAAGTAATAAAAACTACAATCAATACATTTTGCATTGAATTATAATTTCATTAAAATATCAACTGACATATAATCATCCATTAATGTCAAAAACTCATTTTTAATGTAAAAGTTAAAAGTAATGGCAAATCGAAATTTGAGGTATAGCATATATTTCACAAAAGAAAACTAATAATTATATGAAATAGCTTGATATGTCACAAAATATTAGGCCTTGGTGAAAAGCATTATAGATTTCTATATGTGGTCTACTAAAGTGTGTGTGATCGTGTACCAAGATTGCATGTAATACTCTAGAGGGAATTTATTGTTTCTTTGGATAATTTGTCTTTTCCTAAGAATCAATGGGATCCATTGCATCTTTGGTAACTTGTGGAAATTGAATGCAATTTTTTTGAAGGTTGTACCATTTTTAATTATTTTCATATTGTCATAGATCTTGACCAACCCAGTGTGTACTTTGATGGGTGCAAATAATGGTTATCTATATGATTTCATCTTGAATAGTTATTCACAAATAATCAAGATCCCAGTTTGAAGTATGTTGGGTTGTTGTTGGCTTAAGAAGATGATTTTTTTTAGAAGTTTCATATTCAATATTGGATTTAAGCCTGAGTATTGGGGTAGATTGGTCTAACAAATAATCTATCACTAGTTTTATGAAAGATTGTATACAGACTATACTGCAAGGGTTGTATAATCTTGTATGGACCCTTAAAGTGCTCCTTTTCAATATGCAATGAAAAAAATCATTAACTTTGAATTATGAGGGGTTTAGTGCACATCATGGTGCTCTTTGTAATTTTATAAGTTAAGATCTAAGAATTTTTCATACATATTGGTGAACACTTTGAAAGTATTATAAAAACTTTAATAATCTATATCCATTTTCCATTCTTGTATGTGTGAATCTACAATAGCTTATACATAGTAGTATATGTCTTAGAGGGATCTGTTATTGAATACAACACAAGACATGTCTAAAAAGTATTATTGCATATATACTTATGTAGATATATATTGTACATGTAGGATAGATGTATAGGAGGATACCTTCTCAAGTGAATGAATGTATATGGTTGTAGATGTGTAGTAGTTCTAACAATGTGTGATTTAATATCTTTGTCTAGTTATTTATTTGTGGATGGAATATTGGGGATCAATCCAATTGTGTATCCAAATTCTCCCACTAGGATTTGTAGACTACATTTATATATTTTAGATCATAATTAGACATATTGTATGTTGCTTTCCCAAAATAAACCAAAACATGATTGAAGAAGAAACATGTTATTTCCTATAATGATAAATTTTATTGTAAGAAACCATGATGGTGATTTATTAAAAATTTCAAATTCAAAAAATATAAACTCATTCTAGTGTTGTGTCAATGGGAGTCCACTTAAAAAATCCTTGTTAATAGACTCTCAATTCCTTTGCAATACCACAATAGGTGCATGTTATGCCTTGCATAACCACCCCATTTTATTTTATTTTGGAACAAAATGGGTCCCCCTTTTCTTTTGTTTTGGTCGTTCTTTGGTTGTTTGGTTGGGTCTTCAGAGTTCTTTGTTTTTGCTCCTAAGTCTGTCTTTTGTTCTGCCGGAGGTGGGTCCGAAACCAAATCTAGACATGGAACTATTTCAAGGTTTCTAGTTCGGATATGGTCCCGACTCCGACTCCACCTTCTTCTTTTCTTTCTCCTTTGTTTTGTTGGTTTTTTTTTACTAACACTTGGGTTGGTCCGTCCTTTTGTTTGTTGGTCATTTCCTTGTGTTTTGTTTGTTTGCCCACATGGGATCAGAACCGGGAGTGGAACTCACATGGTAATTTTTCAAGTTTCCATTTTTCTTCCCGTCCTGACTCCGCTTCCGCTCTTTTTCTTTCTTGCTTTCTTTGTTGTTTGGGCTGGGTCTGGTGTTCACTCCAGTCCTGCTTCCCTTGTTCTTGTGTTGTTCTTTTCTTTTTGGTTGGGATCGGATCCGGACCTGGAATCAAACTTGGAACTTTGTGAAGTTCCATTTCGGTTTTGGATCCGCTCCCATCTCCGTTTGTTGTTTTTGGTTGGTCTTTTTATCGGGACCGAATCTGGGGTTGGAAATGAAATATGGATCTTTGTGTCGTTTCTTTATCTTGTTTTCGACCCGGATCCACGTCTGCCTTACCTTTTGATGTTTCATTGACTTGACTTGACTGTCTGATCACGTCGTTGGCTCCGTCCCTAATCTATCACATTTATGGCATTAAATGCAGCCTATTGGCATGCACAAATTATTGATTAAAGGTTTAATTATGCTTAAACTGCCTCATTGTTATTATTATGTGAAGAGTTTAAGCAAATTACGGCCAGGAAAGTCTCGAGAGAATTGATTTGATCGCGGGGGAGAATTGCGGAGTGAATCTTGGTGAATTTCTAGTCAATCCTAAGGAGCGTTTTGAGGTAGGTTTCTATTGTTTTTCTTTCTCCCGTTTGTTCTTTCGCTTGTGTCATTTTTGCGTATTCGCAGGAGGGTTTATTCTATGAATTTGTTCGCTTGGTTGGTGTTTGTTTTTGTTATTTTTTTTCTGTTTTCTTGTTTCTTTCTTTTTTCGTTCCATTCCGTTTCGTTGGGTTTTCTTTTTCGTTCATCGTTTTGCTTTGTTGTTTGTTCTGTTGTCGCTTTCGTGATAGGTCTATTTTGTCGTGCTCTGGTTTTGACTAGGGTTTCAATTTTGAAGGGGTTTCCTTTCTTGGGTAATGAATTTCGTTTTGAGACCCTGTTCTAGTTTTATCACATTGGTTTTGGGTTGTTCGTATCGGTTTCTCGTTGTGCCCTAGTTTTTGCAAATAGGGTATCGGGCGAATTAGGGTTTTATAATATAACCTGTTCATGGTTTTAATGACTTTTGTACAGAGGAGTTGTTGGAGAGTTAAGTTGTGCTATTTCTAGTTTCTGTTGGGGCCCATATGACCTAGGGTTTTGGGTCCATGTGACCGCCCTGTTTTAAATACTCTTCATTTGTTGAGTTTATTCCACTCCCATTCATTATTATGATGACTATCTTTACTATGGCTGGAAGAAGATTCGGGGAGGAAGTTGAACTTGGTAGCTAACTTTTGTTTCTAGGCCGATTCTTGTTCCCATCTAGCCTCCGACCATGTTTTGGTTTTGTCCCTGTTCCAGTTCCACCTCTTACACTATTTTGTTCTGTATCTAGTTCTAATCCGGCCCTACCACATGATATGAAACATTGTTTATGCCTGATGCTCCTACAGTTCTGCCTCCGATAGAGGCATAGTTTGACCAAATGTTATCTTAGGAGGATGGAGCAGTGATTATATGATTGACTAATTTAGATGCTTTGTTCATCTAATACAGGGAATTGTTGTAGGTATTAAGAGATATCAGGAGCATCAGATGAGGCCTCTCAAAGGAGCCAGCCAAGTGAAACTTCATGGCAGGGAGTTAGGCCAAAGAAGATCAAAGTGGAATAGCTCCCATATACCTTGAGATGTAAGAATAGGGAAGCCGTCCTCACAGCTAGCAAAATTGACTCTGACTGGACTGACATAACTGACACCAATTTGGGTCCTTTCAACTATGAAGAGTTGCATGAGGAGACATTCACTGAAGAGCATATCACAGGAAGGACAGAAAGGATTGTTCAGTCTGGGTTGCAACATGTGGCACTTTTCCCTCATCCAATGTCTGAAGTTCATTCTTGCAGCAGTTGGAGCATATAACCCTACTACTAAGCAATGTGTGGATGTGAAGGTGTCACGTCTCATACTTTGATGCTATTTTGACCATGACTTACTTTGATGCTATTTTGACCATGACTTATTTTGATAATGTTTGACCATGACTTATTTTGATAATGTTTGACCATGATTTTATGGGATTTAATATACGAATTATGATACTATGCTTTGATGTATGGGAATGTAGAAAAATAATTGTTTTCTTTCAAGAATTATGAGTGCATTTATATAAAATAGGAATGATGATTTAATTTTTAAATTTACATTTCTACAATGGTTACTAATACACTTTTGTTTTTGCACGCCTGAGTGCATTTGAGTGGCAGGTGATCGAAGGCCAAGAGTGTGATTGAGGGAAAGAAGGTTAGCTTCCCGACAGGGTAAAAGAGGAGAAGCTCTCGATTACGCACACACCACTTAAAGCATGTAGCTGCATTAGGTCATGTTTGTTTCTCAATGTGATTGCGTGAAAAATGATTGCATAGAAAATTTAAATTACGGTTTAATTAACCTTAGAAATTGTGAAAATAATATGGCTTATTCTATTTTAATTATTCCTCATTTATATTTGAGCAACAAAAGGAAAAATCTGTTTTAAAAGAAATATAATTAAAAATAAAACAAAATAAATAAAAGAATAGAATATTGTGTTTTGCATAAATGAAATTTTAGGTTTGCATAAAAGGGGATATAATTCTGTTTTGTATATAATTTTTCCAAAAATAATGAGGAATGAACAGCCCGAGAGAACATTGGGCTCTGGAAATTCTGTCTTAAAATCAACAAAGCAGATGGCATGTGGCAATCCTTAGAAATTGCATGAGAATTTTATCTGTCACCTGGAAATTTTATGCATGATCCTCGAAAAGAGGTAGAGAGCTTTAAGAGAGAAAAGAGGACTTCGAATGAGACATATCGGAGAGTTCTGGAACAGAGGTGAAGAGGGTATTTGCTGGGCATCTGCACTGGAAGCAAAAATTGCCAGGTTCTTTTCATGCTTTGCCTGTTTTTAATTTAATTTAAAACTGCAGTAAGGAAATGGAAGGAATGAAATGTTTTATTCCTTGATTAGAGTACAAACAACTGAGAAATCTTTCCAATTTCGTTTTTGAAATCTGGGTAATAGCTTATTTCTCTGTGTTGCAATAAAGAATACACATTCTTTTCTTCAGAATTAGGGTTTTCATTCTGTCGCAAATTCTACAATTTATTAAGCTGATCTCAAGTGTAATTGCAAATATATTTATAAACATATATATATATATGCTTATATATATGCACAGGAATTCGAATTCCCGTGCATATATATATACATATATATATATATGGTCTGCATAAAAACTCTGTCATCTGAATGAATTCAAAATGTCTTTGAGATAAATTCGAATGCAGTTTATACTGGGCAAATGTCTTCTTTATCTCTGAATTTTGAAATTGCTAACCATAGGAAAGAGGAAGGGATTATTTCCCTTGTCCTCCCCATGGGAAGGACGTGGACTGTGGAAGGCTCGCGCCCTCCACAGGCCGCGGCCTGTGGAGGAGGCGCGAGCCCCTCACAGCCCGACCCCTCCCCATGGGAGGGGCAAGGGCTTCCCTGAGTCTTAATTCTGCTCAATGCCAGTAAGGAAACCCTGTAAAATATCCTGTTCTGTGTGCACGGCCAGTGAATTCTTTGAACAGTTTTAAAAACCAGAATTTCTTTCTTCAAATTACACGCAGCTGTACATGAATTTCTACACACCCACACACACACACACACACATATATATATATGTATGTATACATATACATAGCTGTATATACATACATATATATATATATATATATATATATATATATTTATATATATATATAGATTTCCTTGCATATATGTGCCAAAATACAAGCTGAAACAGGTAAACCATTTCCAGAAAATAGTATGAATTCTGTTAATTATTTACAAATATCTCAGAAATGTTAAACCTGAAACAGAACAGAAAGGTTTTTGAGAAACCATGTAAACTGGAAAGCATCTTGATTACTTTAACATATACTTACTTACAGAAGTACAATCCTGAGTAAAGGAATACAACATAAAATGTGAATGCAAGATTATCTTCCAAACCTCTGAAATTCTGAATTAAATTGCACTGTTTCAGTATACTATTATTACTTTGAAACCTGTATTGAAATTGGGAAATTACACTATCAGTCAGCCTGAGCTTGGAAAGAATAGAAATACATGCTGAAAACAGAAAACACTGTTACATTCAAACAGATTGATTAAATCTTCTTTCTAATAATGCACTGAAAAGTATTAAGACATGTATGTTCTTCTTTAAAAACAGAGCTTTATCTAAATCAGAAAAGGGTTGTTTACCACAGAATAAACGAGATCTTACAACTGAATTTACAAAGGATGTTCTGAAATTCACATTGGAAATTCTTTTAGAATTAATTGAATGATTGAAACATGTACTAAAATGCATAACTTTCTGCTTTGGTATTATTTCATACTTCACTATGGTAACTTCCGGGACAGGGTGCCGAAGGTGGGCAAACAGAGACGGTAGTATTACCTTTTCTAAACTACCATTTACTTGTATTATTTTGCTTGGCCAAGCACTTGTACCATTGAAATAGATGGGTTTATTTTAAAAGCCTAGAAATTTATATAGTCTCTGCCACCTCCTGTTGCAAGAAATGTGTTTATTTCTCATGTTAGAAATGCATATAGGCATCAGGCACGCATCGAGAGTTCCCTCCTGTTTTACTGTTTCGGGTTGCTAGGCTCCTTTATGCAGGGCCGGGGATTCCTTCGAGTTAGGAAGGGACCCGGGGAAGTCATGGACTTCGTGGTTGGGCGGAAAAGGCGCCTGAATCACATTCTTGGCCCCAGCTCGCAAGAAGACCAAAGGCGTCACGGCGGTTGGTGGTACCAAGTTTTATTTGCTATTGATGTACTTATGTAATATTCAGATTTGGCTTGTGAAGCCTATCGTAAATGTATATGTATTTGTCATTCTTTGTGGAAACTTGAAATAGAGATATGATTTGAAAGTATCTAATGTAACATTGATTTGAGAAGTTAAAGTTTTATAACTTAGCATAGAGAAGATGTTTTCTATTAGAATTGTTGATTCTTCCAAGTAAGGTTGAATATATGTATATGAGAAAGTCATTGAAATACTTATGTTTTGTACAATCTTGATACATTACATAGATGATATTATTATTTATAAAATGAAATTTAAATTCTCTTTTATTAAGCTCATATGGAAGTGTTATGAACAATGTTGACTACTTGGAAACCTTTTATAATGATTTGACTAAATTGAAAATGCTCTTAATTTCTCTTTAATACTGATTTAAAACGGATTGAAAACACTCTTAATTTTCTGAGCACTACAGAAGGGTAATGTCATTATTGACTTCATGCCTCAAATGATCAAATTCTTGTTTCATATACCGGATCCCAAGAATCCTAAGCAATTGAATGAAGCGGAGGCTCTAAAGCTTTACAGTGATAACAAGGAGAGGAATAGGTTTCACATGAATAAGACTTGGATGAGGGTGTAGAAGAAGTCTCTGGCCAAGCTTCCAGACCAGCCTAAGAGGGTGGACTTTAGTAAAGAAATTGGAGATATAATCATGTTCCTCTCTAGGGTGTTTGGTAAAAGGGATGCTTCACTATTTAAAGAATGGATGTTTCCTTTCATTCAAACTATTTTGGATGGGAGGCAACAATTTGACTGGTCAATGATAGTATCAGATAGCATTCACAATCAGATGATAAAGGTGAGAGAAACCAAGCATTTCTTTATGACATCCTATGTGGTTTATGCAGTTGCCCGAGTGGGGGATTTTCCTGGACTTCAGACAGTAGGTATATTGGGGGAAGCCCAAGGACAAAAGAGAGTATGGGAGTATTATAACCAGCTCACCTTGTAGGCATCAGAGAAACATTATAGAAGGGTTAATGATGCCTTTCTTTATGTCATTATTAATAGGCTTGGTGGGGATGCAGGGTATAGACTTAGCAGGGAGGCAATGGATTTTGTGAATGAATGGGGACATTGGTTTATCCAGTACCCCACATTCACCTATTTTAGGTTAGCAGGCTTTGATGGTCATCCCCATTTGCTACCTAGGTGTTGTGGTGATAGAATTATCCTAATGGACATTATTTATCAAGCCTTGGCTGTGAATCTCCAGTTTAGCAACAAACACAAGACAGGTTGCCATAAATTTCCAATGAAGCTGGGGGCATTTTGTTGTCCACACATTCAGGTAGCTAAGACTGTTTGTGATGAATTAGTTTATTTGAAGTTGGGCTTATACACTGCTAGGAAATTCTATGACCCCAAACACAAGATGAAGGCTTTGCTCCCCAATGTCTTTGAGAATCACTTCAATTTGTTGGAGGATTTTTGGGAGGACTTACAAGATGAGTATGATCTTAGGAAGAGGAATTATGAAAGGATACCTATCCCACTCATGATTGGGTTTGGGATAAAGGAAGACATTCCCAACACATTATCTGATGATGGGATAGTTTTGGATCCTGGGTATGATGCAAACAAGATTGGAACTAAGGATCTTGATCCAATAGATTGAAGTGCAGATGAGACAATTGACATAATGCATATTGCAAGACCAGTGCTCGATAGGAGTATTCAATGGGTGAGTTTGAGAGCTAATCAGATCCAGGCTACATCATCTAAGAAGAGGAAGGCTATAGGTACCACCCAAGGATATAAGAGGGAAAAAAGAAGGATGGCACCTAAGGATCCTTTAGAGTTTATGCCTTCTAGTGCACAAGAAGAGGAGGTGGTTCCTCAAGACCTTCCAGCGGTACAGGAAGATGAAACAACTGCAGAGGTGGGTGTTTCTGCATCTGCTGCAAGGGAGGCATCTACTCAGCCCTCTAAGGCACAAGAATTAGGCCAAGAATTACCAAAGGGAGCTCTCCATTATGAAGTAGAGGTTTTAAAGAAAATGGAGGATTAGATTGAGATACATAATATTGAAACAGATTCAGAAAAGACTGCATCTGATAAAGAAAATCTGACTTTGACATCTTTGGATATGACAGATGATGTAGGGAATAAGCACATATTGACTGAAGAAGATCAATGGAAACTCTTTGAAGATGCTAAAAGGGAAGTTGGTGCTGAGGCACAAGCTGAGGCATTAGCCAAGCAATAGGAGGAGGAGGCCAATGCACAATCTAAAATGGCAGTCAAGCAAGAGTTAGAGGATAAGGTGAAGGCTGATGAGTTAGCTCAACAGTAACAACAAAAGGAGCAAGAGCTCAAAATTCAAGAAGAAAGGGATAGGTTGATAATGCAATAGAAAATTCATGATCTTGAAGAAGAAAAGGCTCAGAAAAGAAGAGAAAAAGAAGCTATTGAAGCTAAACTCAAGGAACAAGAGGAGGCCTATAGAAAAAGGGAGGAGCAAGAACGCCTGGAAAGGGAAAAAGAGGCTGTTGAGATTGTTGAACATGTGAAAAAGTCCAAGGAGGCATGGCCTATGTTGAAGAATTGAAAAAGCAGCGAGATCAAATGTTAGAAAAGAAGAAAGAGGAAGAGGAATGTTTAAAGAAGGAGCTAGAGGCTAAGAGGCTACAAGATCAAAAGGATAAAGAGGAAACATAAAAGTTAGCACAAGAAAGGGAGCAAAGTGATCAACAAAATGTGCAGGAGGTTGATTCTCAACCAAAGCTTACATTGTTGCAACCTCTGTCTTCCACTATTGTTGCTTCTTCCTCAGCCTAGGAAGCCACTACTCCTATTGCTCCTACTTGGCTGAAACTGGACTTAGAGAGAAAACAAGCTGTTCAACCACATCTATTGAACTGGGAAGAAATGATGAAAGAAATTGGGAAAGAGAAACCTAAGAAGAAGGCCTGGGTTCTTCACTTCACTAGGCTCACTGATGCTGGAGAGATCATTGCTGAATGCACCATACCTGTAATGGAGAAGAGTTGTGATGACATGCAAATCACTGATTATCAGTTGGGGGCAGTAAATTTGGGAAAGCCTACAAGAAATCAACAAATGAGTTTGATTGATATTGTGGCTTCTTCAACCAAAACCTGGATGATCAAGGATAAGCAAAGGAAGGATAAGCTTAAGGCTCAATTGGATCAGCTCCATGGTTTCTTGAAAGATGTTTCCAGTCCCATTTCTCAACAGGTTGCTCCTCCTGAATCCACAGTTTTTTTAACAAAGATGGAGGTAGATGATTTGATTTAGATGAAAAGCAAGGTGGAGATGATGGAAAAGTAGTTGGATAAGCTCAACTAGGAGGTTGATGATGTTCTTGTTGAGGGTGCTAAGATTCATAAAGCTGCTCTTGAGTTAGCAGAGGATCTGGACCAACAGGCTAAGGATTTGGACAAGCAGGATGATGAATATAAGGAATATGTTAAAAGGATTGAGGACGTCAGCAAAGTGCCCAAATCCACCTTGTTAGAATATTCAATTCTTGAGCTTGGTAATGAAGATTTTGTGGAAAAGACTGTCAACATCATAAGATACAAGTCTAGGACTATGCATGGACATCAAGAAGACATTCGGGAAATGAGTAAGGACTTGAATCAACAGATGATTGAGTTAGAGGTGGTTGTGCCCATTTTGATTAACTTAGATTCCTCCAATAAAGAAGGCCTATCATTGGATAAACTAAGGGAGAGATGGAGGAGTAGATTTGAAGAAATCATGCAAAAGGGAGATGATGGGGAGAGTTTATTGCTAGATCAATTTATGGATATCCGGGAGGAGGTAAGAGCTTCTAGAAAAGAGCTAATAAAATTAAAGGAGATGCAAAAATTGGTTTCTATAGAATTTGAAAGAATCAAATTTGAAGATTACTGGTTGGATGGGCCGGATTTAAATACTCTTCAACAGATATTCTCTAGTTATGACAAGTACATCCTTGAGAATTCAATGCAAAAGTGACTGACTCTTTGCATCATACTCCATCTGCCATTCTCCTCTTTTTGTGGATTTTGACATAGGTTCAACTCTGAGTCTGATATGTGGGTATTCACTTCCTTCTTGGGGTATCAGATTTCCTTTTTTGTACAACAGAGTGATCAGCCTTGAAAGCAGGGGTTCTTGAGTCCACTTCTACATTCACTTTCAACTCCATGAATTGTGGATCTTGATTAATGATTGAGAAACTGGTGCATGTGGCACCTTATATGTATTATTATAATATACTTTGTAAAGGTTGGCTAATTGAAGAAAGATCAGCAACTTGAGGATAGAAGATATAAACTAGATCTAGGATTTCAATGTTTTTAAGAAAGATACTCTGGAAAGTTCAGTAAAAAGGCTTGATTATTTTACAGTTTTCATACGTTTTCATTTCATGATTTTTCAAAGTTTTGATCCATTTTGATAAGGTTAATGGTACTTGATCAATCCATACGCCAGTGGTTTTGTTGTGCTTAATTGTTCCTTATTTGATGAAATTTAATAGAAGGAACTAGATTCAAGATCATATCATTGGATTATTTGTGAATTAAATTGTTATGGTATTCATTTGATCTGTGTTTTTTGGATGATGAGTGAATGATTTGTTTGAAGTAACTTTAGTGAACGTTGATGATATCTGAATTAGCATTATGGATGTATGCAGTAGCGTAGTTTATTCTATGGATTGCATCTTGCTGTAGTTGTGGTTAGGTAGAATGAACACTCATTGTTGATCTGCATGTCTGGATACGTAAGGATTTTATTCATGTTTCTTTGATTTAAAGCTCTGTTCCATCTTTTTCTTTTATTTAAAACTCCCCAAACGTAGACTACCTGATGTTATGCATTCTTGTTCTTTTTTACCAGCAAAGGCCCCTTGAACATTATGGCTATATCAACCACTGAGTGAAATCAACATAATCGAGAACCAATTACCAGGACCTTGGCAGTTACATCTCCATGTGTTATCTTTCTCTTTCAGGATAAATAGAATAGTAATATTATGTTTAATGTTGTTGTGCTGCTTTGACCATCAATAGTGCATATAGCTCTGACACCCCATTGATCAATTTCATGTTGTGACAAGGAATCCATGACTTGGTATGGTTTTCTATGCTTGAATCCATGTGATTCCAATATAAGTGTTTTGGTAGCATTCCCAGTGTCTTGGTAATGCCAAAGTGTTTTTAATGTAGTTTGTATCCTAGACGAGTCATTGACAAGGTGCATTTACTAGAACAAAAAGATTCCAAAGATTGAAGAGAAGATTGTTGAAAAAATTAAATTCACCAACTTGTTTACCTTGTGCAAGAATGATGTAGCTCTATGTGAAGTCGAATTTTACTAGAATTAGAGAGTCACCTAGTCAAAAAAGTTGTGATTACATGATTCCAACACCATGATGAGCACATGAACCAATAGTTCATTGAGGAAAAGAATTATCTTATTATCTCTCCCCTTGTTCTTGGTCACTTGATGGACCTACTAAATGTATGAGATCCAGTTAATGTGGAACAAATTCTCTATTTTTATCTATGTGTTTAGAAATTGAAGTGGTATATAATCAAAATTAATGAATATCTCCTTACCTAAAATGTAATGGTGCCACTAGTTGACAACTTGAATAATAACTTATATAATTCATTCTCATAAGTGAAGTTGCATTGACCTATGCCATTGAAGCTCTCTAAGTGGTATATGATAAGGTATCCATGTTGCTAGAGTATTAAACTAAGCACATACTTATATGCATCAATATAATTATAAAGGGTTGCACAATTTTAGGGAGTGAAAAAATAAGTATTATTTAGAGGTATTACTTAGGCTTGTCTAGGGTACATTGTTGTATAGGTGTCAAAAGAAATGCTTCTTTTGCATACATTATGGTACCTAATGGCCTTAAATCAAGAGTAACATGTCAATTAATTACCCAAGTGAGGGGAAAAATCTCTATCTTAAGTAAAATCCCTATTTCCAAAAATGCCACTTGGCTTCAAAATTTATTTTCCAAATTTTAACTGCATAAATAATTATTAATATAAATTTAAGATAACTATGAAAGAATAAATATTCATGGAGCGATTAGCCTAAATAAATTGAGCAATTACTACTAATCAAAATAAGCTAAGTGTAGCTAAGGGAAAAACCTAGGTTAGCAGATTAGAGCATAAATAAGATAACCCAAAGTAAGCAATGAAAAACAAAGGAGTAAAAATGCATGAAAACAAGGAAAGATCACCAAATGTCTTCAACATCCATGATTAACCTCCATTGTACCTTTTCTATTTGTTGCAATAATTTTGTGTGAGAAACCTATGACTATGCTAATGCCCTAAGAAAATGTTGAAGGATTCTATCACAAATGCTACACTATGCAACTATAAAGCAAGCCTAAAATGCCAAAATGCCAAGATGTCAAGATATGAGGTGTAGATGCAAATTCCAAGAGATTGCTACGCCCTTAATATTAGTGTACATCGGGTTATGAATAGTCAACTTGTGGCTATCTTAACTCTCTATTAAGTCATATTATCATTAGTATATTGTTATTTAGTTGTCTAGGTCGACCTAATACTTATATAGATGTGTCTAAGTCGGCCTAGGTGATATCCTAGGCATAAATAGGTATATATAGGAGGTTGTGAGTCTTATTTCATCATTAAGTTGTGAAGTGTGTTCTCATTAGAGATATTTGGAGGTTTTCCCCCTCGAAGTGGCCTATTATTCTCAGTTATTATCAAGTATTTCCAGCATATTTCATATCATATTCTTCTATTGTGCAAGTTATTTCATAACAAGTGGTATCAGAGCATGATTTTGGAACCGTAGAGGCAAGTTTTATTTTCTCAATTTTGGAGGCGATTTGGGAAGAGCATATCTTTCAGATTTTGGCAATTTTTTTTTTAATTTTTAAAGGGTTTTTCAAGAACATATTAAAGAAGCTACAGTTCAGATTTCATAAGAATTGGAGCATAATTAAGTGAATTATTACAGAATTAGGGTTTCTACACAATTTTTTTTGGAATCTGCATATCTCGCACATATTGTTGAATTAGAGTCTGATTTTTATTGGGTTTTTGAATACATACTAAAGAGATTACAATAAAAAAATTGGAGGAATTAGAGCAGAAATAAGTAAGTTATTGAAAAATTAATTTTTTCACAATTATCACTCTCCACGTTGTAAATCTGCTTATTTCTTGGAGATTTTTCTAGGTGAGTTATTTTGGCCCTAGTAAGTTACAATAAAAATTTCAGAGGATTTAAGTTTCATTTGTGTGATTTATTTCAAAATTAGTGGTTCCCATCATGACAGGGCCTACAACAAGGGGCAAAAAGAATGTTGTCACTTCGGGGAAGACTCCTGATAAGGATGGGGTAACAATAGAGGATATTACTCCTAATGAGGAAATCAATAAGGTCAAGGAAGAAATTTCCTCAATGAAGATGGATATGTGTGACCTAAGAGGAGATATATCAGACATACGAAACATGTTAAGCACCTACATGGCTGAACCAAGAAAGGAGTTCTCAAGCGACCAAGGTGAAAATTCTAGGTCAGCTACCATTGACACAAGCTTTAGTACTCATATGAGATCTAGGAATTTATTTCCAAAGGTGGATATGTGCAAGTTTGATGGAAAGGAACCTCTAACATGGATAAACCAAATGGAGAATTTTTTTGAAGTACACCAAATCCCAAATGGAAAAAAGGTCACGATGGCTTCCCTATATCTAGAACCAGATCAATTCATTTGGTATCATTGGATTTGCACTCATCAAAGGAAAAAAGGGCTCACCGTATCATGGTCAATTTTTACGGAGGAACTCCAAGCACAATATAGCAATAGCATGAAGACAACTTCTTCAGCCAGCTGGCTAAACTTCAACAAACAGGATCAGTTAAGGATTATATTCAACAATTCCAAAATCTATCCTTAAGAGTGGATACAATTACGGAGGAAAACTTGAATCATTTATTCTTGGGGGGTCTGAAGGATCACATTCAACATGAGGTACGCATGTTTAGCCCTAGCTCCATAAATGAGTCTTTTATCTTAGCACGCAAGGTAGAGGAGAAGTATTTGATTCTTAAGAAGCAATGGGATAATGTGACAAGAGAGAAAGGATATTCAACACAACCTACTAGGTTGACTCCACAAAAAATTGAGGAGAAAAGAGCAAAAGGGTTGTGTTTCAATTGTGATAGCAAATAAAGTCGAGGACATAAATGCAGTGAAAAGAAATTGTTCTATATTGAAGGTGTGCGAACCCTTTTCCTAGTACCTGCAAAACTACATGAGTAAACAAGTTAAACAAGGAATTGCAAGCTAAAACAAGGATTCCCCATGAAATCCATTTACACACTCAAAATAGGAAAGAAAACAATGAAGAACCAAATAAAAATAATGAAATAGCTTGAATCCTAATTTAAATATGCAAACTCATGATCCCATGGGGGAATTGGTGCCAATTTGATGTGAAAATTGGCCCTTTCCCAATTCCTATGATGAAATCTTGATATGTTGAAGATGATATTGATCCACTTTGATGAAAGATGAGAACTCCAAGCCAAATCTACAAAAAGCCTAGCTAAGAATTCAATGATAGATGGAAATGGCTAAATATTTTAGCATAATTACTTTGCAATATTTGTGGATGATCAAATGAAGATATGAGCTCTTTATTTATAAAATTTCAAGATGGATGAATGCCCAAATTTGAACAATGTGGGACTAAGATTCATCCAATGATATGATGCCACTTGCCAAGCTATGAATGGATGATGGATGTGCAAGATTTGGGGTTTGTGCCAATAAATGCCAATATTTTGAAATTCAAATTTGTTGAAATGACATGCAAGAGGGAAGGGAAAATGCAATCAATGTCACTTGGCTCAAAGCAAAGGACATGTAAGATGAATTTATTGCCTTGTTGGATGTACATGTTGACTTGGAATTTTTGAATTCAAATTGAGAGAATATTCCAAAAGATGCCTTGTGAGGAAAATAGGGATTTAATAAATGAATTAAATCTATTTTCATGTGCAACTTGCATTATCTAGAGGATGTGACATGAGATGAGATTAAATTAATCAAGGGTTAATTAATTTAACAAGAGATTTGATGATGTGACTTATTTGACTTAGATTTATGGATTTATTTAAATCAAATAAGAGAAGAATATGATAAGAGCTAATTAAATAAGGATTTTGATTTATTTAATTAAAGAGATGGTTAGATTAAATCAAATAATGTTTTAATTTATTTAATTTAATTTTTAGAGATTTAATCAAATAAATTGATTATTTAATTAAATAGGGATAATTAGATCAGATGGATTGATTTAATTAACAAGAAAGAGACTTAATTAGAAAAAATAATTTATTTAATTAAGAGATGAATATTGATGAATTTAATCGATAGGGAATTTGATTAAATGGTTAGACCAAGGATGATTCGGGAAGAAAGCGATGTTAGTGAATCGAGGATCAAATGCATGATGTCAATTATATTTCTGGCGTCTACATTTTGCCCCTCTTTGAAGCAATGCACATTGCGTTGGTTCAAAAGAATAACCGATCTCAATCAAAGCCAAAAAAAATTGGCATTTTAAAAACTTGCCCCACTGCTACATGGTGAGAGAAAACATGCCATTATAATGCCCCCTCGAGAGACCAGACGAAAATTTTAATTTTTTGGGTGATCTCACAAAAAAAGAGGACAAAGTACCCGACCGGTCTGAAAGGGCTCCGAGAGGCTAAAAACGTTTCTAAACACAATAAAACAATAAAAAACAAGCCTCAACTAGGCTAAAACAGGTTTGGGGGTCCAAAACCCTAGTAGGACAACCATTTAGGGTTAAAAAACCCTAATTTTTAGGCTTAAAAGGGGCCCGAGGGGTCACTTTCAAGTCATTTTCACACACCTCTAGCACTTTTGAGATTTGAGCTCTGACTCTCCAGCGATATGGCGCAATGATAGCTTCCCCTGTACATCACCAATCGAGTTTGGACATACCAGTGGCCACCTGGCATCGGGTCACTGGTATGTGACCCTTACCCAAGCTTTCTTTTTTCATTTGATGTTGTAATTAATGCTTTAAAAGGGGAGCTCACCTCCAGCGCCACTATATAGCGTCGCTCGGCATTTAAATTGCGTCGCGTAGTGTCGTTTTGCGCCGCAACGGTGTTGTTTTGCGTTGCAGTGGTGCAGTTCGGAGTTTAGAAACTCTGAAGCTAGGCTCGAGCTCGGCGGGTTAGTTTGGGTAAAGTCTGCCACAGCGGCGCCCTTTTCACCCAAACTGCGACGCTAGGAGGGAAACTGCACCACGGCGGTGCATTTTTGCTCTTTTTGGGCTCGAGCGTTGGAGTTTGAGTAAAATCAAACTGCGACACCATCACAAACTGTGTCGCTGGGGATGAGTTTGGAGCATTCGACCAAAAAATTTTCAAAATTCTTAACACGCTGACCTTCCTTGATGCAGGATGCAGTGAGGGAGCTCTACTCTCGGGAGCACCAGTTGTGAGATTTGGCTACCGTCCTACGGGACCTAAACAACAGGGACAGGGACCAGGATCGACTGGGAGCTGTGGGATTATGGCACATTGCGTACGCAGCACCCGTGCGCACTCACCTAGGGATGTTGTCAGTGCTGGCCGAGAGGTGGCACGACGAGACATCGTTGTTTCATCTTCCCACTTGCGAGGCCACCATCACTCTAGAGGACGTTTGGCGCATTTTACGATTGCCTATTCATGGCCAGCGGGCGATCTTTGATATGGATGAGGGACGCGAGTCCTGCATCAGAGTCCTCGCCACATGGAACATCATCTATTGCAAGGGATAGATTGAGCTAGAACGCTACAGGGTTATTACACCCCCTACCGCTGGGCGGTTGTAGCTATCATTTTGGGTCTCATTGCCCCAGATCGATGAGGGCAATATTTTAGTCTCGGTTGGGGATATTGTTGGGAGCGGATGGTTCGAGACAGGTCTGTTCGTTTCGCATGGGGGCTTGTACTTCTCGCCTCACTCTACAGAAACCTACATGAGTATGTATACATGGACAGTAGAGCACTGGGGGTTGGAGTGACCTTACTTCACGTCTGGGCATGGGAGCACATTTATGTGCTACGGCCACGTGTTGTTCTAGTTTTGATGGGCGTAGAGGATGCCCTCGTGGCATGATACAGAGGCGGTGTGTCCTTTACACACACTAGTGAGCACGGGATCCCCTACTAGAGGCAAGTCCTGGACAAGATACTTATTTTCACTTGGAGACCATACCTTGGTCAGCTTGGATGGGTCGATGATGTCGATCAGCTCTTTTATTGCCGCTAGGACCGATATATGCAGGGGCAGGAGCATACGATGATCGCGAGGTACCTACCCAAGCGCGTACAACGTCAGTTCGGAGAGCCGCAGGATCGGCTTGATGACAGCTATGTAGCCATTTTTGCTCACAGCATGACACAGGTATCATGGGGACATGGCATTCCCACCTCAAAGGTAGTTGACAGCTTCAGGCACTTGGAAGCCCGACCATGGGCTTATGATTAGGGCCTAGTAGATCCCGGCACCACTCAGGCCTACAGGGACTGGTTCAGACCTCCACTTCAATTGACCGTTCCATGTGAGGATCCAGATCCGCGCAGAGTCAGAGGCAGAGGGAGAGGACGAGGGCGAGGACTAAGGGTTGATATTCGACAGGATCCACCAATTGTGCCCCCTGTCCCGCTAGGTCATGGGGATGTACATATGCAGGATCAGCAGCAGGATCCGCCAGTCCCACCACCACGAGCTGAGGGTGAGGATCATCCTCACATGTAGCCACGGGTGCAGCCAGCAGGACAGGCAGACACTCGAGACACCTTGATTTTGCAGCTGCAGGTCCAGGTTTAGGCAGTGACAGTGGAGAGAGAGTAGCTTGGGGCTGAGAGGGATCAGGCCATGTAGCAGAGATAGGCTGCGGAGCTATAGGTAGCTACAGAGCTAGGCCACAGACAGCAGATCAAGAGTATGACAGCCTCCTCCCAAGGCACAGTGCCAATGCGATCCTATAGGGATGCCATCTAAGAGGTTGAGTACTACCGACAGGCTTATCATGAGGCCATACCCAGAGCAAAGTGGGTCCCAGAGTATTCAGAGCGGGCCATCCAAAGACCACCAGAGGGTCACGGTGACAGGGGCGAGGGCAGCATTCACAGGGATAGAGCTTGATCGAGATGATACATACTTTTTGTGCCTATTGGGCTCATTTTTGATAGCCCGATGGGCATTTTTGTACCGATTGAAATATATGTACAATGATCCAATTTATTCTTTGTATTATGACAGTGACATGATTGATGATATATATGAGATGATTTTGATGTGATGTACTGTGTTCTCCTTTATGCATGGATGGTTTATTTCTATATGCTTTGCAGTGATGTCTTTTATGGATGCATTTATTTCTGATGATGATACATGCGTTATGATTATGACTAACAGATCTATATTATGTTAACCTATGATATGCAAATGTGATGGTTTATTTATGATAATGCAAAATGCAATGGTTAGATATGTGAAATGATATGCAAAATGATATGTAAATTATGCTAATGAAATATTAATGAATGGATGCATATATGAATCTTGTATGTTTATGCCTATGTGGAATGATTTACGTAATAAATCTTTTTTGATGTTATTTATGAGATGATATGGATAATGAAATATGAAAATGCGATGGTCATAATATGATGCTAATGAAATGGTGTTAATGCATAATGAGATGGTTTTATGAGATGCTTAGAATAACAAATGTTATTATCCTAAACATAATTAATGATGATGTATGTGATGCAATGATATGTTAATGCAAAGTGATATGCTGATGTGTGAAGTGGTGAGATGATGTCATGATGCTATGCAAGTATGTGTGCCTAATGAATTAAATGCTTATATGCTTATTGATTATTCGAAAAATTATTATGAAATGCTTCTGTGGATGCTTATGTGATGATTTATATGATAGATGGTAATATAAGATGGTTATGAAATGCAAATGAATGTTTATTGATATAATACCATGAGATGCAATGTACTGGGTGAAATGCAATGACATGGATGTATCTATCTATGAAGAATGTTTATGATAACCTGTTTATATGATGATAAAAATGTAATGCATATGTTTCCTATATGATATGTTTATGCAAATGTGTTTATGATTCCTATGTGATATGCTAATGATTTGTGAATGCAAAATCGGTGACGATGATGGCGATAATGACCAACTGTCATAGTACCTTGTTAGTGTGGTTAGTAAGAAAAGAAGAAGTCATTTCAACGAGACACAAGATGATGCAAATGATAATGATGATGATGATAATTACTTGCTGAGGAATTAGGATTTTCAAAGGGCCAAATTTTCTTATGTTTGATAACACACGTGGTATAATGCATCAAGGTATAGAAAACCAGGATGGCGTTGTACCCAGTGAGATGGACTTTGACTTGACAATTAGATAGGAGTATTCTTGTTCACACCTGACATACGGAAACCTTGCTAGGATGCACTTCAGAAGTTTCAGACACCTCGGACCAAAACACAGAAAGGTAAACCTATCCCTGCAATAGTCAACAAGTTTCCCTAGACCTCTTCCTTACATACCTAACAAAGCAAGTATTCGCCGAGGTTATATTACAAGAACGTCCAACAAGCATAGTAGACAAAAGATAATGATCGTTGCCCCATTCCTATTTCTCTAAATCCTCTGTTTGGATATCATCGAGATGTCCTTGGAATAAGTGAAAAATAAGATAAGTCAAAAGATAAAGACCAAGTAAACAAAGAAACAGATGCTCTTCAATATTGTTAACAGAAAAAGGATGTGTTTTCTAATAATAAGAACCAAAACTTATTGCCAAAAGATAATGCCCATTGTAGGAAGGATTCATCCTAGGACATGTTAGTGGATGGCGGCACGTCATTTCGTTTATCCAAAGTGCTCAAAGGGATGATTGATATGGGACCAACTGGATGATGAGTTACCAATACGAAGAGATGACCAACTTGCTTATGCACTGACTTAGACCTAAGACTTGACGTTTGGAGTTTTACTTTTAATCTACTAGACTTGTTTCTAACTGTTTCACCAAAGGTTGATGATGACGATCAGTTTATTATGAGTGTTATTATTGTGAGTGCAAGCGAGATGAGATGGATGGAGTTTTTCAAATATTTGGATTTTTTGAAGTTTTGCAATGTTTTCAGGCTGTTTTTGGTATTTTTCAAGATTTTGCAAATGTTTTGATTTTCAATTTTTCAATGTTTTTGGGATTTTTTGAGATTTTGACCAAGAGACTAACCTAAAGACCTATCCTAGGGGTCTCGAGGGCTGATCAACAGATGAGCCTTGCCTACGTTATACACACAGAGACCACGTAGTTCGACTGACGACTTGACCGATTTACAGACGATGATATACATGATGAAATGTCAGCTTATTATGACGGACTCCTATAGGACTAACCTAAATGTCTCGAGGGACGATCAAAGATCAACCTTGCCTATGTTCAAGCTCAGAGACAACGTAGTTCGACTAGACGACTCTGTTTTTGACTTTTCGACTGACTTTTTGACCTGTTTTTGGATATTGATATGTTTTGAATGTTTTTGGATTTTCTAAGTTTCTGATGTTTTTGGATTTTCTGATTTTCTGATTTGAGGACTTTAAAATTATACACGAATCTGATCCGATAAGAACATGCCCCCAGCGTGATGTAATAGACTACTCTGATAAAGGTAGGACAAACTGGCCTTGAGGATGGGTCGAGTAGTACTAGGAGGAATCATGATACAAACACATGACCAAGCTATGGTGCGGATGTGATTGGATGAGTGATGGATGGAGACCTGAATGCGATGGGTGATGGAAGCATAATGGAGGGATGATATCGAACAAGCCGAAAAGATCTTGGTGGCTGAAAAGTGCTTATTTATGCAAGGCGTTGTTTGCCAGGTTTTCACCAAGGTACTTGCCCAAAGTGCCACCGAAGTGGTTTTCACTAGAGGACCATTTTTTCTCTTTACTGTTTTCAATCCTTTTTCTGATTTTTTTGGATTTTTTGCTTTTTTAATTTATTTTTTGTTGTCACCAAGACGCCTGTTTGCTAGGTTTTCACCAAAGTAACCATTTTTTCAGGACATTTTATGTTTTTTTGGATTTTTTAGTTCTATACCTTGAAAGATTTAGGCATAAAACTTTTTGAGATGGGAGCTATTCATTGGCTCCTGCAGAGGTTCCCCTTCGGGTGTTGATAGTTGATATGCCCCTGATATATAACTTGTTGTGATGACGAAAGGTCCTAACCAATTAGGTTCGAACTTGCCTTTGCTGCTTAGGTTTGGGACATTCTTCTGATTTTCTTTTAAGACCAATTCTCTGACTTGGAAAGTCTTGCTTCTGATTTTCTTGTTGTAGCTCTGTTTGAGTCTACTTTGATAGACTTGCAAATGATTTAAAGCATCCATGCATCTCTCATCCATTAACTCCAGCTCGTTTAGTCTTGATACTTTGTATTCTTCATCCGTGATGAGGTTTTACAGTGATATTCTGAGGGATGGGAGCTCGGTCTCAATGGGGAGAATTGCCTCTAATCCGTAGACCAAGGAGAATGGGGTGGCACCAGTGGGTGTGCGGATGCTGGTTCGATAAGCCCAGAGGGCGGGATTAAGCTGCAAATGCCAGTCACGACCTGTGTCATTGACTGTTTTCTTGAGGATTTTGAGGATGGTTTTGTTTGTAGCTTATGCTTGGCCATTGCCTTGGGGATAGTATGGGGTGGAGAAGCGATGCTGGATTTTGAATTTCTCGCACAAGTCGTGAACCTCCTGGATCTTGAATGGTGTCCCATTATCTAAGATAATGGCTTGTGGGACACCGTAACGATAGATGAGATAGTTTCGGATGAATTTTGAGATTTGTTTTCCAGTGATATACATCATGGGTATGGCTTCTACCCACTTTGTGAAGTACTTAGTTGTAGTTATGATGAATTTGTGTCCATTGGATGAGGTGGGTGTGATTTTCCCAATGAGATCGAGTCCCCACTGCAAAAAGGGCCACGGTGTGACGATCAGGTGAAGCTTTTGAGCTGGAGCATGGATGAGGTCCCCATGTTGTTGACATTGTAAACACCTTTTAGCATGATCATGTGCTTCTCTTTCCATTGTGGGCCAATAATACCCCATCCTCAGTAGTTTCTTAGCGATGGTCATTCCACTCAAGTGCAAACCATAGATACCGTTGTGTACCTCAGTTAGAGTGGTTAATGCATCCTCAGCATTTAGGCAACATAGCAAGGTACCTTCTATGCTTCTACGGTATAAGGTATCACCTAGGATGAAAAATCTAGATGCCTTTTTAATAAAGGTTCATTTTAGGTTTGATGGCAGGTCAGCGGGTATGATTCCTATGCGAAGATATGTGTAGATGTCATGGTACCAAGGACCACCAGGACCAACAATTTCGCACACGAATTCTGATTCCAGTACCTTGAATGTGGGAACGAGAAGCTGCTCAATCAAGAATTCATATTTTGGAATGTTGTTGGGGATATTCAACAAGGATCCAATTGTCGCCATGGCATCTGCTACTCTTTTGTTGGTTCTAGGAATCTGCTCAAATGTTATTTCAATGAAAGATTCTTTGAGAGTCTCCACCAATTTCTTGTATGGAGTGAGCTTGTCATCCTTGGTCTGATATTCATTATTGACTTGGTTTATGATCAACTGAGAGTCTCCATAGACTTTGAGAGCTATGATATTCCATTGCACTGCTATCCTGAGACCTATGGTTAAGGCCTTGTATTCTGCAATATTATTAGTGCAAGGAAATTCCAATTTGTATGACCTTGGTATGCAATCCCCTTGTGGGGTGATGAAGAAGATACCAGCTCCTGATCCGTGCTGCGTGTATGAGCCATCGAAGTATAGTTTCCATTGGTTAGCTACATTGAGGTTAAAGATGGATTCATCTGGAAACTCTGAGACAAGAGGATTCTTAGAATAAATAGGTGCTTCTGCTAGTTGATCCGCAATAACCTGACCCTTGATTGCTTTTCTCTCCACATACTCAATGTCATATTCTGATAATATCATTACCCATTTTTCCATTCTTCCTGTGAGCAATTCCTTTGAAAAGAGATACTTGAGGGGGTCAATTTTGGCGATGAGCTTTATCTTGTGTGCCAACATGTAATGTCTAAATTTTTGTGATGCAAACACTACTACGAGGCATGTTTTCTCGATGAATGAGTAGTTTAGCTCATGACCAACCATTGTCCTGTTGATATAGTAGATAGCCCTCTCCGTTCCATTTTCGTCATGTTGGGCTAAGAGAGCCCCTAGGGCTGCTATTGTTGCTGACACATATAAGATCAATGGCTTCTTTGGGATGGGTGGCATTAAGACTGGCGGTGTTAGTAGATATTCTTTGATTTTGTTAAATGCCTCTTCGCACTTTGTGTCCCATTTATACGCTACCCCTTGTGGAGTAGGTTAAAATATGGGTTATGCTTGTTTTCCAGTTGTGCAATGAATCGTCGGATGGATTGAAGTCTACCTTGGAGACCTCTCAGTTGTTTTAATGTCCTTGGTGCTTCCATCTCGAGGATTGCTTTCACTTTTTCTGGATCCACCTCAATACCCCTCATGGACACTATGTATCCTAGCAATTTACTTGATTGTACGCCGAAGACGCACTTCTTGGGATTTAGTCTGACTTTTTATTCCTCTAGTCTGTCAAAGATGGCACTTAGGGTTGCTATATGATCTTGTCTTTTTCTTGACTTAGCTAGAATGTCGTCGACATAGTCTTCGACTATTTTATGAATCATGTCGTGGAATATCAACGTCATGGCCCTTTGGTATGTTGCTCCTATGTTCTTTAGGCTGAATGGCATCATGTTCCAGCAATAGGTCCCCCATGGACAAGTGAAGGTCGTCTTATGTTGATCTTCTTTTGCTATCATGATTTGGTTGTATCCTGAGAATATGTCCATTAGTGATAGCATCTCGTGTCCTACTGTCATGTCTACTATCATGTCGATGTTGGGAAGTGGGAAATCATCCTTGGGACATGCCTTGTTTAAATCTCTAAAGTCTGTACAGATTCTGATGGCTCCGTCAGGTTTTTAAATAGGTACCAAATTTGACACCCATTCTGGATAATTGATTGGTTGGATAAATCCTGCATCTAACAACTTTTTGAGCTCCATTTTGACCAATAAGGCGATTTGAGGATGCATTTTTTGAAGCTTTTTTTTGACCGGTTTTGCTTCTAGATATACTGCTAAGTGATGAACTACAGTCTTTGGATCAACCCCTAGCATGTCAACATAACTCCATGCAAAGTTTATTTTCCTTTCTCTTAGGAATGCTGCTAGGAGTTCTTACTCTTCTGATAATAGTGATTCTGCATAGAATGTGATATGCGGGGTCTCTTATGTTCCTAGGTTGATAGGATTGCATTTTTCGGCCAAGACTGATGACTTCTTCTGATGAATAGCTCTTAAAGGAAGATTGAATCCTTCATCCTCGGGCACCTTAAAGAGGTTTTCACTATTGGATACGTCCTTTATTTTTACTATTTTCTTGTCAGAGAGTGCCACAGTGTGGTTTTCACTCAAGGACTTAGATATGATTCTTAGTTTCTCACTTTTACGACTAAAGGATTCAATCGTTTCCCCATAATAGGCACGTGTGTCCAACTCCATTATAAACCCTGCTTTGTGATCCCCTTCTAGAATGTTGTCCCGCAATCCCATGAATTCTGAGAGTGCCTCATCATTATTTAATGTATCAAGAACCGGTGGTCCTCGTTGGTCATAGTCGATCAGTTGGGGGTACACTAAACAGATCTCATGATTTTGATGATCAGATTCGAAAGATAAGGTACTAATCATGTACAGGGTGGTGTCCTCAAATAACCTAGGTAGATTGGTCATGGTATCTTCATCATCACTACTAATATAGGCCTCAGTTATAAATTTATGTATGTCTCTACCTGTGGATATTGGTGAGCGTACTTCTGCTAGTATTGGCTGAGGAGAAATATTAACCGTTCTAACTGAAGGACTTCAGCCATGTATGGTTATACTTGTAGGGGTACATCCAAGGCCAAGATTTGTTATGGGTCACGTCTCTGGCATGATAGGTACTATGAGGCCATTGTCATTTTGTCCCAGTCTTTGATTTCTGTCGTAGCCCATTGCGAGCATCATTTGTAGGCCCTTGCTTGTCTCGTCCATTGGTAATTCAGGTGTCAGTCTTTCATCTTGGTATAGCATGTGTGATGGATCTGCTTCAATAACCTCCTAGCCAAGGTCTCCCCATCTTGTGAATTCGAGATAGTCTTCAGGAAACATTTGTGATGTGGAAGCTTGGTTTTCTTGTGGACGTCCCCATGATCTAGGAGATTGTGGTAACTCTCCTATCACAAAAGCATTGTTAGGGAGTTTGTAGCTTCCAAAACCGTCTTCCTGGATGATGAGCTTGATGTCGGAGATGGTGGGAATGGTGGGTGTCTCTGTCGCATAAGTGGATGCGAGAGTGGTGGGGTCGATGTATGGTGTGGATGGGCCCTCATCATTCTTTGGCACTTGGGGGATTTTGTAATACTTTGCTTCAAGATTTTTTCAATATGAGAAAGGTTCAAGATCTCCATGGATGGTAATCTCTTGTCCATTATGTGTAAATTTCACACATTGGTGGAAGGTTGATGCTACAGCTTTCATCGCATGGATCCATGGGCGTCCCAGGAGGATATTGTATGGCAAGTCAAGGTCCAATACCTGACAAGTAGTTTGCATGAGATTCAGCCCTACTTGAATAGGGATTTTAATCGTGCCTTGAGACACTCTTTCTTGGTCATCATATGCTCTTATCGTGATGCCCTTTCCTTTGTCGATAGAATCTTCTGATATTTTCAACTGCTTGATGAGGCTTAGGGAACAGATGTTCGAACCCGTGCCTCCATCCACCAAGAACCTTTTGATTTTGCTCTTATGTACTATGGCTTCCAAGTGAAGCACACGGTTGTGAGATGGTTGGGCGGGAAATCTTGGTTAGAAAATGTAAGGAGATTAGGTGTTATGATATTTCCGATCATAGCTTGGAATTGCTCTGCATCGAGATCTGCAGGGAAAGTGGATGAGGCCAATGCTTCTTCAAGGATCTTCCTATGGGCAGATGAGATTTTTAACAACTCCATGATGGAGATGTGTGCTGGTGTTCTTTTGAGTTGGTCTAGGACATTGTAGCCATTAGGAATGGATCAAGATGCAGGGACTCTATTTGGTTGGGATGATCCCGTGATGGTGACTTTGTCGCCTCTTGTGGTGACTCCACAATCTTTGACATGGGTACCCTTGATGGTGATGACCATGCAGTCTTCATTTAGGGAGGCAACGACTGTTTCATACACATGATTTACACTGCCCTTCCCTTTATCATTTTTATTGCCTTTGTTGCCATGATTCAACATCGGATTCGTGTATATTTTAAGATCCTGATTTCTTGTAGGTTGTTCCACGTTTATGATTTTCTTATCGATGAGATCTTGGATGATGTTTTTGAGTTTCATGCAGCTGTTTGTGGTATGGCCTTTGATTCTATGAAATTCACAAAGTTGATTCTTGTTATACCAAGGAGGTTTGACATCGGGTTCTTGGTAATTCTCAAATGGAGGAGGCTTCATGAGTTTTTGGTCGATCAACTTTTTCATTATGTCTTCAAGGGGTTCCCCCAAAATGGTGTATTTTCATTTTGGATAACTTTTGCGTTGTGGTGGTACTCTTTGGTCATTGAGATTATTGATGGTTGGATTGTTGTTGGGTTGGTGTGTTGTGTAATGGTGGTTTTGGTGTTGTGTTTCGATTTGTGGTGTGGGTGTATGTTGGCGTGGGGCACTAATGACCACCTTGGCATCGACGAAACCATCATTAGTAATGTTTTTGTTCCTTTCCCACATGCGAGGTTTATCATTGTAATTTGATGGTGGGCGGTTGTTTTGTTGTTCGTGGTATGATGTTGATTCCGTGGGTTGAGTCATAAGGGCTCTTTCGATGCTAAGTGCCTTGGGGATCAACTAATCGTATGTGGTGATACCCTGAACCTTGAGATGAAATTCCAAGTGTCCTTCAAGGTTGGCTATGATGGTGCAAACTTTTTGTTCTTCTGGCATGGTCCATTTGCTCCGATTGGCCTTGGATCGCCATCGTTGTAGGAATGAGGCGAAAGACTCACCCTTTCCTTGTTTTAGAGCATAGAGTTCTTCGAGACTAACATCCATTGTAATTTTGCATGCATAATTTCTAATGAATGCGTCCCTAATTTCTTGGAATGTTCTAATGCCTGAAGGTAAGTGTGAGAACCATTCTATAGCATGGCCTGCCAAGCTCCTAGGGAATAGCCGCATCAGATATGTATCGTCATATATGACCTCCATGCAATGAACCTAGAATTCCCTAATGTGATCTTTAGGGTTTCCCATCCCTCAATATTTGTCAAATTAGGGGATTTCAAATCCCTTGGGGAATGGTTTCATCTCTAGGCTCCTATCAAATGGATAGGGACACAAGTTGCTTGGTGTTTTTTTTGTTCGCCCTGATTGAAGGTCGAGCACTTGTTGCGAGAGCAACCTAAGTTGTGTCGTCACATCATTTTGTGGATCAGGGGGTGGGATGAAAGTGTTTTGGGGTATTTCAATCATGGGTTGGATGGGTGGGTTGGTCGGTGCGTTGTTTGATGGTATCTGTAAGTTTTGGCAAGCAAGGTAGGCTTCCACTTGCTTTTGTATGAACAACACTTGTTGTTGATCTTGTTGTTGTTGCGCTAAGATTTGTGCTTGTTGTTGTTCCAACAACGCGTGTTATTGTGCTTGTTCCAACAACGCTTGTTGATGGGCTACCAATTCTGTTGCTTCTTGCTGCTCTTGGTATTGCTTGAATGCTTGCTGATATGCCTACAATTGCGCTGCTTGTCTTTGTGTAAGAAGTTGTGCTTGATATTGAGCTTGTTGTGCATGATATTGGGCTTGCGCTTGTGTTGCTTGTGCTTGTGATGCTTGTGCTTGTGCTGCTTGTGCTTGTGCTGCTTGTGCTGCTTGTGCTTGTGTTGCTTGTGCTTGTGCTGCTTGTGCTTATGCTGCTTGTTGTTGCAATAAAAGTTGTGCTTGAGAGGCCCTTTGTGCCTGCAATGCTTGTGTGGCTTGTGTAGCTTGAGCGACTTGTTGTTGTTGTTGCAATAAAATTTGTGCTTGAGTGGCCCTTTGTGCCTACAATGCTTGTGCGGCTTGTGCAGCTTGAGCGGCTTGTTGTTGTTGTTGCAATAATGCTTGGGCTTGTTGCGCTTGTAAGACGGCTTGGGTAGCTTGGGGAGCTTGCACAGCTTGAGCAGCTAATTGTTCAGCTTTTTGTTTCTGAACTTGTTGGTATCCTCTTTGGAAAGTAGCTTGCAATGTCGCGTCGTATTGGCTTGATGTGGTGAAAGTTGGTGGTGGTGGATTTGGAATAGTGTTTGTGAAGGTGGTGTTGGTGTTTTGCGTGATGGATGGTGCTATTGATGTGATTGGTCCTTGAGAGACCATGCTTTGTGATGCTAAGGGAGTGTTTGATGATGTTGCAATTGCTTGTGTGTTTTTCATTTGTTGTTGCGATATCAACGACAAGTTTTGAGTGTTTGGCATAGTGCTTTGATTGATATTTGGGATAACGGTTTGATTGATACTTGGTAGAGGGGGAAGCCCTAAGCCAAGGAGTGGTGCGGATGATGATGGCAATGGTGGAAGTGGTGGAAATGTAAGAGGTGTGAGTTGTTGCGAGAATGTCGTGGTGTCGAATATGCCCCCTGGTCCGAACATATATCCCTCTTCTTGTGAATTTGTGAGAAGAGGTGTTTGAGGTGTTGCGTAAAAAAATGATGATGATGGATCGTGATGGAATATGAGAGGAACATTCTTGTGTAATGGGTTTTGGGGTATGCTTTGTTCCAAGGTGGTGTTCGCATCCAAATTTTGATTATTAACAAGGGGGTGTGTTTGAATTGCATTGAGAAATGCACTTCCCTTATTAACGTTGGGTTGGGTTGGAGCAAACGATGTTGTGATTTGCGTAATTTTTTGTGTGATGTTTTTAGATGGAGGTGTAGATGAAATGGGGATGGTGGATGAGATTGGAAGAAAAGATGTCTCCACTATAGTACTCACATCAAAATCTGAAGGTAACTTGGCCCCTTGTTTTGCTAGCTCTAGCATGTATAACGAAGGGTTGAGCCTCATCATGATGTTGATGATTCTATGGTTGTCTGGATTTTGGAGCATTTCAGTCATTTCCTCGCGAGACATTCCAAAAGTAAGGTCCTCTCCTTGGTTTTCTTCTTGCGGATTTTGCGATGATGATAGGGTCAATGGATTACTTTATTCGACATGATTCATTTCTGCGTTTGTTTGGCTAAGATCACTTGAAGCGAGCATTTCTTTGTTGGCTTCCATACTCTTCTTGTATTGAGATCTAGTTAGAACCATAAAACAAGGATCAATCTTCGAGAATATGGGAAATGAATCTCTTGATTCTTTGGATCGATCTTTATTTTATGCCCCTAAGTAGAAAGTTTTAGGATGCCTTGAGGATCAAAGGTGATGATATGATGATGATGTTAGGGATGGATGATATGGATGTTTTTGGATTTTGATAAATTTTGAATGAGATACTAGGCTTTTAGGACTTGTAGATTTTGATTTTGATTTATTTTTGGATTTGAGATTTCATCCTTGATTTTGGTTTGCTTTTGATTTGGATTTTTGAACAAAAGGACCCTAAGATGTTGGATGATGATCTAAGGAATAACTTTGTTCAAAGGATGATGATTTGAATATGTGCAAGGAGAAGGATGCATCTACCCACACCTATTCAAACAAGATGATTGTTTCACTAAGTATATGAAGAAGGATTCATCAACACATACTAAGCTAGACAAGATGATTTGGATAACTTTGACTAAACATATGCAAAAGGATGCATCTACACATACCTAGCCAAAGGTGATTTTGATAATGTTTTCAAGGATTTAGTCTCAATGATTTTGATGATTTTGATTTTTCCATAAAGCCTAGTATTAAGGATGATTTCAAGATTTTCCAAAAGGTGATGGTGAGATGATGTTTTGTTTTGATGTGTTTAGAGGATGGATGAAAAAGATTTTGATATGTTTTGATCCTAAGATGAACCTAAAAAGGTACACTTTGTTTGCCTAGACCTAGGTATTGAAGAGCATGCAAATGCTTCCTAAAGACCTTTGTGACCAAGAAATGATTTCATTTGAGCATTCATTTTTGGATTTCCAACCAATGATTTTTTTTTTGCTTTTGGGGTTATGAGTCTTCAACACATATGAAAGTTTATTTTGGTTAGCTTTGCTTAATGTCTTTATTTTACCAAAAACACTTTCTTTGATTAGTTTTTCAAACTAAGATGTCCAATGTCTTAATTTATTCAAACCCCACAAGATATGTTATGTGGAAATTCAATGAACTTAAGGCAAGGGTTTTCCTATTGTTTACTTAAGGAGACAAATCGAGATATAATCCAATGTTTAGAAACCTCTAAGGACGTGAATCCCAAGGGCAAGCAATAACATATGGATTGATTCAATGGTATTTGTCTTCAAAATGGTTTGAAATTTGGATGAGGTTCAAGTGTTTGTTTCCATAATGTTTTTTATCAAGCAATGCATTTTGTAACCCAAGAATGAGTACAATCCTATGGATGTGTAAGACAATATTTGTTGGATTCCCACTTGGACAAGTCCAGCTATGCTTATCTCTAGCGAATGGTTAGATGGTTGACCCCACTGGCTCCCCTCCACGACACTCACTTATACGAGGCAGCCAAGCATCAACACCAATGAAACTCCCATGGCATGTTTTCCATTTCTACTAGAAGACCATAAAAGTGTGGGGTGGCTTGAGAACGACCGTTCTTGTACCAACAAATAGATAAAAGGATTTTGGAAAATTCTAGCACATGGGTTTTAGTAAGGACTTTCCGTTCGTGGAGATTGACCCATATGGCAAGAGTCCCCTTTCGAATCCATCTTGTCAGAATCAACCGCGTGATATTGGTGTTTCTTCCAATATCCACATTTAGAGTGTTATCGGTTGAGTCATTCCCTTGGGTGAGTACTTTTTCCCCAAGGCAGGCCCTCTAGGATAAACAAAAGTGAATGAAGAACAATATTCGTAACTCGATCAATCCTCGTTGGCAACAAGGAGACAGAATATACGCAACAATGCCCCCACTCACACTCGCACAAGATGTTCAATTTTAAACCCAAATCGAAGTGTGGAGATAATTGCTTTGTCTCACCCTAAAGTCATGAAAAAGGCCTTTTAATTCTCAAGATCACTATAAAGTGCGAGATAAGCGCATACGTGCTTTTTCAATGGCTTTAGTTTAAGTAAGTCCTCACAAAAAAGTAAAGTTACACTTGTTCTTTTTAAATCCCCAAAGCAAAATGTGAGTTTTTTTTAGAGCACCAAATCACAAGTGTAAGACATTTTGTTCAATTTGTTAATCCAAGAAACAAAATCTAGTAGGTTGTGACCCTAAGGTTCATTTTAGCCCCTTTGCAAGAAATAAACCAAAATAATTTTTTTTAAACCCAAAGGAAGATTAGTGTCCTAAGAAAGACAAGATAACAAATTCTTAAAGAAGTGTTAAACAAACACTAAAGTGTTTAAAAACACTTTGATTGGACGAAATATCATCATGCTCCTCCTTCCTTTGTTTTCGATTTCCAACCTACAAGTGAGAAAAACCACTCAGATTCTAGAAAATACAGAAGTTAAAAACCAGAAAATAGAATATAAATTAATCATAAATCAAAAGCACGTGCTAAAAATCAAAATTTCCTTTTTTACTGTCTCCCAGCATCGCAACTCACAATGGCGTCGTAGTTTGTCTTCTCAGCGGTGCCCTCACAGCGCCGCTTACAAGTCAACGGTGCTCTGTGTCGGGACAGAGAGCTCAACTGCGTCACAATTTTTGCCCAACGTCGCAGTTTGCGTTCAGCATCGGAGTTTAATATTTTTTTGAAAGTTTCTGCAAGTCGGCGAGTCTAGCGGCGGAGTTTGAAATTCAAAATTTTTGGCGAGACGAGTCCAGTGGCGCAGTTTGTGTTTTAAGCGGTGCCATATAGCGATGCTGACGAGCCCGCGGTGCCAAAACAGCGACGTTGAGCTCCTAGCGTTGGAATTTTCTGTGTGTGAATGAAAACGTGGAATTTTTGAAAAAAACTGATTGAAAGTGAGATGCAGCCCTCCTTCTAGTGCCAAATGTGCGAACCATTTTCCTAGTACCTGCAAAACTACATGAGTAAACAAGTTAAACAAGGAATTGCAAGCTAAAACAAGGATTCCCCATGAAATCCATTTACAAACTCAAAATAGGAAAGAAAACAATGAAGAACCAAATAAAAATAATGAAATAGCTTGAATCCTAATTTAAATATGCAAACTCAGGATCCCATGGGGGAATTGGTGCCAATTTGATGTAAAAATTGGCCCTTTCCCAATTCCTATGATGAAATATTGATATGTTGAAGATGATATTGATCCACTTTGATGAAAGATGAGAACTCCAAGCCAAATCTGCAAAAAACCTAGCTAAGAATTTAATGATAGATGGAAATGGCTAAATATTTTAGCATAATAACTTTGCAATATTTGTGGATGATCAAATGAAGATATGAGATCTTTATTTATAGAATTTCAAGATGGATGAATGCCCAAATTCGAACAATGTGGGACTAAGATTCATCCAATGATATGATGCCACTTGTCAAGCTATGAATGGATGATGGATGTGCAAGATTTGGGGTTTGTGCCAATAAATGCCAATATTTTGAAATTCAAATTTGTTGAAATGACATGCAAGAGGGAAGGGAAAATGCAATCAATGCCACTTGGCTCAAAGCAAAGGACATGTAAGATGAATTTATTGCCTTGTTGGATGTACATGTTGACTTGGAATTTTTGAATTCAAATTGAGAGAATATTCCAAAAGATGCCTTGTGAGGAAAATAGGGATTTAATAAATGAATTAAATCTATTTTCATGTGCAACTTGCATTATCTAGAGGATGTGAGATGAGATTAAATTAATCAAGGGTTAATTAATTTAACAAGAGATTTGATGATGTGACTTATTTGACTTAGATTTATGGATTTATTTAAATCAAATAAGAGAGGAATATGATAAGAGGCTAATTAAATAAGGATTTTGATTTATTTAATTAAAAGAGATGGTGTTAGATTAAATCAAATAATGTTTTAATTTATTTAATTTAATGAATAGACTTTAGAGATTTAATCAAATAAATTGATTATTTAATTAAATAGGGATAATTAGATCAGATGGATTGATTTAATTAACAAGAGAAAGAGACTTAAGTAGACAAAATGATTTATTTAATTAAGAGACAAATATTGATGAATTTAATCAGATAGGGGAATTTGATTAAATGGTTAGACCGATGGATGATTCAGGAAGAAACGATGTTAGTGAGTCAGGATCAAATGCATGATGTTAATCAGTATATTTTACGTGTCTACAGAAGGTCCAAGTGAGGAAGAAGAGGAGGAACCCATACTAGAGGATGAAAGGGAGTCAAATGAGGAATCACATGATTCTCAACCAATAATTTCTTGTCATGCACTCTCATGTTTCAGTGCTCCACAAACTCTCAAGGTGGTGGGGTTCTTAAAGAAGCAGAAGGTAATAGTGTTGATCGACTCAGGTAGTACTCATAATTTCATCAACAAAAAGTTAGCTACTCGTCTAAATTATTTTATATATCTAGCTCCAAAGTTTTAGGTTTTGATTGCAGATGGTGGTACAGTTAGTTGTTCAGGGAAGTGTCATAGCATTAAATTATCCATGGGAGATTATCAACTTGATACCCCAATGTATGTGATATCCATGGGTGCAGCAGATATTATTTTGGGAGTACAATGGCTTACTACATTAGGAACGATTGAGATGAACTTCCAAGAACTATTCATGAGATTTGAATTAGAAGGAAGGGTAGTAGAGCTAAGGGGGTTGAAGGAAAAATCCCCACAAATGGTAAGCTCTCATCAAATGCAAAAGTTTCTTAAGAAAGGAGTGGATGGATTTAAGACCCACCTATGTTCATTAGAAGTCTTTCAATCTAATGCTCCTACTCATCCAGATTTGCAAGCTATAATTGATCGTCACTCAGTTGTTCTTGGAGATATGCCTAAAGGACTTCCTCCTAAGAGGGATCATGATCATGCCATATAGTTAGTTCCAGGGAGCCAACCATCGAACATCAGGCCTTACAGGTATCCACACATACAAAAGAGAGATAGCAAAAATTGTTGAGGAGATGCTAAAGGCAGGAATTATCAGGCATAGCCAAAGTGCTCACTCCTCGCCTATGGTGATGGTACATAAGAAGGACGATACTTGGTGCATGTGTCCAGATTATAGAGTGCTCAACATGTACACCATTAAAAATAAGTTTCCTATTCCAATCATTGATGATTTGCTAGATGAATTGAATGGAGCTATGTATTTTACCAAGTTAGATCTTAGATTTGGTTATCATCAAATTTAGATTAAGGAGTAAGATATTTGTAAGCCAGTATTTTAGACTCATGAGGGTCATTATTAATTTTTGGTGATGCCATTTGGTCTTACCAATGCACTATCTACATTCCAAAGTTTGATGAATTCCATTTTTAAGAAGTTATTGAGAAAGTTTGTGTTAGTATTATTTGATGATATATTGATTTATAGCAAGACTTGGGAAGAACATTTGCAACATGTGGATCAAGCATTGCAAATACTTGAAGATCATAAACTCTATGTTAAGCCATCCAAGTGTGCTTTTGGTCTTACGAAGGTGGAGTATTTGGGACACATAGTTTCACATGAAGGAGTAAAGGTGGACCCTAACAAAATTAAGGCTGTCATGGAATGGCCTATTCCAAAAACCATTAAGAAACTGAGGGGTTTCTTGGGATTGACAGGGTACTATAGAAGATTTGTGAAGAATTATGGTCGTATAGCAGCACCTCTCACCACTCTATTGAAGAAGGATTATTTTCATTAGAACAATTCTGCCAATACAACATTTGAGAGATTGAAGGAGGCTATGCGTACAACTCCAGTGCTTGCCACTCCTGACTTCAACAAGGAATTCATTGTGGAATGTGATGCTTCTGGAAATGGGATAGAAGCAGTGCTCATGCAAGAAGGTCGACTAATTGATTTTGAGAGTCATCAATTAAAGGGTAAGAATCAAATAAAACCTATTTATGAGAAGGAAATGCTAGCAATCCTCCATGCAGTTAAACAATGGAGGCCTTATCTATTGGGTAGACACTTCAAGGTTAAGACAGATCATGATAGCCTAAAGTATTTTATGGAACAAAGACTATCTTCTGAAGAGCAACAAAAATGGGTCACTAAGATGTTAGGATATGACTTTGAGATTGCATATAAGAAAGGGAAAGAAAATATTGTAGCAGATGCACTTTCAAGGAAGGATGAGAAAGATGAAGCCTTATTGTGTGCCCTTTCAATATTACAAGAAAATTGGGTGGAGGAAGCCAAAGCAGAGTGGAAAAATGATGTTGCGACAAGTAATCTCATCGAACAATTAAAAAGTGATCGTAGTAGTTCAGATAAGTTTTGTTGGAAGGGAGATACTCTTTGGTATAAAGAGTGTTTGTATCTCTGCAAGAATTCCACTCTTAAACACAAGACTCTCACAGAGTTGCACAAGTCTCTAGTGGGTGGTCATTCAGGATTTTTGAAGACATACCATCGAGTCAAGCAAGATTTTTTTTGGGAAGGGCTAAAAGGTGATTTTCAAAAATTTGTGGTTGAATGCTTGGTTTGTCAAAGGAATAAAGGAGAGACAATTAAGACACCAGATCTCTTGCAACCCTTATCTATTCCTAGCTAACATTGGGAAGAGGTATCCATGGACTTCATCATGCAGGGCTTCCCAAATCTAAAGGTCATAATGTCATCATGGTAGTAGTTGATCGCCTCACTAAATATGCACATTTCATTGCATTATCACATCCTTTTATAGCAAGTGCAGTGGCAAATTTTTTTTTGGAGAATATCCAAAAGCTACATGGTACACCTAAGGTTATTGTTAGTGATTGTGATCCTATCTTCATTAGTCACTTTTGGAAAGATTTATTCTCATGTTTGGGTACTCAATTGGCTCATAGCTCTTCATACCACCCTCAATCATATGGGAAAACTGAGGTTGTTAATAAGTGTTTGGAAGGATATCTACATTGTTTCACTTCAGAGAAACAGTCTCAATGGGTAGATTAGCTACCACTTGTAGAATGGTGGTATAACACTTCTTTTCATAGCTCATCAAAAATGTCTCCATTTTTGGCACTTTATGGATATCATCATCCTTCCATCACATCATCAATAAAGGTGTCACCAAGAGTTCAAGCAATAGAAGACCACTTGCTTCATCAACAACAAGTACTTTCAGGACTCAAGGAGAATTTAGCCATGGCACAAAATCAAATGAAACAACAGGCAGACCAACATCATAGTGAAAGAAGTTTTGAAGTTGGGGATTGGGTCTTCTTGAGATTACAATCTTATAAGAAAATCTTACTAAAGCAACAAAAAAAGAATAATAAGTTGTCTCCAAGGTATTATGGTCCATACCAAATCATGCAAAAGATCGGTAGTGTTGCCTACAAGCTAGAGTTGCCACCAGCAACAAAGATACATCCATTTTTTTCATGTTTCCTATTTGAAGAAGGTAATTGGGCATAATATTCCCACTCAAAAAACACTACCAAAGCTCGATGAAGAAGGAAGAATCATTTTGGAACCAAAGTGCATTCGTCAAACACACACAAAGAAGCTAGGGAATAGAACTCTCACTGAGTATCTCATCCAATGGAAGAATTTACTAGTTGAAGTTGCCACATGGGAGGACAAGGAGTTCATTTAAAATAATCCAAACTTGATTAACATTGAGGACAATGCTTCTTTGAAGAAGGGGGCATGCTACGCCCTTAATATTAGTGTACATCGGGTTATGAATAGTCGGCTTGTGGCTATCTTAACTCTCTATTAAGTCATATTATCATTAGTATATTGTTATTTAGTTGTTTAGGTCGGCCTAAGAATTATATAGGTGTGTCTAAGTCGGCCTAGGTGATATCCTAGGCATAAATAGGTATATATAGGAGGTTGTGAGTCTTATTTCATCATCAAGTTGTGAAGTGTGTTCTCATTAGAGATATTTGGAGGTTTTCCCCCTCGAAGTGGCCTGTTATTCTCAGTTATTATCAAGTATTTGCAACATATTTCATATTATATTCTTCTATTGTGCAAGTTATTTCATAACAGAGATGTGCATAAGATGTCCAAATGAGACCAAAATTGCCATTTTAAATAAAATTCAATTTTGGATGAATGGTCAAAATTGAAGATTGACAAATGCCCTAAGATCAGTGACTAAAATTAAATGTGACTACCCATAATTAGGGTTAGGGCAATATTAGGGCAAAAATTGAAGAAAGGCTATCAGACTTGGAATTTGATGGTCTATCTGACCTTTTTTGCATTTTGGACCGTATATTAAAATTTATTAGACCCTATTATTTGACTTGCTATATTTTTATATAACTGTAAATATGACACTTAAAATTATTATTAAATGGTAAATTTATATATATATATATATATAATAATGTTTATGATAAAAATATAAATTAGTCTAGAAGTGGAATAATTCTTTCTAATTTCACTTTATATTAATATATATGATTTATAATATTATAAATATATTTATTAATTCAAAATCTATTCAAAATAGAATCTTTTCAAGATTAAATATAGTTCTTTCTGATTTTTTAAATATTTTAAATAATAAATTTAACATTTTAACATTTTTACTAATAGTTATCACTTATATTAATATATATGATTTATAATATTTATTAGAAAAATATATATTAATACAACATCCTTTCAAAATAGAATATAATTGTTTTTTCAACAACATTTATTTTAGAACATTTTATTTAAGTGATTATGATTAGTGATTATGAATAATTTGAAATTGATATTTAAATTTTTTTCATAGTTAAATTTTTTCATAAAACGTAAAGTGACAAACATTTAAATGATCAAACCATAAAAAAAAATTCATATGACAGGTAGGGGTGGCCGTCAAATTCTAGAGTTGACTGAGATTTGGTTTTAGAAAAATCAAATCAAGGGACAAGATTGCATGTGACAAGGAGATAAGAATGACACGAAAAAAGAAAGAGCTGAAAAATCAAATAATAACAGAAATTATTTGATTTAAGAGGGCAAGTTGACATTTTGAATTAAAAATTAATTTAATTCTAAAGTGAGGCTATGTGAAGTAAATAATTATTTTCTAATTATTTACTAATTATTTACTTGGAGAGAAAATTAGAAAGTGGATAATTTTAAATAAATGTCTTTATTTGAAATTAGAAAAAGCCAATGTGGATAACAATTAAACAAATCAATGAGATTTATTTGATTATAGAAAGACATAAGTTAGAAAAAGCGAGAGTGGATAATAATTAAATAAATTTACAATTTATTTAATTAAAAGAGGACATAAGAAATTAATGATGCATTTAAATAAAAATAATTTATTTATTTAAATAATCTAGAAGCAATAGTGGACAAGTGATAATTAAATAAATTTAAGAATTTATTTAATTAAATAGCAGAAGGAATAAAAGACATGAATTAATTAAATAATTGAGAATTATTTAATTAATAGTTGAAATTGGACTATAGAACATAATTAATAGTTGAATTAATTATGTTAAGAAGATGTTTGACATAAAAGAATGTGGTTTGAGGGTCTAGGCCATTTTTATGTCTACACTAAGTAGCCACAAGGTGACCCACCCTTAAAGTTTACATCCACTACTACAAAACTGGTCTCGGTCAAATTTAGAACTATCAATCTAATTCAAAGTAAAATTGAAATATAAAAATATTCCAAATCAAATTTATACATGTATAAACCACTCAAAATAATGATTACATTTAAGACATTCTAATAAAAACAAATCAAATAATATAAAAAAACATGATCATAAAGATACGCATTAAATGGGACATGAATTATAATTATTATTTAAATTCTATATTCGAATCGGCCTCTTTATTTTAAAGTATTTGAACTATTATTTAGTCTAAAGTCCAATTTGAAAAGGGTTTCACAACTACAATCCAAACTAATAAAGGTTCCGAACGAATAAAAACACCCCAAAAAATTAAAATATGACGTAAGATTTAAAAAACAGGCCAAAAATCATCAAAATTCCAGGCCTGCTTTCTAACTTTGTTGGATCCACACGCTAAGTATATTATGGTTAAAACAAATTTTAAAAATAAAGGGAAAAGAAAAACCAAAAGGAGGTGAGATTTACCAAAGAATTTGGTGGGATCCCGGTTGTAAAATCCAGGCGCCGGCCCAGAAACTGCTCCGCGATCTGAGTTCAATTGCTGGGCTTCCAACATTCTCCGCTCCGAGCAAGTTCAATTCCTGTTTTAACTGCTTGGATGTGTTTTTTCCACAAATGCTGTAAAGTATGGGAGAATAACCGACACGTGGATAGTAATCTCCTTTTTTATACACAGTGGAAGAATACCCGTCTATTAACCAGCATTTTGGTGGGGCTTCTTCCATGGCTGTTTCACAGCCTGATATTCTGCCTTGATAAAAGTTAGGGTGGTTGTTGATTAGATCCAGATATTTGGCACATTCTTAATGAGCAGTTAGATTGTTGATTAGATCTGGCTGTTTCACAGACAATCACTCTGAAACTCCTGATGATTATGATGATATATTTGTCCTATGGAGGCTGTTGTTCTGGCTTGTATCTCTCCGGACTTGAACATTAGTGGCTTTGGAGGATACTTTCTTTTCTGAGTTAGAGCCATGGTGGAAAATTGTTGCTCAGATGAGAAATGGGGGATCAAGGACAGATACCCAAAACAGCATCATCATCATAAGACGGACTGTAGCAATGATAAAACCAGGTTTAATGGAGGTTCTACTAAACTTGGTAGAAGTGGGGATTCTGTGGGCAGAAGAGTGTTGGTGAAGAGATTTCTGGTCTATATGCTTGTTATCTGCTGCTGCTTCGTCGTAGCCAGGCAATTCATCGGTATGTGTCATAGTTTTCTGCATCATTTTTTGTTTAAAAATAGATTTTACCAGTGGAACAGAGGGACAGTTTTGAATAAAATCGAAAGATTAAAATTGCAGTGTTTTTTGTTTGGGTATGATAACATCATTGAACCTGAAAGTGAGTTTTTTTGTTCTTTTTTTCTGGTCTCCTTGATAGGCCCACTGACCTTTTAGTTTTGAGTACCTGATCAAGTTTCTAAAGGAAAAAACAAACCTGAAATATATGTCTACTACTTTTGTTGGGTTCACAGGGACGTTGTTGGTTTTTCTGATGTTTTACAATTGGCTTGTTCGGTTATAGATCAGTTAATGATGAATTGACTGTATACTAAAAGTCTTCTACTTCGTGCTTTCTTACCCCCTTTTATCGACCCATAAATCAACAGACCATAAAATGAAAATCCTCAAACCCAATTACAGGATTTTCTTTTGTTTTGGTCCCATAGGTCAATTGGGTACTAAATCAGATGATGGTATTGCTAACCAAATAAGAAAATTGTTCTGTCATAGACCTGTTTGCTTCAGGTTATCAATGACAATGAGTTTGTCTGTTTATTTAGTTCTTGCATCTTTTATAATTACATATTAAAAGCCTTCTACTTTGTGCTTTCTTATCCCCTTTTTTCGACCCATAAATCAACAGACCATAAAATGAAAATCCTCAAACTCAATTACAGGATTTTCTTTTGTTTTGGTCCCATAGGTCAATTGGGTACTAAATCAGATGATGGTATTGCTATCCAAATAAGAAAATTGTTCTTTCATAGACCTGTTTGCTTCAGGTTATCAATAACAATGAGTTGGTCTGTTTATTCAGTTCTTGCATCTTTTATAATTGCATACTAAAAGCCTTCTACTTTGTGCTTTCTTACCCCTTTTATCGACCCATAAATCAACAGACCATAAAATGAAAATCCTCCAAACTCAATTACAGGATTTTCTTTTGTTTTGATCCCATAGGTCAATTGGGTACTAAATCAGATGATGGTATTGCTAACCAAATAAGAAAATTCTTCTGTCATAGACCTGTTTGCTTCAGGTTATCAATAACAATTAGTTGGTTTGTTTATTTAGTTCTTGCATCTTTTATAATTGCATCTGAAAAATATGTGATATACTATTGTCAATATTTCATTCATGAATTATTAAAAGCTGAATTGATTGGAACGCTGTGCCAAGTTTGAATAGTATTCATATTTAACCTTGAAAGTTTACTTCGGATGGGAATGCCATACATCCTCTTTGACTGGAGGATGCATTATTTTTGGTTTCTGATGCAATTGATTTCTTTGTGTGGCAGATCTGTTTCATCCAAATACAGAAAAACTTCTAACTCAAGCACATCATCCTCAACTCCTCCAAATAAGTAACGTAGTAGAAGAAAGAATTGTGGATAAGGATGATTCTCTATTTGTCCAAGATTTAGCCCTTTTTCCAGATCATGTATTGGTGTTTTTGAGTATATGTAATAAATGCTTTATCGTCCAGAAAGAGGACTGTGAATGTGTATATAGGGAAAGAGGGAGAACCTATAAAGCTCCAGTCATGTCTGTGGATCTGAAAGAAGAAGACTTGCAGATTGTAAGGTGCCCCCATCCCCCAGAGCCAAAGTCTGCACAAGGATATAACTTAACTATAAATCTCAAGAAAAAGGGGTTGTTGGTCCCTTCAAATGCCCGATATTGGAATAACAATTTTAGATGGAAAATGCTGGTTTATGAAGCCCTAATTGAGGAGGACAGAGTAATCCTGTTTGTCAAAGGATTGAACTTGAGAAGTGGCAAGATTTCTGGAACAGATGATCTACTGTGCGTTTTCAGTTCAGATCTGGACAGTAATCTACTGAATGTCAAGGATTTAAAGAAATTGGATGCGCCAGATTTGAAAAACAAGGTTTATAAAACTAAGGTAATAATGGCTGCTCAAGAAGTGATCAGATGTGAGAAGCCTAAGGGCTTAGAAATACAGGGTATGAAGGCTTCTGTATGGCAATTTAGGAGAGGCTTGTTTCCCTCCGTGGCTCGGCCTAAAGATAAAATTATGAAGAATGCAAAAGCTATGAAAATATTCAGGCCTCTGCATAAGGTCTGTGCTTGCACAATGATTTGGAATCAAGCTTCGTTTCTGAGAGAATGGATTATGTACCATGGATATCTGGGTATCCAGAGATGGTTTCTTTATGATAACAACAGTGATGATGACATAGAAGAAGTGGTGGATTCCTTGGGCTCTTTCAATGTGAGTAGACATGTATGGCCTTGGATTAAGAGCCAAGAGGCTGGTTTCTCTCATTGTGCATTGCGAGCTCGTGAGGAATGTGAATGGGTTGCATTCATGGATGTAGACGAGTTTCTAAATCCTATAGAATATATTCAGAATGGGACCATGTTCACTGATTCTGCTGAAACAAGACCTACAGTTATGGAAAGGCTGATTGACAATGCAACATCTGTAGAAACTAATGCATTGAAAATAGGGGAAATCAGAATTGATTGCCATAGTTTTGGCCCATCTGGATTAACGAAACATCCAGATGAAGGTGTGATAGCAGGCTATACCTGTAGAATGAACAGAACGGAGCGGCATAAGTCCATTATTCGCCCATCTGCACTGAACCTGAGTTTGTTAAATGTAGTTCATCACTTCCATCTCAAACGTGGGTACCGTTACAGAAACCTTCCTAGAGGATTTGCAGTAGTTAATCACTACAAATACCAAGTGTGGGACACATTCAAGGCCAAATTCTTCAGAAGGGTAGCTACTTATGTAACAGACTGGCAAGAGAATGAGAATGAATCCTCCAAGGACCGTGCACCAGGACTTGGAACAGAACCCATTGAGCCCTCAGATTGGCCTGAAAGATTTTGTGAAGTTTTAGATACAACTCTCAGAAATTTCACCATTGAATCCTTTACAGATCCTATTACTCACTTGCAACCATGGCAGCAATTGTGAAAAAAATGTTTCTATATTGCCTTTACTCAATCCAGGTTTCATTATACAATGAGCATTGCTCAAGTATATGACTGTAACACTATGGTGGTTGAGATTCTCATCTTTTTTCCCGGTACAAATCTGTCCATCAGAGTACCATGCATTTATATTCTTTATTCTTTTTCTTGAGAGAGGTACTCATTCTCACAGAGCTCTCACATGCAATAAATCATGGTTGTTTTAGTATACAATTCTAACTGTGTCTGTGGATAGCAGCTGCCATTCAATAATGCACTCTTTATAAAACATTGACAGCATCAACTTCAGGACCTTGGGGGAGAAAATGTTGTTCTATTTTGATTCATCTAATATTATTACACTTAGTGTACTGGAAAAAGTGTCTTATGGAGCTCCATGTTCATCAAACATAAATGTACAGGTGATTGAAGCAGTTTGCAACAAAAAGATCGGCCGTGAGCAAAACTTGGTTGAATTTTAGAGCTTAAAGTACACCAACGATAAAAAAAAAAGGTCAATATCTTTACCAATCCAAAATTGGGACCATAACCATGAGATGTGGCACTTCTGAAGTGGTGACCAAGCTGGCTATTAAAGTTAATCTGTTGTGTTTTGATAAAATATAGTAGTGTAGTTATTGAAGCCTACCAACTCATAACTCATTGCCAAATAAGGATATTTACACATGTTAAACTAAAAGAATTCGATAAAAAGTTGAAAGAAAAAAATTATAAATAAAGATATGTACTTAGACAAATATAAAATTGAATGGACATTTAAAAAAAATTGTGTATTAAATCTAGGGGAGAGGGGTCACTAGTTGTGCAGGGTGCAATTGTTGTTATAGCACTTGTGCTTATAATACTCAAGTCTTACCACATATTTATATTAAATATTGTAAATAAATAATCTACATGTAAATAGAAAAATAATCAAATGTTGGTCAAGATGGTCCCATAGTTGAACACATGAGAAACTATAAATATTATATAAAAAAACATAAATTCATTCATGAAAAAGTGAAATATATATTTTTTTGTCTCAAATAAAATATCATAACTACCCATTATAAGTGTGTCATTTATAACATGAAATACTTATTTAATAAAATAAGACACTAATTTAAACAAGTATTATTATCATAGTGAAAAAAATATTAATTTTATGTGTACAATTATTGGGGTAGCAATGTATAAGCATTGAAGTATTTCATATTAATAGTTTGTCCTATCACAAATATAAAAGGTGAGTTCAATAAATACCATGTATTTTCCCATTAAATGTGAAGGATTTTCAAAAAGTTTTAGTTTTCAATTATTGGTCCATTTTTGTTTGATTTAAGTTGTATTTTAAATAATTATGTGTTGTTTTTATAACAACAAATAGTTTTTTTGTTGTAATATAAAAGCTAGAAATAACAAAGATTTATGGTTACCAATAGGTATTTGGTCTATTTAAGTTGCATATAAATTTTATTTTAAATAAAAATATGATATTCTACAAGCAACAAATGATATTTTTTTGTTCAACTATTAGGGATACAATGATTAAGTTTCGATCGAATCTTTAAAAAGTCAAAATTTGGATAGTTCTCAGTATATGTGTTGATGTGGCAAGTTGCATGATGAGTCACACCTCTAGACCTTAGTTATAGATAGATAAGAGACCAATCCACACTTTTAAAAAATAACGAAGGTCCTACGATATTTCAAGCAATAGCTACATACTCACAAAGTTAGCCTGCACGACTATTGTCCCCTCTCCCCTATAAGTTAAAGTCTATAGTTAGTTCTTCAAAAAATATTTGATTAGTAAAGGCAAGAGAAAAATAAAAATGTGGCACCAATAAATAGAAATCACCACACAACATCTACAAGATTTCACATTGGAAACAATTGTAAGTCACTAGTTGAGTGAAGAATTTGTCTTTTAGTTGGTCTTTGATGTGCCAAAACAAAGGAAGCAAAGTTGTTAATCCACTTGACCCCCTTTACAATGGGCATGTGGTTTCATAAGGGCTAATGGAGAATGTTTTCAACTCACATGGTCTTTCTCACTTCTAAACTAGATTAACATTCTTCTTGTTTCTTTCCCTCCCATATCCTTCAACTTATTCAAAGAGAAACATCTGGGGAGGACATTGCTTCAACAATCATACATCATTTGGTTACTACACCGACTCATTTGGACTTTGAGATAATTATACAGACTAAAATAATATAGAACACTTCAACTTAAATGACTATACCATGGTTCATTACATACAAAATATAATTTCTATTTTTTTCTCTACAAGATTGGTATATAATATAACACAATAGTCAAGTGCTTATTCTTAAGTGACACAATAGATATCTCTATCCTTCACCAATAGTCCACATCCAAATTTTGTTCTATGCCTCAACCAAGAGACTTCCATGTTACTTCATACATCTCCAAATATGATATAAAACATAGCAATGTTGACTCACCCAATAGATTCAATTATAGAAAGAGAAGCAATACACAGTCTACCATTTCTCTAAGAAAATTTCACACTATTTTTGTTATAAGAGAAAAAAATGTTTGATCCAGGATAGAAAAGTTTCACAAATATAGTGGTAAATTTGATGTCCATTTCGTCTTCAACATGAGAAATCAGAGGAAGTGAAGCTATTGATCCACCTAACCACCTTCATAGTGGGTTTGTGGTTCTATAAGGACTAATGAGTGTTTCCAACTCACACATTATTTCTTTATTCTAAATTTTACTAACATTTTATCACTTCTTTCTTTCTCATATCTCTCCTCAATTTATTCATAGAGACATTTGGGGAAAAGAATGTTGCTTCAACAATTTGACATCATTTGGTAACTACACAGATCCACTAGACCAACTAGGAAAGCATTACATAGTTTGATTTCCATAATCCATCACATAAGAAAATAATTGGACACTAGCTCAACCTTTCCCAAGGGGTAATTGAACCCACTAAGTTGGTATCAATTCACCCATCTTTGACCAACATAAGAATTATTCATTAAACCTAATCTATAAAGTGTCTTGGATAAAATTAAACATAAAAATCATGCACAATATTCCATGCCTCTAGATACCAAGACAAAGGTAGACATATTATGAGAAAGAAAGTATGACACATATGTACAATGACATTAATTAAAAATTCACCTTGACACATACACACTCAATAGATAGAAACATATATCTAAGATAATACAACTCTTCTTTCCACTTTCTCTAAATAACTAGTCTTTGTCCTTTCTCTTCTTTTACATCCTAATTTTACTAAGGACATTAACAAGGGAAAATAGAGCCAACATTTATTTTGCATAAATAATCCCAACATAACCATGTTACAATGGACACACACAAATGCACACACACACATACCCTAAGGATGTTACCACACATGACAACAATGCATGAAAGCACTAATGCACTAACAAAAGACTTCAACCATCATGAGACAATTCATTATGAAGTTTGATAGAGGAGATAAGTTCTCATCCTATAATAGTGATCAAGTACTTGTACCCGCCACCAAGTCACACAAACCCAAAAAAAATACAAAACAATTAATTATCTAAGTACTTAGTTTGAGTATAAATGAAGATATACACAAAGGAAACAATAAAATGTTACAACATAAAACATAAGATCAAATTCATTAATTAGTTCATTCGATTCCATCATTGCAACACATTCAAATACAAAGAAAATAAAGGGTAAAATAGAGAATCATTCTAAATATCAAGAAAATTCTTAAAACATTTACAACACCCAAAATAAAGATAAAGCATCATGAGAGATTTCTAACAATACACAGAAGTTAATCAAACTGTGTTTTTTGAGGCAATAATCACTCAGGATTTTTCTTTTCAAAATTAGGAAAATAAAAATTCATTCTAGGAAACAACCATAAAAAAAAGGAGTCTAATTTTATAGAGAATTGGCCCAAAATTTCTAATATAAAATTCCAAGGCTACTTGGTGCTTTAGTGACAAGATGAATGTTTTCAAACCTTGGATGCCTTTACAAATGACAAGATAGCTTCCCAAAATCCCAAAAAATAGAAAAAAAGTATTTTGTGTAAATAAAATTATACACAGGGGTTTCTAATATGATTCCCCAATCTTTCATATAAATACATACCAAACTTACATTTAATATATTTAAAATCAACACTAAGAAGTTTTTGGGACCTAGGAATATATCTACAATTTCCAAAACTTTGAATTTCACAAGTGTGGCCTCTAAACCTATAATTTAAGCTTATAAGAGATAGGGGAGTCCTATATACTTTCTCTATAACCTGTTGGATCAAAATTCAAAGGGCAATGAGGCCTAAGCCTTGAAATAATTTTTTTAAAAAAAATCAATTTTAACATAGTTTTTCCCTCTTTCAAACAAATTATAAACTACCAAATCAAATCTAATTACAATACACCAAGAACTCCAATAGAGTTACAATAATGATAGCTAACTTGTAGCTTCAACTTCAAATATATAATTAAATTCAATTTATCATTAATTATAATTTCTTGTTTTCTTAATTACCAAAATGCATAAATAGTAGAGGTAGAAAAAGGAACTCCAAAGTTCCGAATATGATCATCATAGCTCCAATCTACAATCCTATCATGGTGAGCCTATCACTCAACCACATGGAATCCCAAGATCCACCCCTTTTGGCTATAGAGATGAGCTCATGGATTGTGTGCACACAATACAATCACACAAATGACAACATGCACATATGCACTTGGTTGTGGTTTTATCAACATGAGAATAATCACATAAGGTTCCAATAATCTAAGTCTTTCATGGAGTGATTATCCAAAATGAGAGAAAAAGTGATCCAAATATACACTTCACTTTGGCCTCTAATGTCCAAAGTGAAGCAAGATGAGACACTACACTTTGAACTCTACTATTTAAAGTGAGCTAGAAAATAGACTTCGCCTTGACCTCTGATATCCAAAGTGAAGCCAAAATATTTACTACACTTTGACCTCTAATATATTTAGGAACTAGCACAAACCAATCACTCCATACCTTCCAATAATTATCTAGATCCTAAAACAAGAACACCAATTCCACAAAATGGCTCATAGGAAGGGTGACAAAGTTATAAAAAAGAAACAAGAAAACCCTAAGCCTAAGTTTTTCCTTTACTATTCCATTTTAGGAATACCCATAAAAAGAAAATCTATTGTTAATTTAATAAATAAAATTAAACCTTTCAAGTTTCACACACAAGTCTATAAAATAAACATAAACCTCCATGAATAGAGTCTTAATATTTTTTGTTTAAGAACACAAAAAATATACAAAACACTCATTTGAAGCACGTAGCAATGACAACCGACCTTTTCTTATTCTAGAACTCATAAAAAGAACACAAAGATGAATACCTTAAATATTCTCAAATAGGGAATCCAAGTATTTTGAAGAATCTTTGATCGCAAAGTCACACTAAGCCACTCCAACAAATCAAAATCTCCTTCTAAGAAAAAAACTCTTTCAAAATATTCAAGATAACTTTCTAGGCTTTGAAATTAAACTTTTTTTTCTATCTATCTTTCTCCAATTTCATAAGGTAAAAATAAAGAATGAATCCATTTTCCTCCAATATATATTCAAACCCTATCTCAAACACAACTCGCATACACACAGACACATGGATGTATGTGTGCATGCACACATGTATGCATATATCACATATAATAAATGTATTTTACTATTTTGATCATAAGGGATTTCTTGAATTGCACTTGACTAGGAAATATGATTTCAAAGGTGTCTTTCCTAGTTAGGTGCTACATATACATGCATATACACACACACATACAAACACACACACATATACATACACACACATATCTATACATACATGCATACATATTAAGGAGTGTTTGCAACTCCATATAAAGGTGGAAATTTTATTTGTTTCCAAAATAATGTCATTTTAGATATTATTTCTTTAAGTATTGTGCATTAAAATAAAAGAATTATGTTTAAAATAGGGTTTGCATATATATTGGCTGGGAAAAGGGTTTCATTGTTTATTTTTACCTTACCTTATATATAAGCACCTATAATAAACAAACTTCACTATTTTAATCACAAGGGATTTCTTGAATTGCACTTGACTAGGAAAGATGGTTTGAAAGGTATTATAACATCACACATCTTACTACCCCTCATGCAATAAGACGGGTACACACTCAAAAAAGGCTATGTGAACATGTCCACTACTTACCACCATTAGTTTACCCCATATCTTGTACACTCAAGTATACATCAAACATATCTCACATAATGATAGTCAAAGCACAACAAAATAAATGACCAAAACATGCATACACTCACACAAGAAAAATACATCTCAAAAATTACATCATATAAATCACATCTCAACAATAATATTCTACTTGTAGCATAATTAGAATAATACAAAAATGCATTATCAAACTACCTATTAAAAAATAAAATAACATTAAACCATTAAAAAAATATACTTATAATAAAGACAACTAAACTTGAAAATTTTATAATAACTTAATCATAATACAATAATATGTCTCATACAAAACATGTCAATATCCAAAAGTGATCACTAAGAGATATTCAAAATCATAGATAATAACTGATTCAAAACTATGTAGCAAATATAAAGGTATATATATCTCATTTACTTCTTTTGAGAAGGATACATGTCCATAGATTCTCTACTTAATATACTCACTCATTATCTAAGGAGAAATTCTCGTTTATTCATTATTTCTAGTTTTCCTTAGGAAGCTCTCGATTTCCTTAGACTTAAAAGTGTTGCATTCGACTACAAATTGTCTTCTAGCTTGCACTTTCATATGTCCTTCCTATAATAATCAAGAGTTATTCAAGGTTTCCACCTAAATTTTTATTGGGTGTGCCATTAGTTTCTAGTTTCTTCCTATCCTTTATAAAATCCATTTTTGGTATTATGTTCTAGCATCCCATTTTATTCCATCTTGTATCTAAATATTTCTTCCATTTTATCATCCTTTTATGTCCTTTATTTAAATATTTTATTTCTCTATGTGGGATTTATAATACATACATAAAGACTTTATAATCACTTCAATTTCCATGTCCTTTTCCTTTCTCAAGAAAATATTTCCAAATCTTAATCTTAATTACTAATAATTGATTATCTTTGAGTTCATTCATAAATTTTCCTCTAGCTCATATATTATAGCTTAGTCTAGAAGTTGGGGATGCCATCATTTTTGTTGTTTGAATGCTTCTATTGACTCAGCTTGATGCTTCATCATGGAACCAAACATTTCCTACTATCTTTTTAATTGGTAATTCTTAGCACCTATAATTTATACATAGCACTCATACGAAATCAAAACACCTAAGGTAAAATTTTAAATATTAAACTGTCACCCAATAATTTAATTATTAGCATTTACCATAGGTTATCCTAGAAGAGTGCACCAAAATAGGCGTCTTAGGGAGGGGCACTATGTGATGGTTTGTGATTTGAAGTTGAGGAATTTAAAAGGGAGTTTCAAGTATATTTGAAAGTGGAGATGACATCATAATTGAAAATGTAATTTATATTTGTTAATGCCACAAACTGGGTAGAATTTAAGTTCAACCAAAACATACTACATGAAAAGGGTAGTACAAATGCTAATAAGGAAATATTTGGAATTCAACCACAACATAATATATGGAAGAAGGTACTACAAACAAGAAAACTAGCTAGCATGTCACAATTCAATTCCGGCTAGTTTGCAATGGAATCTTTTCCTTGGTAAGAATGAGACTCTACTCTTTGATGAGGCAATCAATGTTATGTCTTATCTTTTTTCTTAAATACTATTAGTTATGTGATAATTTATGAGATTTAATTTCATAGTTTTAAGTTAAATTATATTGAGACATGTTCCATGTGTGGTAATTCATAAAAATAATATCTTTCACAAACATAAATTGATGCAGGAGTATCCATGGAAAATTGGCAATCCTCTATCAAGTAAAATTTTTAATTTTTGTTGAGAAATTTTGTAATTTTGTGGTGAGTAAATTTTGGTTTGGAATTCAAATTGAGGTTGGTAAATGATATATATTTGAATAATTAAACTTGACAAATTAATTTCCCTTTGCACATTGTCAAGTTGACTTGTGGGAGAAAAAACAACGAAAAACCAGTTTTAAAAATAGTTAAATAAAAAATATTTAAAAGGAAAATTGGTGTGTTGGGATTTGAATTTGGAGTTTTAAAAATCATTTAATGATCCCTAAAAATTAGGGACTGAGGAGTGGGCACCCAGGACTTGCTTTGATTTTTCTGCTTTTTAAGGAGTCAAAAAGGAGAGAAAAAAAATGAAAAAGCTCCTATTTTAGTGGGTTGCTGGAATGGTTTTTAATTGTTTTTTTTGAGGAATTTAATGTGCAACAACAGCATGGGTCGTTCCATATTGATTAGGCCCAAATAAATCATGTAAAATTAATTTCATGACAGGTAGGAGTAAAACAGGAAAAACCCATTCTTCACCAAGGCAAGTTTGAAGAAAAAAGAAGATAGAAAGAGGAAGGCATAACATTCTTTGTGAGGGTGTTTTTGGTGTGTTGTTGTAGGTTAGGACTAATTTAAACTATCCCATGAGGATGCCACAACAACTGGGTTGAATTTATAAAAGTTGCAAGTGATATAGAAGTGTTGGGATATGGTTTTGTTTGCAAATGCTCATATGTTTGAGGATAGTTTGGATGTGAATGAATTTCATTTGAATATGTATTCTATGTATGGAGAGAATTTGATGTATCTCAGTCTATTAGAGACTTAATTTTCATTATAATCTGAGTTTATTAATAAAGCATATCATTGGTTCCTTGCACAAGCAAATTTTAAAAATTTATTTGAAAATTTTTGTTTCTGTTTGAGTTGTGCTGTGAAAATTTTATAAGAGGAATTTGTGAGATTATAATTTATTTTTAGAGAGGGTTTAGAGTGTTTCAAGATCTCTATAAATTATTGGTATCAGAGTAGCAATATCTTGAGTGTGTAACAGACCGCCGAAGAGAGGCAGTTGCACCAGGATTGTGTTGTGGGTGTTGAAAAAAAATGGATTGGAGAGGATCCCATCATGGTAGAGGAAAAGGAAGAGGAAGAGTGAAAAATTTTGTCCATGACAATTATTTTAGAGTTTTGAGAAGACAAGTAGAGGAACTTCAAGAAGAGATAACAAGAGGGTTTGCACAAAGAAGGGAACCTAATAGTGATGAAGAAGAAGCTTCAGAGAATGCTAGCTTTAACACTGGACAAAGAGAGGAAATTGCAGCAGTTGCAAATGACCCATTGTTGAGGGATTTCAAGAAAATGGGAAAGAGACCAAAAATTGATGTTCCTACCTTCAATGGAAGCTTAAATCTATAGGAACTCATAGACTGGATAAATGAAATGGATGAGTATTTTGAGTTTGAAGAAATTGGAGACCCAGATAGAGTGAGATTTGCTAAGATAAGATTGAAGGGTCATGCTTCAATTTGGTGGAGAGAAATTCAATTGGAAAGAGGAAGAAAAGGAAAAGAGAAAATTACAAGATGGGATAAAATGGTAGAGAAAATGAAAATAAAATCCATTCCAGTAGACTATGAGGTGGAATTGCTTAAAAAGATGCAAAGTTTGAAGCAAGGAAGCAAGACAATAAATGAGTACACAGAAGAGTTTCATAGAATACTAATTAGAACTGAAAATTCTAAGGCAACTAAGGAGAAGGTTGCGAGATATCTTAATGGTTTGAGGTCATGTATACAAGAGGAGATGACATTGGTGCTAGTTGTGACTATGGAAGATGCTTACTAGATTGCCTTGAAGATTGAAGAAATGATGAATAAGAGATTTGAAAATGTAAACAAAGAGGAAAAATTCATGAAGGTAAGGTTGAGAGAAGAGCATATGAAGAAGATGATGATCAAAAAAATTAGAAAAATGGAGGCCAAGGCAGCAGCAAAAACCATAGGAATGAATAATTTTATGGGTCAAGAGATCAAAATCAGAGAGGTAGAGGAAGATTGGGTAGAGGTTTTAGAAGAGAAACCTTTCGAGGAACTTGTTTTAAGTGTGGGGAAGAGGGTCACAGAGAATATGGCTGTCCTCATGAAGAGGAAAGACCAAGAAGAAGGACTAAAAATCAAAATAGGGCAACAAATGTGAATAGAGAAGATGCACGATCATCACATTCTGAAGAAGCAAAAGATGGTGAAACTTTAATGGCTAGGAGAACACTATTAAATGAAGATGATAAATCCATTCAAAGAAGAAGTTTGTTTAGGACAAGATGAAAGTGTGAAGGAAATGCATGTAATGTCATTATTGATAGTGCAAATACAAACAATCTTGTGTCTAATGAAAATGGTAAGAAAATTATAGCTAGAAAGGAAGAAGCACTCGAATCCATAACAGATAGCATGGGTACAAGATGACAAGAAGCTTTTGATCAACGGAAAATGTCAGGTAAAATTTAAGATAGGAGGATATTATGATGAAGTTTTGTGTGATATTCTCCCAATTGATGCTTTTCATATTCTTCTAGGAAGACCTTCGCAATTTGATAGGAAGGCGATGCACGATGGTTATGCCAACATGTACACATTGATGAAGGATGTAGTGAAACACAAATTGAAGCCATTGAAAGAAGAAATGGGTAAGGTTTGTAGCAATGCTAGGTCTTTTTTGGTTGATCAAATCATACTTCTAGATGGTATGAATCATGAATTGTTAGCTTTGTTGACACTAACCATGAAAAAGATGAGAAAGGCGAATTGTTGACTCGGATTGAAGAAGAGATCTCAAGTGGAAAGAAGGTAGCTGCAGAGGGTAAGGTAAAATATATTTTTATTGTTTCCCTTGATGAGAAAGAGAGTGAAGGAGTAGATAATTTTGTTGTAGAAAAAAAATCTTTTGATAAATTTGAATTGGAAGAGTTGAGTGTGAAGGTTAATGAAGAGTTTTTTAAAGAATATTTGTTTGAGAACAATGGAGGTGATTTTTTTTTGGATTAGTAGTCATGATTCCTTGTCATATAATGAGGAAATTGAGTCTTTTGATGATAGTACTAATGCTATTTTGAGTGAAGGAAAACAAGTTGCAACAATATCATGCCTTTTAGAAGGCATTAAAATAGTGGAATTTCATGAAGGAAACATAGTTGAAGGAGGTGGAAAAGGTGGGACAGTGAATGAAGCAAACAAATACATTTGTTTCGACAAAGGAGAAGGTATAATTTTAATTGTTAGTTCTGATTTTGATGAGTTATATTTGTGGGACAATAGATTTGATGCTTTGAATTACATAATGGGTAGTAGAAGAAGGATGAAGCATGGTAATGTTGTAAGTTTGCAGAAAGTGGTGCATAGAAATATTTCATTGGACAAGGAAATGAGGTGGATCCAAGATAGAAATAAGGTCTACAAATGTTTCTGAATGAAAATCATGAAACATTTTTTTCTACCATGGGTGTCTAATGCAGGAGCATCCATGGAAAATTGGCAATCCTGTATCAAGTAGAATTTTTAATTTTTGTTGAACAATTTCGTAATTTTGTGGTGAGTAAATTTTGGTTTGGAATTCAAATTGAAGTTGGTAAATGATATATATTTGAATAATTAAACTTGACAAATTAATTTCCCTTTGCACATTGTCAAGTTGACTTGTGGGAGAAAAAGCAACGAAAAAGTAGTTTTAAAAATATTTAAATAAAAAATATTTGAAAGGAAAATTGGTGTGCTAGGATTTGAATTTGGGATTTGAATTTGGAGTTTTAAAACATGATTTAATTATCCCTAAAAATTAGGGATTGAGGAGTGGGCACCCAGGACTTGCTTTGATTTTTTTGCTTTTTCAAGAGTCAAAAAGGAGAGAATTTTTTTAAAAAGACTCCTCTTTTTAGTGGGCTGCTGGAATGGTTTTTAATTGTTTTTTTTGAGGAATTTAATGTGCAGAAACAACATGGGTAGTTTTATATTGATTAGGCCCAAATAAAGCATGTAAAATTAATTTCATGACAAGTAGGAGTAAAATAGGAAAAACCCATTCTTCAGCAAGGCAAGTTTGAAGAAAAAAGAAGAGGACAGAAAAAGGAAGACATAGCATTATCTGTGAGGGTGTTTTTGGTGTGTTTTTGCAGGTTGGGATTGATTTAAACCAGCCCATGAGGATGTGAAAGCAGCTGGGTTGAATTTATAAGAGTTGCAGGTGATATAGAAGTGTTAGGATATGGTTTTGTTTGTAGATGCTCATGTGTTTGAGGATAGTTTGGATGTGAATGAATTTAATTTGTACATTTATTGTATGTATGGAGATAATTTGATGTATATCAGTATATTAGAGACTAAATTTTCATTGTAATCTGAGTTTATTAATAAAGTATATCATTGGTTCCTTGTGCAAGCAAATTTCAGAAATTTATTTGCAAATTTTTGTTTTTGTTTGAGTTGTGTTGTGAAAATTTTAGAAGAGGAATTTGTGAGATTGTAATTGATTTTTAGAGAGGGTTTAGAGTGTTTCAAGCTCTCTATAAATTATAAATGGTCTACTAAAACCCATAACATATAGAGAGGTGTATTAAATCTTTAAAAATATCACTAAATTGATACACTAAAGAAAAACACTATTAAGTTTAGGAATGTTTTATTTCTTTAAAATTTTATTTAAAATTGGTCAATTCACTTCAATGGATAAAAGTCCATACCCTACTCATTTATGACTTTATTCTATGCCAATTTTCATTTATTTCATAAATGTATGGTCTCAACACTCAATTTGGCCCTTTTGACACACTAATAGATACTTATCCTTGCACCTACCAATCACTCCTCACCATGACATATCAACCGCACACATCTCAATGCTAATCCATAGATTTTTCCCACATTAGACTATCGATGTAGAGAAAGGTCCAAGATTATAATTAAGGATTTTCAAACCAAGTAGCTTGGCTAAACACACACATAGTTGCTGCCAAAAATTGGAGACAAAATTAGTGCAACATAATTTTTATATATTATCCAAGGAATAATGTTTACAACATGGTGCATATGAAAAAAATGGTCATAAATTTTTAATGTAAGAAATATCAAAGATCATGGTGATCTAACAATATATGAAAGATATCACCATTTCAAGAGTGAGATGTGATCTTACACGGAATCCCAAGGATGTCTACTTATACAAATCTTGGTTCCTCAATTCTATTACAATCTCCTAGGATAGGATGCCACTCTTAATTTAGCACAATTCTAAATTTAAACTTATTTTTATCTAATCAAGTAAATAACCCAACCACTTCAAGACATACTATTGCATTGATTAATATCCAAGGCTTAGATATTAATAACCACATATCATGGCATGAAGTGAAGATTAGTAGGTTTTAATTTAAAAACTAAGTGAAAACTTGGACATTATTTTTAATGATGTACCTTCACACATAAACATGGGATCCAAAGGATAAGACAATGTTAAGATGATAAGAGAGGTCTCAAATAACCATAGAAGATGAAACACTATTAGACCATTACCACATAACATAATTTCTCCCTATAATCTATATTGAACTATGAATAAGTGTAACATAGATTCTAAATAATAATCTATTTTCACTACCATATAAGCATATCCAAACTCTAAAATCATCATAGTTGAAAGTATAAAATACAGCTCAATACACTTTGCAAGAACCTATGATTTATAGAGAAAAATGAATAAACAATAAAATATTTTTTTTTTGGCATAGGGTTGTTGATTGATTGAGGATGATCCTAAACTTTATACCTTTAGTAGAAAAAATTATGGGTTTAACACGGTGATCAATTGGATATTTGATTTAGGACCATATTATGGTATGAATGGGTCTCTATTGATTCAGAGGGATCAGATCCCATTAGCTGTTTTAGTTTAAGTGACAAGAAGATTGGATAAAATAAAAAAGAAGGTACTCATAAATAGGGTTTGAGTTGTAGAACCTCTCTTTAACTGATAATCAAAACTTAGTGAGCCATCAACACTTGGATAAGATTAAGCAAAGAAGGTTTTGTTTCTTCCTTCACATCTTCTAACTCTAAAGATAAGATATAGATAATTTCTTGATTTCATCCATCAAAATTTTCCTCTTTTTCACTTCTCCCCATTCATTGAGGACTAAAATTCTTCTTGATCCATATAAATATTCTAATTATATTATTAATTTTATGTTTTATTTTAGAACCTTCTTCTCTTTACTTCTACACACACCTAGGTTTCTCCAATTTGAACCCTTGTAAAAATTTCTCCATGCACTCACTTATAGTTACTAAAATTATAGATATTTATCAACCTCCTATTTCTCTCTCCAATTAACTTCAATATTATACTTGAGATTCTAGAATATACACTCATCTACCCTTTCATACTTTTTTTCTAGTCTATTAATATATTATAATTTAGTGTCTACTACCTAATAGTTCTTTAATAATTACTTGTTACTTGACAATGGACCCTTGTAATGCCCCAATACTTTTCCTAATACATCAATGACTAAAAATAGTATGAATTTTTTCTTCATGATACAAATATAATACCAATCATATCACTTTCACTTCTCATGCAAAAGGTGCCATGACACAACATAATGACACACTTGCAAATGCAATAAAAATGGTGACATAAGTGGAAGGATTAAAGTGACATGGGTCTAGAATGCCATGAATAAATCTAGGTACGAGATGTAAATGAAGGTTGGGTCCCTAATCCAAAGGAAAAACTCCAACACCTTGGTCAACAAGAAACTCCTTAAGCACCTTGAGACATACATGTTTTAAGTCCAAACTACTAAAGTTTAGAATTCATAACCTAATTTACAAAAAAATAGATGTGAGATGGTTTCTTATAAAACTTGGTCTCTAGGAATAAATTTTCATAAGATCAGACTTCCCACTCGACCTTGTAACATAACCTTAAAAACTGTCCACACAACTTGGCCTTACAACTTATCCTTGCAACTTGGACTTAAAACTTTACCTCGCAACTTGTCCTTACAAATCATCCTTACAACTCAAAGTTACAATCCAAGCTCACAATTTGTCCTAACAACTTAGTTCTATTGGTATGCCTAGAAACTTGAACTTTAGCCCCCAATTTACATTTTATAGTTGCATTGACACGTCAAGCTTTGACATCAAGTTACAATTTACATCTTGTAGCATCCACTTGGGGTTTAGGATCTAAATCACAACTTGCATCATGTACCACCTTCTCAAACCTCTAAGGTAAAATATCAAGGTAAATTGAAATTCCAATCAATATTGGACACATACTATACACCTCCCAAACTTTTGGGTTCAATCACTACTCCATAATTGATAATGAAATGAAAAATTTCAAGCTTCAAAGGTTTGACCATTTATAGTTTGGAGTATTTTAGAATTTAGGTCCTAAAATACAATCTTCACAATGTAAATCTCCAATGAAAGTATCAACCCTTGCGCTCTTGAAAACTCACACATCAAGGTCTAAATAACAAAACATATTTTATAATTTGTGGTTTGAAATATAAATCAAACTATGAAAATCCTTGACATAAGTATGAATCAATACACAATCAACAATTGAAACTTTATGGTTACAACATGCAATTCAAACTTGGGGTTTGAATTATAATTCACAACTTAGACTATGCAAAAAAAAGACATAATTTAGGGACAATAAATAATTATTTTGTGATCAATATGATATAAATCCATTGTTTTGTATGATGGAATTAATGGTATGGGTCAAATTTTTGAGCTCTTACAGGCTATGTATTGGCCAAACAAGAATCTCCCCAAAATAGGAATGATTCTCTAAAAATAAGGTGAAAATTATCTCATGCATCTAACATGGAAATAAATGGACACCAAGATAACAATATTTTCAAGCATGGAAGGTAATTACATCTACACAACATATCAGGATAAGAATTACTCAATTAATTATATTTCAATGCACATTATCTACACATAACATAAAAGGATAAACTAAAAGTATACAAATGCAACTTTCATTACAAAAGTAGGCATTTAACCAAGGGTTACAAATTTAATTATGGATCCAAAATAAATTGAGCCAATGAATGTCAAGTCCTAATTATACACATTTTTCAATAAATAATACTATAAAGGCACTAATCTACCATAATAATAAAATAGTTTCACATGTGCTCTTTGTGTATATATACATCAATCCAACTAGCCCCAATTGTGGTAAAACACTACTCAAACATGTGGAACCCTTAGGTCTACCCCTTTGAACTAAATTGTTCAATTGGGAAATTATACATACATATATAATACAATAATGAGGTAGGTGTAATCATGACATCTCAGATACCATAAATATAAACATTGAATATTAAAAAAATATATAAAATAAGGGTTATGGCCTCCAATCAATAACACCTAGGAAACATGAAAATAACCACCACAATTAAGCACTGAGTTGGCACAACATGACACTAAATAAAAAAAATCAAGGACACATTGGGTACCAATGAACCAATAAAAATAGGAAAAGCACTACTAAGTACATGACATATAATGTCACCATTATCTTGCACGATTTTCTCAAGGCCTTCATATTTAACTAATGGCATAAGTATTATCTTTCCCTTAGGGAATTCATACACAAGGATAACATAGTATTGTTCTTCTATGATTCCCTCAAGGTTGTTGATGCAAGTGATGTTCATAGTGATTTATTGTGTGATTCCATGAGGCACTCCATGCACAATTATGTCTAGCACTATCTTATACAATTCCATCAAGACCTTCAACATAAGCAATGTTTCAAGTTCTTTAGTTTAATAAATTTTAGATGTTAAAAACCTAAAATTAAGTTGAATTTGTTATATTACCCATACAAAAAATTTATTGGTACATCCCTAATTACACAAGCATGAAATAGTTCCAATTTACTCCTAAGCTTAGCATTTTATCCTAGGTCCAAATTCAAGGCATAAAAAATGAGGTTAAAGTTTTTGATCCTTATATCCAAAAGGTCAAGAAAAAAAAAATGAGAATATTTGTCACGAAATAAAATAAGTAATTTGGATTAAATACAAATTTTAATTTTCTTCAAAAGGTTTAAAACCATAAAAATCCCCAAATAAACCATTAATGACATCACCAAAACCTCTAAAATTTATTTTCCAAAATACACATTTCAAAATTTTAAATAAATTCTTTGATGCTAAAAAAGCACATGAAGAAGCATTCCAACTTTTTTACAAGGGATTCTAAGATTTTTTTCCAAAACCTTGACTTTATTTTACACTTTTCAAAATAACTTAAATAAATAAATATTTTTTAATTTACGCCTAATCACATGCATTCTACTTCAATCACTCATATCAATGAAGAATACATATACATCCACCTCTTATGGGCATGATAAATAAAGAACCTTCCTTTCTATTGGTAGGTTAGATTCAAGTTTATAATAAGCCAAACCCACTATAAAGGAAGTGATACATACTCATTGGACTACCAACACATATCAAAGACATATAAGGTACATGGGACCCCCTTTATATAATTGCACTTAAATATAAGTAGGACTAGAATATAAGATATAGATAAGATTGATAGGGATCTTATATGAGTGAGTTGAAAGATATAAGGTATATGTGTGAACCAAGATTCTCAACCTACACAAACATAAGAGATAAATACTATATTAGATCAAATTCAAGGTTAGTATCATGATTCCCAAAGAAATCCATTCAAATTACAATAAAAAGGAACAAAATGAAGAACATAAACAAGCATAAACAAAAGATAGTATATCCTATTTAAATGCAATGCAAACTCTTGATCTCTTGGTGGAGTTGGTGCCAATTTGATGTGGAAATTGGCCCTTTCCCAACTCCTATGCAAGCTTTGTTGATTGATGATGAAGAGTGATCCACTTTGATGACGATTGATGAATGCTCCAAGATAAAATCTGCATAACCTAGCTATAAAACTCAATGAGATGGATGAAGATTTCTATGAATTTGAGTATAGTAAGTTTACTCAAGTTGTGCATGCTAAAATAAGGAATGAAACCTCTTATTTATAGAATGAAAAGTTGGAGAAATGCCCACAATGGAGCAATGTGGGACTAACTTTCAACCAATGGCAAGGTGCCACTTGTCAAGAGATGGATGGATGAAGGATGTGCACATTTTGATGAATGTGCCCATAAATGCAATATTTAAAATTGAAAATGTTGAAATGACAAGGTGGAGGGAAAGTCAAATGGAGTAATGGCTACTTGGCTCAATGCAAAAGGACATGTAAGATGAAATAAATGCCTTGTTGGAAGGATAAAGTCCACTTGGATTTTCAAATTTGAAGGAATATTTTCTATTATGCCATGTTGAGAGAAAATAGGGATTTAATAAATGAATTAAATCTATTTTCATGTGCAAGTTGCAAAAGCTAGAGGATGTGACATGGATTAAGATTAAATTAATTAAGGGTTAATTAATTTAATGAGGATTAAAATGATGTGACATATTGATTTAGATTTATGGGTTTATTTAAATCAAATATGAGAAGAATATGATAAAAGGATTAATTAAATAAAGATTTTTGATTTACTTAACTAAGGAGATGAAGTTAGATTAAATCAAATAAGGTTTTAATTTATTTAATTTAATGAGACAGACTTTAGGGATTTAATCAAATAAAAATTAATTATTTCATTAAATAGGGATAATTAGATCAGACTGATTGATTTAATTAACAAGAAAGAATGGCTTAATTAGATAAATGATTTATTTAATTAAGAGAAGAAGATTGATGAATTTAATCAAATAAGGGTATTTGATTAAATGGTTAGACCGAGGGATGATTTAGGATGAAATGGTGTTAGTAGTCGGGATCAGATGTGCAATGTCAATCAGTACATTTTCCATGTCTACAATATGAATAGATATGAGAGAGATAAGGGACATATAATGCAAGATAGAAGATTCAATATAATATTGGATAATGTAATAGAAGAGATAGAATAAAAGAAGGATTAAGATATGGATTGATGTGTAAGTGAACAACGTATTATATATGATGAGATACATGAGATTATGATATATCACATGTTGATATAATAGATGTCTATGTTATATTATATGATGCATATGTGTATGTGTGAATATATTTAATTTTATATCTTCTATTCTACCACAATCTTCAATTATCCACCACACAAGCCTTGAAAATCCCCTTATCATTCATGTTATAATATAAATAAAAATATCAAGAAAATAAGGCTTAGATCCTTGACCTATGCCCCATTCTTTTCAACATTTAGTTTTGTTTTTGGGAACTTGGTAAAGTGGTAAAGGAATATTAGATCAATGAATACATCATTTGTAATAGTAAACGAGTCAATAAAAAAGGCTTATAAGTTAAGAGGGAACCTAATTTTATGGTTTGTGATAGAATACTCTAGGTTTTATCCTTATGAGAGGGGATTAGGAACCTAATAAATGATAGTTTAGAAGGGGAGATCCTAAATGGATCTCCAAAAAGAGATACTACTAATAGAGGAACGATTATGGATCTCCAAAAAACCTATAGAAAAAAGAGATAACAATAAGCTAGGATAGATTATGGAAGATATTTATATGGCTATAGAATCAAATATGCAAGAAAAAACATGATTTTTTTTTAGGAAAGGCAAGACATATATCACAAAATAAGGGAGAGTACACCAAGGGGCTTGTTGTATTTTGTGAATGAGGAAGAATGCTTAGATAACAATAGGATGGTTGATGTTAAGAAGGTTAAGGATAATGAGGATTATGAAAAATCACCATTAAAATTATTAAGAATAAATGAGCATACCAAAAGAGCTATAGCTGAACATGAGAACAATGGAAATATAGAAAACACTAAGATTTTTCCAATAGTGGAACAAAGTTATTGCACCACTTAGAAATAATGTAATATTAGAGAGAATAATTGTTGGAAGCTTGAGTTGTTTGGGTGTTTTCATTTATGTCAACCCCTTGTATGAAGAGAGTGTTGGAATGTTGTTGGTGTTGATGATGTCAACCCGTAGCATTGGAGTTTTTGGAAGCCTGGAGTTGTTGGTATTGATGTCAACAAAATGTTGTTGGTGTTGTGATTGATGTCTTATGTTAGTATACTTGTAGAAGTTGTGTTTGGAGAGATAGTTGGATGTGATATAGTTGATGAGAGATGTTAATAGTGTTGTTCATGCAATTGGCTCACTTGGTTTCCAAGTTCTTTTGGGATAATTTGAATAAAAGAGAGTTTAGTGTGATAGAGTGGTGTTCAGTGTTCTTCTCTGCATTTCTTCATGATTGAAGATATTCCCATGCGGTTTGGACGTGATGATTAGAGGTGTTCAAAGGTTCTATATCCAAATTTTTAGCTTCTAGATCATACTAGAGTAGAAGATGTGTTTGACAGTATGGTTGTCTATTGAAACAAGGTGGACCTGGGAGAAATGAGATTGCTCTGCATTTCTTCGTAGTGAAGGTTCTTGTCTTTTGGATCTGGGAATGTGATTATATTTATTATATCTACCTTCCCTTGAATTTTCAAGTGTTGTGGTGCTACAAAAGGTTGTTTAGTGTGTTGGATGTTTGTGCCAGTGTGTTTGGTTGCACAAAATGAAGTTTTCTTAAGTTTAAGGTGGTTGCAGTAGTAGTGGTGAATATTATAATGATGTGGAATATTTTGAGATGTTTTGGAATGTTTTTGTGTGGTCCACGAAATGTTTCTAGACCTAGAGAGGTGTGTTTGTGGTCACTTATTAGTGTTAGTGCAAGTTTGGACAACCTAGCATGCTACTGTTAATTTTGATGGATGATTATAATTTCTAGAAGTGTTGAGAAGTGTGTTGGTGTAGATTTGGGTCCCAGTTAAGTTGTGGCATAGTCTTCCTTCACTTCTTTATATTTTGGAAGTGTTTGGTTCTGACCTATTTGAGGTTGCACAGTTGAGGTGCATGCGTTTCCTTAAGGCCGACCTAATTGAGATTGTTTTAGGTCAGAGATGGTATAAATACAAGGTGAGTTGTTGTGTGTATTAAGTAGAGAGAGTGTGTGATGTGAAAGATGTGAAAGTGATCAAGTGTGTTGATCTAAGTGCAAGATTTAATGCCTACGACTTCCAGATGTATTGAGTAGAAGGTGTCCACATTTTAGTCTATTGGATGAGTTGTTTGTGATATAGTGGAACTATACCCTTGGCATAAGAGAGATGCATTGTTAGTAGTTCAAATTGGAAATGAGCCACCCCTTCTTCTTCTTCTTCCTTCTTCTAGAAAGTGAGTCCTTTGGCAGTGGGCCCTTTGATAGTGAGCACATTATATTTAGTGTTGATATTACTTTATATTGTGAGCTAATACTCAATATGGTTTTTCCCTTCTTGGGTTTTCCACGTAAATCTGTTGTTCTTATGTGTTTGGATGTGTTTGCACTACTATATCATATGTTTACATTATGCTAATGCATGATAAGTGTTTAAGGGCTAATACAAATCTGAATGTTAATGAGGGTTTTAATGTTTTAATGTACAAATGATTCACCCCCCTCTTAGTTATCACATGCATCTAACAATTGGTATCAAAGCAAGGTTTTGTTGGAAAAATGTGTCTCAACCTTGCAATTATATAAGGTTTATTGTCAATAAGATGTATATATTTATTTCCTAGTCACACTGATAGGTGTATACATTGGCAGCATAGAGAAAAATGTGGGCATGTTAACTTTTTAAGAAAACTCCTAAAATGGCTGGCATACATTAAATAATGATATATCGTAAATCTGGATTATTCTTTATTAGGTTTTAGATCTAATGAAAAATATTTTGTTGGTTTGTATTTCCCTAGAATGTAACCCTATTTTATGAGGGTGTTGTATTATGGTTGTGGTAGAGTGTGATGTTTTCTGAGAGTTTGATAGTGGTTGTGTTGTCTCTTGATCTTTGCTGGTGATAATCTTGTGAGAAGCTTGCTCTACAAGTATATTGTAATCTTTGTGATTTCTAAATAATATATTGGGTAGCTTTTGGAGTGTGGGGTTTTTCTCCCAAAATGGTTTTCCCCATGTAAATCACTATGTTATGGTATGCATGATATTTATGTCTACTATTTTTAGGTTTTCTAACGGTTAAAGATCTATAAAAATTTTGCATTATTCTCCTCTCAAAATTAGTGTAGGAAGTTTTTTTGGTACCTTAGCTTCCTCACAAGTGGTATTAGAGCATGATCACCTTTGGTTTCACTTGTGGGTTGTTGGTTTTTTTTTTAACTAGAATCCATATTTGAGTGGGAGCTTTTGCAGAAGACACTTTGTGATCTTGTTGTAGGAATTTTTACATGGCAAGTTCATCAGGGAGAATAAAGGTGGAGAATTTTTCTGAAAATAATTTTGAGATACATGGAAGCTAAAGATGGAGGATCTGTTGATAGATCAAGATCTATGGGATGTTGTTGATGATAATGTTTCAAGGCCTACAAGTCCTACTTAGACTGCTCAATATGATGTTATGGACCACAAAGCTAAGGTTCTAATCAAATTGTGCTTGACAGACTCTATTTTAATCAATTTCCATGAAGAGACCTCTACACAGAAACTATGGAAGAAGCTTTGTGAGATGTATCAAGCCAAATCTTTAGTGAACAATATTTTCTTGAGGAAGAAATTGTATTCCTTGAGAATGGAAGAGGGTGGACGAATCACATACCACCTAGAAGCATTAAATATGTTGGTGGCTCAATTATCATCAGTTGGTGTCAAAATGGATGAGGTGGAGAAATGTCAAATCTTGCTTTGTTCTTTTTCTAATTCGTGGGATTCTCTTGTTATGGCTATTGGGAGTACTTCTATTATTTTGAAGACTAAAGATGTGGTGGGTTCTTTGCTTTCTGAAGAGATGAGGAGGAAGGTATCCATCACTGTGAAGGAGGCCCTAAATGTTCATGGAAGATCTAAGGAAAAAAGAAAGAAGAATGAGAGGCATGAAAAGTACAAGCCCAAGGGGAGATCTAAGTCTCCTAGAAAGTCCAAAGTTATCTTCTAGAATTGTGGTAAGCATGGACATGTTCGTAAGGACTGCAAAGAAGAAAAGAAGAAGAAATTTGATTCTAATTCTAAGTCTGAGAAGGAAGATGGTGACACATTCATTATAGCTTTGGAAACTCATGCAGGTAATGATGCATGGTTAATTGACTTAGGTGCATCTTTTCATATGACCTTTAATAGAGATTGGTTTTCTGAATATGAAGAATTTGATGGAGGTAAGGTGTACTTCGGTAATGATTCTCATTTAGACATTGTTGGCCATGGTAAAGTTAAAATCAAGTTTATTTATGGTAGAATAAAAATTATTAATGGTGTGTTGCATATCCCTAGTTTAGCACACATTTTTTTATCTGTGACCTAACTAATAGATGAAGGTGTACAAGTAGTATTTTTTGATGCAGGATGCAAGCTGGTAAGAGGTGCTATGGTGATTGCTATAGGTGTCAGATATGGCACATTGTATAAGATTGATGCATGCATTGTTGAGTGCAATACTACTTCTATGAAAAGAAATTATGTGGAAGAAGTGAGGGTTTCACCTTCAGCAGATGGTCATGGATTTTGGGTACCCAAGGGTGCTCTTTCTTCTAAATCAAAGTTACCTATAGAGAAAACTATGTTATGGCACCAGAAACTTGGCCCCATTGGATAAAAGGGTCTAGGGACCTTGAAAAATAAAAACCTATTTGAAGGTTTGTCTGATTGTAATCTTCAATTCATTTTTTGTGAGCATTGCATTTATGGAAAACAAAACCACATTCAGTTTTACTCAAGTTCTCATAAATCTTGTGGTTTATTGGATCTTATTCATTCTGATGTGTTTGGTCCTGTAGATGTCCCTTTAATTGATAAATCCACATATTATGTTTCATTTATTAATGATTATAGAAGGACATGGGTATATTTTCTAAAGAGTAAATCTAAAGTTTTTAGTCAATTTAAAGAATTTAAAGCAATGGTTGAGTTGTAGAATAGAAAGAAAATAAATTTTTGAGGACTGATAATGGTGATGAATTTTTCTCTAATGATTTTGTAAAGATTATGGTATTCATAGACAAAAGACAACTCTATATTCTCCACAACATAATGGAGTTGCGGAAAGAATGAATAGGACACCAATGGAGAAGGCTAGGAATATGTTGAGTGGTGCTAGTCTACAACAAAGGTTTTGTGTTGAAGCTATTTCCATTTCTTTTTACTTGATTAATAGGTCTCCTACATCAGCTCTTGTTGATAAGTTTCCTATAGAGGCATGGTTAGGTCACAATACTTCATCAAGACATCTTAGAGTTTTTGGTTGTGAGGCATATGCACATGTGCCAAAGGAGAAGCAAGTAAAGTTGTAGAACAAGGACGTGAAATTTATCTTCATCAGATATAGTTATGGTTTGAAAGGATACAATATTTGGCATCTTGTTGCACAAAAGGTAATACATAGTAGAAGTGTTATTTTTAGAGAAAGTAAGCCTTATTTTGTTATATTGTAGCCAAAAAAAAAGTAAACAAGAAGAAGTGATTCAATTTATTTCTACACATGAGAAAGTTGAATTGAGGCCCAAGGATAGAGAAGAAGTTGAGGAGAGCTCATCTAGCTTTGGATCTTCAGAAGAGGAGGAAGAAGCTCCAACTTAGCTTGTTTGTAGTTCTACAAGGCATAGACAACCACTTAAAAGGTATTCACCTGATGATTGGAGATGTATTTTTTCTTTGAATACTAACATGGATGAACCTAGATCTGTAGAAGAGGCACTTGGTATGAATGATGCAAAATCCTGGAAGATTTATATGGATGAAGAAATGACATCTTTAAAAATAATGATACATGGGATCTTGTACCATTTCCTGAAGGATGAAAACCCATTGGTTACAAATGGGTGTTCAAGAAAAAGATTGGTTTAGATGGAGGTATTGAGAAGTACAAAGAAATGTTGGTTGTGAAGGGTTACTCTCAAGTTGAGGGTGTTGATTATGGTGAGATATTTTCTCTTATTACAAAAATGACATCCATTAGATTTTTTCTTTCTATTGTTGTTGCTTATATAATATTTAGAGTTTGAGAAAATGGATGTGAAAATTGCTTTCCTTCATGGTGATTTGGAGGAGGATATTTATATGACACAACTAGAGCACTACATGTTGAAAGGTAAAAGTAAGTTGGTTTGCAAATTGAAGAAATCTTTGTATGGCTTAAAACAAAGTCCTATGATGCAGTACCAAAAATTTGATACATATGTGTTGAGTTTGGTATTTGGGCATTCTAAATTAGATCATTCTGTGTATTATAAAACTAATGGTGATCACTACCTATTTATTGCATTATATGTTGATGATATGTTATTTATTGGCAAAGGGAAAGGTATAATTTCAGAATTGAAATCTCAACTTGCTACTAAATTTGAATTGAAAGATCTTGGTGCAGCTAGAAAAATTATTGGGATGGAAATTAAAAGAGATAGAGTGAACAAAAAGCTATGGATTGGCCAAAGAAAGTATGTCATAGATGGAAAACATGAGCATAATGCCTTACTAGAGTGCAGTTGGAAGTTTAATGTATGTTATGGTTTGTACAAGACCAAACATTTCCCAAGCAGTGGGAGTTATTTCTAGATATATGTCTAATCTTGGTAGAGTTCATTGGGATGCAATTAAAAGAGTCTTTAGATATTTGTGGGGTGCCTCAAATTATTCCTTATGTTATCATAGTAATATGACTGAAGATGAGATTTCCCCTAATATTCATGGTTATGTGGATTAAGATTGGGTAGGTGATGTTGATAGCAGAAAATCCACCAGTGCTTATCTGTTTACTTTATTTTGTGGTGCAATTAGTTGGATGAGTAAGCAACAAGTTGTGGTTGCTTTGTCCACTACTGAAGTAGAGTATATGGCAGCTACTCATGCTTGCAAAGAATCCATTTGACTTAAGAGACTATGTTCAGATATTGGAATAAAGCAAGGTGTAGTGACATTTCATGCCAGGACCAAGCACATTGATGCATAGTATCATTTTGTTAGAGATATGGTCAAAGATGGCAGGGTGAAGCTGGTTAAGGTAGAGACTTTGATGAATATTGTTGATTCTTTAACTAAGCATGTGAGCATAGAGAAGTTCAGATGGTGTTCAAAGACTATGGGCCTCTCGACCCCTAGCAATTAAAGAGACGATGTTTACACTCTCACATTTCTCTTGCAAGGTGTTTGAAAAGTGAGAGATTTGTTGGGAAAATGTGTCTCAACCTTGCAATTATATAAGGTTTATTGTCGATAGGATGTATATATATTTATATATATATTTCCTAGTTACACCGATAGATGTATACATTGGTAGCACAAAGCGAAATGTGCTTGTGCTAACTTTTTCAGAAAACTCCTAAAATGGCCGACATACATTAAATAATGATATATTGTAAATCTGGACTATTTGTTATTATGTTTTAGATCTAATGACAAATATTTTGTTAGCTTGTCTTTCCATAGAATTTAACCCTATTTTATGAGGGCATTGTATTACAACTACAGTAGAGTGTGATGTTTTTTGAGAGTCTGATAGTGGTTGTGTTGTCTCTTGATCTTTGGTGGTGATAATCCTGTGAGAAGCTTGCTCTTCAAGTATATTGTAATCTTTGTGATTTTTGAATAATATATTGGGAAACTTTTGGAGTGTGGGGTTTTTCTCCCAAAAGGGTTTTCCCCAAGTAAATCATTGTGTCGTGGTATGTATGATATTTGTGTTCATTATTTTTAAGTTTATATAACTGTTAAAGATCTGTAAAACTTTTGTATTATTCTCCTCTCAAGATTAGTGTAGGAATTTCTTCTGCTACCTTAGCTTCCTTACAGGTTCCTTGGAAGAAGCTTAACCTCTTGAGGTAGATTTGGATGGCGCACAGGAAGGAGCCTTCCCTGTTTGATGGGACAGATTATGCATTATGGAAAACCAAGATGAAAGGTTTCCTTGTTTCCTTAGGGTTTAGAGTTTGGAAGTCAATTGAAGACTGATACACCATGTCTAATAATGGATAGTCAATTGATGATGAAATCAAGGCATATGCGAACAATGGAAAAGCAAGAAATGATATTTTGAGTGGCCTTGTTGATTCAGAACTAGTGAAGGTTATGAGCTACAAATTTGCTAAAGAAATCTAGAAGAAGTTGGAAAGTTTCTATGAAGGAGATGATAAGGTCAAGCAAGAAAAAATGAAAAATTTGAAGAATAAGTTTGAAACCTTAAGAATCCTAGAGGATGAAGATATTATAAGCTACATGCATAGTGGATGAAGTTTTCAATTCCATCAATGACCTAGGTGGAAATCTACTAGAAGAAGAAGTGGTAAAGAATGTATTAAGAACTTTTCTTAAATCTTATATTCATAAAGTTTCTATTATTGAATAAGTTTAGGATTTAGATCAGTATTCTAGAGATCAATTTTTTGGTGCTTTAACTACTTTTGAATTGAGAGAGTTTGGTCAAAATGACTCAAGAAAAGATTTTTTTTAAAGCTAGAAAAATAGAGAAGGTTGATAGATCAAATTCGGATGATCTTGATGAGATAGAAGTAAACTTTGTTAGGAGATTGAAAAAGGGGACTGGAAAATACAAAGGTAAGTTACCTTTCAAATGTTTCAATTGTGGAAACATAGGTCATTATGCTTCAAGATGTCTAACAAAAGTTTCAAATGACAAATGTAAGGATAATAAGGGTAAATCTATTAAGAGAAGTTATTATGTTAAAGAAGATGCTAGCATATTTGATGATGAATTTAATTACCCAGATGATGAAAATGATGAATGCTTTTTCATGGCTCTGAATGTTAGAACTAATTCTAATGACTCTAAAAGATGTATGAATGAAACTACTCCAGAAATAGGTCACAACATCAAAGGAACTATTGTGATTTATTTTTCATGCTAGAGAGGAGAAAAATCACTGGATAATTGACAACAAATGTTTGAAGATGGTGTTGTTAAGTTTGGTGATGATACATCTGCTAAGATATGTGGAAAAGGTTCAATTAGTTTTGATGGAAAGCATAATACAGATGATGTTCTTTATGTCAAGGGTCTCTAGCATAATCTTCTGAGTATAGGACAAATGTGCAAAAAAAGATATAATCTTTTATTTCAGGATGGTGGTTGTGAAATCAGAAAAGGAAGTTCTAGAACTTTGTTTGTTGTAGAAACAAGGAAAGATTAGAGTATTTATCAGCTCAAAGGTGCTAATGGTAAGTGCTTTATGAATCAAATAACTGAAAATTGGCTATGGTATAGAATAATGTGTCACATCAATTTTGATAGCCTAGTGAGGATCAACTCTACTCAACTTGTGAGAGATCTATCAAAAATTACAAAGCTTATCAATGCAATTTGCAAGGAATGTCAGGTTGGGAAGAAAATAAGAAAGAGGTTCAATATCAAAGAATATTCTACTGCAGGACCTTTGGAGTTGGTGTATACAGACATATGTGGACCTACAAGAACAAGAAGCTTTCAAGGTGGCAGGTATTTCATGTTTTTGATTGATGATTACTCTAGAATGACTTGTGTAACTTTTTTTTGAGAAAAATTAGAAGCTCTAAACAAGTTTAAAGCATTTAAAGATATGATTGAGAATGAAATGGATATGAAAATCAAGTGCTTAAGGTCTAACGGAAGTGGAGAGTTCACCTCTAATGAGTTTAACAATTTTTGTAAAGATCATGGAATAAAGAGGCATTTGTCAACCCCTAGGACTCCTCAATAGAATTGAGTTGTGGAGAGAAAGAATAGGACAATTCAGGAAGCAACAAGGACAATGATGAAGGAAGCAAATCTATTAGATGTCTATTGAAGCTATTCACACTGCAGTATACATACTCAATAGAGTACAAGTTGTAGATACCCTAAATTGTCCTGACTGGTGAACTACACTATTTAACTAACTTTCACCCTTCTTCCCTAAATGATTAAATAATTCATTATTATTTAATTATTATCAAATTTCATATTTTTCTATTAATTAATTGATTTAATGTTATTTAATTAATTCGTCTTCAATCATCATTTTTGACTAATTAAATAAATCTCAATTACTTAACAAATGTCCTAATTTAACCTTATCTATCCTAATTAAGTAAATAAACATTAATTATTTAATTATGTCTCTAACATACCTTATTCATCTAAATTAATTAAATAATTATCATTAATTATTTAATTAAGCTACTTTCCCTTCTTCAAATTTGAATAATTAAATAAATTATTCAATTTCCCCAAAATCACTCAACATGGTCAAATTAATAAATATACCTTTATTTATCAAAGTCAAATGCAACTTGCACATTCATCTCCAACATTAATTAATTATTAAATCAATTAATACATCCCCGTGTATCTTGATTGAATAAATCATGACCAATGATTTCTCAATCTATTTCCCAATCCCACTAATTTCTCTAATCCCACTAAACACTCTATCTGATTTCTTTAATCCCACTAATCATTCAATCTAATCCCATTGATTATCCAATTAAATCCCTTAATTGGATCAATCAGATGAGTTAACTAATCAATCTATTTCCTCTCAATGATTCTCAACCGTTGATCGTGATCTTTCATTGTTGAATCCTAATCATTCATTTAAAAACTAAAAATCTATAAAACAACCTTCTTCCTTCTAAAAAATGATCGAATAATCTAGAGAATTTGTGGAGAGGTCATGTCAAATTGGCTATTGAAGCACATTGAGCAAATACTTGCATTTGTGATCACCATTACTACCTTTGAAGATTTTGCAAATAATGGAGGTTTGTATTGATCTAGCAATCCAACATCCATTATCAATACGAATACACTCCAACATGGGATAGTAAAATTGTAGTCTTTGAATCTGTTTATGTTCTCATTTATGCTAACATAGCTTGTTGAATTCATTGCTTTTACAATCACATTTCATGAGTAGGTTGGGATTTATCTTGTTTTAATTCATTTGTTTTCATTTCTATAATTCCATTGATCTAAATTCCCTCTTACACATTTTTGCATTCCCGGTTAATCTTTTGAGTGTTTTTTTAAGAATTTTGCAGGTTACAGCCAAAAATTCGATTAAAACCCATCATCTTATTTTAATCATAAAAAAATCGAATCGCGAAATTTTGTAAAACCATTTTTGCGTTTTGCAAATCTCACTCTTAACTTTCTATAACTTTTTATAGTTTTTAATTTCACGATTTTTTTTTTTAAGTTTTCATAATTTTAATCTATTGTGTTTTTTTTTTTAATTTCTATTGCTAGTATTTAAAAATTAATGTGTTACATTCATCTCTAATAAATTCTACATGTTGGATTTTAGAAAAAGGTTTTATGGGTTTCATAGATCTTCATTTTATCTTTCTAGAATAGTTGAAAATTTCAAATTTAATGAAAATTTGAAAGTTGTTGCTACTTGAAATTGTTGCAATAATTGTTCAAGAAGGGTAAAAAATTGTCAATCTTTTTTCTTTTTTCTTTTTTTCATTTCTTTTCTTTTTCTTTTTTTTCAACTTTTTGTAAGTTTATTTCAGTAGAATAAGATTTTTCTAGTTACTAATATCTTTTTTTATAGCTTGTGGCCATTAGAGGATTAGCTTTCACAACTTACATTTGTTGCTTTAAAATGAATTCATCTTCCCTTGGTGCATTAAAACTGAACAACACAACTTGAACATTTACATTTGGTGCTTTAAAATGAATTCACTTTCCTTTGGTGCACTAAAACTGAACAAGACAAATTGAACATTTGCATTTGGTGCTTTTAAAATGAATTCATCTTCCCTTGGTGTACTAAAACTAAATAACACAACTTGAAAATTTATATTTGGTGCTCTAAAAGTGAATTCACTTTCTTATGGTTTATGGCATTTTTTTGTTTGAAGTCTCAAATATTTGAAGTTGGTGCTATTAAAACATAAATTGTTATCTTTAAACACCTAATTTTGGGCTTAAAATCAAATTACAATAAATTGTCTACTATGTCCACTGTGATTGGAAAGCCAAGTGCATATCCTCTCCCCCCATGTCTTTTGACAATCCTAGGTGATGAGAAACACTTTGGGGATTTTGCATTTTTTTGTGGTCACCCTCTTTTAAACTAAGGGCTTGCCTGTGAGACACATCCCCACAATGGAGAACTCATAAAAGACCCTAAAATCACATTTATTGATGGGCTATATAAAGTTTTTGAAATCAAAAGAAAGTAGCTTAAATCTACGTTGGAATGCCATGATGTGCCTCTACCCTCATGCAAACGTAATGGTTGTACAAGGCGGCTAAATCTTTAAGTAGATTATGTATGATGCATGCATTCAATGTTCACAGTTGTTATTAAACACCTTTTGTTTTAAAATCCATTCCTTGCTTTTCAAAACATTCATCAAAGTAGTGCATAGGAATAGCATCATTCCTAGAAGTTACTTACCACATTAGATTTATAGTTGAGGCATAAAGCTTAATATTTAATCCTCTTTGACTTGGAGTATCAAAATGGTACATTTCCTTGATATATCTTATTTGTTCCCTCTATAGATTCAATTTAAAATCACTCCTTTGGGGGTGAGGTAAGCCTACAAAGAAGAGTGTACCTTTATTCCTTAAGATGTATTGACTGATAATCTTTAGGCTATATCATTGGATCTCAAATTTTCTGTTGTATGCATCAATTGCCATCAAAATAGATCACCAAAATATCGATCAAACTCAATCAAATTTGCAAACATTTTGAAAAATAGTCACAAATTGAGCACTGCTAAAACAAAGTTGTTATTGTCAAGTTTTGCTGCTATTGTCTGAAAAAATTGTCGTAGTTGATCTAGAATCTGCTCACTTTTGTTCATTTAGCTACTATTGCTATCACTAGTTTATGATAGTCACCATCAAAACAGATTCGCTTCTGAAAAAGATTTGCCCTGATTGTCTTGAAATAGAACCGCTATTGTTATAAAATCCTACCGCTATTGTCCTAAAATCCTGTCGCTATCGTCCTACTTGCAGGCTTGCCTCAAATTCTTCAAAACAATTGATTTTTAAATATTGGTCTAAAAACTCCATTTAGTTATTAGAGAACATCATTGGAAGTGTTAGTCAAAATCTAGCATCACATTCCTTCATTGGGTTTATATAGGGTTTGTAAATACCATCTTTTGGACACACATTTACACCATAGCTTATCAACATCCTTCAAAATCACCAAATCAACAACCAAACATCAACCTAGTCTTGGACACGTATTTAACCCAAGAAATCAAACCATTTTCTTGCTAGTGTTTTTAGAGCAACCTTTACTTGCAACCTCATAGCTAGTTCAAGTAAAGAAAGCACAATATCCTCTAAGAAATAGAAAAAAATCGATTTGAGTCTTGTGAACTATTATGTTCTAAACTAGCATCAAATCGAACATCAAACATCATAGCTTCATTTATCCACTAATACCCAAAATCAGCTCATATCCTTATCATAGGGTTGAGTAGCAAAATCCTACTATCCAACCTCAAACTTGATCATCTAACTATCCTAGCATCAATAGATAAAAAAAATCAACATCCTTTATCCAAAAGGTTTACACACATCCCCTTTGTACATAAAAAAAACTTCAAAACAAAACATCACAACACTCATCCCAACAACACATCATTGTCAATCTATCACCCAAATTTAGTCCCACTCTATACACACATGGAGTCATCATACCCCACTAACTACAACAACTTAGTAACTATGGGTGCCCCCATTTGAGACTTAGGAATACCTTGTCACATGTTAGATTTTAATCAATGTTAGAACTCACAAATCTATCAACCATACCATCAAAACAATGAGTCACAATATCAACAACATCTTAGAGATCATCAAAACATGGATTCATATCATTAACATGTTCAACGTCAAGAGATTGCATAAAAACAACCACAACATCAAAACACAACATATCATCAACAACCTCAACAAACATCATGACAAAAATAGTTGTTTCCATCCCATAACACCACTAAACATAAATATACTCCTTTAGGGGAGCTAATTAAGGTGGTGTTAAAAAATTTATCCCATTCTAAAATTATCACACTTCCAAAATCACTAGGTAATTACGAACCTATCTTCAAAACCCTAGGGTGCAATGACAACACTTATTGTGAATATCATAAAGCAAAAGGTCATGATGCATCAAACTGTTTTAAACTCAAAAATCTCATCCAAGACCTAATTGATCAAGGAGAAATACCTATTGAATACAACACTCAAATTTTGACCACTAGTGATAACATTGACAATATCTCAACCTCAAATGTTGAAGAAAATGATCAAGATCCATCCACCAATGATCACCTTGAAGATGGCTTTACCTCACATAATGGGCTAGAAGACATAAATAGTTTTTCAAAGCATGATCAAGATAATCCATCAATGTCTAACAATGATCCATTTCAAAAAATCTTAACATCATTGATCTCATGGTTGAAAACATTGACAAGATCTCTACCTCAATTGTTGAAGACAACACTCAAGATCCATCTACCAATTATCATGTTGACAATGTCTCTACATCATCTAAGGAGTAAGATGACATATATAAAGAATTTATCTCCAAGCATGATCAAAATCCTTCACCAAAGTTTAGCAATGTTCCTTTTCAAGACATGTTGACATCATTTGACATCATGGTTGTTGATATTGAAGAAATCCTTAATTCAACACTTATCCAAATTCACTTTAAGATCAAGGGAATCTTAAACCAATACCCATGCCTAGGGAAGACATTCAAGAACCCTTTGCAAGTAATCCATCCTTTGAATTCAACCCATGTCAAGAACTTGATCCAAAGCATATCAAAATCAGTTCTGAAATTAGTCAAGATCAAGGATCCATGTCTTCTCAAGATCTAACAAGTCTATTCTAATCTGATACGGAAGATAACTCTGATAAAAGCTCAAATCAAAGATCCACATCTCCAAGATACTACAATGATTTATTGGGTATCTTCCAATCCATACAAGATTTTATAAACAATTATCATATCCATATATCACCCACGCCTATATCTATCCATGATATGTTTACTCTAAAAGGACATGTAGATGATCTTCATCTAAAACAAGAGTCTCATACTTTTGACATCATTAAGAAGGAACAAGATTCTCTTACTCTCAACTTTATTAAAAATGAACAAGAGTCTCCTACTCTTAACCTCTTTACACATGATCAAGGCATAGAAGAATCCATAGACATATAAAACAATTGATCATGAAGAAGACTTCTACACAAATTTTGAATCAAAAAAATCCTTTGAAGAACTAGAAGAAATGGATCATGAAGAAGACTTCTACACAGATTGTGAATCAGAAACATCCTTTGAAGATCAAGCCAAAGATATCAATCATGAAGTTATCCCACATATTGAGGATACTATAACTTATAAACTTGGATCACTTACCTTTGTCAAAGCAAGCTATCTTACCAATGAAGAAGATATCACCTTTGAAGATCCACAACAGAGTAGAAAAGGATTAACACCTTGTTTCCAAGATAAATCATATCCTATTGCAAATAAAATCAATCAACGAATGCATTATCAAGGCAAAGGATTATGCCTACATGAATAGGGTATCCTAGAACCAGTGCAAATTATTGAAAATCCTAAGCATCAAGGTCTTGGTTATTCAACAATTAAGGAATCTAAACATATTAGTGATACCTCTATAATACTGAGGGAAAATTTATCTAACACAAACATCAACATAGAGAGAACAAATATTCCTTATGATCAAACCACTACCAACGCTACAACTATTCATATCATGAATCGTCATCCATGCATATTTCAACCCTCTAATTGGGACCAACAACAAGAAAAAAAGTTATATCAAAGAACGAAACAAGTCATTAAAGCAAAAGAATTGGTAAAAAGGAAAGGAAAAAGAAAATACAAATAGATACCAAAGAAAAAGCAAGAAAATCATCCCACTAAAACTCCACTAGTCAAAGAAAATATGGGGAAAAATAAAAAAGGGAAGTTCATCCATCAAAAATTTCCAGCGATATAAAAGAAAGCTTCAAGAACATGTTGCAAAGACGATTGTCGTTGCACCAAAAGATCGACTTGTTAATGCCCAATATAACCGCTAGAGTTAATGAATCCATGAGAGGCGATTCAACCATGTCACGAACCCAAGTGTTGCACTACACATCACAAGGAGACCAAGGGCACACACCTTGCAACAATCCCCCCTAGCACAAGCGAAGGGTTCGAACTCGTGAACCTATATTTGATACCAATTGTTGCATGGACAATTGTTGTTGCACCAAAAGATCAACCTATTAATGCCCGATACAATCGCCAGAGTTAATGAATCCATGGGAGGCGGTTAGGCCATGTCACGAACCCAAGCGTTGTGTTGCACAACACAAGGAGACCAAGGGCACACACCTTGCAACATAACGACCTACAAAGTATATGAAAAATTTGGTCCCAATTGAATCTCCATATCCACCTATCATTGCTCATCCTCCCAAGTTTGGAAAGCCAAAATTCCAAACTGTCGACCAATCCATCTGAATCTCATATCCCTCAACGTATTTCTCCATCCACTTTCACACCCATATATCCAAATCTCACATTGACTATGTCTTGGCAACAAATTTTTATCATAAGAACTCTAAGGGAACTCTATCACGATGTGCTCATCTAAATAAGGTTAACTCTGGTATCAACAAAGAAGATAAGAATTATTAGGGGTTGCATTCAAGCACTCGTATCTTAGCAAAACAACTCCTCTAAGTAGGATATCATTGTCAAATTATGATAGAAACAACACCTATATTAGAACCAACAACATCTACATCAGCACCACCATGTGGTTCAACATGAGCATAAAATATTTCAAAAAATAAAAAATCGTCACCATGATGAAAACCTAGTAAATAGGCGTCTTGTGTGACATCAAAAATAAAAAATAAAATAAAACAAAAATCAAGAAAATAGTCAAGAGAAAAATCGTCCTCTAATGAAAACCACTACAATGGCGCTTTGGACAAGTACCATGATGAAAACCTAGAAAAAAAATGTCATGTGTAGAATTGAACATCTACGTGTTCCATTCCTTAATAAAATATAAAATTTCATCCATCATCCATCCATCTTATCCATAATAAATCCATGAATCGTTCATCCAACCCATTTTTCATCCAAATCCAACTTATCTTGATCTTGGAAAAGGTTTGGCATACACTCCACACTTGCTTATGGTAAACATCTTGACATGGGTCATTATCATTGATCCTATCCTATCCAACATTATCTGAGCCATGAAGGCATTGTCCAAAGGGGTATACTCTATTTGAACATTTTATCCTATCACAAGATAATCCTTGTCATCCTTTACATATCCATCATCCATTCATTTATCCATGCATCCACCCATTTCATTCCCTGTACATTGCTAGAAATTGGGGGACAAGTGCTTACATCTTGCTTCATAATCAATCTTGATCTATGTCTTCTAGCTCACATTACGATCTAGGAATCATCTACACACTTCAAACAATAAATATCAATTGCATCTTGTTGATGCTTCAACATGGTATCAAAACATTCAACAATCTTGTTTCTAGCCTCGCTACGAACCTTGATCAATTGTTATCCGATCAATCAATCATCATCTTGGGATGTATCCTTCTCAATCCTTGTATTGTTGCTATCTTGAAAACACTATCCTTACATTGTTGTGTATCCTCAATAATGTTATCATTATCGGAAATTACTCAATCAGATCAATTGATTTTATCCTATCTATCAACATGATCTCAAAAGACTATTGATATCCCTACATATTGATATCTCTTTATAATTCATCCATATGATCATTATCATGAAAAATCCAAAACAAGGTCCCATAATAAAAAATTCACCCAACTATTGCTTGATAATTGATCAATTGTTGAACCTTGCTACACCATCTCTATCCACCATCTATCTTATCCATCTATCCCTAATAAAATGTAATCCTGTTCCAAACTAGGGGAAACCTCCTAAACCTGGTAGTGGATTAGATCCTTGTTAATCCCATCACCTACTGGTCTTTAAAACTTGGTCAAAAATCCAAAAACATTCAAAAAATCTTATCAAAATCCAAAAAAAAAAAAGTTGAAAAAGTGAAAAAACTCCAAAAATAATGTCACCTAATACAGTCAAACTACATAATATTTGAGCTTGCATGTAGGAAAGGTCATCATCAATGACCCCCCGAGGCACTAGTTCAATCCCTTTAGGTGTCCCTCTTGGTCTTTAAACTTGGGCAAAAATCCAAAAAATATTCAAATATCTTATCAGAATCCAAAAACATTCATAAAGAGTTCAAAAACTCTAAAACTAGTGTCACTTAATACAGTTGAAATACGATGTCTCTATGTTTGTCACATAAGCAAGGCCATCATTGATGAGCCCCCAAGACACTAGGTCAATACCCTTGGTCCCCCTCTTGGTCTCTAAATCTCTCAAATATCTTGAAAAACATCAAATAACCTCAAAAGCACAAAAACATTCAAAAAATCCTCAAAAATGCTATCTTCGTTATCACCTATCCAATATAAAATTTCCATCCATAATAAACAACCGTCGCCTTTGGAAATTCCATAAAAAAAAAAAAAAAACGTAAAAATCTAAAACTTACAAGAAAAGAATAGAAACAATTGGATCATCATCAAACTAAAACAATGCCTAAGTGTTAACTATCCTGCCCTTTGAAAATCATCATTAGCATCCTAACATATTTCTTAATAGATAAATCGTTCCTACAATAGAAATCATCAATGGATAATCCTAAAACATCACAACAATCATGGAAAGTGATACTACAACATTGTTTATCTTTTGTGATCTTATCTTTTGATTTATCTTACTGTCTCATTCCCAGGATCTCTCAAGGATGTCCATTAACAATTTAGAGAAGGAATGGGGCATTGATCATTAATTTGTGTTTTCTCTATTTGTTGGATATTTTTGTAATACTACCATGGTGAATACTTTCCTTGTGTGTGTGGAAGTCATTTCAAGAAACTCAAGTGGCCTTGAATGTTTGTTTCCTCATACCTCTTTGTGCAATGGTCCAAAATGCTCTGAACTTCTAACCCATACACTCTAACAAGGTTTTCATGTATTTGGTATGAGTGAGAATACTCCTTGTTTGTGGAGTCAAATTCCATGCAACAGATACAAAGCCACTTTGTTCATTAATACCCTAGTGTATCATGTCTATTTGCTACATTAATAAGGATTGCAACACTTAGACTCCTAGTCTCCATGAAGCAAAAGAAAACTCATCATGTTTTGCATATAATCAATCATCAAATTTTTTGTATCTTCTAAATCCTACTACCATTTTCTTCTATTCAATATTTATTTTGCCATTCTTTGCACTTAAATGCATCACATCATCTTATCAAAAAATTTGGCTCATTATCTAGAATTTTCACCAAATTTCTCAAGGGGGCACCATGTTATCTCGTCGATACTTGAACTAGCTATGAGATTACAAGTAAAGGTTGTTCTAAAAATTATAGTTAAGATAATGGTTTATTCTTGTGAACTATTATGTTCTAAATTAGCATTAAATCAAACACCAAACATCATAGCTTCATTTATCCAACAACACCCAAAATTGGCTCATCTCCTTATCATAGGGTTGAGTAGAAAAATCCTACCATCCAACCTCGAAATTGATAGTCCAACTATCACAACACCAATCCATAGCAAAAAACTAACAAAAATTTTCCAAAAGGTACACACACATCCCCTTTGCAAAAAATTTTATCAAACCAAATCTCAAAACACGTCATTTCATTTCCATAAGTTGTTATCTCAAACTTACCATGGCTTTTTTAGTTCGTTTATGACTACAACGAGATCACAACACAAAATAAGATGGAAGCTAATAAAAGAAGTTCTAGTGTACTAAACAAAAAAACCACCAACGAGGAATCTCAACCATGAGGTTATGATCCTAGGACATACTTGAATCCAAAAGAACAACCAACGTTTAAAGTACAACCAAGTCAACCACCTAGTGATGCTGACATACACCTTAAACATCAAGAGAAATTTTCTAGTCAACAAGATCAACCTCCCAATCCTATAGAAATTATCATAGAGGGGTATGATAGTGATGAGGAAATCAATGTTGAAGTAATTTTAGAGTGCTCCCAAGATCCAAAAATATAGAAAGTTATGGAAAAGATGATTGGGAAGGATCCTAACACATATTTCCTCAAGCTAGCACAAAGTGGGGCAAAATTTCCCATAGAATTTAGCATTGATGTTCTTAAGGATCCCAACCTCATTCCTTTGGGAGAACAATCGGTGGTAAGAAAAATACCCAAAACAAAGGTAGATCCCAATATACCACCATTATTCTCAAACACACATATCAATGACCAATCTTTTCCCCAGAATGTAGAAAATCCATTGTATAGACATCCATCACAAATTTAAATAGCGGTAGTAGCTCAAGATAATCAAGAGAATTCAAACCTCTTGAAAAATAAAAACATGCCACCATAAAATGTTAACACAATGGGACCCAACATCTATGAGACATCTTGGAATACCCAACAACAAGGTCCCAATACTAATATGCAATATATGGGAAAAAAACAATGTGTAGTGAGAATCTATTTTTGGATTAGATTGTGGAAATTTATTATCATTAACATGTACTGAACCAACAAGGCAACAACCCTTTGCAAACACTACTACATGTTAAAAACCCACAACACATGTATCAACAACCACCCCAAGATCAAGGCATGTACCAAGGAAATGTTCAAAACCAAACTCAATACATGCCTCAACATCAATACTATGATTCTAACACACAAAATTAATAGGGATCATCATCTACCCAATACCCTAAACATGAAACATACGTCTCAACACCACCAAATATCAATACCCAACATCAAATGTATATTCAACCACAACAAAATACACACATACAAAATCAAACACCCGTTCCTCCACAACACAATATTGGTACACAACCTCTGTCATAATACCAAACCAACATACCTCAACAACAACACATTGTACCTCAACAACAACACAACGTACATCAACAACAATACAACGTACCTCAACAACAACACTGCATACCTCAACAACAACACAGTGTACCTCAACAACAACATCATACCCTTAACACATAGCACACCCACATCGGTCCTCAAGGACCCCATTCATCACTCTAAACCTACAACATGGCCTAGGGGCAATCATACATATAGACCCCACAATATAACACACATAAAATTGTAGGGAAAGAACGTTATAACATCTCTCCTTATCAAACAAACACACCAAGTGACGATGTAACCTTACAAATACAAAATATCAAACAAAGGATATCAGACATCCAAATTGGAAAACCAAAGAAGAACTATGCTCTACAAGATATATGTCCATATCCCTTTGATCGGTCCTTATCTATAATACCTTTCCCCAAGAACTTTGAAATACCAAACTTTGACAAATATAGGGGAAGAGGGGATCCAATAGAGCACGTACGAGAATTATTAGTAGTTTGCATGGATGTACAACACAATGATACCTATTTAATGAGACTTTTCCCACAAAGTCTCAGTAGGACCGCTATCGAGTAGTTCTCTCATCTACCACCTAGTATCAAAACATTTGATGAGTTGTCAGACAAATTTTTCAATCATTTCTCATACAACATAAAACAAGATGTAATGGTCCTTGATTTGTACAAAATTAAACAAAGCCAAGGGGAATTATTTGCTTCATATCTACAAAGATGGAGACATAAAGCTAGCAAATGTAAATGGCTCGTTCATGAGAAATAGCTGATAGATATCTTTATCACCAACATACAAGCAGACATTAGTTACCAACTCACCATGTTGTGCCCTAGTAATTTTGAGGAAGTCATTGAAAAGGGCTTACTCATAGAAATATATCTCATATCAAGGGGAGTTATTAAACTATATAGCAACAAAGACCAAGCTTCAAGTTCTAATGAAGAACCAAAAATATGGGAAAAGAACAAAAACGTTAACAATGATGGAGTGGTAGATGCAAAATTTGTACAAAACCTACAAACTCCTAGAAATCCATAGAACAATGTCCAAACATCTCAAGAAAATTACCCACCAAACAATGTTCAAAACATCTAGCTTACATATCCTTAGAATAACTAGCAAAGTAATCATCAAAAAAATCAAGGGGAAGATATTCAAAGAGGGCTGCTGAGGTAGAATAATCAAACTAGGAGAAAATTCACTCCGTTGGGAGAAACTCTTGAGGTAGTTATGCATAAAATCATCCAAAAGAACTTTATCAGGCTTTCTAATCTTGATAAAATAACTTATGATGAACCAAAATTCAAACCCCCTTGGTACAACGAGAATGATCAATGTGAATTTCACAAGATCAAGGGTCACACAACGAATAATTATATGAGAATTAAGAACATCATATAAGACTTAATAGAAAAAGGAGAGGTCAACATCAAACATTGTCCTGGGCCCTTCGATAATAGAGACATGGGTATAGACAAGGATTCACTCCTCCACCATTCTAGGGGAAATAACAATGGTAAGGGGCATGATTACAGAAAAAGTGAACTTCACCTATGAGGAAGTCATAGGAACCATATGTCCAACGAATCAAAATATCAATGTCATGACCATACTAGGCAAAAACCTCAAATACAATGTGACTACATGAAGAGGAAAAGTCACAATCCAAGGAGCCCCACTTCCAGCCAAAGTCACCATCAAACCTTCCACTGAGTATAGCATTGTTGACCAATTGAAGAAAAATATAGCATTGATCTCTATCCTCGAGCTTTTAAAATTATCACCAACACATAAAGATATTCTAGAGAAAGCTCTCATTGAATATTAAGTGCCTAACGATCTTAACACTGATCAATTTCAAGCCATGGTTAGTACCATCACTTCACCCCATCACTTGCTCTTTTCTAAAAAAAGACCTTCCACAAAGATCCTTCCATAATCAAGCTTTGTATCTCAAGGTTTGTGTTCATAAATACAAAATCAAGAGAGTCCTAATAGATGGGAGTGTATGTTTAAACTTATGTACCCTAAAAATGGTAAAGAAGTTGTGATATTTTGATGACGTGATATGGAGAGAAATTCTAAGGGCACAATAAGGCTGCTAATTCAAGTGGGCCCAATAATAGCATAACAACTTGTCAGGTACTAGATCTTGAGTTACCATACAACCTTCTCTTGGGACGTCTATGGATCCATGCAATGCAAGCAGTCCCTTCAACCTTTCACCAATGCTTAAAATTCCCTTATAATGGTAAGGAAGTTATAGTATACGCCGATCCCAAAACCTTCCATTACTGCTCAAACTTGGAGGAGATGTACAAAACACTCCTTCAAATACCTAGTAATGACATATCATTCCACTCATTTTCCTATGTTGATCTAGCATCACTTGATTCAACCTCAACTCCATCTTCTTCAACCTCAACTCCATCTACGTCAACATCAACTCCATCTACATCGACCGATCCTCCAAAATTTGAACTCAAGATCCAGGTGCTTGACAAGGGCTATGGAGAGTACCATTTCAAACAATCCTTTTGCATTAGGGAGCTTCCCCTATCACCAAAATTCTATGAGTGACCAAAGGAAATAAAGAATGTTCAATTTTTCACATATGAATTTAAACCCATTATCTTCAAAAAGTGGGGAGACATGAAGGATGAAGTGGTATTCGAATAAGACCTCTCATCATGGATCTATAAAGAAGAACAAGAGGAATAGGAACAACTACACCCCCTTCCTATGGATCTTAGCAAAAAAGGTTATCAGATAGCAAGAAATATGCGACATGTGGAAAGGAGACCTTGGTCTACACGAACAAGGCATAAGAGAAACCATCATAATAGAACACTGCTAGAAGAAGATGGGACTAGGTTATGGTTCAATAGATGCAATTACCCCAAACATTGAAATTACCTCTTATCAGGAAATAGATCCTTCTATCAACATTGAGACATCAGATAACTACCATCTTATGGATGATGACCTAACAATCATAGACCTATTTGAAAATTTTGGCATAAATACCATCACCTTCAAACCTACAACTGAGGACTACCATACTGAAACAGACTCCAACAAATGGGAATGGGAGTCTTGCGCCTATAGTGACTATGACCTAGATACCCTTTGGGACCTAGATAAATCTAATATCCTTACCTTTTCCCCATCCACATCAACCATAAGCTATGTTGATAACAATGATAACTTATCCTTACATCACCCACAGTTGATCGATTGGTATCAACATCACACACCTGTTGTGACCCTATTCTAGAACAATGAAGCTATTATAGATTTCGTGGAAATTCAACAAGGTGTCCATCAAGGAGATCACAAGGTTGGATTTCTCATAGAACTAGAACAAGGAGCATACTTTGGAGGGAAAATTACATCCTCCAGTCACAAATTTGAAAAGAAAAATCTAAAAATAAAAGTGAGATCCCCTAGGGAAAACCACAATGTGGCTCTATTAGATCATGAAAAAGGAAAAACAAAGGATTTATCTAAGGGATGAAACTGTAAGGAAATCTTAGGTGCAGAATAAACTCTCCTAATGCCAAAACCTCAGGGAAGAATGCAGATATGACTTTAAATTTTTCAATTACAGTTCAATAAGATACACTTGAAAAGAATTAACAGAAAGGAGAAATGAACACATACACATTTGGACACCAGATTTACGTGGGAAAACCCTTACAGGAGAAAAACCCACCACACCAAGAAAAGCCTCTTTGTATTACAGTAAGGAAAATTACATACAGAGATCAACTTCACTTTCTGATGTCAATTTTTATAGCAGCAACATTAATCTCACAATGCTCTCAGATGCATACAATGAACCCACTCAAATCAATCTGTGTTCAGTCGAGCAACCCTTCATTATCTCACACCTCTCTCATCATCAACCATTGCAGAAATGTAATCCATTCTACTCACGACCTGTTCGATTTCCACAACAAAATCGTCACAACTGTTCAACTTCCAACGGTTCACATTCCGCTTCTCTCATTGGCTCAAAACACACCACGTAGGACAGATGTTCGGTCAAAAATTTTAACTGAATCGCATGTCGGTGAGACACCAGACCGTGTCTCCTCGATGCCAAAATGCCTGAACACATAGCTATCGACAAGACCAAAGGTATCAACAACACCCTAAGAAATCAGACCGATAACAAAACAAGTTTCCCTGATATCACAAGAAAACCAACCGTCCATCGGCAAGAGATCATACCGAATGCACAACCATCGGCCATACCAACTCTATCGGCAAGACTTCTCACCGATGTCCATTACAGAACTATCGGCAAGACCATTGTTGTCGCTAGGACTTCCAAGAAGCTCAACCATTAACAATATCCCACATTGACGTGGAATATTAGTAGTCATTAGTTTATTAAATTAAAGCTCGAAGACTTTAGGTATCCAAAGTTATTCCTTTTATTACCAACTTACTTGTACACCGCATTAGACCATCGCATCAAACTGTTGGTCATTCCTTGTGGTCTCCACCATGACACACATTCACTACTTGTGCATTTTTGGAGAATCAAGTTGGGAATCTACAATATTCTCAACAAGTCTCCCAGAATTCCAAGTGGTCCCCACATCCGTCGGCTTGTCGCTCAATCAGAGAAAACACAAACTTCGTAACTCCGCGACAAGGTTCTTAAGTTACAAAAATCACCAATGCCATGACAACAAAAGAAATCGGTCAGTCGGGAAATTATGAAACTTCCAAAATCTGCGACAAGATTACAAACTTAGGAACTTTAGCGATCGACTGACAATGAAGACTTGAATATAGATACAAGCCATCAAGTTGAGGCACAATTTCCAACAATCTCCCACTTGATGAAGACTTACTGGCTTCCTTCAAACTCGAAGTTAATGAGGTTTATGGGCTCCAAGGCCCATCGAACTGGTACACCACCTGTACTTGTCTGTGCTCACTGATTTTGTCAATGCATCTGCAACATTTTCCAGAGTATCCACTTTTTCTAAAGAGACCTTTCCATCTTCCACCATATCTCGTACAAAATGATACTGCACATCAATATGTTTCATCCTGGCATGGAAAGTAGGATTTTTTGCCAAACAAATAGCACTATGACTGTCACAGTAAATTGTAATTTTCCCTGCATCAAACCCAATGTTAGATCACAAATGTTTTAACCAGATTACTTCTTTACAGGCATGTGTTGCTTCCATGTATTCTACCTCTGTAGTGGACAAAGCGACTATAGCCTGCTGCTTACTCATCCAACTAACTGCACCACCATTCATCATGAAAATATATCCACTAGTGGATCTTCTGCTATCAATGTCCCCTGCCCAATCAAAATCCACATAGCCTCGAATGTTGAGAGTCCTCTATGATTCAACCAAATTTCCATGGTAACACAAAGCATATTCTGAAGTTCCCTTCAGATATCTAAACACTCTTTTCACAGCATCCCAATGTGTCCTTCCAGGATTTTCCATAAAACGACTAAGTACTCCCACTGCTTGGGAAATGTCCAGCCTTGTACAGACCATTACATACATTAAGCTGCCAACTACACTAGCATAAGGCACTCTGGTCATTTCCTCCATCTTAGTAGGAGATTTTGGACAGTCTTCAACAGATAGCTTCATTCCCTGCAAAATTGGAACAACTAGCTGCTTGCACTCAGTCATACAAAATCTCTCCAGAATAGTATTAATATACTTACTCTTACTAAGCCAAAGTTTTCTACTCTTCCTGTCCCTGGTTATTTCCATTCCCAGAATATACCTGGCTGCACCAAGATCTTTCATTTTGAACTTTGCAGACAACTGAGATTTTAGATCAGAAATCATTAACTTACTATTGCATATGAACAACATATCATCAACATAGAGAGCAATAATAAGAACACGACCATTTTCAGCTTTGTAATACACACAATGATCAAATTTCAATCTTACAAATCCCAATGACAAAACAAACATGTCAAACTTTTGGTACCACATTCTAGGAGATTGTTTTAATCCATATAGATATTTTTCAACTTGCAAACTAGATTTTCTTTACCTTTTTCTACAAAGTGCTCAGGCTGGGACATGTAAATTTCTTCTTCAAGGTCACCATGAATAAATTGTCTTCACATCCATCTATTCAACCTCTAAGTCATACGCTGTTGCAAGTGACAAAAGAAATATGATAGACATCAGCTTAGCTACAAGAGAAAAAATTTCTCCATAATCAATTCCCTCTACCTGAGAATACCCCTTCGCAACCAACCTCACCTTATACTTTTCCACACTGTCATCCAGACCTATTTTCTTTTTAAATACCCATTTGCAGCCAACAACTTTTTTGTCTTCAGGAAAAGGCACCAAACTCCAAGTATCATTCTTTTCTAATGATGCCATTTCTTTATTCATGACTTCCAACCAAAAGTTTGAATCAGACATTCTAAATGCCTCTTTCATAGTCCTAGGCTCATCAGTTCTAGAAATTAAAGCATAGGTACAGGTAGAATCTAACAAAGAAAACCCATACCTATCAGGTTGTCTTCTTTCATGTGTTGACCTCCTCACAGGCTGAGGTTGAGGTTGATCTTCTTCTTCAAAACTCTCAGAACTACTTGAGCTCTCCTCAGTTTCAGGTACATTTTTAATTTTCAATTCCTCTTTATCTGGTGTCTGAGGAATTTCAACTACATCCTTTTTATTTTTTGATTTTGTCTCTGACTGCAGATCCAAAGTAGAAGGCTTCATATCATGAAAAATAACACTTTTGTTGTATAGAACCTTCTCCATATCAGGATTCCAAAGCTTGTATCCTTTTATGCCAACACTATAACCAATAAAAATACATTTAACAGCCTTGTTTTCCAATTTAGACCTTTTTTCATTCGACACATATGCATATGCCTGACCAAAGACAGAGAATATGTCGGAGGGGCTTCTTTTAGACCATGCTTCCAAAGGTGTTTTCTCAACAAGAAAAATTAGGAGAAGATTTTATTAATAACATGTTGTTGCAACTGCCTCAGCCTAAAACTTCTCCTCCAAACCAACACTGCTTAGCATACTTCGTGCTCTTTCCATTACGTCTATTGAACCTTTCAGCAACTCCATTTTGTTGCGGAGTGTAGGGTGTAGTTTTATGTCTTTTTAATCCCGTGATCTTTACAATACCTTTTGAACTCATCAACAAAAATCACCACCATTTTCAGTCCTTAAACATTTTATTTTTCTTCTAGTCTGATTTTCCACAAGGTTTTTAAATTCCTTAAAACGACTTGAACACTTCTGATTTACTTTTCAAAAAATAAACAAATTCCCTTCTTGAATAATCATCAATGAACAATACATAATATATTTGATTTAGACAAAGAAGGAACATTTACTGGACCAAAAACATCAAAATGTATGTAATCAAGCAAACCAGAAGATTTATGAGGACTAGAGTAAAATGAAACACGGTGTTGTTTACCATATATACAATGTTCACAAAATTTGAATTCAAGGTTACTCATCAAGCCCTTCAACCAGTTTTTATTCTTTAAGGTTTTAAACCTTTTTCTCCAATGTGGCCAAGCCTATTATGCCAGAGCATAGTCTTTTTGCTGGAAGTTTAACTTCCATAGAGTTTGCACTATCAGAACATTTTTCTCCTTTTCTCCATGAGTAGCCTTCTGTGACTTTACAGAGACACTATTGCATTTCACAACATGTGCATCCAGCTTATACAAGGTACCAATACGAGCACCCCTAGCTAGCACCATTGATCCTCTAGTCATCTTGCAACCATTTCCAGATAATGAGACCTGCACTCCAACATCGTTCAACTTACTAACAGAAAGTAAGTTTCGAGCCAAACCTGGTATATGCATTACATCATTGATTCCCTTCACTCTTCCATCAGGAACTGAATTCTTACTCTTCCGATCAACTATTTCCAGAGATGAATCACTTTCCAAATACACCCTTCCACCGTCGTATTTTTCATACTTAGCGAACCAGTCTCTATGAGATGTCATGTGGAAGATGCTCCAAAATCAATCAGCCAGACATCATCTGATGCTTGTGTAGCCAAGGCTGCAATGAAGGCGCTGCATCTCTAAGAAGAATCATTGTCGGAAGAATACTTCTTCTTCTTATTTTTCTCCTCTTTACAATCCTTTAAGACATGACCAGGTTGCCCACAATTCCAACACTTCACCTTGGACTTCTTTCCAGGAGACTTTGATCACCCTTCTAATTTCAATTTGGACTTCTTGTCCTTCTTCTTGCCTTTTTCTTTCGATCTCTAACCTCTAACAACAAGAGCCTCCTTCGCCATCTCAGAAGATTTTCTTCTCATATCTTCTGATAACAAAGAAGCAACAACATCTTCCATCTTAAAAGTGGATATCGTACTCCCAATAGCCATCACTAAGTGATCCCAAGAATCTGGCAAAGAACATAACAATAGCATACAACGATCTTCTTCATCAATCTTCACACCCACAGATGCTAACTGATCAATCAGCATGTTGAAAGCATTCAAATGATCAGCAACAAACACTCCTTCCTGCATTTTCAAAGAGTACAACTTCTTCCTCAAGAACAACTTATTCACCAAGGACTTGCCCTGATAAATAGCTACCAATATTTTCCACAAAGAAGATGATGTCGTTTCTTCATGAATATTTAGAAGAGCAGAGTCTGCTAAATAGAGCCTTATCATCCCCTTTGATTTTTGATCTGCAAGGTCCCAATCCTCTTGCTGCATGCCTATAGGTTTCGTTCCAGACACAGCAAGCCAAAGATCATGATCAACTAACAGATCTTCCATTTTAAGTTTCCACAACTCAAAATTGCTACCATTGAATTTCTCAATTTCAATCTTTCCTGACGTGCTTGCCATCTTAATCTGTAATTCAAATTTCTAGACTTCTACAAGACTCCCACTGAACAGAATTGACACAAAAAACCCAATGTACCTACAAAGATAACACAACTAGCCAGGCTCTGATACCACTTGTAAGGAAGGCTTAGGTGCGGAACAAAATCTCCTAATGCCAAAACCTCAGGGAAGAATGCAGACATGACTTTAAATTTTGCAATTATAGTTCAATAAGATACACTTGAAAAGAATTAACAAAATAGAGAAATGAACACATACACAATTGGGCACCAGATTTATGTGGGAAAACCCTTACGGGAGAAAAACCCACCACACCAAGAAAAGCCTCTTTGTATTACAATAAGGAAAATTACATACAGAGATCAACTTCACTTTTTGATGTCAATTTTTACAACAACAACATTAATCTCATAATGCTCTCAGACGCATACAATGAACCCACTCAGATCAATCCATGTTCAGTCGAGTAACCCTTCGTTATCTCACACCTCTCTCATCATCAACCATTGCAGAAATGTAATCCATTCTACTCATGACCTATTTTATTTCCACAACAGAATAGTCGCAATTGTTCAACTTCCAATGGTTCACATCCCGCTTCTCTCATTGGCTCAAAACACACCGCGTAGGATAGACGTTCGGTCAAAAAATTTAACTAAATCGCATGTCAGTGAGACACCAGACCGTGTATCCCCAATGCCAAAATGCCTGAACACATAGCTATCGACAAGACCAAATGTATCAGTAACACCCTAAGAATTCAGATAGATAACAAAACAAGTTTCCCCGATATCACAAGAAAACCAACTGTCCATTGGCAAGAGATCATACCGAATGCAAAACCATCGGCCATACCAACTCTATCAGCAAGACTTCTCACTGATGTCCATTGCAGAACTATCGGAAAGACCATCGTTGTCGCTAGGACTTCCAAGAATCTCAACCATCGACAATAACCCACATTGACACGGAATATTAGTATTCATTATTTTATTAAATAAAAGCCTGAAGACTTTAGGTATCCACGAGTTAGTCCTTTTATTACCAACTTACTCGTACACTGCATTAGACCATCGCACCAAACTGTTGGTCATTCCTTGTGGTCTCCACCATGGCACATGTTCACTGCTTGTGAATTTTTAGAGAATCAAGCTGGGAATCTACAATATTCTCAACAAGTCTCTCGGAATTCCAAGTGGTCCCCACATCCGTTGGCTTGTCGCTCAATCAGAGAAAACACAAACTTCGTAACTCTGCGACAAGGTTCTTAAGTTACAGAAATCATCGATGTCGTGACAACAAAAGAAGTCAATCAGTTGGGAAACTATGAAACTTCCAAATTTAGAGACAAGATTACAAACTTAGGAACTCCAACGATCAGTCGGCAATGAAGACTTGAACAGAGATACAAGCCAACAAGTTGAGGCACAATTTCCAACAAAAACCTCACTCAAGAACCTAAAGATGGAGGATCCAATTTCCCCATTACAAAGTATCAAGAGAACTCAACAACCTTGGTTGAAGGTTCAGAACCTATCAACGTTGGAACAATAGAGGAACACAAACTAGCATATCACATGCAGCTTCCTTAGATCCAAAGGGAAAATTCAACTTCATGAAATTCATCAAGGAACGTAAGATCAAATTTTCCTGGACATATGTAGATATTCCTAGGCTAAATCCAAATTTAGTGGTACACCATTTGATGGTATTCCTTGCATCAAAACCAGTTAAGCTACAAAAGCTTCACAAGATGCACCCACAAATAACACTGTTATTCAAAGTAGATCTTCAAAAACTATTGGACGTTGGATTCATCAGACCCATCAACTATCTTGAGTGGGTATCCAACCTTGTACTAGTATCAAAACCTATTGGGGGCATAGGGATCTATATAGACTTCAGAGATATAACCAAAGCATGCCCTAAAGATAACTTCCCCCTTCCCAACATCGACATCATAGTGGATCTAATTGCTGGTTACAAAATTATTTTATTTAATGGATGGATTTTTTGTGTACAATCAGATAAAGATAGCCCTTGAAGATCAACACAAAAAAACTTTTACCTGTACTTGGGGAATGTTTTGTTGGAACATCATGCCATTCGACTTTAAGAACATAGGAGCCACATATCAAAGAGTGATGACTAAAATTTTCCATGACATGTTGCACTTCACCATGGAGGATTATGTATACAATCTATTGGCTAAATCAATCACAAGACATGAACACCTAGCTAACTAAGCTAGGATATTTGATAGACTAGAGGAATATAACTTGCATCTCAATCCGAAGAAATGTGTGTTTGACATAACATTTGGAAAACTGTTGGGCTACATTGTATCCAAAAGAGGTATCGAGGTGGATCTCGCTAAAGTCAAGGCTATCTTTGAAATGCCTCCCTCTAGAATATTAAAACACCTGTGCAATCTACAAGGAAAGCTTAATTCTATCAGAAGGTTCATTGCACAACTAGTAGATAAATGTCATCCATTCACACACTTTCTCCACAAAGATGTAGCATTCTGATGGGACAGAAGGTGTGACCAAGCTTTTCAACAAGTAAAGGACTATTTTTTTACTCTCTCAATGTTGATGCCTCCAATTTAGGATAAAGAAATGATTCTATATATGTCCACAACAATAGTAGATTTGGGAGCTCTATTAGCACAACTTGATGACCAGAATAAAGAACGAGTAGTTTACTACATTATTCATACCCTGGTTGGCTATGAGTTGAACTATACACCCATTGAATGAGCATGTCTATCAATTATCTTCGCAGCACAAAAGCATAGGAATTACATGTTAAACAAACAAATCAAGTTGATATCTAAAATAGACCCCTTGAAATATCTCTTGGAAAAGGAAACTCTTATAGGAAGAATCACTAAGTGGGTCATGATACTTAGTAAATTCATATAAAATATGTCAACATAGAATCCATCAAGGGATAGGTGATAGCAAATCTATTAGCAGAAGCATCAATTGGATATCATCAACCTTATAGTAGAGTTCCCAGATGAGAGAATCTTGTTAACAACTCAATCAACCCATTGGACCATGTACTTTGATGGATCCCACACTTAGCATGGCTTAGGGGCCGGTATCCTATTTCTCACACCACAAGGAGGTAGTATACCAAAATCATGCAAGATTTTCTTCCCTTGTACAAACAATATAGATGAGTATGAAGCATTGATCACTAGGCTAAAAATGGTCATGGAGTGAAGAATTAAGGAACTATAAGTCTATGGTGACTCCTAGTTGGTCATAAGGCAAGTCAATGATGAATACCAAAATAAAGATGACAAGCTCATTTCGTACAAGAGAATGGTGGAAAACTTAAAGCAATACTTTCTAGTCGTCATCTTTGAACATATCCCAAGGGTTAACAATAAAGAAAATGATGTTATGGCTACTATTAGTTCACTCCTTGACATACTTAAGAACGTTCCTAGATTTGAATTCCTGGTGGAACAATTTCTTATACTAGCATTCAAAATCCCAGAATCCAAAATAGTTTCTGATGTTGTTGGTCTTGACTCACCTTGGTATGAGGACACATTTGCCTATATCCAACATAGAATCATACCACCCCCCTAATGACTAATCAAAATAAAACCTTCATCCGTTGAACTTCCTGATTTACTATCAGATTTACTATCCTAGGAGATACCTTATACAATTGAAGCCTCAATGGTATGTTACTCCAATGTCTTAATGTGGAAGAGGTGCAAACTACCTTGCAAGAGGTACACAAAGGTTTTTTTGGATCTCACTCTAGTGGACCTAACCTAGTCCAAAAGATACTTCAAATAGGGTACTACTGGCCATCAATGGAGCAAGAAGTAGTTCATTATTCCAAGAGGTTTTATCAATTCCAATAGCATAGAGATCTTGTACATGCACCTGCACAAGAGTTGTGTCCTATCACTAGGTGATCCCACGATAGTGGTTTACACTTTTTAGGACATTCTGATTTTTGTTGAAATCACATATTTTTAGAAAATATAATGATTTAAGCCTTGAAAAATTCAATTTAAAGGATTCCAATTGAAGAGGGTTTGATCAAACCACCTTAGATCAAACCCCCTTGGATAGAACCCCACTAGTTTTAAACCATACCTATAGCAGAATCTCCTTTACACCTATCAAAATGATGATAAAAAAAAAGTTTTGATTTACCTTTCGGGGGATCAAATGAATTCATTTAAATTTTTTTTAAGTATATAGTCCTTATTATAAGCTTCCCAAAAATAATAATTTTAAATATATTTAATTTGATTATTATATTTATTTTATATTTCTTGTGAATGTAGGTTTTTCACCGAAAATCAAGCTCTCTATTTTGCACATGTGGAAAAATAGAAGATTATCAAAAATAAATAAAAAAATCAGTGCACTAGATATATATGTCCTTGATCCAAAAAAAAAAAAGAATTTTGATACATACAAAAAAAGTTATGTTTTAGCCAGTAAATCATGTATGAATTGTAACTAGTTTGACTTTGAAACTTAATTAAGAAAAAAATATTCAATGAAATGCTATGAAACCAATTCCATGCACTATATATCATAGTTACGAATCTAAATTTTAAAAAGTTAGAATTTTATCCTTCATGGAAAAAAAGTTATATGTTAGCCAGTAACATCACTCTTTAAAAATGGTGTTTACTGTTAAAAACTAGTTTTCAAAGGAGGTGGAAAAAGAAGTGCAATCTTATTCCAAAAATTTTGAAAAAAATATATTTAGAATCTACAAACAAAATTTCACAAATAACTAGCTTGCATTATCTTCAAATTCCTCATGGTTAGCTACATAGGTTTCCAAAAGTGAATATTTAGTTTAAAAAAATTAGTTCAATGTCCAATTTGGCCAAAAATTGTAAATCAGTATTGTGGGATCACCCCACTACTCCATGGCCCTTCTCTTAGTGGAGACTATACCTAATAGGAAAAATATCACCAACCTCATCCAATGGGCACAAATTCATCATCACTGCTACAGAGTACTTTAACCTATATCATAGGGAAACAAATAGCTAAGTTCATTCTTAATGATTTGACCTGTCGATATGGTATCCCACAAACTATCATAACAAATAATGGAACTCTGTTTAAGAACCAAGATGTTCATGATCTCTGCTCAATATTCTCTATCCAACACCAATTTTCAACCCCATATTATCCCCAAGGAAACAGACAGGCCGAAGCATCCAATAAGACCATCTTGAAAATCCTAAAGAAAAATGTTAATGACACTGGCCATGACTAACACGTACAACTAAACCCGCCCTTATGGGATTATAGAACCAAAGTTCGTAAACCTACAAGTGTGACTCCCTTTTCCTTGTTCTACGGATCCGAAGCAATACTTCCTATAGAGGTTGAAATCCCATCCCTGAGAGTGTCATTGAAGGATCTTGTTAGCAATGAAGAGTATCGAGTATCAAACTCAATGAGCTTAAAATCTTAAATGAAAGATGCTTAAGTGCATTGAACAATCTATAGGCCTATCAAAATTGACTCAAGTGAAGCTACAATAAGAAAATAAAAAACAAGAACTTTCAAGTTGATGACTTGGTTCTAAAGGAAAATCAGAAAATCCAACTGAATCAAGATGGGAAAGGTAAGTTTGAACTAAACTGGCTAGGTCCCTATATCATTATAGCAAGCTACAACTCTAGAGCATATCAGTTGGCTACCCTGAAAGGAGAACCTCTAGCTGAACCTCTTAACAGTAGTCATCTCAAGAAGTTCTACACCTAAGTGTATCAAAATATCCCAAGAAAAGAAGTGAAAAATCAAAAAAAATCAAAAATCAAAAAAATAGTAAAGAGAAATAAAATGTCCTTTAAGTGAAAACCACCTTGTGGTGCTTCTAGGGCTGGTACTGTAGTGAAAACCCAGTAAACAGGAGCTACGCTTGAATAATACTTGCATCCTCATCTATCAACACTATCTATCTATTATCACATCCACTCCACCCATCGTCATAATAAAATGTTCTCTCAACCATGGCTCAATAACTAATCAAGTGTTGAACCTTACTGCACCATCTCTATCCACCATCCATTTTTATCCATCTATCCCTAATAAAACATAATCTTATTCCAAACTAGGGGAAACCTCTTGAACCTAGTAGTGGATTGGATCTTTGTTAATACCATCACTCACAAAAAACTATCAAAATCAAAAACATCTAGAAAAACACAAAATCCCCAAAATATTGCGGGTTGTCTCTGGACGAGCTGCAATTGAGTCAAAATAGTCAAACTACGTTGTCTCTAAGCTTGCACGTAGGAAAGGCCATCATCGATGAGCCCCCAAGGCACTAGGCCAATCCCTTTAGGTGTCCCATTTGGTCTTTAAAATTGGGTAAACAATCCAAAAGCATTCAAAAAATCTTATCAAAATCCAAAAAAAACCAATCAAAAGAGTGAAAAAACTCCAAAAACAATGTCACCTAATAGAGTTGAACTACATTGTCTCTAAGCTTGCACGTAGGCAAGGAAATCATCGATGAGCCCTTGAGGCACTAGTTCAGTCTCTTTAGGTGTCCCTCTTGGTATTGAAACTTGATTGAAAATCCAAAAAACATTCAAATATCTTATCAAAATCCAAAAACATTCATAAAGAGTCAAAAACCTCCAAGAAAAGTGTCACTCAATATAATCGAACTAGGATGTCTCCGCGTTCATTATGTAGGAAAGGAAATCATCAATGAGCCCCCGAGGCACTAGGTCAATCCCCTTAGGTCCCCCTCTTGGTCTCTAAATCTCTCGAATATCCTAAAAAACATCAAAAACAACATCAAATAACCTCAAAAGCACAAAAACATTCAAAAAATCCTAAAAAATGTTATCTCTATTATCACCTATCTACTATAAATTTTTCATCCATAATAAACAACCATCACCTTTGGAAACACCATCAAAAAACAAAGTAAACATTGAAATCTAAAACTTACAAGAAAAGAATCAAAACAATTGGATCATCATCAGACTAAAACAATGCTTAAGTGTTAACTACCCTGCCTTTTGAAAATCATCATCAACATCCTGACATATGTCTTAATGGATAAATCATTCCTACAATAGAAATTGATGGATAATCTTGAAACATCAAAATAATCATGGCAAGTGATACTAAAACATTGTTTATCTTTTGTGATCTTATCTATTGATTTATCTTGTTGTCTCATTCCCAAGATCTCTCGAGGATGTCCATAAACGATTTAGAGAAGAAGGAATGGGGCATTAATCATTGATTTTTGTTTGTTCTGTTTGTTGGATATTTTGCAATACTTCCATGGAAAACAATTTCCTTGTGTGTGTGGAAGTCATTTCAAGAAACTCAAGCACCCTTACATGTTTGGTTCCTCATAACTCTTTGTGAATTGGTCCAAAACTCTCTAAACTTCTAACCCATACACTCTAACAAGGTTTTCGTATGTTTGGTATGAGTGAGAATACTCCTTGTTTGCAGAGTCAAAGTCCACACAATAGATACAAAGCCACCTTGGTCATTAGTACCCTGGTGTATAATGTCTATTTGCTACATTAACAAGGATTGCAACACTTAGAATCCTAGTCTCCATGAAGCAAAAACAAACTCATCATGTTTTACATATCATCAATCATCAAAATTTCTTGTATCTTCTAAATCCTACTAACATTTTCTTCTAGTCAACATTTCTTCTGTCAGTCCTTGTGCACTTAAACACATCACATCAACTTGTTAGAAAATTTGGCTCATTATCCAAAATTTTAACCAAATTTCCCGAGGGGGTACCTGCTATCCCACCATCATTGAGGCAACTCTTGAGTAGTAATTTTTGAATTTTCTTTGACACAATGCTCAAAATTACATTGTATCAAAGAGGGGAAAAATGTAGACACCCTAAATTGTCCTGACTAGAGAATAACACTATTTAACTAACTTTCACCCTTCTTCCTTAAATGATTAAATAATACATTATTATTTAATTATTATCAAATTTTATATTCACCTATTAATTAAGTGATTTAACATTATTTAATTAATTCGTCCTCAGTCATCATTTCTGATTAATTAAATCAATCTCATTTATTTAATAAATGTCCTAATTTAACCTTATCTATCCCAATTAATTAAATAAACATTAATTATTTAATTGTGTCTCTAACATACCTTATTCATCTAAATTAATTAAATAGCTATCATTAATTATTTAATTAAGCTACTTTCCCTTCTTCAAATTTGAATAATTAAATCAATTATTCAATTTCCCCAAAATCACTCAACATGGTCAAATTAATAAATTATATACCTTTATTTATCAAAGTCAAATGCAACTTGCGCGTTCATCTCCAACATTAATTAATTAATACATCCTCACATATCTTGATTGAATAAATCATGACCATTGATTTTTAAATCTATTTCCCAATCCCACTAATTTCTTTAATCCTACTAAACACTCAATCTGATTTCTCCAATCCCACTAACCATTCAATCTAATCTCACTAATTATCCAAGTAAATCCCTTAATTGGATCAATCAGATGAGTTAACTAATCAATCTATTTCCTCTCAACGATTCTCAATCGTTGATCATGATCTTTCATTGTTGAATCCTGGTCATTCATCTAAAAACTGAGAATCTATAAAACAACCTTCTTCCTTCTAAAAAACAATTGAATAATCTAGAGAATTTATGGAGAGGTCATGTCAAATTGGCTATTGAAGCACATTGAGCAAATACTTGCATTCGTGATCACCATTACTACTACCATTGAAGCTTTGGCAAACAATGGACGCTTTGTATTGATCCAACATCCATTATCAATACGAATAGACTCCGACATGGGATGGTAAAATTGTAGTCTTTGAATCTGTTTATGTTCTCATTTATGCTAACATTGCTTGTTGAATTCATTGCTTTACAATCACATTTCATGAGTAGGTTGGGATTTATCTTGTTTTGATTTCAATTCATTTATTTTCATTGTTGTAATTTCATTGATCCAATTTCCCTCTTACACACAAGCAAGAGTAAATAGTTCAAAGACTCCCTATAAACTAAAGTATGGAAAAACTCCTACTGTCAAATATTTCAGAGTTTTTGGAAGCAAATGTTGTATCAGAAGAGACGAAGAAAACTTGGGAAAGTTTGATGCAAGGTCAGATGAAGGAATCTTTCTTGGATATTCTACAAGAAGCAAGGCTTACCAATGCTATAACAAGAGGCTGAAGAAGATATTTGAAAGTGAAAGTGTCAAAGTAGATGAAGAACCACATAAAATATCTATAGTGATAGAAGGATATGAGTTTGATGAGTCTTCTTGTAGAGAAGAAGAAAAAGAAAAGGAAAAGGAAAAGGAAAAGGAAAAGGAAAAGGAGATGCAGGTTGAAGAGGAAGATGCTCTGGAAAGGATTCCTAAGACTCCTAACTATGTGTAGAAGAATCATTTTGAAGATCATATCATTGGTGATAAGAGTAGAGGTTTGTTGACAAGAAGAAAAGCTACTATGATAGAAGAATAGGTAAATTTTTGTCTACTTTCAAAAGTAGAACCTAAGACAATGGTTGAAGCATGTAAGGATGATAATTGTACTAAAGCTATGGAAGAAGAATTGATGCAAATTGAGAAGAATCAAACTTGGGAACTAGTCCCAAGACCAACAAAAAAGAATGTAATAGGAACTAAATGGGTATTCCAGAACAAGTTGAATGAGAATGGAGAAGTCAAAAATAAGGCTAGACTTTTATGTAATGGCTACTCACAAGTGGAATGAATAGATTTTGAGGAGACATTTGATCTAGTGGCAAGAATGGAGGCCATTAGGATGTTTTTTGCCTTTACAACACATAAGAATTTCAAGGTTTATCAAATGGATGCAAAGTTTGCATTCTTGAATGGTGAGTTGGAAGAAGATGTATACATTGAACAATCAAAAGGCTTTCAGTTATCAAACAATAGGAATAATATTGTTTGTGGATTGAAGAAGGAATTGTATGGTCTCATTCAAGCTCCCAAATATTGGTATGCAAGATTGGATAGGTACTTGTTACAACAAGGATTCAATAAAGGTACCACAAATAGCAATCTATATTTCAAAGTTGAAGGAGAAAAAATCTTAATTGTGGTAGTGTATTTTGATGATATAATCTTTGGAGGAAATGAAGGTTTGTGCAAGAAGTTTGCAAAAGAGATGAAGAAAGAGTTTGAGATGTCTATGTTTGAGGAGATGAATTTCTTCCTTAGACTACAAATCAGTTAGAAAAAAAGGAATATTCATTTCACAGTCAAAGTATGTCAAGGAATTTTTGAATAAGTTTGGAATGGAAGGCTTTAAATTGGTATGTACTATTGTTACTAGTTGAAAGTTGAGCAAGAATGATGAATCTCCTAAGACTGATCAAAATAATTACAAATCAATGATTGGTGGATTTCTATATCTAACTGCTACTAGACCGGTTATCATGCATACAGTTTGTCTTGTGGCCAAATTTCAATAAGATCCTAGAGAATCAAATGTGGTAGTAGTAAATAGAATATTCAGATATTTGTAAGGCACTCTGGACTATGGTCTATGGTATCCAAAGGATGTTGATTTCTCCTTAAGTTCCTATATAGATGTAGATCGGGTAGGTTGTGTGGATGAAAGAAGTACAAGTGGAGGTGCTTTCATTCTTGGAGGCATATTGGTTTCATGGTTGAGTAAGAAGCAAGACTCAATATCATTATCTACTATAGAGGTAGAGTATATTACAACATCTGGTTGTGCGTAGGTGTTGTGGATGAAGTAGACATTGAAGGATATTAGAATATCATATAATGAACCTATTTCTATCCTATGTGTCAATACAAGTGCAATCAATATATCAAGAATCTGGTGATCTATTCAAGGACAAAGCATATCTCAATCCGATATCACTTTCTAAGAGAGAAAGTTGCAAAAAAATTGGTGAAGCTAGAGTATGTGCCTGCAAAGGATCAAGTGTTGTCCTCACAGTTGTTGTTGCACCAAAATATCGACCTATTAATGCTCAACACAACTTCAAGAGTTAACAAATCCACAAGAGGCAGTTAGTCCATGTCACAAATATCGAGGGGAGCGCTGACCATTTTCCAACAATATCCCCCTTAGCATAAGCCAAGGGGATTCAAACCTGACACCTTTGGCTCTGATACCAATTGTTGGCCCCACAATTTCGATTGCACCAAAAGATCGACATGTTAATGCCCAATACAACTGCCAAAGTTAACAAATCCACTGGAGGTGGTTAGTCCATGTCATGAATCCTGAGGGGAGCACTAACCATTTTACAACATAAAGTTATAGATATCTTCACAAAGCCTCTTCCTAAAGATACATTTGAGTATCTATGGCAACAGTTAGGGGTTATTTCCCCTCCTTTCAACTAGATGCATAAGATTGTGCATTAGTTTGGTGGAGCAATTCAAGATTTATTCTTTTGTTCTGGATTGATGAAGGCTACCTCTCAGAGGGAGTAGGTAGTAGTGGTTACTGGTTGGTGAATTTATATGGAGTATACTTTAAGGGGGAGAGTGAAATTGCTTGATAGTGTTGAAAGTGGTGTCAAAGTAGTGTCTGCAGATGTCAAAAGGGGAAAAAAAAATCATATGCATATGATGTGTGAAAGGTACATGTGTTGCCCTTTGAATGTTTTCAAAGGGGGGAGAGAAAGAGAGTTCAATAAAGAAAAGAGATTTGGATGAGTCTATGGCCCTTTTCAATTAATGTAAAAGGGGGAGAAAGTTAGAATGGTTGAAAAACCATAGTTCAGAAAAGTATTGTAGGAGAGAGATAGAGTTGCTTGGGAGAGAATTGGTTTCAGAATATGGTCCGAAGACCATAGGGGGAGAGAATGTTTAGGTGAAAGAGAATTTGAGTATGAAGAGTAAATATTTCCCTAGTCAGGGGGAGTACTGATTGGTGCAAATTTGTTGTTGGTATGCTTTTGTTGTTGATTGTTTCTTAGAAACGGTGTTGCCATCAATGACACAGGGGGAGATTTTTGGAAGCTTGAGTTATTTCTAAGTTATTTGGGTGTTGTCATTGATTTCAACCTTTTGTATGAAGAGAGTTTTGGAATGATATTAGTGTTGATGATGCCAAACCTTAGCATTGGATTTGTTGGAAGCCTGGAGTTGTTAGTATTGATGACAACACAATGTTGTCAGTGTTGTCATTGATGTCTTACTTCAGTATAGTTGTAGAAGTTATTTTTGGAGAGATAGTTGGATGTTATATAGTTGATGAGAGATGTTTCAAATACATATGTGTTGCAAATATGTTAATAGTGTTGTTTATGTAGTTGGTTCACTTGGTTTCCAAGTGCTTTTGAGAAAATTTGAATAAAAGAGAGTTCAATCTGATAGAGTGATGTTCAATGTTTTGGCTCTACATTTCTTCATGATTGGAGATATTCCCATGAGGTTTGGACATGATTATTAGAGTTTTTCATAGGTTCTATATCTAGAGTTTTAGCTTCTAGATCGTACTGCAGTAGAAGATGTGTTTGACAGTATGGTTGTCTGGTGAAACAGGGTATATAGGAGAAATGAGATTGCTCCACATTTCTCTACAATTAAGGTTCTTATCTTGCAAATTTTGGAACATGCTTGTATTTATTGTATCTACCTTCCCTTGAAGTTTTAGGTGTTTTGGTTCTCCATAAGGTTGTTTAGTGTGTTGGATGTCTGTGCCAATGTGTCTGGTTACACAAAATGAAAGTGTTTTTAAGTTTTAGGTGGTTACAATAGTAGTGGTGAATATTTTGATGATGTGGAATATTCTTATATGTTTTGGAATGATTTGGTGTGGTCTATGAGATATTTCCAGACCTATAGAGGCATGCTTGTGGTTTCTTGTTAGTGTTAGTGCAAGTTTAGATAAATTTTCATGCTAGCGCTAATTGTGATGGATGATTGTTGCTTATAAAAATTTTGAGAAGTGTGTTGATGTAGATCTGGGTCCCAATTAAGTTGTGGCATGGTATACTTTCACTTATTTATACTATGGAAGTGTTTGGTTTCAACCTATTTAATGTTGCATAGTTGAGGTGCATACGTTTCCTTAAGGCTAACCTAATTAAAATTGTTTTAGGTTGGAGATGGTATAAATATAAGGTGAGTTGTTGTGTGGATTAATTAGAGAGTGTTTGTAATGTGAAAGATGAAAAAGTGATCAAGTGTGGTGATCTAGGTGTGAGCTTTAATTCCTATGACTTCTAGATGTAGTGAACAAAATGTGTCTACATTTTAGTCTATTGGATGAGTTGTTTGTGCTACAGTGGAACTATACCTTTGAAATAAAAGAGATGCATTGTTAGCAGTTCAAATTGGTAGTGAGCCACCCCTTCTTCTTCATTCTTTTGGACAATGAGTCCTTTGGCAATGACCCCTTCTTTCTTTTGGGTAGTTATCCTATTTTATTCGGTGTTGCTATTACTTTATATTGTGAGTTAATCCTCACCATAGTTTTTTCCTTCTTGGATTTTCCACATAAATCTAGTGTTCTTATGTGTTTGGATGTGTTTGCATTACTGTTTCATATGTTTGTGTTCTATTAATGCATGATAAGGGTTTAAGGGCTAATACATTTATGAATGTTAATGGGGGTTCTAATTTTTTAATGTACAATTGATTCACCCCCCATCTTAGTTATCTTGTGCATCTAACAATAACCACCCACATTGATGAAGTATATGGATACATAACTAGATTGGTAGATCAAATAAAAAACGATGGTAAATATATGAAGTCATATGAAACTGACTTGGGAGTTATAATGCTCAATCAGAGCATATAAGTAGTTGTGCTCATCCATTAAGACAATTGACTCATCAACCATATTATGGACTTGATCTATTATACATCAAAGTATACATTAGTGAAGAGTTTGAGGGTTTATCAACCCAAATGAAAAACTAAAACCTATAGGTCTCAGTGTGAAGTACTTAAATAGTGTAGTGAGTAGAAGTGTGAGGATATAAATAGAGAACTTGATGATAAATTTATAATTACAAGAGAACATAATACAAAGAAACAAGAAATAGAAGACATGTTCAATAACCTAACCATAGATACAAGTGAAACAATCAAGAAAATATGGGAATATATGATATTATTTGATGAGATATCATTAACTAATGAAAGGTTATCTCCCAAACTAATATGTACCCATGAAGAGGTTGACCTCCCAACCAAGATTCATCCCTCATACCACTTAAGATAAGGAGAGTTATTTTGAAAGGTATATTTAGTGATTTGAGATGAACAAGAGAGAGACAATAACAATATTTTTTAAGTGATCATAAAGAAATATTAGGAAGTGATTTATTTGAGATATAATTGGTAAGAGATAAAGGAAAGAAAATAGGATTGGTGAGATGAAAAAAGTGTCATAAGAAAGTTAGAGTGTTAAAAGAGAATAAACATATAAAATCAAAGGTAGAAGAGAGAAGCCCATAAAAAAGTGAAGGAGAAACTTCATTTAATAATGAAAATATAGAGGAACCTATCACTAATATGAACATAGGAATGAAGTTTCCAATATTTGGAAAGGATACTACAAAGGCATCTGAACATATATTTATCTTGGATTTTTTATGGATAAATGGGACCTAAAGTAATTGAGCCAAACTATATTATTTTGTAGGGACACAAGGATATTAAATGGTACATGAACAAGTGTTCGCAACATGAGAAATAATGTGAAGAGAAAAAATAAGATTTCCTCTTTAATTTTGAATCTCCAAAAGCTCTATTTGAAAGTGTGAAAAGGATGATAGAGATGATGAAATAAGAAGAGAAAATGATCAATATGATTGATAGAATTGGTGTATAGAGTAGAGGCCCAACATGGAGAAGAAATAAAAACTAATTATATAATAAAGAAATGGAAAGCATGATATTGGAAATAGAATAGTTAATAATTAGACAAGATAGATTGGTAAATGGTGAAAACAACTATGCACCATCACCGAGGCAAAGGAAGAAAAAATAATTGTTCCAATGAAGGACATACAAGGAATGAATTATCAATAATAAGGTATGAAAAGAGAGATAATATTATTAGAGTATACCTAAGACTAGCCCATCATAGGTTAAAAAACTAATATGGGAGATTGACAATTTCTCGTCCCTTTTATTCTAGGTGAAATGTCAAGAGGAAGAAAAATAACCTTGGTGTAAACATTTCTATGAAGATAATGAACTTATCTATAATAACATGAAAAGAGAAAAAAAACTAGAAAAAAAAAGCATTCCACAACTAGGAACATGGATAGAATCACTTGACATGGAAAACTCAATGTAACATCCATTTGACATAATACACACCACCACAAGTAAAAATTTAACAACCTTCTACTAGTTATCCTCCCAATGAGAATAGGGATTATTAAAATAATTAGAAAGGAATATATGATAAAGTTAGAAGACATGGTTAGAGAAGAGACAAGGCTACATGATATAAATGTGGCTAGATAGGGCCACTATGCAAATGAATGCCAAGAAGAGAAAAGAAATATTGTGCTCTTTTTTTTAGACACTAGTCATGATTTATTTTGTTGCACAAGGGAATAATTATATTTCAATAATGTACCTCCACACAAAAAAGAGGAATTGTAGATAGTCCTTATACCCTAAGAGGAGAAAAGGTAATAATGAGAGTATCTAAACAAGGCTCTAAAGGTGCTAGGTAATGTATACAAATTGAATTAGATGATGAATAATAAAAGAGCCAATATACTCTAATAGAATAAGATATATTAGAAAGAGAACACTTGGAAAGGAAGGAGTTAAGACAAATAAGAAAAAAATATGATTAAATATGGTAAGAAAAACAAATTTGTTGTAGTCACTAGAGAGGGATAGACACCACAAAAGCAAAAGCATTGGTAGAAGAGTTAGAAGATGAATAATTTCAAACCTAATCAAAACATGACTTGATAGTTGGGGACACTAGAAGGATTATCATGGAAGGAAATATGGAATATTACCATAAGGAACATATTTTTGATAAAGAGTCTTAATTATTAAAAGTTTTGGATAAATTTGTGGAGGAATGAAACATAATAAAAAAATTTAAATAATTTAAATAATTCAAAAAATGTTTGAATAAGAAAAAAATCACCAATTGAAAGCCACAAGTGAGAAATGTGGTGAAAAATTCAAGAAAGTGGAAGAAGAAACCTATCATGGGTCAACTTTACATTCAAAAAAATACTTTCCAATGTATTGAGTGATCTTCGTGCAAACATCAATATTATACCCAAAAGGGTTTAGAGGAGATAGGAAGAATAATACTATACAATACTCCATATAACATTTCCCTAGAAGATAGAACTATAATCGGTACAATCATGACATTGATAAATGTAGAGGACAACTTATCATGATTCAGAAATAATATTAATTTTGGGTGGTTAAGATGAAAGATCTATTTGAAACATTCAACATCTTGTTGAACTTGGAATGGTTTGTCAATTGCAATGACACATTTGAATCACAAATGTGGAACTATATTTTTTTATGAAGTATATATAGTGTGCATATAGAAGAGATATTGCAAGAAAAGAGTGTAAGTGAAGAAGAAGAAAATATAGTACTAAAATACCTTAGAAAGATCCCCAATTTGAAGTGAAATCATTATTAATAGTAGTGGCTATAGTATAGATAATGAGAATGTGGGTTAACAAAAAAGTAGGAAATTGTTAAGGGATATAAAGGTCTACAACTTAAGGGTAAGTGCAAGAAGTTGGGTCCATAAAATGTTCAAAAAGTGGTAGTGTTTTTCTTGATTTTCAAAATTTGTCATAGTTAGACTAAAAAATTGAAGCACTTACACATTGAATCTTAAAAATGTCTGATAATATAAAATTTATCATTTTGAGTCTAGCTTCCAAATATGTAATTTATTCTAATACCCAGATGATACAAAATAATTTTTAATATGCATGTATAAAACCCACTTTTTAAAAGTCATTTTTTTAGGACCATAACATGTACATGTACAGACACCATAATTTGACATAAATAAAAGTAATTTTCTAATTACTTTTGAGGAAAGATGTGTATTATAATGAAGATTGATGATGATTTTTTTTCTAAATATTTGTTTTTTATTAATTTGTTATTGGCCCTAATTGTTGTTTTTAAAAATCTTTGTGTACGGACACCAAATTTGACCTAAACTAATCATTTTTTGAATTATTATTTTTTTATTGTATAAGGAATTATTTTTAGATTGATTCCATATAAATTTTTTACAAGAAAATTAACAAATTAAAAGTTATTAAACAATACAAAAACCTTACATTTCAAGTTTATGAACTAGTTTTCTCATAAATTAATTAAAAAATAGAAAAAATAATCCAATCATAAAAAAATTACATATTTAAAAACTAGACATCATCATCTATAATGGGTTTTGATTTCACAAAACAATTTTGAAAAAAAAACCCATCAACCATATTGTGAAAGTCATTTTTTTCTCTTGACATTGCCATGACCTTGTACTTGTTGGTCTAAGACTAGGGGTTGGGTCACCATGTCTTTTTTTAGCCTAAATCCAAATGAAAAATATAGATTGTGAGTTTCCAAACTTTTGGAATGAATACCCACTTTAAAATGGGTACTTATTCTAAAAAATGAATGGGTGCCTATTTTAAAGGTGAAAAATGACACTTCCCCTAAAAGTGAACCCAATTTCTTAAACTCGCCCTTAAGAAAATTTGAAAAAAAAAAAACTCACGAAAACATTGAAAATAAAGAAAAAATATTACAAAACTTATAAATATAATATGATGACGAACAAAAGAATCCCAATATCATATTATTTGAAAAAAAAAATCATGAGGTATTTTACACATTAATCTCCCATGCTATTTAGGGTTATGAGACATATTAGAATACATATAAAACATAGAGGAATTTTTAGGTTGGAATATTTTCATCCAGAATCATTACAAGACACCTTGTTATAGAATGCAACAAGATGATGATATACCCACAAGCCTAACATTCCAACCTAGAAAACCTTCATAGTTCTAATAAAAATAAGGTACCTACTATAAGAAGGGGAATGGCAACTTACCCGACCAAAATATTATCTCTGACATTAAAATAAAACACCTAAAAAATTGTATTAGGGAATTGAATAAAATGAGAGACTATGACGAGACTGTGCATCCAAATTTTCTACTAGATTCTATCACCAATTGAAAATATGGTATATTAACCAAGAAAAGTTGGTGTAAATTAGGAAGTGGTGTGTAATATAGGAGGATTTTGTACAAAAATCATTTTATAGCCTATTAATACTTAATGATGCACTATAGAAGATGAAGGAGATAAAACTATTATCAACAAAAGAGGTAAGGGAAATGCGTCAAGATAAGAAACATAAAACAAAACCACCAAGTAAGAAAGGTATTTGGAATCTAATATAATGGGTGGAAAATTAGATATCTTACCACATAAATCATGCTCTAATACAAAAAGGAGAAGAGAAGATGAGGATAAAGAAGAGGATCTTTAAAACTTAGAGGTTAATTCCAATGAAGGAAAAAGAGAAGTATCCTCTAACAATGCACCAAATAATAAATATGTTAATCAACCACTAAGGATAGAGGATGAAAATATAGCAATAGATGGAAGCACCAAACGTCTAAAAAATAGAGATTATTGGGAACAATATCAAGTAATGAAAGTTACATAAGTATGGAGAGAGTATGAAGACTTATTTCTTCACATATTTATTTACTCTTTAAGGGGGAATATCAAGTGATGAAAATAAAATTAAAGGAGGGAAAATCTAAAAATAAAAAAATCATATAGACTAAATCCATGTGTAATTATTAGATTCAAAGCAAAATTAAATAAGATGTTTGTATGTGGAATAATTAAACTAGTAGACGATTCTAAATGGATAGGCCCCATGGTTGTGCAACATAAAAGAAAAGGGGAGATAGAATTGGTTCATTTTTAGGGAACTAAATAAGGCTTTATTCTATGACCCCTTCCCTAAAATATGTTAAGAAAAATGGTGTCTCAACCTTGTGATTATAACAAGTTAATATATTTGAGCGAGAAGGGTTGTAGGGAGGTACCCCCATTGTGGATTCTGGAGGGCCCATCCCCTTGGCGGGGGGTCCAAGGGCTACACACCTCAATAGGGAATTTAAGGGAAACACTCCCAAAAGCCACATTTTATATATTTTATCATTGTGAATGTAGACCATTCATCATTAGGTCACAAATTTGATGGTAGAGATTATTTTGGCTTTGCTTTCTCTAGAAGGCAACCTTATTTTATGAGGGAATTGTATTATGGATTTGTACTGTACTGGTGTATTGTTTGTGAGAGTCTGATAGCTATTGAGTTTTCTCCAAATCTCTGGTTGGTGATACTCTTATGAGAATTTTTCTCTATAAGTTTATTGTAATCTTGTTGATTTTAGAATAATATATTGGGTGGATTTTGGAGTGTGGGGTTTTCCTCTCAAGAGGGTTTTCCCCACGTAAATCATTGTGTTGTGATATGCACGATATTTATTTTTATTTATGTTTAGCTTCTATATCTTTTGTAAGGATCTAAGGGAGGTCTACTCATTAACATATAGTTTCTTAGCCTATCACCAAGTAAAAATTCAAGAAGATGACCAAGTCTAAATAAAATTACAACAAAATGAAGGTCCTTTATCCATACTATCATGCCATTTGGCATGAAGAACAACCTACAACATTTAATAGAATATTGATAAACACATTTAAATATTTCTCACAATTTCTTAGAGGTATACCAAGATAACTAGATCATGTGTATGGATTGATCAAAGATCATGTACAAGTGATTTTCATGATGTTAGAAACATGTAAAAGAATACAAATACATTTAATCTTAAGAAATTCTTATTCATGGTACTATTTGGTACAATTCTAGGTCATATATGTAAGGAAGGAATCATGGTAGACCCATTAAAGGTAGAAATAAATTTGAATCTACCACCCTCAAAGATATTCAATGAACTAACAATATTTTTGGGATGCACTAGCTACCACTAGAAATTAATTAGGGGATATGTAGTAGTTGCTAGATGAATATAAGGGTTACTAAAAAAGAGGACTAATTAAAAAAATTTAATGGATGAAACAATGGTATGAGGTATTTGATAGACTCAAAAATAAAATAATAGAGGCTCCAAATCTAGTATTTTTGGATTGGACTATCTCATCCCATGTGCATGTTGATTCCTCTAGTTCTAAAATCACAAGAATTATAGAAAAACCAAAGGGGAATAAGGAGCATTCAATTATGCTTTCTAGCCACAAATCTTTCAAGTTGAAAATAATTATGCTACAATAGATAGACAAAAATTATCAATGGCATACGCACTACAAAGTTCCACCATTACTTACTCTCAAATCCATTCAAATACCTGCTAGTGCTAGTGAAGGGAAGAACACATTTATATAAATATATGGAAAATTTAACTATTACAATAGGGAATCTAATGTAAGGAAGAAAGGTATGTGGAAAAAACTTCCTATGTAATTATGAAGGGAGTGATGTACAAAATCCTTAACATCCAATCTAAATTTATTACAAAAAGTAGAGAAATATATTCATAAAAAAAATTAACAATGATACCATAACACAATGATTTACATGGAGAAAACCCTTTTGAGAGAAAAAAACCCACACTAAAAAACTTGCACAATATGTCTAACTCCATTTATGTTCACTAAATTGATGCAAAAGGGGCATGCATTCGAATCAATAGAACATAGATCCTTTATCAAGAAACTTACTGACTAAAGTTTGTTACATTTAATTATGTCAAACTAGGGAATTGTATTCTCCTTGGATGTAATCCACATTGTATGTGCAATCGAGTATTTTTGAGTTGTCTTAGAGGTTGTGCATAGAAATATTGACTAAAAGTGAAGCCTATCTTATAAACTTTAATTATTTGACAATTGCTACATGTAGGTAATCCCATTGAGACAGTAACCAAATGTTTTTCAACTATGTTGTAATTATTTGTTGATGCAACTATACAAAATAACTATTGATAATCAAATGATTATTGCTAAAAAATCAAATCAAATCAATGAACACAACTATTAACAATATATTTAACAAGTCATCAACAAACAAAATAAACTATAAAGAGTGTTGTAGTTACCTCAAGTTTCCCTTTCTTGGGTGTCTACAATCTCACAGAATCAAGTCAAATCTCAACTCAAGAATCTATCTATTTATTAACCTATATTATTTATTGTATTATGGAATTGTAACTCAAAGTTGACAACAAAAATACTAATAAAAAGAGTACTAATAGAAAAATCTACTAGATCTTTGACTCATATAGGATCTGCCATATATGTATGATCTAGACAATCTAATTATTCTAGACTCTAAACAACTTAACAAAAAATGTCAACTTATTCATAAACGCAGGGAGAGGACTTTTTCCTATCTTAAGAAAAACATAAATAGGAAACTAATCATGCAGAGGTGTATGAGTATCATAGTCTTGTTATAACTCTTCATCATAAAGAAGGAATATATAAATGAAAACATGCAAAACATAACATAATCCATAAGTTTATGAACTATGATCTACTGTTATCATAAATTCTTGCTTATCTTCGTAAATATCTTCATTGTTGGTGACATAATCAATGATACAGAGAATGATAACTAAACCACTCCCATAGTGCTTGGCTACTTCTTCCTTTAGCTACGAGCTACTACATTCTTTGTTGTAGATGAACACTCCCTTGGTTGTAGGTTGACAAGAGACCTTTGCTATGGGTGACTGTCCTTTGTTTTATAGGGGTTAGTTTTTCTCAATAGTATCTCCACATCATAAATTACCATAACTAACACAAAAAACTCATATTTTATAAAAATCATTAATGCACACAACCATTCAACAATATACTATATACCATTCTCAATGCTTTAATACTTAAAATAAATAGGAAAGTATGAATAATGTCTTGCAAATTTTTAGAAATTTCATTAAAAAAATCAAACTTAAAACAAGAAAGTGAGGAAAATTTATAAGCTCATCACAATATATGATCAAATCTAAAAGGATATTAGAATACACTTGCAATGCAAATCTTTATAAGAGTATTTCACCAACAATAATATTGCAAGATTTTTATAGTAGCATTTTGGAATGGAACATATGTACCCACAAATTCTCATATCAAATGCACTTCCTCAAGTGTCAATCTATAGACAAATGAACAAATTAACCACCAAAAATTGTTTTCAAAACCATGCTAGAAAATCCTAAAAATATGGCACCTAATTCAAGCACAATTTCCAATGCCACTCTTGAAGATTTCATACAACCTGAGATAAAATAGTAAATCACCCATAACCTCTACTTTGACCCATTCAACATGGTAATCCAAATTTTCATAAAAAATGATCTCAAAATAAGTACTATACAAAAATAATAAATCCTACATAGCTAATTAAGATTCCAAAGTAACTCTCCATATTCTTGGCTCTTATGCATGCTAATATTCTATCATAAATTGTCAAAGAATCTCACAAAAGAAGCATTCTTGAAATCTACTAAACATATCCGCCTAATGAAAAAATAAAACTAATATAATAAAGCACCAAAATTTTATACATATTTAGATGGATCAAAACTATTAATAAAATACATTATAAAATATGTCAGGTAATTATAGGAAAAATAAATAATAAATAAATAAAATTTACTACTTGTAAAGGTTGAAATATGTTAATTCTTAAAAACCAATATTGAGATAGTATATTTACCTAGATCAAGGGGATATATAAACATATTTTACCATAAATAGGAATATATCATATAATTTGGAGGAGATAATAACACTTTTGGGAGAATTGAGTGTCTTAGTCAAGATAGAGCCAAGATGTCTTGAGGAAAAGATATAGTTTCAAAGGGGGGATAATTTTGGTAAGATGATGCAGGAGCATCCGAGTCCGCGGGCAATCCCGCATCACCCAAAAATATATTTTCTTTTCATCTTCAGTATTTTTTTTACATTTTTGATGTAGGTTGGAGACACTTTCTATTCAGTATGACATCTTGTGAAGATGCACAACAAAGTAAGAACTTCCCTTTCAAGTGTCATAGGGATGGGAATGACATCTTGTGTGATTTCGGCGAGACATCAGTTGGCATTCCCTCAATAGCCCGATGCAATGCTTTAGCTTTTTATCAACATGACTCTTCATTGTTGGCGAGACCTCACTCAAAGTTTCCACAATGGCCTGATAACACTTCTTGTGTAGGCGCTATTTATTCTATCGGCAGGAGTTGGTTACTTTGGCGAGACCTTATACCTTGTCTCCCCAAAAACCTGATTGTATTCTCTCGTCGGTGTGACTTGGATATATTAGCGAGACTACATGCTTTGTCCCAATGATAGAACGATAATGCTATCTCGTCAGTGGAACACTATACTATCAGTGGAACCCTAACAACAGTCTCAATGATATATCGATAAGCCTGTATCGGTGGGATTTTACATTATCAGTGAGACTCTTCAGGTTGTCTCATTGATGGACCAATGAGACTGTTTACTTGGTGAGACTTTACATTATCGCTGGGACTTGGAATGGTGTCCCTTCGATGGGCCGATGGCTATTGTATGAGTGATGGTGACATGGAAGTGGGACCACATGGATCGTGAGACTTTCCTTTATTGATGGGAGGCTCATGTTGTCTCCTCGACAGGGTGATAAGTTGGTTCAACGGTTGAAGGCCAAGTGACATGTCGACACTTCGACATGGATTGGGCGGAAGTTGTAACGACTATTCCTGGTGTAGTTTTTGAAATGTAGAATGATGGTATTGAATAGGGGGAGAAGATGACCTCGTATGAGGAGGTGGGGAAAACTATTTTGAAAGGGAGAATTTGGTTTCCACAAAGATGGGGCTCTGTAATTGAATTTTTGTATGTAATCTGTAATTTAATTTTAATTGAATAAAAGGAGAGTTGTTTTGTTTATCCATGTTGTGTTGTAGTCTGAGTTGGCTATGAGATTGTGACAACCTAATAAGGCCCTCAAATCTCAACTGTGTCAAGTGGTTTCAGAGCAGAAGATCATTGGCATGGTGAGAAGTATGTTTGAGGAATGAGGTATGGAAAGTTGAAAGGAGTGTGAAGAGGAAATCTTGTTTTGAGAGATCATAGATGAGTTTGTGAAAGGTTAATGAGAGGAAGCTTAGTGTTGTCTCAGAAAAAACCCAAGAGAGAGTTTGTTGCAAAAGAGGATTATGTAACTGTAGAGGATTTGAGTTCTAGAAGAGGTTTGTTGCAGGTGAGAGGGGACTTGTAACTACAGAGGGCTTGAATCCTATAGATATTTGTTGCAAGAAAGACCTGTTACTGCAAAGGGTAGAGGAGGAAAATAATATTGGAAGGAAGTGTGAATTTGTTGCAAGGAGTGCTTGGAATTGTAGAGGGACTTGCAAGTCCTTGAATATGTCTTCAAATAAGAGGACAAGATGGGTCATAAGGAGATCAGTTATAATCCCATTTTGGGAAGAGTATTGGAAGGAAGTGGAGAACCAAAAGCTCTGTGAAGAGTTGAAAAAGATAGAGGCAAGAATGGATGCCCTGGAAAATTATTATTTTCTTAATGATATTTTGGTTGCAGGAAAGAACAAAGAGGGTGGAGTAGAAGCATGTCATGAAGAAGGCATGGTGGAAAAAAATGAAGATGGAGAATTTGTTGCAACAGCAATTGAAGGAGTTGAAAAATACAGAAGGAAAGTGTAGACATTAGTGGAGGTCCTGTGTTTGATAAGGGGCTTGATGAGGAAGATTTAGTGTTTGCAGAAGAGATTGCGAAAATAGAGGAAATGTTCAGTTTGAAGAGGGTTGCATCAGAGGTGGAGGTTTCTGAAAGTACAAAATATGTGATTGTGGGTGCAACAATAGAGCGTGAGGATATTGTCATGAATGGAAAGGAGGAAGATGATTTGTTAGTGAGAGAAGATGAATGGTTAGAGAAGTTTGCAGTAGTTCGAGGTATGAAATGTGTTGCAAAAAATGGTGGTGGGAAGATAGATGTTGCAACAATGAAGCAAGAAAAGGTAAAAGTTAATTTCTATGAAATTTGTGATGTAAAATTTGTGATAGATTCATTTAATGAGGTGAGTAGTGAAAAGAAAGATTGTGTAGTGACAAAGTGGAATACAAATACTGCATATTTGTATGTGGAAGTTATGAGAGATTGTGCAGGAAGTTTTTGGTGGAGGTGGTCGGTCAGAGATGGGTTTGAACCCACGAAAGAGAGGAGAAGAGTGAAGAGTATTTGGTGGAGGAAGTTGGACTATGGTGGACATGATTCCATGAGAGGAGAAAAGAATGGAGTGAAAAATTTTTGGTGGATGATGGCGAATGTTCTGACAAGATGTTGGAAGATGAGGAAAAAGAAATAATTTGTAGGTACCAGTTTTAGTGTGGGAGCATGTTGCAAGTTGTTTGCAACTTGGAAGGGTAGTTCTACTACTCAGCTCCATTTTGTGAGCCTATTCTCACAAACTTCTTACTTAGTGTGCCTAATGTAGGAGCATTCGAGTCCACAGGTGATCCCGCATCACCCAAAAATATTTTTTCTTTTCATGTTTAGTATTTTTTCTTACATTTTTTATGTAGGTTGGAGCCACTTTTTGCTCAGTATGACATCTTGTGAAGATGCACAACAAAGTAAGAACTTCACTTTCAAGTGTCATAGGGATGGGAATGACATCTTGTGTGATTTCGGCAAGACATCAGTTGGTGTTCCCTTGATAGCCCGATGCAATGCTTTAACTCTTTATTGGCATGACTCTTCATTGTCGCCAAGACCTCACTCACAGTTTCCACGATGGCCTGATAACACTTCTTGTGTAGGTGTGATTTATTCTATCAACAGGATTTGGCTACTTCAGTGGGACCTTATACCTTGTCTCCCTGACAGCATGATTGTATTCTCTCATCGGTGTGACTTGGATATATCAGCAAGACGACATGCTTTGTACCATTGATAGAACGATAACGCTATCTCGTTGGTGGAACACTATACTATCGGTAGAACCCTAGCAATAGTCTCAATGATAGATCGATAAGCATGTATCAGTGGGACTTTACATTGTCGATGGGACTCTTCAGGTTGTCTCATCAATGGACTGATGAGACTGTTTACTCAGTGAGACTTTACATTATCGTCAAGACTTGGAATGGTGTCCCTTTGATGGGTCAATGGCTATTGTATGAGTGATGGTGACATGGAAATGGGGCCACATAGATCGTATTGAACTACATTGATGAGACTTTCCTTTATCGATGGGAGGTTTATGTTGTCTCCTCAATAGGGTGATAAGTTGGTTCAACGGTTGAAGACTGAGTGGCGTGTTGACACTTCGACATGGATTGGGAAAAATTTGTAATGACTATTCCTTGTGTATTTTTTGAAATGCAGAATGATGGTATTAAATAGGGGGAGCAGACGGCCTCATATGAGGAGGTGGGGAAAAGTATTTTGAAAGGGAGAATTTGGTCTCCACAAAGATGGGGCTTTGTAATTGAACTTCTATATTTAATTTGTAATTTTATTTTAATTTAATAAAAGAGAGTTGTTTTGTTTATCTGTGTTGTGTTGTAGTCTGACTTGGCTGCAAGATTGTGATAGCCTGATAAGGCCCTCCGATCTCGACTGTGTCATAGGACATACATGAGTTTACAACAAGCCAAACCCACTACAAAGTAAATCTATCATTATCACCCAACTACTAGCACATTGAAAAAACACACCAAGTACACGAGAAACTCATTTATAAAATTGTAATTATATGTAAGTAGTACTAGAAGATAATATATAGATAAAATTGATACAGATCCTATATGAGTGATTGTGAGAGATATATGAGGTATATATAATAGATATGAGTGAGTAAGAAGTGACATATAATATAAGATAGAAGATGATGTAAGATCACAAAATGCAATACAATAGATAGAATAGAAGGATTAGAAGTAAACATTGTAATATATATGATGAGATAAATTAATATAATACACTACATGTAAAACTAATGCATATCTAAGGTGTTATGATATATGATGTATATATATCTTATAAATATATTTAATTTATATATTCTATTCTACCATAACCTTTTGTAATCCACCACATCCTTGAACTTTCTCTTATTACTCATACTAGGTATAAACATGACTCTCAAGAAATTTAGTCTTAGATCCTTGATATATGATCAATTCATTCTAACACTTTTAAAATCATTTTTAAAATAAGAGATATACCTTTCAAATTCAAGCTTGAAAACCATGGAGGATGAGTTTACTTGAATCATAAACCCACAAAAAAAAATCTAGCTACAAGCAATCCAATCCATTTTGAAGAAAAATTCAAATCCAAGCCTTTCAATTTATAGAAAATTTCCTTTCAAAGGAGGAAGGGCAGGATTTAAAGATAATAACTAGTGAAAAGTGTCTCCTTTTTCCTTTTATCTATTTCACCTTTTTGATATTTTTCAAACAAAGGCTTTTGCAATATAATTGATATTTTACTCAAAGATTTAATAAAAATAGCATACATAATCACTAACATTTCTATTAAAATAATTATTTTCCTAAATGGATTCATACATTCAATTAATCAATTTGGCTAAGGAATAAATTCCAAATAACCTTTTAAATTTTAAATACATTTTAAAATATCATAATATTTAAATGCATGGAACCATTTTACAATGGTAATTAATTATTTAACTTTCAAATTTAACATATAGGTAATAATACAACATTTCATATTAAGTAAATAAAATATATATATAAATATATAAAAAAAATCTAGGGGACGAAATAAATTCACATTACTATTTTATTGATAACACATGGATCTGAATTAACTTTGATTCAAATCCTAGTTTCACAAATGCCAAAGGACACATCTCACAATTGAAATCAAGTGAGATGGGCAGATGCATATAACATATTTTCCTAAAGTGAACCCTCTTTAAATAACCACTATTGGGGAAAAAATGTATCTACACACTCAATGAAATATCGGGTGCATTTATTCCATACAAAATAGTCAAAGCATAATAAAAACACCTAATGTGATATAATATAAATGAAATAACATCAACAACTACATCAAATAAACTTCATTCTAAAGCCACACAATCCAAAAACATAAATGTAGAAATCAAGGATAATAAAATATATAATCTAAAACTAGGTAATCATAATCAAGTCACATATAATATGTATAGTGAAAATAGTAATGTTGAAAATCCACATACATGATCTAAGCATGTAACATCACAACATATGCATCCCATAATCCATAGTTAGACAAGTCCCAATATAAGCCCCATTGAAACATACATCAATGGTAATCTAAAACATCAAATATAGTGATAAAACACATCAAATCACAACATAAGTACCAATGGTACACAATCGTAGAGAATCCTCCACTATAGGTAGTTCATGAATTTTGCAAGTTATATTCAATCAATAAAGATTCCTTGCAACACTTGTAAGTAAGCCTCCCCACTTTCTTCCATGTTGTCCATTTTAGACTTTTGCATTATTTTGGGGAATTATAAGTTCCAAAAAATGTGCACCATCTAATGCTCTGGTTTATCTTTCATCTTATGGTTCATGATACTTTTGCAAGGACGTATAAATTAAATTTAGATAAAATATTAGAATTATGACATGTGGTAATCCAATAGGCTTATAAAGTCATAAATAAAATGAAGGGCCCCACTTGTTGGTAGTGGTTTTAGTTAATTTATAACATAACCAATACCATGTGGAAAGCTCCTAGAAATTTCAAGAAAATTTAAGGCCTAACTTACCCTAAGTTAGTGTCGATTGTCCAATCTACCACAAGGAGATTTATCCAATAAATTGGAAATATAAAAGGATTCACCGAGCATCACAATTACTAGATTTAGACATCCATGGTTTCTTTGTGACAAATATGTAGGTATACCACACTAGGATAGAAGAGGTAGGATCAATCATGTTCATATTCTTAAATTTCCCAAAGCAATAAGGATGAACATTCAATACAATCTACTATACATGTTTAGGATGGGTAATTTTAACATACTAGCAAGTTACCAAAGTCTAATACTAGGTTTTAAACCCTCGTGAATTAGTTACCAAGGTCTCATGACCATGCTGAACCATTGATACAACTAACAAACTATAATGTGTAGAGAGGTGTTTTCATCTATATATCTCAAATTTGAAATGTAAAAGGGGGGAAACTCATTATGGGTTAGGTATACTATTTTATAAATACTAGCCTATGTGTCCATTCATAGTTTAGAATATTCCTTGTATAAATAAGTTATAGAGATCAATTTATTGTTTAAATATTAGGGAATTGCATTTGTATGATTCATATTTTGATCTTGATGTGCAAGTTGATTCTAGCCTCTCATATTTGTTATACAAGGGAGCCTCATTATATATTTCTATAAGTGCATGTTATGTAATAGCAACTTATCCATGAACTTAATAAGAAGTGGGTTTTTATCTAAATGATTATTGTTTACATTTGTTTATTTTAATATTGTGTATGCATGTATTACTTTGTTTTTGATAAGGTAAGCAAGGTTTTGAAAGGACCAAGAACCTTTTACAAAGCTAAGAGAAGGACACTTCCAAATAGCAAAGTCTCAAACTTTTCCAACAAAACAGTACCATCGGAGACACTGCAGTAGCATAGCAGAAACACAAACAACACGTAGTCAGTAGAAACCAGGAGTGACAAAACACTCAGAACCAACAGCAGTCCTAAGTCAAAGACAGACTAACAACCCAAACATGGCACCGCAACTAGGAGCAACTGAACACTTAGGACAAAAACCAATCCTATTGAACTAAGAAACAACCCACAATACTACAGGCCCAAAAGACTACCTAAAACAAACAAGCCACAAAACACCTGCAGTAGCTGAACTGCAACAAACCTTCCACTCAAATTAAACAAAAATGAGCCTAGCAGTTTCTTACCAAAAGAGGGGTAAGAATCACAAGTTGTTGTAGAGAAACGTTCTTCAAATTGCTCCAACCAACCAAACACCAACCTCAACTCCACCTCAAAAGGTTGGGGCTCCCCTTTATAGGAGAGGAAGAAGTGGGGACCAGAACTACCAAGGAACCCTCCCTCCAAAGCAAGCATGCTCCACCTCAATAGGAACCAACAATAGAGAGAAGCATTTCCCACCATATCAACAACCTCTCACTCTACCTCAACAGGAGAGGGTTCCACCTTAATAGGAGCAATATTCACCTCTATTGAATACAGTGATTGTAGAACATGGTAGCAAGAAAGAACCCCAATAGAATAGGAAACCACCTCCTCCCAAGGCATCTAGACAAAAGAAACAATATGAAGCACAACAACAACCTCCCAACCCACAACATCATCAACCCAATACAATGTATAACCATTATCTCCTTCCTCAGAAAAATCTCCAACCACCACAAGGGGCAACCAACAAACCAAGGGAACCCCCACAAACAGAAAACCCACAGATAGCCAAGGAGGAAACCTACCAAGACAAGAAAGAATCAATACCAAAACAAGGCAACTCTAGGCCACACCACGGTAGCAAGAACCAAAGAGAGAAACGAGCAACAACTTCCTCCCCCAACTAACCATACACACTAAACCAACCACTTCCACCGACTAGGAAGCATTCTTGAAGCACAAACCCCACCACAATGAAATAGTGCAAGATCGTTGGAACCACCAAAGGCACTTACAAAAGGAACCTGCCACCAAACCCAAGTCCCCATCAACATGAGAAAGGGGTTGCAGCATCACACAGAAATAGAAACCAACACCAAGATGCTAACGTAGAGAGAACCCAACACAATGAAGCGCCCCCAAACGCAGCAAAGCATGAGCAATTACAAAAAGGAAAACCCCGACAAAAATCAAGCCCAAATGGTGAGGATACCATCGGCACAAAGACAAAGGACCCAACAGTAAGGGAGAAGGTAAAGAAAGCCTCACTTTCATCAAAACAATCCCACCCACGAACACCGCCAGGCACCAATGTAGAGAGAGGACAACATTGTGATACACTACCAAACACCAAGGCATAGCAACAACATCACCAACATCGCCAATATCCAAGGAGAAAGGAAGATCAAAAGAAATCTTAGGAAAAGAGTCTCCCGACAGGACCCGAGCCCAGATAGTGAAGAGACCACTGACGCAAAGGCAAGAGATCGATCCTAGACCAAACAAATTATGCAAGGAAGGGGGGAAAGATAGCCCTCAATCTTTCTAGCCAACACATACAAAGCAGGGCCATAGCAAGCCAAGAACAAAGAGGAGGAAAGAAAGCAACCTCCAATAGCGACCCACCCAACAAGCAGTCCACACTATCAACACAGCAAGGCACCCGAGGATCAGACTCGAGCAACCACGACCCCTCACTGCCATCACAACAAGTCCAAACAAGCATAAGCAGAATGCCAAGATCATCCAACCACTGCCACCAGATCACTAGCAAATGATCCTCATCATCTTCATCTTTTACATCAGAACCAACGTCCTCAACAACGCCAGAGGGATTTGAATTTCCCTTCCCGCACCCTTTCCTACTCAAAGCAGTCATCGTTGTAATTAAAATTTCTATTATTTGACATGTGATGTGTCTCATGTGCTCATATCGTGTATTATTTTGTTTATTATTAAAAGGTGAGATATTAAATTTACTTCAGTAGTTAAGAGTTTTTATTATTTGGTGTGAGCCTTTTGTTATGGTTTCTTTTCTTTATATAATCTCTAACCATTTTCAACATCCCAACACAAAAAATTTAAGATTAAATCAAGAGAGATAAAGACTAAATCTTAAAATCCCAAATATTGTCTTGCAATTCATCCATTACCCTAAATTCCTTTCCATTGTTTATTTTTATTGTGTTGTACATTTGAACATTAAGGAAGGATATTTATAAAATATTCCACCTAAAGTGGATGATAAATCTTACATACCTAGTGAAACTTTGAGACAATTAGTGGAATCTGTTGAGAAAATATGTCGCAACCTTGCAATTATATAAGGAATTGTTGATACATAAGGTATTGTTCAGCCGACGATGATGGGGGGGCATTGGGGGATCCCCACCCCAAGAGGGGTTCAGGGGGATCATCCCCCTGGTTGGGGTCCAGGGGCAGCGCCCTCGAAAGGAAATTTTTATTTATATTTTATTATTGTAAATCTGGACCATTCATCATTATGTCTCATATCTGACAGTCGATATTTTATTAGCTCGAATTTCCCTAGAAGGTAGTACTATTTTATGAGGGAATTGTATTACTGTTGTGTATTGCTTTGTACTCTAAGAGTCTGATAGCGGGTGTGTTATCTTTGGATCTCTGAGTGGTGATACTCCTGTGAGACACTTTCTCTACAAGTATATTGTAATCTTTGGGATTTCTAAATAATGTATTGGGTGGCTTTTGGAGTGTGGGGTTTTTCTCCTAAAATGGTTTTCCCCATGTAAATCACTATGTTTTGGTATGCATGATATTTATGGTTATTTATGTTTAAGTTTTTGTAACTATTAAAGATCTGTAAAATTTTTGCATTATTCTCCTCTCAAGATTAGTGTAGGAAGTTGGTCCGCTACCTTAGTTTCCTTGTAGAATCCAACCAATAGTTTATGGTGACCATGGCGAGACTTGATTTCATAAGCTTGTACTAGTTTTTGAGTTTTATCCATAGAAGTCGAACTCATCCTTAGCTAAGTCTCTCTATATTCCTAGCTTTTAAATTCTAGTATTTTAATTGGAGAATCTATAATAATCAACTTGAAATGACTATGGCCCATGGAGACACCACAAGATCTATAATCAAACATAATCCCCACATCCTTGTGTATCCCCCTGTGTTGATTCCAAGAAGAAGACCTCACACTACAAAACATCCACAAGTCCAAATCCATCAAGTAATACCTATCATAGCTAAACAATAACCCTTAGAGTGCATCACTACTAAAACACTAAAGGATATTTAACCCCTCCAATATCACATATGGTGTGGGGAGATATACTTGATGGTGCTCTCCATTAGATCCCTCACTTCACAAGGGAGAACCATGTTACTCACATGGAACATCTAAATGACATGGTGAATCATAACATTGGTCAAAATATTGATGAAGAAAATATTTTACTAAAATTACTTACTATGTCATTCAAAGGAAATACCCTAGAATGGTATTGATTATTCACATAGATGTCCATTGTAGGTTGGCACTATCTATGTCACGTATTCCTCATTAACTTTAAACTAAAAGGTGATGCTTTATCTTTTTTTGAGCAACTAAACATTACAAAAAGGTTCCCATGAAGACGCTTGATGAGTTCAATGATCTTGATTGATGTCTACCTTGCATCAAGTATCACTTATCTATATTAATTTTAAATGATATCAACTCTAAAATAACAATGGTAATGAAGAAGAAAGGAGGAAATAGTTTTCAAAATATATATTATATTGTTATATAAATTGAGAATGACCTAATATAGATCTGAATATTAGTCCTCACCCTTCTATGTGTTTATTCCTTGATATAATACTACCATACTCACATATAACTACTAAGTGGCCTATGCCTCTTCCACTTATGAATCCTATTCCAATAAATCCTCAAATAGAGTATCTAGTATATATCCATCATAAAGGTTACCACCACATTTGACTTTTTTTGCTATTTTATTACCAAATTTGGAGGATACTATTGTCACTTCATACCCCACTTGCATTTCCCACTAAGTATTACCAATTTGAGAGGTCTAAATGGGTTAGTATTTTTTCAAATGTGTCTCTAATGGATGTGTTTTACCCTTTCCCTAATTCAATCAATTGTGCAAAACAAAAATTTAATTGGCCAAACTTATAAGGATTTTCTTCTTTTGTAGGTCCCTGTCAAGCCTTGGTAGAATGAATGGTTTTATGTCCTTTCTCTCCATTGGACCAGTATTATTTTTCAAGTCCTTATCAGGTATCAAGACCTAAAAATAACCTAGAACCAATTGTTACAAGTTCTCCTTTATCTCTACTCTCACCTCCTTCTTTGTTGTTCTTCCTCGAGCCTTAAGCCTAATGAGGGCTACACTGCCTAAAACCCACACAAAACACAACAATAGATATCAACAAAGAATATGTGAGATAAAATATAACTCACTTTCCATTAATTCCAGGAAATGAAGTTACAAATTCAAAAATTACAATGCTATAGCCACACGGGCTTGATTCATTACAACAAAATCAACTTTGAAAAGAAAATCTATTATTTGGAGCCACAATCTGCACTAAAGAAGCCACACCCATAACCTCCACTCAAACCCTTTATTTTACACCAATAACCTCCTTAGAATATTTTGGAAAGTGTAACTTTCCCTTTTGTTTTGGTGGAAGAAGTCCAACCGTTTGATTTCCTGCCCAGGAATATATTTTATTGAAATTCACTTTTTAGTGAGACAACTTCCTGGAGCCATAACTTTTGACTCAGGTGTCCAATTTGCTATTATAATATATCATTGGAAAGATCTCAAAGAGATCTACAACACTAAAATCATCTAAAGATCATTTCGTCCATTTTTTGAGCTTTTTCAAGGCTTCTAAGGTTTTCAAATTTAAATTTGAAGCTATATTGGAGAAATATTTTGAGACAAAAACTTTAATATGTCCCAAACAATAAAGGGTATTAAGATTATTCTTCTGCCATCGGATACATTTTTCAATTCTTCTCCTTGGGGTAAATTTTTACATCCATACGAGCCCGTTTAGGTTGACTTGCTAAAAATAGTAAGTGACCATTTTTCACCTTTTCTGACTTTTGACTATCTTACACCCCTTAAGTGTCATCATGGGATTCAAAACAACTAAATAAAATAAGGAAAAATATTTTTGTGGGTGATGCAAGATTTCCCTTACACCAATGGATGCTCCTGCGTGAAAGCCCCAAGTTGAACCTAGAATATTAGGCTCCTAGTTCCAAGTTCACAACCATTCTCACTCCATTCTCTATTCTTCTTCTTTAGGCCTCAAGGTTCAAGTGGAACCTACAACTTGGAACCTCAAGGTTCAAGTTCTAGGTCCACACCTACTATCGATCCCCATTATCTAGATCTATTTTTTGTATCTTTTTCATCCATCTCATTCATTTGATCTTGGGTCCTAAGTCGTGGGCTAGGCTTAGAATCTAGAACCTTCTAATGAAATGTTCCTAATCCCTCCCACCTTTCAGTTCCAACTTTCTTTCCACTTTTGATCCATTAGGCCTCAGGCTATGGATGTAACTTGGACCCAAAACCTTGGGTTTCGATTCCAAGTTTGCACCTACTCCCTGGCATATGAACCTCCATGCCATAGCCAAATCTATTAAGTGTTCATCAAAAAATTTAGAAGGTTAAAAAACCTCCCCCAGTTATCAAAATAGATTCAAGGGCCAAAAATTTGAAGAAAAGGAGCAATAAAAGCAACCAAGTAAAAACGATAAGTTTTTTATAACTTTAAGAGGTTTTGAAACCTTTATTGGATCTTGACAAGGTTCTCAGAACCTATTATTTCACCAACACAAAGCACCAACGCAAAAGAGAACCAAAAGGAAAAAATATGGATAAAGAAAAAAGATAAAGTAGATATAAATCAAATGATAAAAAACAAGATAGGTTTTATCAAAGGTTTTCAAAGGTTTTAAACCTTTTTCGACCATCGATGAAGTTACCAAAAGCCCATTGAGCTCGATAAGGATCTCAAAAATTTCCCTTTTGTCAATTTAGATTAGCAACAAGTAGATAAGGATGATGTCAATCTTTCTTTCTTCCACCTATCACTTTGTAATACCATTATTGTGGTTGTAGTGCCCACCAACCTCTAGATTTTTCATAAATCATTAGCAATAATCAACTATGCCCTATTCAATTATGTAATTCCTTTTCTAATAGATATTTGTTGTAGTGCAACTTTCTCAAGTGACTTGGCTCTGAGATCTACACTCAAACCCATAAATCATAATATTGAGGTATGACAAGGGTGTGAAGAATGTTCTTTCACACCTCCAAGTCATGCAAGTAAAATTTTCCAAGGACATGTATTTGTAGGTGTTTATTTGGGCATGCGAATAGGGCTTCATGTATAGCCATGTTATCTCTTACTCATGGCTATTTAGGCGCCAATCCTTTATTTGTTAATGGTTATTCATTTTAATTTCTCTACCAAGGAATTGTATATTTTTACATTTACGTAATACTAAAAATAGTCTCATGTCTTTAAATCAATAAGATTAGTGTTTTACCTCTTCCCTCCTTATGATGTGTTGTGTGAATCTTATTACCTTCATATTTATGTGTGTTATTTTCCTTTTATTATGATGTGTATAATTCTTGTGTTACCTCCACACTTGTCTAAGAGAGTTGATGAAAAGAGACTTGTGTGGTATTTAGTAATCCTCATTGGTTTTTTATGCTATTTTGAGCAAGAAGAAAGAAATTTAAATCTAGGTGCATCACCACCCCTTTATTTTCCAACATTTTTCTCTCTCCCTTTTCTCCTTGAAAATTAGTATAATAGGATTAGATTTAGTTTTATTCAATTTTTATATGGATCAAAAAATTTCACTTGTATCTAAAAAGAAAGCCAACCTTATTTGGAGGTCTAATCTCATCTACAAGGTCCCACACCTTGAGATCATTCTGATGCTTCAATAAAATGTTGGGTTGTGTTCAGAAAGGGTGTGATTTCATGTGATAACAAATGCATCTCCCTAGACTATAGCCAATGTACCTAACCATATAATATGGAACAAGGGGAAGAATGGCCCTTGAACCATTGAACATACACCACATTGAGAATAATCCACTATCCATAATGATCCTAGTGAATTATTTGTGATTAGAGATGATCCATCCTCTCCTAAGAATCATGATGAGATACATAAGTCACATCTAAAGAACATGATACATGGTGGTTATTTCTAGACATTTATAAGGTTAAAAATAATCAACTATTTGAAGAGACTAACTTAGGTAAATATTTGATTCATCAAAAAGGTTTCTCTAATCCCGAAGACATGAGAAAATGATGCTAGGATGTGGAATTCATTCTTTGAGGATGTCAAGTGTAGAATATTTGTTGGTGTTGTGATATAATTGGTCTACCCATAGGGAGATAGATATCAATAGTCCTTCCATCTCTTGTTCAACTACTCCTGTAATATTCAAACTATGCAACACTAGTATAGGTATTTTTATTTATGAAGAAGAAAGGACTAAATATGTTCTAGATATTTAAAAATTTATAACTAGTGGTTAAATTGGTACGATCTCTATTTTTTGCTAAGAATTATTTGATGAAAGTATGCAAATATCATCTATGGCATCTTCTAGAGTCCTTTAATATCATCAATATTTAAGAAATTCCTAGGAAAGAAAACTGCAAGGAAAATAGAATGACCCTCAGAGGCTCATAAGTTGATCTCATTGATGAATTTTTTAAAAAATATAGAGTTAAGCTAGTGATTAGACCCATCACGCTTGATAATAAATCACACTAGATGATATTTCAAAATGACCAATATATTGTAGACTTCCAATAAAATACAAGAAATTTTGCAAAAGAATCCAACCCTACAATAGAAAATCCTATGGATATCAAATAATCCAACTCAAAGATAGTTATTTGATTATGGTTATGTTAACCCTTAAAGGAATATTCCACCTAGATGATTCTTATAGAGAAAAAAATTGGCTAGAAAAAATGATTATAATGACATGGTGATTTATCCTAGTAGAATTGTCAAGCTAGCCAAGATTTGTAGATAGGAGGAGAAAAAGTGTTTAATCAATCTATTTAATAAAGACGAATGATTAACTAGTTCTATGAAGGGTTAAAAGGCTACAATAGAGAGGTAATGTAACACATAATAGAGACCCAACCTAAATTTAAGATAATTAGATAAAAGTGGACATAAAATCCAAAAATTGAGTTTCTTATGAAGCATGGGATCTCCAAGTTGGTGGTATAAAAAATTATTTACCTAATAAAGAACTCAACATGAGTCTCTATTCTAGTCTTGGAAAGGAAGAAAAATGGATAAAGACCATGCATGAACTTTTGGGACCTAAATAGAGCCTATTTAAAGGATAACTATCCATTTATTTCCATGGATAATATTTTATTATTGACAGCCATTTGTAATAGATTCAACATGTTGGATGGCTTCTCATGCTTCAATCAACTATTGGTGAGAGATAAAGATTAACAAAAAATGGCATTCACCACCAAATATGACATATATGTGTACCAAAATATTCCTTTTGGTATATCCCATGTTGGAGCTATATTTTAGAGTGTTAAACCTTTAATCCCAAAGTGTGAATAGAGCTATGAAGAATTTTCCTATGTTTACATGAACCAATAATTGAGTTATATAATCAATAATATAACCTTCTATAAATAGTTAAGCTATCTTGGGTGGCATCCAAGGCATAAGTATGGTATATAGGAGGTAGATTTTAGTTATTATCATCATACTAAGTATTGGGTTCTTATTGAATTCCATTATAGGTATCCCCATCAAAGTGGCTTAGGATGTTTTGATTATATGGGAAAAACATGTTTTGAAGGGACTCAAAACTCTTTACAACAAAAGAAACTAAGTGTTGCTTAAAAGGATTTTCCTAAATTCACCAGCAGCAACCCATTAGCCAAAAAACATAACAAAATGGGTGCTAGTCTAAAGATAAGACAAAAAACTACAAAAAACACCCAACAACATCAAAACAACAAAACAACAAGAAAAAAAACCTAAACCTAGCAGGAAATAGAAAGCAACAAAGAAGAAGACAAGACACTAATTCAAACTACTTAGGGTGTTGGCCACCTCAATATGTTGGCTTCTATGCCTCTTGATCATATCCAACAACTCTTTTTTCTCAACATCGAAGGATCTCTTCCAATCAACCGAACCTTTAACAGTAGGTCCTTTGTCATCATCCTTAGCAGCTTTTTTTACCTTTGTCTTTAATTGAGTGCTCCTTCTCCATAAGCTCAGAGAAATAAACCTGATCCTCCCTAAGCTCACTTATCTTTCTGAAAAGGACTTCCAAGGAGTCTGCACTATTCTTCACAGAGATATGGCATGCCTGCAAAAGCTTTTTGATATCCACATTCGTTCCCAGAATCTTGGCTTCTAGAGTAGCCAACCTATCTTCTTACAAAGATTTGAAATCATGGTAGGAACCTTCAAGGTCCATAATTCTATCAATAAGAATGTCTGGCACCAAGCCCTTCAGAACATTCTTTAGATTCTCCTTCAAACCTCTAATTTTGATATTAATCTTATTGAACTCTTGAAGAGTCCACTGAGCTAACTTAAAAGTGTTAGTAGCCCCAGCTCTAGCCATTTCCAACAATTCAAACATGGAGGTAGAGTCGTCATCAAAGTAAGAAAAGTCCTCAAAGAGAGGATTTACCTTTAAAGGATCCTATTTAGCTTTTTTCTTCTTTGCATCCTCCTCATCAAGACCCCTTATTTCCTTGTTCTGCTCCACATTAGGAAAATCCTACATCGAAGAGTCCTCAATGGTCACCGTCTTATTACCAGAATCCTTGCCAACACCAGACACATGGGGGTCCTTCGCCATTCCATCTGAGGCCTTGTTCTTCAGGTTGGAAATACGCTTCGATGACCTTTGTGGCTTGTCATCCAATCCCAAAACATTATCCTGTGACCCCACCTCAAGGCCTCCACCAACAACATCCTGACCAATAGCCACCTCCCGGGTCTTGGGGGGGAAATCATCTGAGCCCACTTCCATATCCTCGCTTTCATAAAGGGAAAGCCACTTAGGTTCCCTGTTACTCTTAGAACCACCCAACTTCCTCTTCTTTGAATACATAGTCACAACAGCCAGAGACACATCCTCCTCCTCTTCATTCCATTCTTCCTCCTCATCCAAAGAAGAATCTGAGCATGACGACCCAAATACATCACTCAAAGTCTTCTCCTTACCCTTAATGGTTGGAGCTGAGAGAAGAGACTTAACATGCTCCTTAATTAGTAATATAAGACCTTCATGGAGAATGGGAGCCCTCCTATTCTTCAAATGAGTGTACACAGAGACCTCCAAAGATGATAACAAGAAAAAAGGAAAAGAAATGAAAAAACCATGTCTAAAATGGTTGAGGAGAGTGAAGCGGTGACCAAGAATCATAGTAAACCTCCCCTCCAAAGTCACATAATGCATAAGCAGCTCAACAACACTTGCCCAAGTTTTCTTGAGGGATTTTCTCTTATAACCCCAACTTTCCAATTTAACTAAATTCTTCTACTCGTCATCTTTAAAAAATTGGTCCATCACTTCCTCATTACTCATTTTGTCCTTGAAGAACTTGTGACCAACCATCGGCATACCAGTACCAGCAGCAACCAATTCCTCATTCACCTCCTTGACCGAGGTATCTAAATTGACTAAAATAGCCACAATTGCCTCTAATTCATCAATCTGTTGATTCAAGTCTTTACTCACCTCTTGAATCTCATTTTTATGCCCATGAACAGACCTAGACTTGTATCCTATTATACTCATAGTTTCCTCAACAAAATATGCATTATCATCCTCAAGAATTGACTGCTCAAGCAGAGTTGAATTCGGTACCTTGCTAATGTCCTTAAGCTTTTTACAATTATGCCAAAAAGATACAAACTACACCGAGGCATTGGGGTCATGCCCGTGCAGCCTCTCTAAGAACGCAATGAAATTACCATGATGCAGTATATTTCAAAACTTCTTACTTTTCCTTATACCCCTGTAGGAATGTGGTTCGATTCTGCTTCTATCACTGCCCATGTCAAACAACACGAGAACAAGCAAACCCTTGTGAAAAAACACTCAACTAGAAGTCAAAGAGCAAGAAGACACCCACAAAGCGTGCGGAACGGAAAAAGGTATTGGAACATAAATGTGGCAACGTCTCAACCCACACCATCATTCCTCAATAAAATCCTAGATTTATCGAGAAGGATCAAGCCCTCCTCCCACACACGAAAATCATTTAAACTGACAGCCTCATTGGCAAAAAATTCTACCGAGTTTCCTTCTCGGTAAACGTGAGAGACGTGGGTCTCTTCACAAGATCGCAGCATGATTATAGTATCTTTAATGAGCTAATCCACATTCCAACTTAGAGGTTGAGTGCCACATAGATAGTTAATTATGTTTAAAGAATTGCCTTCAACACATAATTTGGAGTAACCTTTACTGATTGCATATTTGACACTTATGAACGTAGCCTCCACCTCCACACAGTGATTGGTTTGTATTCCCAACGAGAGTGCCACCATGCCTAGGAGTCTGCCAACATCATTTCTTAACACCCCCCACATCCTGCAGGCCCAGGATTTCCCTTCGCTACCCCATCAAAGTTAACTTTAACCCATCCAAATGGAGGTGGCTACCACTTAGTGCTCATTCTAGCAATTGAATTAGATTTGGGATTCAAAATGGGAATTGAAGTAATCTTCTAGTTAGAAGTCACCAGGAGATTATAACCAAAATGGCAAGCAGAAGGGACACACTGAGCAAAATCAAAGTTTATTAGAGCAAAGTTTTCCAGAATTTCCCATCGGATCTTGATGGAAATAATACCAACCTTCAACTTAGAATCATGAAATATCATATTATTTCATTCTTTCCATAATCCCCAAGCAATATGCGGGGCCATAAAGTCCCACATACAACAGAGAATAGGGGAGGAGGAAGGGCACATTCACTAATCAAAGAAATTTTCAAGAGAATCTGAAAAGACCCAACCAATATTCTAGAGACTAAGAAATTTACTCCAAAGAGAAAAATAATACTCACACCCAAGAAGAATATGGGCAGCACTCTCACCATCAGCTTCACAAAGAACACATCTATTAGGAATCGTGAACCCTCTCTTGCAAAGGTTATCCTACACTAAAACTTTACCTTGCATAACCAACCAAAAGAAGACATTCACTTTAGGAATCAGCTTCTTATTACATAACTTCCCCCAAAAAGGAAGAGAAATAGGCACCTCCATTGATCTCTTGAGAGCATATGCCAGCGAAAAAAAAACCATTAGCACAGGGGGGCAAATGGCTCTATTCGTTCTAGGAAAAGAGGGAATCCGAATTTTGCACAAGAAGTCCTTAGGTACCTTCAAAGATGGATCCAAATCCTGGAAATTTTTCCACTCTCCATCTTCAAAGTAATTAGCCACCTTAGTCCCAAAAAGGTTTTTTCACAAGGGGACAATAGGGGGAACCAAGGAAGACTACTTAAAGCAAAAACATCACACCAAACATCTTCCCAGAAAAGAATACTTGTACCATCGCCCAACAACCATTTTACACCCTTAGCAATCACATCCCTGTAAAGAATTATATTCCTCCAAAAGCACGAACCAGAGGGGATTTCTTCCGAAGTCAACAGGCTCCAAGATCTCTCCAAGCCATACAGATACTTATTACTAGCCAGACAAGCCCACTCAGCCTCCCCATTCAGGAGCCTTCAAAAAAAATTCGACAGAAGAGCCTTGTTGAAAGATCTTAGACTTCTGATACCAAGACCCTCCCACTTCTTCAATCTACACACCAAATCCCAAGCCACAAGACGGATTTTGGCTTTGGTCTCAACATCCGACCAAAGGAACCTTCTCATTATCTGCTCCATTTTTTCTTCAAACTTGGCAGGAATTCTAAAGAGACTCATAGCGTACAAAGGAAAATTTTGGAGAGTGGAAGAAATAAGTTGAATCTTGTCCACCTAGCTGAGGAGCGCACCTTTCCAACTCACAAACTTCTTACTAAATTTATCCAACAACCCCAACCAAAAGGAATCCAGGATCTTAGAGATACACAAGGGGAGCCCCAGATAAGAAGACGAGAACTCACCCTTGTTGCAAGACAGGATTCTAGCAAGCTTTAGCTGCAAAGCTTCAGGAGTGTTAAGGTAGAAAATTTGACTCTTAGGAAGATTGACCTAACCAGAAGCCTTCTCATAGTCAATCAACAGCCTATTAATAGCTCTAAATCCCCTAACAGAGGAATCACCCATCATAATAGTGTCATCAACAAATTTTTGATGAGTAATCAAAACACATTTGCAAGAAGGACAAAGAGCCCTCAGAGCACTAACACGAAGCACCTTCTAGATATTTCTACCAAGAGCCTCTACCATAAAAATGAAGAGAAGCGGTGAGATAGGATCTCCTTGCCTCAACCCACGTGAACTCCTAAAGAAGGGGGAAGGAGAGCCATTCACTAGGACAGAAAATGATAGAGTAGAAATAAGTTGTTCGACAAGCTGAAGAAACTTCTTACAGAAACCAAAATGGTCCAAAAAATTTAGAAGAGAATTCCAGTTCACCCTATCATAAGCTTTAAGTAGGTCCAACTTCAGGAAGAAACCCGATTTCTTAGAAACATTAATGGAGTGAGCCATCTCATGAACAATAATAATAGAATCAAGAATCTAACGGCCCTTAACAAAACCACTATGATGCTTAGAGATCAAACTCGGCAAGAATTTTTGCAGTCTAGTTGCAAGCACTTTCAAAAATATTTTATAAATAGAATTACAAAGACTGATTGGGCGATACTCACCAAAGCTCTTGGCTTCAACAGATTTGGGAATCAAAGCAATAAAAATCACATTCAGCTCTCTAAGAAGACTTCTAGAGCTAAAGAACTCCTTAGTAGCATTGATCACATCCTTTGAGACAATCTCCCAACATGACTGGAAAAACAAAAAAGGGAAACCATCAAGCCTAGGGGCCTTGTTACCTTCAAAAGAGAAGATTGCTTCCTTAATTTACAGAGCCGAAGGAATAGATGTAAGCTCCTTGTTCAGATTCTCTGAGACTACTTTAGGAATAAATTCCAGAGAAGCATCCACATATTTTTGGTCCCAGACCAAATCATCCTTCAAGAGCTACTCAAAGAAGTAGGCAACCTCTCTTCTAATAGCCTCCTCATCCTCCAGCAGCAAACCATCAGCCATAATCGAAGAGATTTTATTAGAGGATTTTTGCCTAAGAGCAGTGAGATGAAATAACTTAGAATTACAGTCACCATACTTTATCCAAATAGCACGAGACCTCTACCTCCAGAAATCTTCTTCCTTAGAAAAAATATCATGCAATTGTGTGAGAAGACCATCCTCTAGGAGCTGTAAGTCCTCTAATAATCCCCTAGATTGAATGGCATCTTGAAATTCATCCAATTTTCTAGAAAAAAGCTTTTAGAGTTTATTCCATTTCTTGAGATTCCTTTTAGCAAAGGTCAACTTCTTGGAAACTCTAAATATCACACAACCATCTATGTTGACTTGCCACCAACTTCTAATGCAGTCCATAAACCTTGGATCCCTTAACCACATGGCTTCAAACTGGAAAGGAAATTGCTTCTTACCCTCAAGCCTATCAGCAACAAAGGAAATAGGGAAGTGGTCAAACCCACACCTCATAATAGAAGACAATGAACAAGCATCGTCCACAAACCAAGATGCATAGGTTAAAGCTCTGTCTAGTCTAACTTGAATATTATCCACACCAACACACCTATTTGACTAGGTAAACTGAGCTCATGTCAGCTTAATATTGATAAGAGAAATGTCATCAATAAACATTCTTAAATTAAGCCAGCTCTCCAGATTGGCTGTAGACCCCCCCACTTTCTCATTGTCACACAAAGGGGTGTTGAAATATCCCATTACAAGCTAGGGGTAATCAAAAAAATTTATCCTAAGATTCCCAAGATCATCTCATAACTTTTTTCCTGGTTCTCTTCAGGTTAGGAGCATACACATTAGAGGTAACATAAGAATAAGAATCCCTAAGCCAAATAAACTTAGTCTCCACATGATTGAAACCATTCGCAATCGGGACGCCTTTAATCAGCTTAGCATTCCAAAATGTGGCAACACCAACCGAAGCTCCCTATGTGCTAACCCCATGGAAACCACATTCCTTAAAGAATAGATTCTTCAAAGCTTCCAACTTATCAGTCTGCATTTTAGTCTCTTGGATCAGCAAGATGTTTGGCTTATGGTCCTAGAATAAGTTCTTCAGGAGGTCTTGTTTGTGCATATTATTCAACCCCTTGATGTTCCAGGAAATGATCTTCATTTGCAGGAAGAGGGAGTGCTCTTAGAGCACAGATCAAAGAGGATTTTCTGAACCCCCTCAACAATATCTTGCTTGCACTCTCTCTCCCTGCTTTTCTGCAGGGAAGGTCTTCCCTAGCCCCTCTACTCAGACCCACAATATTATTTATGCCTTCTCATGGTAATTCCTTTGTGAGGTTGAGGGGGGAGAAGTAGAGGACTTCTTCCTCCTACCCCTCACCTAGGTGAAGCTTTCTTCATCTTTTCTCCTGGTGTCAGCCACCACCAAAGCACCATCACCAACTATCGGACCCAAAGCATTAAGTTGAGGGGAAGGCAAGGAAACAACAGGCTCCATCACAAACCTTTTTTTGGAGCAAAAAGTATCCAAGACATGATCCACATCCTGAATCAAAGACTGGCCCGCAACCACCTCCAAAAATTTCTCAAGATCCTTACCAAACTCATTAGTAGGAACATAAAGGTTTTCAATGTTAACTTCACCCTCCATGTCCTTACCAACATCTGACTCACATTAGTTCCCTTTAGGCTCCTTAATCTTCCAAACTTTAGTCTACTTAACAGTCTTAGGTGGGTCCTCTTTAGCAGGGAAATCCTTAGCCCAATGCCCCGCCTTCTTACATTTGAAACAGGAAAAAGGGAGATTTTCAAAAATAATATGTTGCTTCCATGACCCCACCTTAGAGTTCAGGAAGAAGAAATTATTCATCACAACATCTTGGTCAACCATGACATAGAATCTGGCTGCAACTAGCCGCCTCCTAGAAAGGGTGGCCTCATTAATAAAAACAATCTTCCCAAAAGAGTTAGCCACCGCTTTGAAAACTTCTTCATCCCAATATTCCAAAGGAAAGTTTGGAAGCTTAACCCACATAGGGGAAGAATGAAAGAGACACTTTGAAAAATCCATCCTAGGTTCCCAAGGATGAGGATCCAAAGTAAGACGCCCAAATGACCACAACCCTTTCGCAAACACTACTCTCAGGTCTTCATCGCAAGAGAAGCAAAAGGAGAAAAAACCTTTAGCCATGGATAAAAATTCCACCTAACCTTTTAAAACCCACTTCTTATGGACCCAGGTGCAGACCTCCTCAATATTAGGTTGAGGACCTAAAAACTTGTCAACTAGAGAAAAACCCATTTTAGTAATATTTTTGTCAACCAGAGATTCTGGAACATACAAGGAAAAACCACCTTCCATGTTAGAAGAATACATAGACTCAGATGCTATGCCTTTGCCTTTAAGCTTGGAAGAAAAAAGGTCAGACCATTACAGGGAAGACTTCCCTGCCAACCGACCATTTTCCACTGAAGCAAGCTCGATCTGGGGCATACTTGGATTAGCCGCACAAGATTCCCCTGATGGGACCTACTCTTCAAATCCATCGTCCACAATATCCCCTTAGGTCTTAGGAAACGCCTCCTTCGACAGACAGTTATCACAAGACACCTTGAAGGTCTCACCTACACACTTCCCCTGAGAGCACATCTTTGACCGCATCCTCACCGCATGACCTATCCTTCCCAACCTTGCCACCAAGAAGCAACAACGTATCCACACCACACAATCTATCCTTGCCATCTACTACTTTAGAAAGCCCCAAATCCATAGACTGTCCAAACTAAAACTCGCCATGATTCCTTGCCATCTCCAAGTTGGTGGTATAAAAAATTATTTACCTAATAAAGAACTCAACATGAGTCTCTATTCTAGTCTTTGAAAGGAAGAAAAATGGATAAAGACTATGCATGAACTTTTGGGACCTAAATAGAGCCTATTTAAAGGATAACTATCCATTTATTTCCATGGATAATATTTTATTATTGGAGGCCATTTGTAATAGATTCAACATGTTGGATGGCTTCTCATGCTTCAATCAACTATTGGTGAGAGATAAAGATTAACAAAAAATGGTATTCACCACCAAATATGACATATGTGTACCAAAATATTCCTTTTGGTATATCCCATGTTGGAGCTATATTTTAGAGTGTTAAAAATTTAATCCTAAAGTGTGTATAGAGTTATGAAGAGTTGTCCTATGTTTACATGAACCAATAATTAAGCCCCATAAATCAAATCCAAAAAATGCATGCTACCATGTTATTTTTTCCTCTTGTTTTGTTGCCAACAATATGAATAGAAATGGAATTAAAATACCTGACTGTGTTGTCGTGGATTGTTCAAGAAGAATATAAAAAGTAACAGAAAAAAAACACACCATGATGCAGTTACAATCTTGACAGTAGAAAAATCCATCACACAAATTTTGTGGTGGGCTTTCCCAAGAAAACTATATTTTTATACCCAAAAAATTCTTGTAAGTCTTGAATCCTTAAACAAGGGCGTTAACAAAGTTGTTAATCGTCTAAATCCAAACCTACCTTCAAAATAAATCATTGAAATTGAGTTTAGTGAGATAGGGTTGGTGAAATTTGACTTTGAATATATTTTTATAGCTTTAGTTTCACGCGGCTACGCAACCTAAAGATTCAATCTTAGCATTGAAAATTGACACTAAAAGCAAGTCAATGTATAATTAGTGACTTATAAATCATCCAGATACAATGCATTACCATCAATGGCCTCATGATGAAGAATAAAGCAAAATTCATAACTATTTAGTGGAGGCATGCTTTGGTCTCTGACCATCAATGGCGTCATGATGAAGAATCGAGCAACAGTCATAACTATTTGGTGGCGGAACGCTTTTGTCTCTCACCATCAAATCACACGTTGGAAGTGCCAGGAAAGAGTTCCCAACCACTATAACAAAAGTAGAACATCCACAATACAAACTGCCAAGCAAGATTTCCCAACGACACTAACAAAAGTAGAACATCCACAATACAAACTGCCAAGCAAGAATGAGGAAACACCCACACAACTTAAGAAGAACAACAATAAATGTCCAAAAAACTACATAACTCACTTTCGTAGGGCTAGGTTAAATGCCACCATTGGAAATGAATGCGAAAGGGGGCAACTAGGCATGATGTCAGTTTGTTGAAAACAGAGAAATTGAAATCAAATGCCAAGAATGAAAGAAACTAGAAATAATATCGCCCACGTTGCCAAAACCAATATTAAATGCAAGGAACAACTCAACCATAATGCCAAGTTGGAAAAGACATGAAAAAAATCTAGCCAAACTAGTAAGCTACTTTGGCAAGATTTAGGCTTTCATTATATGTTTTAAATATAATTTATATCCACATAGGTATCAATACATGTAATCTTATGAAGAGTTGTCCTATGTGGTATAGAGTTATCAAGAGTTGTCCTATGTGGATTTTATTTCTTTGATTGCTTTTGAGGTCCTTAGTTGTTCATCTCACCCATCCAAATCATCCCCCTAGGTTGCACGTTGAAAACTTAAGTTTTAAGGAAAAGTTCAGGTTTTCACCCTGTTTCGGGATTTTCCGACCCATCCGGATTTTCCCGTATTCCATCGTAAACCCGGAAAAGTAATTTCAATGTTGGAAGTTTGGAGTTTTGGGATCCTCGTGGAATTCTGCCTGAGCCGGATTTTTCTAGATTTCGCTTCGCCGTCGGGTTTCCAAATTTCGGGTCGCTGAGACTTACCGGTCACTGTGAGTTTCTTAACTCTCTCTGCTCGGGTGGATCTCTCGCCGATGTGTGTTCCCGAACGGTTTCCATGCCTTGCCTTGTTTTTCAATGCCTTAGTTTGATTCGGGTGGGGTTTTACGAAGCCCAGTTCAATTTGACGCACTCTAAGTTGGTTGGTGAGTTTTTCCTTTTATAGTATTAATCAAAGCTTGCTCAGGAATGGTCCATTATTCATTGCAAACCCACTATGAACCTTGTCGGGTGTATCTGAGTTCCATCTAGGTAATCTGAGCTTGCCCCTGTTGTTCATGGTGGAGGTCCTAACAGTTGAATCTAGGGCATCACTGGTTTTTCGTGCACTTTCATTATTTGACTCCTCAAGTAGTCTAGGTCCAAAGGGATAAATAGAAATCATCAATTAGATTCGAGTCCACCTCAAGAGATCCGTAATTTGTCAAGTTTTGATCACTTCATGAAAAGTCGAGCGTGATGAAGGTTTTTCAGGATTCTGAAGACTCTGCGAAATTTCCATGTCTCCGGATTTTCTTGGATTCCTTCATCTTCCCAAAAGTGTGCTCTGAGTTCGGAGTTTTGGGTCATCCGCAGAATTCTGGTCCAGCCAGATTTTTTTCGAATTCTCTGCTATGCTTTGTGGAATTTAAGAAATTGGATAAAATTGATGAATCTAATGATGAATGCTTAAACATATCTTGCTTTAGATTGATGAATTTCATGGTTGTATATTGCTTGTGTTCATTTTGATGATCCATTGTTGACATTGGTGCTTCATCGGGAGAATCCGCCTGGTTTGGAATTTTCCGAAATTCTTTCCAGATTGTTTTTCCTCGGTTAACTTGAAATCCTGAACTTCACAGTGTTGATGCTTAATGGTTAATTTAATGGTTTTATCATGATTTTAAGCTAACACTTGGATGAAAATGTTGTCAACATTTGGATTCTCACATTGGTGTTTGATGAATGTAGGTTGAGTCTGGCAGGACGATGGTGGTTGGAGAGGCTAAAGGACACAAAGGGATCATCCATCTCTGAAGCAGAAAAAAATGAAGTTGGACGAAAAGAGTAGAATTCTTGAGGGCAAGATGGCATCAGTTTAGTTCAAGGTTTCAGATACGAATATGAACACCCTGCTACAACGAACTAAGGATATCATGGGATACAGTAATTGGGCACCAGCTGAATGACGCAGCAACCTACAGTGCAATCATTAATGAATATCAATCCAACAAGAGAGACTGGGACAATACGATGGGGCAGCTGAAGAATAATATTGATGCTATTGAATGGCGAACTAGGGTTTTGCCTATGCCACTTGCGGATAGCTTGCAGAGGACATTCTTGGTGATGAAGGGCAGAATGGAACAAGGTATGGGTGAAGTGGGGGAGCCAGTTAATGCAAAGCTGCATCAAAAGTCGTTCTTCCTCATTGTTTCGCTTTGCCTCTTCTTCGCGTGTTCCGGTCTGAGTTATGTGGGAAATCCTGGGCCGATCTAGTTGGTGCCCATGCATTTAATGCACATTTGAATTTGTTTCAAATTCTTTTGGGGCCGACTTGTTCTGTGAACGAATTATTATAAACCCTAACTGGGCTGACACATCTAACGGGTTTTATAAATATGGTGTTTTGCCTCTTTTGTAAGGGTTAGAAAAGGTTAGAAAAAAGTTAGTGGATTAGTTAGCAAGCTGGGGGATACAAAGGGTAGAGAAAATCAAGAAGTAGAGTAGGAGTTAAAAGTTATTTTATTCTGAGCAATCGCTATAATACAAAAGAATCAAATTGTTGCTATCTTTGGTGATTCAGTACAACTGAAGACATTGTGTTCTTGTTCAGCAGGAGGAGGAGGTGATGTATCTTCCTGATTTTCTTAGCATAGATGGAGATAATTTGAAGACATGGGTTTCTATACACTGGTGATCTTGCTAGATTTGTAAATGTTGCTTATCTGTTTCATTGACAGTAGGAGCAGCCAGACTTAAACCTACTTTATATTATACTCTAGAATGGTATCTATTTTGGGTTACTCATTTGATTTGAAAAGATTTCAAGGAATGAAATTTTATCTTATGTTTTGTTTGAATGATGATTTACAATCTACTATTAGAGTTTGCACTGTGAATGAATGAAACTTTGTATCAATTACAGGTTAATTTTATTTTGTAGTTCTAGTTTAGGAATTCCTTGGAAGGTAACAAGTCTGATTAGTTGAATGAATCAACATTCTTTTCAGTTTGAAAACCTTGATCTATCTTTTTCTATTTCTTTAAAACCCCTAGTTAAAGTAGGTTTAGATAGATGTTTGATCTTGCAACAATCCAGAGGCTCAAAACCAGTAGGCCCCTTGAATATTACAGCCATATTGACCACTTCGTGAAATAGCAACGTTGTGAACCAACATCAAGGACCTTGGGAGGTGATCAGTTTGATTACTGATTGTCTCTTTCAGGAGAGGTGAGATACTTTTACTTTTATCTTACCTGCATGTTGTGTGTCAACTTGGAACCTCAACAGAACTGGTGCTAGAAGGAGGGCCAAAAGAGCAAGCTAAACAACATTGGGTCTTTCTCACCAGAGAGGTCCCATAGAGTTCTTCAATCAACTGAAAACCCACCACCTTTGATAGAACTCGAGACCCCAATGAGACACAAGATTCACAGGGAAACCATTCTACCACCCTTGTCAGCTCCACTCACTCCACCAGGCTTTTCACCAATACTCCAATTGATACCCATGAATCCACCCCCAAATCCACCTCAGTTTCCATTACAGCTGGCTCAACCTCCACCACCACCACCAATGGATTTTTTTGTGAATAATCCCTCTCCATTGGGGACTATTCCTGGAGGCTTTCATGATATGCCTAAGAATCCTAAGAGATTATGTCCCAAATACATTCATGGTGAATCAAGGAGTGTTGAGGAGCACATACAAGCTTTTAAGGACGCTTGTACCAGAGCCCAGATAGCTCACCATGATGTGGTTTGTAGGTTGTTCCCTTATTCCTTAGGGGATATGGCATACAACTGGTACCTAAATCTTCCACAAGGTTCTATTCTAAGCTGGACAGATCTGGAGAATGCTTTCATCAATTAGTTCAAAGTTTATGTGGATCCAGCCATTTTGTTCCATCAATTTGCTACCATTAGGAAGGAGCCACGTGAATCACTGCCCTTGTTTAATACAAGGTTTCAACAAATGTCTAGGAGATTGCATAACCCCTATCTAGTTGCTGAGAATAGTGCCATTTAGGCATATTTTAGAGTTATAGACCCTTTGCTTGGCTTGTTCCTACAAAGGACTTATTAGCCAACAAATATTGATCTTTGTCTAAAGTTTATCATCTAGCCATCAAGCTGCAACAACAAACTAGCTCTCAACAAGGGAGCTTGGGAGGAGGTTTTCCTTCTATGGGGTATCAAATGCCTAACCCAACCCCTTTATTCAATACTATCCCAAGGATGTCTCCTTCCCATTATGGACCTATGTCTGAGTTGCAGACTCAATCTCCTATTCCATTCTTTGCCAATGGAGCTCCTGACTTCTCTCAACAATCACAGGCTCATCACAGTCCACATGGTCATCATAATCAGGCTGTAATACCAAATCATGTCGGTCAGCCACCTGTTGCTAAGAATGTTGAGAGTGAAAGGATAGTTCAACTCACAAACAAGGTGGAGACCCTAAAGAAAACTCTATCTCAAGTCACAAATGACATGGATCAGCTTAAACTGAACCCCTCTCAGAACCAAGGTAATTATTCTAATCAAGGTAATTACCCTAATCAAAATAATAATAATTAGGGTAATTATCAGAAAAACAACAATCACAGCCAGAGGAATTATCAAGGAAAAAACTTCCCTAACCAAGGCTATCAAAATTGGAATAGAGGATATAACTAGACGCCTAATAACAACAGACAATGGAACACAGGGCAAAATAATGGTGGCGTTTCTCACAATTATCAAGCTAATGAGGATAGGTCACATACTGCAAATGTGGCTGACCTCAATTTTATGACTAACTGGTGCAGGCTGCATGATACTACAACTCATTCCAAGGTGAATTGTCCTGAAATGGAGAAAGTTGTGAAGATGGCATAGGAAGATGCCCAAACGTTCCAAGGGAATTCAAATAAAGGAGGTGGCTCAGTGGATATAGCAATGGCTTATGACCTCTTTGAAGAAGAACCTTCATTCCCAATGCAGAATGAGAATGAACCGGAGGAAGATGTGTATGATTCCCAAGCCTTTCAGACAAAGGGAGGACACTTCCTAAGAAACCAAAATAAGGGTTCATTCACTACATCGACACCACCTAACCACATGGTGCCTCTGAAGCAGAGTGTTGATAACAACCCTCCTCCACCGAAGGGTCCGCCTGACTTCCCTAGCAAAGGTAATTCATTTGGTTTTTTCAAATATAATTCAAGTTATAACACAGAATTTGATATTGTTTCTGAGATGTAGAAACAAAAAACCTCTTTATCATACTTTGACATCCTAAAATGGTGCCCTTCCCAATGAGATATAGTGCTGAAAGCTTTGGAAGAAGTTGATAAATCAAAAGGTAAAACAAAGGTGGCACCCGCTGCAAACATGAACGCAGCTTCATTCAGAAACAAGCTAGGGACCCCACCATTTCTTTTAAGTTTGAGAAACTATGGGAAGAATCTACACAATTGTCTACTAGATTCAGAGGCTTCTGGCAATATTATGCCATTTTCTGTATGCAAGAAATTGGGATTGAATCATGTCCAATCAAGCAAGAAGGTCATCCAACTTGATAAAACAAAGGTTAATGTAGTTGGAGAATTGAGAAATATACATGTACAAGAAGAGTCTGACCCTAGGATTCAAACCAATATGGATAGTTAGGTAGAAGACATTCCTAAGACTTATGGTATGCTTTTGAGCAGAGATCTAATAAAGAGTATAGGGGGATATCTCTCCCTCGAATTTTCACATATGTGGCTACCATGGAGGGGAATTCCTATGCAGATTAGGATTGAGAGTGAACCTCGCCACATATCATCACTAAGTATGACTGTCCCAACGAGGTAGCTTATTTTGAAACTAAGATAGGGGTTTATAAAAGAGAGGAAATTCTAACTCTTTCGGTTCTTGATTCTAATGATTTGTCAATGCAAGAATTCCCTGATCCCATGATTAGTGTAAACAAGCAGGAATTGATCAGGAAGTTACAACAGGATCAGCTGGTCTTAGGGGAAGATATCGATTTGTGGAGTCTTCTACTCCCAAATTGGTGCAGGGTGCGCTACCAAAATCATTTGGAATTGACCTGCCAACCCTACATCAGTGTTCTAAATCATGTTTTCCAAACTGAAGAAACTAGCCCAAGTCACCTTGAGACCGTTTCAGATCACTTCTCATTTGAAGCCAAAAATGCAATAATGTTAACTAGGGATAATATACCTTCAGAGGAAGTCCCTCCTCAAACTGAACTTACCTCGGTCATAATACCGGACCAACATAGTTATATTGAACAACCCCAGGGTTTTTGTTGATACCCCTGCACTCACAAGTATACCAAAACCCAAGGGGTTAATCAAAGATACAGATAACTGTTAGAAAGATATCCTAGGATTACATGATATATCTAAGCGGGAATTGGATATTGCACCTGATGAACCTATTGAACACCCATTCCCAATATTTGATGGAAAAGATCAAGTGGCCCCACCTATGGTTCATCTTATCCAAGAACCCACAAAAAGCTCAAAGAGATCAACCCCATTTCATAATCAACTATGGACCCTCACATTTGATAGATCCAAATCTAAAATAGGGTGTGGTGCTGGAATTGAATTAACCAGCCTAAAAGGGAAAATATTTTTTGCTTCTTATAGGTTACAGTTTGGATGCACTAAGAATATAGAAAAATATGAAGCATTAGCTTAGGGACTGATGTTCGCACATCAGAGGAAAGTTACTGCCTTGATGGTTAAAGGAGATTCAGAAGTGATTATCAAGCAAGTACGCAACTAGTACACATGTCACAATAAAAGGCTAGCAGCTTATAGAAATCGATTGTGGAACCTGATTGAAGACTTTGATGCTTTTGGGATTAGTTTAATCCCTGGAGAGGAGAATCAAATAGTTGATTCATTAGTTGTTGCCGCAAGTACCCTAGAGCCCATGCAATGCTCCAAGCTCAAGAGATTCTCAGTAGAATTGATATCCACCCCGGCTATCCCTGATAATGTCAGGAACTTTCAAGTCTTCAACGATGATCGACATATCCTTGCTTTTCTAGCAAGCTTAGATGTTTTCGAAGGATAGATCATCGATGAGTTCGACAGGGATCAAGGAGACTAGAACCCCGAAGACTGCAATACAGAAGGTGTCCTCAACTTAAAAAGTAATAGCATTCCCAAGGGAATGGTGGCCTTAGAAAGAATTTTTTATTCAGATCCAAGGGCTTGGGAAAAAGGTATCAACCGAAGATAAGGGAGGTGAATACGAAACTGTTAACTTAGCTGACTCTGGCCCTGAAAGGAATGTTTACATAGGGAAAGCCTGCCCTGAAGTAATTAGAGAAGATATATTAAGGGCACTGAAGAAAGATATTGTTGCAATAGCTTGGGGGTATGAAGATATAAAAACATTTGATACTTCTGTGATAACTCATACTATTCCTTTGAAGCCTGAAGCTAGACCATTTCGACAGAAACAATGTCCTATCAACGCCCTGATTGAACCACTGGTCTTTAAGGAAGTTCAGAAATTGTTTTTTGCAAGAATAATCTTCCATGTACGACATTCAACATGGATGGCTAACTTGGTTCCAGTTCGTAAAAAAAATGGGGAGATCAGGCTATGTGTAGATTTCAGGAATCTAAATAGAGCTTTGGAAAAAGACAACTACCCACTCCCTTCTCTGGATGAAGTCTTGCAAACTGTCAATGGGTCTCAAATGATTTCGTTCCTAAATGGTTATTCTAGGTACAATCAAGTGATCATTAATTATGAAGACAGAATGAAGACAACCTTCACTACTAAGTGGGGAACATTTTCTTACAAGAGGATTCCATTTGGTTTGATAAACATTGGAGCAACCTTTCAGCGTGCAATGGATGTAGCATTCAAAGATTTGATTGGTAAGTGCATCATCATTTATATGGATGACCTGACAGTATTCTTTAAAGATAGACTAAACCATGCAGCAAACTTGGCTAAAGTTCTTGAAAGGTGTATCTAATATGGTGTTTCTCTAAATCCTAAAAAGTGTGTGTTCGGGGTTTCTGAAGGGAAACTTTTGGGCACATAATCTCAGAAAGAGGGATATCGATAGATCCAGACCGAGTTGAGTCTATTATGAAGTTAACCATGCCAAGAAGTAAGAAGGAGATGAGATATTTCTTCAGAAAGATCAACTTTGTGAGGAAGTTTATCACAGGTTTTGCAGAAATTGTTAAACCTTTGAACAAAATGATGAAGAAAGATGCTAGAATAGAATGGAGTAATGAGGCAAAGGTTGTTTTTTCTCAGCTTAAGCAATCCATTTCGGAGGCGACAGTCCTCACCAGTCCTGACTACTTGAAGCCATTTTATATTTATTATTTTTCTTCTGAACACTCATGTGCAGTTGTCTTGACACAACGAAGAGAGGAGGGGGATGAAAGGCCAATTGCCTTCATGAGCTCTTTGTTTAAGAATGTTGAAGTCAAGTACCCACCTCTTGAGAAACAATATTTTGTGTTGGTTAGAGCTGACAAGAAGTTCAAGCATTATATCCTTTGAAGTCATATCATTGTTGTGGTTCCTGATGCTACTATGAAGTCTCTACTTATGCAGAGCGAGTTGGGAGAACGAAGGGGGAAATAGATGGCTATTTTGCAGGAGTTCGATCTGGAGATTCACCCTATGAAACTTGTCTGAAGTCAGGGCCTATCTAAAGCAATGGCGGATGCTGGTAAGAACATTACTTGTTAGCAGTACACAACACAGTCCTTTTCTAATAACTCTTGGTATGCCGATATTATTTATTTCATGCTCAATAATCGATGCCCAGAGGGAATGAATACAACTCATAGGAGAGCACTGAGAATGAAAATCTCCCATTATATGCTCAAAGGAGGATTTTTATACAGAAATAATTTTGAGGGGGTTTATCTACGATGCCTTGATCAACAAGAAGCTAAGCACGCAATTGTTGAATTTCATGGGAAACATGGCATGGGTCATGGTTCTGCGGATTCTCTATCACATCAAATCCTCATATCTGGTTATTATTGGCCATGTGTGTTTAAGGATTCCCACCAACATGTAAGTACATGTCATATATGTCAAACTTCTACATCAAGAGGGCGTCATCCAGCCATGCCATTGCAACTTGTTTATGAGGTAAGGCCATTTTCCCAATGGGCTCTTGATTTTATTGGGGTAATTAACCCAAATTCTTCTGCAAGACATAAATTCATTTTGACTGCCACGGATTAATGCACGAGATGGACCAAAGCCATACCTTGCAAGAATAGCACAACAGAGGTAGTAATCAATTTCCTCACTAAATGCATCACAACCAGGTTTAGAGTACCCTTTGCACTGGTATGTGACAATGGCCCTGCCTTTTCTTCTGTCAAGTTCATTTCATGGGCTTATGATCATAGGATTTTTTTTAAGTATTCTTCAAACTATTATCCGCAAAGAAATGGAGTTGCAGAATCAACTAATAAGAATCTCCTAGGAGTAATCAAAAAATTGTTAGAGAACAATCCTAGAGACTGGCATACCCAGTTAAGATTTGCATTATGGGCATATAGGACTAGGATCAAGGTTGCGTTGAGGACTTCACCGTTTAAGCTAGTGTATGGCCAAGAGCTTGTGTTCCCTATTCACTTGCAAATACCTGTCCTAAAATTTATGCAAGAATTTTACTCTAGTGATGATAGGATTGAAGTAAGGTTAGGTGGCCTTTTGAAATTAGAAGAGCAGAGAGATGCTGCTTTGCAGCAATTATTTAGGCACCAGGCTGTTATCAAATTTTGGTTTGAAAAAAGAGCCAAAGTCAAGGCTTTCAAGATATCAGACCTTGTCTTACTGTGGGATAAAGCCAATGAAAAGAAGGGTGACCACCAAAAGTTTGATAAGCTCTGGTTGGGTCCCTATCAAATTGTTGAAATCCTAGGAGAAAATGCTTTTCGGCTGAGTAGTTTAACAGGAGAACCTATTCCATTTCCTATCAATGGACAGTTTCTCAAACATTATTTTGGGTCATAAAAGGTCTGGTATTTTTTTGGGTTGTATATATGTAAATAGTTTGTTGTTCCGTTGGTTTTGTCTTTTCCTTGTGTTTTTTTTTGCTTTTTGTTCCTTTGTTTTTTTTGTGGGGGCCTTCATTTTATTCAATTGGGCAAGGGGGTTGTTATCTAAAGTATACTTTGGTTACTAGGAGAGAAGTTGGTTTAGATATTTTCAGGTTTTCTGATTGGATGATTTTGTTCTAAATTCATTGTTTTATGTCCATTGTCAATGAGAGTTGTGGAAAGTCATTGAGAACAAGGTGTAAAGTAAGCAATCTTCACTAACTACGATTGAATCTGTCACAAATCATCAAAAACATCTCCTTTTGTAATGGTATATTTATCTTAGGACGATGGTGTTGCAAGATTTGAGTGAAAATTTTGATTCTCTAGATGCTATTATGAGGTCCATGGTAGTTTTCAACCCAGTACAGATGTTGTACATCAGACATATTGAGAAGGAATTGAATGAAGGAACTTCAAAAAAAAAAAAAAAAGAGAGAACTATCTAAGAAAATAAAACTCAATACTAAATGGGTGATTCCAGTATCTCTACCGGGGCTATGGACACCTAACTGGCAGTAGAGCAATGTTGTGAGAAAACTAGAGGTATCTCCGTCAGAGCTATGAACGCTTGACTAGCAGCGGAGCAATTCCCAAGATATCATTGCACAACAGTTAAAGGGAATCAACTCATGTAGTTCAAAAGATGAGGAAAACTTTGTAAAAGGGTGATGCACCATCAAGCACACACATAGATTCAGGGGTAGCCAGTGTTGATTTACATTTGAGATTCTAGCTCAACCTTGTTTATTAAAACTGACGTAACTGGAATTGTGATGTCCATAAACTAGGAGTTTTGGGTAACTGAATCCCTCAGTTTCCTGAAAATGGTTAAACCATTTTCCCATCCAAGTCACCAATTGTTATGCCTTGCATAACCACCCCATTTTAAATTTGATTAAAATGGGAATCCTTCCCCCCCCCCTCTTTTGCTCTAAATTTTGACATCTTTTGGGCCTGTGGATTTTATTGCTTTGATTGATTTTGAGGTCCTTAGTTGTTCATCTCGCCCATCCAAGTCATCCCCCTAGGTTGCACATTGAAAACTTAAGTTTTAAGGAAAAATTCGGGTTTTCACCCTATTTCGAGATTTTCTGACCCATCCGGATTTTCCCAGATTCCATCGTAAACCCAGCAAAGTAATTTCAACGTTGGAAGTTTGGAGTTTTGGGATCTTCGCGGAATTCCGCCTGGGCCAGATTTTTTCCAGATTCCGCTTCACCGTCGGGTTTCCAAATTTTAGGTCGCTGTGAGTTTCTTAACTCTCTCCGCCTGGGTGGATCTCTCGCCAATGTGTGTTCCTGAACGGTTTCCATGCCTTGCCTTGTTTGTTAATGCCTTAGTTTGATTCGGGTGGGGTTTTACGAAGCCCAGTTCAATTTAACGCGCTTTGAGTTGGTTGGTGAGTTTCTCCTTTATTGTATTAATCAAAGCTTGCTCAGGAATGGTCCATTATTCATTGCAAACCCACTACGAACCTTGTCAGGTGTATCTAAGTTCCATCTAGGTAATCTGAGCTTGCCCCTGTTGTTCATGGCGAAGGTCTTAACAGTTGAATCTAGGGCATCACTGGTTTTTCATGCACTTTCGTTATTTGACTCCTCAAGTAGTCTGGGTCCAAAGGGATAAATAGAAATCATGAATTAGATTTGAGTTGATCTCAAGAGACCTGGAATTCATCGAGTTTCGATCACTTCATGAAAAGTCGAGCGTGATGAAGGTTTTTCGGGATTCTGAAGACTCCGCGGAATTTCCATGTCTCCATATTTTCCTGGATTCCTTCATCTTCCCGGAAGTGTGCTCTAAGTTCGGAGTTTTGGATCATCCGTGGAATTTCGGTCTGGCCGGATTTTTTTCGAATCCTCTGCTATGCTTTGTGGAATTTAAGAAATTGGATAAAATTGATGAATCTAATGATGAATGCTTAAACATATCTTGCTTTAGATTGATGAATTTCATGGTTGTATGTTGCTTGTGTTTATTTTGATGATCCATTGTTGACATTGGTGCTTCATCGGGAGAATCCGCCTGGTTCAGAATTTTTCAAAATTCTTTCCAGATTGTTTTTCCCCGGTTAACTTGAAATCCTGAACTTCACAGTGTTGATGCTTAATGGCTAATTTAATGGTTTTATCATGATTTTAAGCTAACACTTGGATGAAAATGTTGTCAACATTTGGATTCTCACATTGGTGTTTGATGAATGTAGGTTGAGTCTGGTAGGACGATGGTGGCTGGAGAGGCTAAAGGACACAAAGGGATCATCCATCTCTAAAGCAAAAAAAAAATGAAGTTGGATGAAAAGAGTAGAATTCCTAAGGGCAAGATGAAATCAGTCTGGTTCGAGGTTTCAAATACGAATATGAATACCCTGCTACAAAGGATTAAGGCTATCATTGGATACAGTAACTGGGCACCAGCTGGATGACACAGCAACCTACAGTGCAATCATTAATGAATATCAATCCAACAAGAGAGATTGGGACAATATGATGGGGTAGCTAAAGAATAATATTGATGCTATTGAATGGAAAACTAGGGTTTCGCCTATGCCACTTGCGGATAGCTTGCAGAGGACATTCTTGGTGATGAAGGGCAGAATGGAACAAGGTATGGGTGAAGTGGGGGAAGCAGTTAATGCAAAGCTGCATCGAAAGTCGTGCTTCCTCATTGTTTCGCTTTGCCTCTTCTTCACGCATTTTGGTCTGAGTTATGTGGGAGATCCTGGGCCGATCTAGTTGGTGCCCATGCATTTAATGCATGTTTGACTTTTTTTCAAATTCTTCTGGGGCCGACTTGTTCTGTGACCGAATTATTGTAAACCCTAACTGGGCCGACACATCTAGCGAGTTTTATAAATATGGTGTTTCACCTCTTTTGTAAGGGTTAGAAAAGGTTAGAAAAAAGTTAGCGGATTAGTTAGCAAGTTGGGGGATTCAAAGGGTAGAGAAAATCAAGAAGTAGAGTAGGAGTTAGAAGTTATTTTATTCTGAGCAGTCATTGTAATACAAAAGACTTGAATTGTTGCTATCTTTGGTGATTTAGTACAACTGAAGACATTGTGTTCTTGTTTAGCAGGAGGAGGAGGTGATGTATCTTCCTGATTTTCTTAGCATAGATGGAGATAATTTGAAGACATGGGTTTCTGTACACTGGTGATCTTGCCAGATTTGTAAATGTTGCTTATCTATTTCATTGACAGTAGGAGTAGCCAGACTTAAACCTACTTTATATTATGCTCTAGAATGGTATCTATTTTGGGTTAATCATTTGATTTGAAAAGCTTTCAAGGAATGAAATTTTATCTTATGTTTTGTTTGAATGATGATTTGCAATCTACTGTTAAAGTTTGCATTGTGAATGAATGAAACTTTGTATCAATTACAGGTTAATTTTATTTTGCAGTTCTAGTTTAGGAATTCCTTGGAAGGTAACAAGTCTGATTAGTTGAATGAATCAACATTCTTTTCAGTTTGAAAACCTTGATCTATCTTTTTCTATTTCTTTAAAACCCCTATTTAAAGTAGGTTTAGATAGATGTTTGATCTTGCAACAATCCAGAGGCTCAAAACCAGCAGGCCCCTTGAATATTACAGCCATATTGACCACTTTTTGAAATAGCAACATTGTGAACCAACATCAAGGACCTTGGGAGGTGATTAGTTTGATTACTGATTGTCTCTTTCAGGAGAGGTGAGATACTTTTACTTTTATCTTACCTGCATGTCGTGTGTCAACTCGGCACCTCAACACCTCCCTTATACTATCTACCATCTTTGGAGTAATGCGTAAGACCTATCCCTAACTCGCGAAGCCTGAACTCATCCCTACCAACTTCTATTTGTTTTTAGTGTCATATTTTTTTCATGCCTCATACATTCCTTAGCGATTTAAGTATGCCTTAACACTAAATGTCGATGTCACCCATTCACATCACGAAGTAAGCCACCAGCCCAAAGTCTGAAACCAAACCAACCTATTTCGAAAATGGGTAAATCTTCTTCATTACTTCTTTGGCATGGATAAGTTGTAAGCCTGAGTCCCGAAGCTTGAACTTCAACACATCTTGTAGACATAACTTCATTCTCCTACTTAGAAAATTCTAGCCAACTTAGCCCTTATTCCAAAAGAAACAACACTCCTATTTTTGGTTGTTGGAATATTGCTCTCACACCCTAGATTCTCTTGCATCAAAAATCCAAGATAGGAATAATTTTATGAATATGGATTCACAAAATGGAGTCGAGTGGTAGTACCACCCTTTCATACTACAAGCAATCCCCAGCCAACCCCACTACTAAAATTGGTACCTGTAATTGTTTCTTCTTTCTCCTCTTCCAACACTTAGCTAGGACAAGCAATCTCCTCAAAAAATATGTTCTTTACTCCTCTTCCTTGATGTGGAATCAACTCCACCATAACCTAATCACCTCCTCCAAATGTATCTCTCATTCACCTCTAATATTGTGGGAGTCTTCCCACCATAGTCTGTCCACCTCCACCAATTTGCACCTACAGTTAACTCTACAACACCATACAAATCCTTCCTTGCACACCAATCATCCCTAATAGGCTCTAACTGAACCATCTCATATGCATTCACTGACTCATCCATCTCAACATGAAAATCATATTTCTTAAATTTATTAAGAAAAAATTTTACCTTCTCATCACCTCTTGCAACTTCAACTTCATTCTCTTCCTCTGCGCCTTTGATAAGGCATGCAACTATATCATCTTCTTGTCCTATAAACAATGCATCATACTCTTTTTCCACTACTGCAATCCTTTCATTCATACAAAACAAGTCAATATCTTTATCACAAAAATTTGAAACATTATGCATTACCTCCTTCTCTAGTAACACTACATCCACTTATTCATCATCAGCCTCAATTTGATCTATTTTTGCAATGGATTTTCCCATTGCTACATGTTGATCCTCATTAGAACATACACCAAAATCTCGGTGAATATCCTCACCTTCTGTTGCAACTTTCACTGCTGCAATTCTTCCTTCATTATCACTTTTCATGTCATTCCAACACCAGCCAAATTTGGTTCTAACCTCACCAAAATTTGAAAAACTTTTAACCTTCTCATACCTAGCCATTCCATTCATATTATGCAAACCTAAAGTTTCTATGCATTCACAAGATGCAAGTTTTACCTTTTCTTTAACTACTACCAATTTGGTTTCCTCTTCTTCAAGGTCCCCCATTGATCTCCATCTTTTTGTGGTTGCTACCACCTCTGTATCTTCATCCTTCATGTCTTTCAATAGACATCCCTCAACTTCAGGCTCAAGTTCCTCAATCTATTCGTATTCATCCTCTTCCTCAATGTCACATGCATGACACTCTATCGCATCCTCTTTCTTTCCTACAATCAAAACATTATTAGAAAAATAATAAAAATTACCTTCAGCAATTGTCTTCTTTTGTTTCCTCCTTTTAATCTCATCCTCTAGTTCTTCTACTTATTGCTTTATCTCTATCCATTCTCTTTCTCTGATCTTCTAAAATATCTCTCTAATTTCCTCTAATATGGGAATCCTTAGGATCCATCTAATGAGAAAATTATGTTTTCCCTTTCTCTATAACCAAGGGAACCTCAGTTCCTCAATCTGCTGAAAATATCTTCTTGCAAGTTGCACATCCATTGACAAGAAGGATTCGCACACTCTCAGTTCCTTAGCAACAAAAAATATTCAAACCCTCATGTTTTTCTTATGTAAACTACCTCAGGTTAGGTGATCTATTTACAAATTCTCAACACCTTCAAATGTTATCTAAAATCCACACACTCTCAATGCTTTTAATAAGTCCCTCTGCAGTTACAAGTACTCCTTGCAACAATATCTCATTCACACAAATATCCTCTACCCAATAAAGACTCTAGAAGATGCTTCCTCTACCCACCTCTCAGTGGAGGAACTCTACACCTTCTACCCAGATTTATCTCTGCTAGAGGATAGTAGTTATAGACCCTCTTTCATGTCTGCAACAAACATATTTTCCCTCAACTCTTTCTCTTGCAACTTCACCACGTCACTCTTTACCACTCTTCACCCGCAGGTCCTAGTACATAGTCTGCACTCCAAAGATCGTCTAGCTTTGATACCACTGATGAAGGTTACTCCCCTTACAAACTAAAACTCACCACACCAACACAGAAAATAGCACCATAAATGCAAGCAGGAAACCACGGTTTCTATTATTACTGGAAGAAAACAAAATTACAACATTATTACATGGGCTATCTCATTACATCATTTGCAAATCTAAAAACAGATTATGCTCTAGGCTCTTAGGTCTTTCAACCAGACCATTTCAACTGACTCTCTATTCTAGCCTCTCTCATGTCCTTGTCAGCTCTCTTCTCACCAACCTGCCATCTTCTCTCCTCTTGATGGGTTCATGTCCTTTCCTTTTTATCTTCTCCAGCAAGAAATCTCTTTCCCTATAACCCTGTCGACCATCTAGGGTTTCCTATAATCTAATCTTCATTTAATGCTTTTACTCATCTTTCCTTAGTACCACCTCCATCGCTCAATCATCAATCAGGAACGGTTTCCTTGCTGTCTGTTATCATACCACATTCGCTCCAGGAAATCATCTTCCAACCATCGCCTTCATGTTTGAAATTGTTTGTCCAATGATCGCGTTGATATGATGTGCAATCAACAAATAACATTGTGCCATGTGTCGCCACCTTACTCGTCTGTCATTCACCATAGATCTACTCACGTTATAACTTAACTACCTTCTTTACCGCAATACTGCATGATACCAACTTGAATAGTCATGGTGTTGCACTTAACCTTCATCACCCTGCTAGTTACCGCCATACCGTATGATACCGCTCCACCGCAGTCCTTCCAAATGACCATTGTGGTGTTTGTCGGTTACTACTATACCACAACCTCCTTCATGGACTATCACGGGGTTGCAGGTTCCATACCACCATACCACAGACTCCTTCATCAAACGTCATGGGGTTGTGGTTTCAATCCTCCCTCATATTGTCTACCATCTTTGGAATAAGGTGTAAAACCTATCCCCGACTCATGAATCCGAAATGCATCCCTTCCAACTTCTATTCTTTTTTGGGTGTCAGATTTTCACCATGCCTCATAAATTCCTTAGCGATTTAAGTATGCATTAACACTGAATGTCAATGTCGCCCATTCACATCATGGAGTAAGCCACCAGCCCGAAGTCCAAAACTAGACCAACATGTTCTAAAAATGGCTAACTCTTCTTCATTCCTTCTTTGTCATGCAATAGGCTATAAGCCTGAGTCCTGAAGCCCAAACTTCTGTACATATTCAAGACATAAATTTGTTCTCCTACTCAGCAAACTCTAGCTAGATTATCCCTTATTCCAAAAGAAATGACACTACTATTTTTGGTTGATACAAGATTTCTCTCACACCCTGAATGCTCCTGTATCATCATCAAATCCAATCCACACAAGCATAACTTCAACCATGAAGAAATGTGAAAGCACAACACTGAACACACCTCTATCACACTTCACACTCTTTTATTCAAATTTTCTCAAAAGTACTTGGAAACCAAGTGAACCAGCTACATTAGCAACACCAACATCTTCTCATCATGACTACAACATCTACAATACCAACAATATCCACACAACATATCCACACTTAGCACCAGTACTGACAACACTAATTATAACACTACAAACTACTTCAATGATCTCCATATTGTTGACATCAATGACAACACCATCAACATATGTGCAACAAACTAAACACTGTTTCTTACTTTAGAAAGTGGGAAAAATTCCTTAGTCATAAAAATAAAAAATAAAATAAATAAAAAATTCCCCTTGTGAAAACCTCAATGAGGTGCAATCAAACAAAGAAAAGGTACAAAGAAAATATATATATTATCTAGTGATAACATCTCCGAGGAACTAGAGGATGAGGAATTTTACCTAACCACAATACCACACTATAAAAAAGGTATATAGTTATAGTAGATGATACACAAGAAATCAACTTTGAAACAAAAAAGAAACTGAAAATCACATACATGGAAACTTCCCTCATAGATGAAGAAATACAAAATTTGACATCTCTTCACATAAAAACATCTAAATTTTTTACATTGTCCTATGCAAATATTCCAAGTCTAGACCCATCATTCATAGTGAATCATTTGGTGGTATATCTTGATTCCAAACTATTTAAACAAAATCTAAGGAAGATTCATCCATATATTTCCCTTCTAGTGAAAGAAAAACTTAATAATCTTTTAGAAGTCAAATTTATACACCCTATAGACTATCTTGAGTCAAATTTATACACCACATATCAAAGAGTCATAACATATATATTTTGTGACCTACTACATGACAACATGGAGGACTATGTGGATGATCTCCTAGGAAAATATAAAAAAAGAATAGAACACCCCTAATTCTTTGAATGCATCTTTGATTGCTTCACTAAATACTAGGTGTACCTCAATTCAAATAATTTTATTTTTGGTGTTACCCCAAGTAAAATTTTGGGATTCACTGTGTTATGTATAGGAATTGAAGTCGATCTAGTAGAATTCAAGTCTATAACAAAAACACCTCCACAAGGACCTTCAAACAACTATGCAGTCTTTAGGGAAAGCTTTAAGCAATTACATTGTTTACCGATCGTGTGGAAAAATGCAAACCATTTTCTCATCTAATCCATTATAATGTGATATTTTAGTGGGATAACTCTTGTCAATGGGCCTTCAATAAAATCAATGAATATCTTGTGTCACCTCTAGTACTCATCCCACCTATTTTAGGCAAGCCCCTCTTTCTATATATCCCTACCATGTTAGTAGTATTGGTGGAACTTTTGACACAACATGATGATACAATAAATGAGAGATACATTTATTATATCATTCATACCTTTGTGAGCTATGAGCTAAATTATACTCCTCTAGAAAGAGAACACCTAACACTTGTCTTTAGTGTTTAGGAGCTTAGACATTACATGCTCAATAATCAAACTAGGCTCATTACAAAAGTGGACCCACTCAAGTAGTTTCTATTTGAATCTACTCTCATAGAACATATTTCCAAATGGGTGATGATCTTAAGTGAATTTGACATTGAGTACCTAGATAAAAAAACAATAAAAGGACAAGTAGTGGTAGATCAATTGGTTGAAGGACCTTTGATAGATGAGCACTTGCTCATTATAGAATTTATAGACGAGTCTATATTCTCCATCATTGAAAATACATGTTGGAAACTATAATTTCATGGATCCCATACTCAAAATGGCTTAGGATAAAGTATCCTATTTGTCTCACCACAAGGAAATTGTATTCCTAAGGTATATATAATAGCTTTTCCTTGCACAAATAAAATATTTGAATATGAAGCTCTGATAATAGGACTCATGATAGTCATTCAATGGAATATTATAGATCTACATGTTTATGGGGATTCCCAACTTGTCATTAAACAAGTCAATGATGAATATCAAACAAAAGATGGAAATATCTTCCAATACAAGATGGTCAAAAAACTCAAACAATATTTTTTACACCTTCAATCTAAGAAAGTATCTATATTAAGAAAAAAATCAATAGATGATATTGAAACTATTGGTCACTATTATACATTCCATACAATAGTCAATAGTGAGTTCCTTTTCAAACAAATTTTGATACCCCCATATGATATTCCATAAATTAAGCTTATTTATGAAATTGTTGGTCACAATTCCCCCTGGCACGAATATATTTACACATACTTCTATGGAAACACTCTTCCACCCAACCTATCCAACACTTAATGCTAAACAATTACCTAGAATTCTTCCCTCTTCACTATCATCGATAATACCATTTTTTGAAGGAGTTTTGATGGTATCCTCCTAAGGTGACTTGATACTAAAGAGGCCAAAAAAATTTCAAGAAAGGTACATGAAGGTATTTGTGGTGTACATACTAGTGTTCATATACTTTCCAAGAAGTTACTTATAATAGGTTACTACTGACCTACAATGGAATAAGATACCAATTATTTTGTTCAAAAATCCTTACAGTGTCAACATCATGGATATCTTATCCATGCACCATCACAAGAATTCCATCCCATTACTACATCTTAGCCATTTTCATAGTGGGGATTGAACCTCTTTGAAAAAATACACCCCTCCTTATCCAATGGTCACAATTTCATAATCACTAACACTGAGTATTTCATGAAGTGGGATGAAGCCATTCCACTCACCTACATCACTGGAAAAAAATATAAATTCATCCTTCAATACATCATATGTCACTATGGAATCCCCCTTGGTAGTGTAATAGATAATGAAAAACCATTCAAAAACTAAGAATTCCACTCCCTTTGCCAAAAAAATCCATATCCAACATCACTTTTTGAATCCATATTACACCCAAAGTAATATCCAAGTTGAGGTGTCAAATAAAATAATACTCAAAATCCTTAAAAATATAGTCAATGAAGTTGGCAATAATTGGAACCTCCAAATTAATCCTTCCCAATCAGCCTATCATACTAGAATTTTCATGTACTCGCTAGTGCAATATTATAATCCCTTGTCTTTAGATTAGAAGCATTTTTTCCAATTGAGTTCAAACTCCACTCACTCATAATTTATTGACATCTCATTGATGAGGAGTATCAAGCTACATGATTACATGAACTAGAGCAACTAGATGATAGGCTCCTCAATGCCTTGAATCATTTGCAATCTTATCATAATATACTTTATCTTAGCTACAAGAAAAATACCAAAACACATCAATTCAAGATTGGTGACCTACTACTCATAAAATCAAAGGACTCTACAAGACCAAGAAAATAAAGGAAAGCTTGAACCCGATTGGTTAGGTCCTTTCATTATCATTGTTAATCATGGATCAAGAGCATATCAAATTGTTGCAATAGAAGGTCAACAACTAGAAGATCCCATGGATATTATCCACCTTAGAAAGTTTTAGACCTAATCCAAGGAATATCATAAAAGTAAAAAATTTAAAAAATAGTAAAGAGAAATAATTCACCCAATGGTGAAAACCACCTTGGTGGTGCCTTGGGAAATTACCATGGTGAAAACATGATTATAGGTTCCATGTGTAGTATCAAAATTCCACCATCTATTAGGATATCATAAACCCACCCATCCTACCCCTATGTCCATATTTTCATAAATATATATCTAAAAAAAGTTATTAACTAACCCCATCATACATCTCTCAACCTTCATAAACCTATAATGAATTGTTTGTACATAAACTAATGTCATAGTTCACCCAAACAATAGTGTCATCTCACTCCCTTGACCATATTATTTGTAAGCACACTTAAGTCTTATCACATATCCATAAGGGCACATTTTTCCTTCCATTCACCCACCACCTTCCCACATTACTTGTTGTATGTTGGGGGTAAGTACCTCAATATATCTTGAATAATTGGATCTTATCACATACCTAATACAAGTTGGGTAGGCATTCATAAATAAGTTTCATCCAACACACATCCTAGTCAACTAAGCTTTCTCCATTACACTAGGCTTAACCTAAAACTAATTTTATCCTTGTAAACCATAATTTTCTTATCACACTAAGCTTTTATAAACTTGAATACAATAATAAACACAAGTTATATTCAAAACTGATAAACTGCACATTGCACATAGTACAACATCAAAAATTATACTTAGGCCCATATTTTGAACAATCTACATTCAACTTAACTATTTCCCATTCTATATTTCCCAATAAAATGTGTCTTTGGATATGCATCCTTACCATATCAAGTATAATCTAATCCTACATTAATTATCTTAATTTTGTAGGAGAAATGATGGCAACATGACATGTTTTTTGTTGGTATTTTACTTTGATTTATATATCAAACCATACTATACCTTCTCAAGGCTACCTTGATCTTCCTATATCTTGGTGTGTTTTAACTAGTATACATTGGAGCATAGTATTTTGTTTTTATGCGCTATGTTTTTTTTGGTCCCCTTGCATGACCCACCAAAGATAGCAATAGATTTATGTGTAAGAGGCCATCCTTGCTTTTTGGTTATTTTTACATGACCCACCAAAGATGATTTCAACCTTGTGTTTGTAGGGATGCCTTTATGTATGACATATTGTTCTTTGCATGGACCCACCAAGACCATGCCAATTCCTTGTGTGCATAAGAAGCTTCTCATGCCTAGATTGTATTTCCTCACATCACTCACCAAGGTTTCTTCATATTTTTTGTTGACAAGAACAAACTTTTGTTTGAAGATTGGAGTTCATGCAATGAATACATTGTCACCTCAGTTCTCATACTTTGGTGCATAGTATTCATTTCTATATCAAAACATTTGAATTTTATCCACATACCAGCATAATCCAAACCCCCTCATCTATCTCTCCCCATCCCCCCATCTCTCCCCATCCCTTTCTTTTATACCCAAATTGATTAGATAGCTTTCCAATTTCCCCCATACCCTACCCTAAGGCCTCACTTGTATTCACCCTCCCCATATAACCCATCCTAACCTCTATTCACTTCCATCCTATTCCCTTTATTCTCACATGTACTAGAAGCACAAAAATAAAAATTGTTATTGTCATCCACAACATCCAAAATCACCCTACATATCTTCCATCCATATAACGTTAAAAATAATCACCATTGTATTATCCATTGAACCCATGATCATAAAACCATAATACATCCTAGGGGCATCCATATCCATAATAAATATTTTACTAGAAAATATCATAAATGCATCATAAATGCATCTCATCTATAACATCACCATAAGTTGCATCCATAATCATATATCATAACCATTGCATGATATATTACATCCATAATCATAAACCATAATCAACCATCACCTACATAACATGCATAATCATTAAATCATAATTATCCATTGCATACATCATAAATATCATGCTATCATAACCTAACAAATTCATCCATATAAACTTCATCTATCTTAAACCTAAATATAATAAACCATTTTATACATAACATAATAAATCCTAATCATCCATTGCTTAAGTACTAAATCACAAAAATATAATACATCCATAACATAATTAGAACCATGAATACCATCCATAAAATCACATATAATCATCCATAAAATACATAACCATAGTTCATCTCATAAAGCATACTCATCCATCACTCATAATCATGTAAAAACACAGTATCCATCCATACACTATATACATAATCATTCATAAAACATGTAAATGTATCCATAAACGTAAAGAATAATACATCACATCATAACATCCATCATAATATACATCATATACAACCAAACATCATATGCATAATCACATACATACATCACATAGAAAAAATCACATGATTGCTTCCAAAAGAATATCTCATAAATATATATACTCAAAAATAATAATTTTATGGTACAAATGTGTCACTACATCCAAAAAATGTGTATAATAGATCTAAAGAGCATTAGTATATACATATCCAAAATGTGCCTAAAAATTACTTTTTAACTAGCTAGGGCTCTATCCTACCAAGGGCCCTAGTGATGGTGGAACCTATGGAAGTGGTGGCCCCATGTTGATCAATAGCCCTAATTAGGCTAACTTCAAGACCCTTGATTTCTACTAATCCAAAAATATAGGTTCCCTCTAATCTACTAGTACCAACCCCTCATACAATGAGCAATAATATTGGCCATCTCACAATACCCATGCCACATCCCTCTATGTCCTACTTATCCCTAAAAAATATCCTACCATCCCCTACTACCCTAGAATTCTCCTAGCTAAGTATCTCTCGTACCTAAGCCTAGTCACCTCTGCATCAACCCTTTATAACTACTATTGTAGCTCATCATGTTCTACCATAGTTGGAACTCTCTCCACAACAATGTGTGCCACATATATCCTCCCTCCCATCCTCCCACCACATCCACTTGATCTTGGAGGCTATCCATATAATTAAAGTGTCTCAAAAATTGAATTTCCTACAAAATTGGGCTAGGACCCATTTTCCCATGGGTGAATGGGTCCCCCTTCTTAGCCAAGCCCCAAATTTAAATATGTTGTTGGCAATATTTTAATATCTAAAATTCAAATATGAAGTGTTGGATTTTGGAATCTAATTTTTGGGAAATTGGATAAACACCTATAAATAACTAGTTAGTTCACCATTTAAAATCTAAGCAACATGATCTTGCATTCAAGAGAAAATACTATTGTCAAGAGCAATTCAAGAGCAGCATATCAGATTATTATTAAAAAAATTCAAGTTGCAACATCACGCCAAGGTCTATGTGTGTTCGTGTTGTCATTTTTTTGTGAAGACTAACATCTTTTTGTAGGTCTCCAAAACATTCAAGCATTCAAGCAAAGAAAGATCCAAATCCTTGAAGAGATGTTTATGACTTTAGTCCTTCAAGGCAGCCATTGAAGGGTGGTGAGTTGCAACATTTTGTTCATTCACCATTCCTTCCTTTCAATTATCATTCCTATCATTGACATTTCCATTGTGGAAGTGGGAACACTTACACGAGGTTTGACTAAGGAAAGCCCCTATATGGCACAACATCTTCCCTCTTTGTGAATGTGTAGGTTGAAAGTTTGAAGAGGATTGAAGAGATTTTGAAGATCCATTTTGCATTGTTGCATTTGTTGTCATCAAAGTTGTCAAACCATAGAAAATCAATTATAGAATTCACTAACGATATTCCAACAAGTTTACAACCAGGAATCAAAAGCTCATATCCAGCATCAAAGGACTACAAAAATAGTTTTAGGATCCCTCATCAAGGACCCATCAGCCCAGGGGCGACCCAATCTTGCTATAGCACTCAAACTCAACTTTTGGTGGCAAGTACACATCAGTCTACACTTTCTAGATCCACTTGAAAATTGTAGCTTTTGTCTATTTATCCTTGAGATTTGGTATTCATCATATTAGGTCATATAGTCTAATTAGGTAAATCATTCCAAATCATTTCCAATTCATTCCTAAGATTCAAAAAGACGTAGATCCAGGTCTGATTGACTCACCTTGGAGGTTGAAAGTCAATCTATGCACCTTATTAATTTTCATATTAATGAAATATTAGAAATGATGGTCCATTAACCCTATGTTTTGGGAAATTAGACTTAGGGTAACCATATTTTTATGTTTCACAATATAAACTATCACATAACCCTCTTTGATAGTACTACTTAATCACATGTATGGTGTGCCCCACAAACTAGTGCATATACTAAGTGTATGGTAGATGATCATCATAATCAACCCACCCCTTGCATCCTTGCCACAACCTCAATACTACCTCCTCAATGTCATCTACCATATACCTTCAATAAGCTAGATCCCCCATTTGTGTATGTCGAATGGTGTCTACATAAAGCTAGACATATGGCAATTCAAGATCCCTATCTCTATTTTCAACTACCCTTGACACATCCATGTGATCCTAGGCCTAGATGTGAAGTAGTGTGATGCCACATCCCAAGCTCCACCCATCCTTATAAACCACCATATGCATATCTTTATAAATATTGTCTAGCACACAAGAACCTCATGCACCATATTCTAGCATTCACTTCAATACCCAAGCCCATTCAATTGAAAAATTGTAAGACCTCCTTCCAAGAACCAACACTCCCAAAATAATTCCTATTATGAATAGGATAAGGGGCATAAAGTCTCCATCCTTGAAACTAGATCCATCTCAATACCTCAAATAAGCAAGCCATCTATCAAAAATACCATCCCAATATACAAATTTACTATCAACACCTCATACTAGACAAGATCTTTGTGGATTGGAATTCACAAGATCCTCCACACATACTCTATGGTGATGGTTATCTCACCCATCAATAGAAAAAATTAACTCATCACCCTCTAACATCTTTGTTGAATAGTTTCTACATAAAGCTAGCCAAATGGAAATTCAAGCTCCCTATCTCTATTTTCAACTACCCTTGGCACACTAATGTGATCCTAGGCCTAGATGTGAAGCAACGTGATGCCACATCCCAAGCTCCACCCATCCTTATAAACCACCATATGCATATCTCTATAAATATCAACTATCATGTAGGAACCTTGTGTACCATACTCTAGCATTCACTTTAGTACCCAAGCCCATTCAATTGGAAAATCATAAGACCTCCTTCCAAGCACCAACACTCCAATAATAAGTCCTATTATGAATAGGGGAAGGGGCATAGAGTGTCCATCCTTGCAACTAGATCCATCTCAATACCTCAAATAAGTAAGCCATCTATCAAAAATACCATCCCAATGTACAAATTTCCTACCTCCACACATACTATAGGGTGATGGTCATCTCACGCATCAATAGAAAAAAGGAACTTATCTCACTCTAACATCTCTCCACAATTTCCATCATCGTATTTTGATGCACTCTAATCATAGCAATGAAAGCCACCTCATACATTATGATCACCTCTAGAAACTCTATGTTAGTGTTGGCCAATCATACTCATAGCCTCATAGTCATAAATCACCTCTCTCACAATTGTAGAGGTGGTAATCACTCTTACATTCATCCAAACCAAGTCATTAGCCTTTTTCAAAATAAAACTAGGTCTACCTATCCTGAACCACACATGTGTTATTGTACAAAAGAGTCACTTTTCCCAAGAAATCACTACCCCATCCCATGCAAGCATAAGTGTTAATTTACCTAGCAGAAGTGCTACTATGTGCAATTTCTCTTCTTTCCCAACCTATGTACTACTCTATGCAATAAAGTACTTTTCCTATGCAAGTGCTAATATGTACAAGAAAATTTCCCTAGCAAAAGCACTATCGTATGCAAGCACATTTTCCCTCATGCAAGAGGGATTTATCTCTACAAGTGTGATTTTTCTTCACAAGATATTTTCACTCACAAAAACACTAAATTGAGCCACATAAGTGGTAATCTTGCGGTGTAAGAAATGGTTCCTCATATTATTTCCTACACTTTTCTCTATTTCTACTCGCATGTATCACTCCTTGACCTACTCATGGGTATGCAAGGTTAGGTACATATTGGTGCTCGTGAACCCTCTAGCCATTTGTACTGTTAGAATTCCTATATGTAGTATGTGGCATGGAATCTATACCATGGTGTCTAAGCTCATCTACATAATATTCATTAATGTCTATAAATTGTGAGGGTAAAAATGAATATATATGGGTTCCATACACCTATTTATAGCTTCCCCAACCCGCCCAAGCCCTAAATTTTTCACTACTCCCCCTATTTCTTCCACCATTTCTCCATTTTTTCTCCATTTTCTTCCATTAATCCTTATTCTCCATCTCTTATCCATTTCTAACCTCTATTTCTTATTTTTGGGAGATAACTCAGACACCTTTTTCTAGGTAACCTCTTTAGGGGGCATCATTCCTCCCATCAATTTCTTCTATTATTTCCTCTAACCAAATGGGACATGATTTTTTTTTCTTTAACATAATGTCACTTCTACTAGGACCATGATTCCATATTAAAGAGGGGGAAAGTATACACACTAGAATTGATCCCATACTATATAATTAATTAAATAAATATTTAATTAATTATTTCCCATAATTTACCTCCTTTCTAATTTCTCGTAACTAATTAAATAATTTATTATTTAATCAATTATTATTCATTAGGTTGTAATTCAATAAATTATATTTATTGAATTATGTTTCTCATTTCTTCTAAGTTTGATTAATATAATTAATTCAACCATAGCCCCCACTTATTAACTCATCTAATCCTAAATAATTAAGTAATCAATGATTAATTATTCAATTAACCCTACACTAATTCTTATTAGCATTTTTCTCAATTAAAAACTCATCCAAATACCCAAAATTTCCATCATGTGACAAGTGTCCCTAACCCTCTTCAATACTCACAAATGTGTGAGCATGCATGGGTTACCATCATCCTCCACCTCATCATTGACCAACCTTCTCATTGGTTGCTCATAGGTGTGTGAGATCCCCCCACACATGTGTAGCCATGCTACACTTTCTTCTTTCTCCCATATGTCAATCTCCTTGACTTTTCCCCTCCTACACTTTCCACATCTTCTCCACTTGTCAACCTCATGTGCCTCCTAATGTGTGCTCACACATGCATGAGAACACCTAGACTCCTTCCCCATGATACATGACATTTTTTTAGCATCAAATTTGTGACACTTGTCACAAGGCTAAGTATTCATCATCTCACTCAATCTTAGCACTCCATCTCAAAATGCATCTCAACTTTCCATTTTTTCCACAAAAAATATATAAATTGAATCCTTTTCCTTCATTCTCTAGTAATCCAATTGCAACCAAAATAATGCTACTAATTTTCAATCTAAATTCCTCAACTATAACAAGTTGATGTTAGTTTAGAGTTTGAGAAATCCAAATTAAAATCCTAGTTAGTTTAGAGGGATCTACGCTAAATTTCTTAACCTAAATAAATCTTTCCACCTTAAAAATTGGAATGTAAAATCAACAAAGGGGTTGTGCTTGGTCGTTATCATCAAGGGATAGCCATGTAGGTTTGGTTGAGGTTTTTTGATCCTTTGTTTTGGATTGTAAGGATTGAAAAGATGTTTCAATAAACTAGGTGAATTATGATAAAATTGACTAAATGGATAGAATGTAGATATTATATAATGAATTGACAAAAAAAAAAACATATATGAGCAAGAAATACAAAGAAGAACCTGGTGCTAAAAACTGAGGTAAATTATGCAGGACATTAGAGCACTACACACAGATGCTAGTGTGCCATGTAGGTGTCTGAAATATGCCAAAAATTAGTGTTTTACGCTTGTATGGATTTGGTACTATTTGAACACTTGTGATAGAGAAAATCAGAATTCAATATGTGAACATGCCTGAATAATCAACATTCTATAGTTTATCAATAATGAAATAATAAAGAAAAGAGATAAGAGAAAGTATAAGTTTAAAGACACACAAATTTTCCAAAGATGCAAGAGGTAGAATAAAGTAATGGCAAGATGGATATGTTGATATGTTAGAAGAATAGAAGGTGTTTTATGTTTGTGTTTTACAATAAAAGAAGAGAACAAGAATTTAAATGCTTTATTTTCTAGACTAAACATACAATGTTTGTAAATGGTAAATAAGATATTCAATAATCTAATTCCTTAACCAAGTAAATCAAATTAAAAAATATATGCAATTAAATCAAAAGATCTATAATTTTAAGGTAAGTTGGGTTCACCAAAAAAATTAGTAGTGAAAATGAGAAGGAACTAGGCTAAATGTCTTAACATAAATCAATCTTTCCACCTTAGACATTGGAACACAAAATCAACCCAAGGGGTTGTGCTTGGCTATTGTGCTCAAGGGAGAGCCAAGCAAGTTTGATTGACTATTTTTTTTCCTTTGTTGTGGATTGTAAGGATCGATAAGATGATGCAATGAAATATGAGAATTATGATCAAATTGAAAATGTGACAGAATGCATATGTTACAGAATGAATTGAAAGAAACAAAAAAGAATATATAAGAAGGAAATACAGAGATGAACCTAGTGTTGAAAATTGAGGAAAATTGTGTAGGATGTTAGAGCATCATGCAAATGCTAGCATGTCGTGTAGGTGTCTAAAAGACGTTAAAAATTAGGGTTTGTTGATTGTATGAATTTGGTATTGTATGAACACTTGTGACAAAAAAATAAAAATTCAATATGCGAACATTCTTGAATAAGTAGCATGCTATATTTTATCAATGATGAACTAATAAATACAAGAGATAGGGTTTTAGGTGTCTTCAAAAGAGTCAAGATATCAAATCCTCCTTCCACAAAAACAACCTAGACACTTAGAAGATGGAAATTGGAGATTGTGTTGTATAGGGACTTTCCTTGGTCACACCCCATGTTGGTGTCCCACCTCCACAATAGTAATTATTATTAACGATAAAGAGTGTGTGCACTTGGGGGAGCAGAGGTTGAGTAAACAATAATGATAATGATAATGACAACAAAATGATATATTTACCACACAAATCTAAAGATCTTGTTGAATTTAAGCAAACATACAAGTCACATAAAAGGAGGAAAGAGAGGCTTCTTGAAGATCTTGCAAGTGTTAGTACATGCAACAATAATAATAATAGTAAATAAGAAACATCATATAATACTTGAGCACGGATTTGCTAGCAAATTGCAAACTGTAATTGGCTTGAATTATGTCTTTAAACATTTTCTTGTCTTGCTTGCTTGTTTCTAACTTGTTCTTAGTTTTTCTAGACTAGTGAAGGAGAGAAGATGTTTCTTATATATGAGATCAAACGCATATCCAAGTAATTATTTGGGAGAGGTCAAAAGTAAGGTCGTATCCTTAATCACCACAAGGTTGACTTTTGAATGCCAAATTTTGGTGTGAATAGCTAGGATGCTAATGCATCGTGGTAGTGTCCAGGAATAATTCACTCTAAATGGGCCCAATAATAGAGGACTTAACCGAGTTTTCCAAAAGACGCTAAAATAGGCACATTATAAACAAAATTAGACACATACACCAAAGTGAGCACCAAACCTAGTGTAAAATTGTAAGTGACAACAATTTATGACACTACAAATCCACATTCATGTAAACAAGTAGTTCAAAGCATATAAAGTGGAAAAAGGGTGCTTTCTAATTCAACTCAATCAAAGGATCAAGCTTCAAATTGAGGTAAAAAGGTTTGCTTACTTTCTTTTCTTTTATTTCATTTCCTCATTTGAACTCATTGTCTTCAATTTTTATGTTTCATTAAGGAAGTATCATTTCTAGAAGGGCAATTGACATCATAAGTATGCATCAAAAAATATGTATTGTAAGTTATCGTTTGTGAAGAAAAAGTGCTCAAAGATAAAGTATCGCTATGCTCAAAAACATTATTAATACTATTTATAGAAGAAATAGAAGAAACATAAAGTACATAGATAAATGAAGTGAGAGTGTCCAAAGTGGAAGAAAAAGTACAATTAAGTCAATAAACAAGGAAAACATAGCCACACAATAGGACAAATACACCATAAAGAATATAAACCCAATAACCATAGTAAAAAGACATAAATATCTTATTAGTATTCGCATAGTGTGATGATTTAAATATGGTGTTTGATGGGAGATATAAAATACTTTCATTTAAGGCTTTTTATGTTTAAAAAGACTTGTTTTTATTGTTAATTGACATGACTAGCAGTAGACAATAGATAAACATATTTGCTTATTTTACTCTATGTTTAACTAAATTAGCGAATATTTTGGAAGCAATAGCTTATGTTAAATGTGTTGCTTTATGATGACTTTGGATGAGATGATTATGCTGCATTAATCTTTATTACCATGATTGTTGTCCTTTTCATAAGGGTTTTTAACATTGTATCTTAAAGATTCATGAGACGGTTAAACTCTCTATTTAATCATGAGAAATGACTACGCCATAGATAGGCCTTGATGGATGATGAGTCACTCAAAGTCTGAATCAACTTCTTTATAGTCGATTGAGGAACTTTTACTTCCAGCGCCAATCTGGCGTAGTTCTGGCATAGTCCTCCTTAGTCAACTTCAGTTCTATTTTTAGTTTCATTTTGTAATCTGTAGTTGGTCGCCTTAAGTTTTGGCAATTAATGCCATGTTAGAAGCTAATAAGGATATTTTATAAATATCCATATTTTGGTCTTAGTTAGGAGTTAGATAATTTGCAATCAGAATTTATGTAATCACAGGCAATACTTTGTTCTGCGTTCTACTTTTGATCAATGAGAAGGGAAGCAAGAAGTTAATCAGTTCACTGTGTTGAAGGATCTTACCTGAGGAAGAGCAAGGCCCACTCAACCTTTGGAACGATCTTATGGTATTTTTGTTAAGTGATGTTATTTTCTGATTCATTAATATTAAATATGTAATAGAAACTGATTTTGAATTGTTAAATCATTGAAATCATCTTCTACCTTGGTAAATGCTAAAATCGGATAATTACTTATGTTTACAATTACGTTTCAAAGTTTCAGTTTATTATGGTTAAGATCAAATTGTTAGAATGGTTAGATTTGTTTATTAGAAATGTTGAATTGGACCATTAGAATCGTTAACAAGTCTCTTAAATAAATTAGGTTTAGATGTTGTTCGAATCAGTTAAAATTGATGTTTGTTTGTTAAGCTTCATTAAGCAATGTTAGGAATTTATGGAAAGATGGAGTTGAAGTCTATTCAAAATCTGTTCATGGAGATTAGTCTTTATGCTTTTTAGAATAATCGTCATTTTCCTGCAATTCATTCCTACTCTTAAATTAGCATTTACTTTCTAGCAACTAAGTTATGGATTTATTTGGAAGCAAAATAGAATTAATTTGGAATTCCATGTTTTAGATTAGGAATTAAAGTAATCATTAATTGTCTCCATGAATTGGTCTAAATCGAAGTCAATAAAGTCATAATTAAGTCAGTAGGATTTTAAAATAGAAGTTAAAGTAGATTTAAATCTTAGGAATCAGTCGCTACAATTTAGCTCCTGAAGAGCTCCCAAGAGCTCTTGAAAGCTCCTGAAGTAGGAAAAATGATACCTGAAGTCGCTATTTATAGTGCAAACCCCCCCAAAAGAATCTGTGATAACTATCCTTATCGCATATTGCTCTGAGACACACCCGATTTGATAAAAGAATTAATTAAATGATGCAAGTTGTGACATCAACAACCTTTCCCATTAGTTTTGTTGTTCTTGCCACCAAGGTTCAAACCTCGTTGGGGTGTTATTATTGATTGTTTATGTTGGGGATGAGGTCCCCCATTTGTGACCTCACTGGTTCAAAATCATTTAGCCCTCTTTATTTACAAAAACAAGGCATAAATATCATAAAATTTTGGCATCACTAACTTAAACCCAACTTCATTCCTTGTATAAGGCAAAAAAAAGTGATAAATTCGTTGAAAACCAACTTGTCCTTTCACTTTATTGATTGTTTTTGTGTGTTGAATAAAACCATCCACAATCAACGATAAGAGCTAGACCAATAATAGGAGGTGGATCATAAAATAATGTCTCTCAAATAAATAAATAAAGTTCCAAGCCCTTGGTTTTGATTCCTTGTGAATTTTACAAAGTTCTCTAGGAAATTGTTGGAAAGGATCTTCATAAAGTTAATCTAAAAGTGTTTCATTCTATTTTTTTAGGTAAATTAATCAATAAAGGAAATATTAAATTCATACCTAAGTTAGGAGATCTAAGGGATATTTGCAATTTGAGACTGATTACTTTGTTGAATGTCTCCTACAAAATTATTTTAAAGGGTCTTGCTTTGAAGCTATGCCACCTTCTGCCTCAAATTATGCATCCTCAACAAACTAGTTTTATAAAATCTAGATATATTATGTGTAACATAATTATTGTCTAAGAACGGATAGAATGGGTCGAATGCTCACATTAGTAAGATATTTCCATCTGGACTGATATATAAAATCTTATGACCACATATATCAACCTTTCATTCTTTTCATGCTTCAAGACTTGTTCTTTGGTCCTCCATTTTTGCAATCTATCAAATGATCTTTTCCAATGCCTTTGCTTGTATCACTATTAATGGTCATCAATCTCATTCTTGTGATATTTTGGGTCAATTTTCCAGGGTTATCCTTTGGCTCCTACTATTTATGTGCTTTCTAAAAAAAATTTGGGTATCATTTGGCCTATGTTTTCCCCCAAAATATATTCGAAGTCATTTATTTCCTAATTATTCAAATAAATTGGTGATAAGGAATTTTGTAGATGAATATTTTCTTACACTTTTGGAGGAAGATAACAAGCTTTGTAATGCTTGGACACTTTTTGTAAATCCTCCAGTTTGAGTATTCAAAGGTAGAAAACCCAATGTTATAGGAAATATTTCTCACCTAATCCTAATTGGCTTAATTGATATGGATTGATTTGGATTGAACACAAGGAAATTTTCAAGTTTCTTAGTATTCTATTTTATTTTCAAGCTTCCCCTTCCTTTTTGTGGTAGATAGTTATTTCCAAAATTGAAAGACGCCAGCTTGCTAGATCACTAAGTCTCTTTCCTTGACATGGAAATTTTGTGTGTTCAAAATTCTTATTTACCAAATGTATATTATTCTTCTTATTGGGTCTCGTTTAAAGCTTCCTAGTTGAAGCTTTAAAATATTGTTATTGATAAAAATCAAGGATTTCATACTATGGCTTAGGATTTTTTCTACCTCCCACATAATTTTGAAGGGCTAGAGTTGCTTTCTACTCAACATCAAGGCTTGGCCTTGTGTTCCAAAAAGGATTAGTAGAGACCTATAAGGTAGTGAGGCTTGTAAAATGTTGCTATGTCATTATATATTCTTCTAGCACCATATGGGCAACAAGAATAGAAGGGTATTTGTCTTCATACTCTTCTTATAATGAAGGACACTATCAAGATTCAAGGTACCTTTTTGGCCAAAAACATTTGGAAAACATGGGAATCCATTAAAAATTGAATTTCATGGAATGGCAGTGACTTCCACAAATGGATTTTTATCAACCAATTATCTATTTGGTGGTCTTCAATTATGGTTTTCCAAGATCACCCTCTAACTAAGGCAACTTGGGTCCATGCATTGAATTGTTTTAAGAAGGGGCTCAAAACCCTTCCAAACATCTTTTCCAAGGTCAACAAGATTTTTTTTCTTTCCCAAAAGCTAAGGCTAAATACAATTTATCTAATTAATAATTCAAAGCCTACTAGCCAATCATTGAAGTAGTTCCTACCAATTTAAGATTTATAAGATTAGGGCGAGAAGGTTCAAGCCTTGATAGAAAGATTGGAAATGGTTTCCTAATACACTATTTCACTCTTATAGGCCTTGCAAAGGCTATGCCTATCTCTCTCCTCACCTTCACAAGGTGCTTAATGTGAACCAAATATGGCTTCTTTAGTCTTGATCGAGTTCATTCCAATACAAGTTCCAATCTATTTTTTCAACTATTCTTGAGCCAAAGTTGGTTCATTTCACTTGGTGCATTATCTACCAAGGCCTCCCCATTAGTGTCAAGTTTTATCACTTAGGGGTTAGGGATCTTCATTTCCTCTTCTATGGTTAGCAAGAGACCCTCAAACAACATTTTTTGTTTTGTCCCAAAGCTCAAGTTGCATGGAATTGAATTCACAACTTTTTTATTCCTTTTAGGCCTAATTTTTTTCTTGGCATATGGTTATCTTGGGAATTGGCCCAAAATTCGTGTCAAGTTTACCTATATTTGGCATGTTTTCAAGGTGAAAATTCTATTTAGATTTAGAAAGACAAGAATGTGGCTATTTTTTGCACTTGTTCAATTGATACTCAATTTTTGCTTTATACTATTAAGGCTATGTTATGCTCTAATGTGTTTACATAGATTTAGGTGCAAGCCAAAAAATTTGCACTTGAAATAAAATATCTATAGGAGATTCTTTATTATTGGGACGAGGCCCCTTGCATGTTTGTCAAGGTTCCATTGACTCTAACCTCTAGCAGGGGTCAATCTCCCCTTTGTGGTTGTAAACATGGACAACCAATTTTCTCATGCTGATAGGGATGCTCACTCTCATGCTTCTAAGCCTCCTTACAAAATCCAGGAGAGAAAACAGTTGCAAGTGGTCTAGCCCTCCTTCCCTCACTCTACCTCTCACTAGGATCATGACCTTAGGTTTGTTGGATTGTTAGATTTTGACAAGATTCATTAGCTTCCTCTAGCCATTTCACAAGTATTTGTGACGCTTAGCCATAGGATGAAAATAAAAAAGAGGGTATTATTTTTGGATGGGAACCCCTTTGGATGACCTATACCATGTTAATGTATTGAAAAAATAAATAATCAAGTCCTTTCCTACACCCCCTAGTGGTATAGCTACCATTGTCTAACAACTTTATGTTGTTTGTTCTAGGCTTGACCCCATTTGGACTTCAAGGTGTGATCTTTTCCATCCACCATTTTTTTTTAATATATGTAATATTATTTTCTTTATCAATATAATAGACATCTATTCAATAAAAAACAAATCATGGAGATAGATAATCCATATGAATAAGAGTAGCATGGCATGTAGAAAGTGTAACTTCATAAAGCATAACATACACAGGTGTATTTAAGGAAGTATCATTACTAGAAAGGGAATTGACATCATAAGTATGAATCATAAAACATGTATTGTAAATTATCATATGAGAAAAGAAAATTCTCAAAGATAAGATCATATGCTCATTTAACACATTATTAATTCTACTCAAAGAAATAGAATAAAGAAAAAGTTCTCAAAGATAAAGTATCACAATGCTCAAATAAATTATTAATATTATATATAGAAGAAATAAATGAAATGAAAGTACATAGATAAATGAAGTGAGAGTATCCAAAAAGAAAAGAAAAGCACAATTAAGTCAATAAATGAGAAAAAAGTAGCCACGATAGGACAAGTCCTTCATAAACAATATAAACCTCATGCCTATAATAAAAAGATATAAATATATTAATAAAAACTTGACATGGCCAACTTAAACCCAACTTCATCCCTTATAATTTAAGATTGACAAGACAAAAAATCTCTGATAAACTCATTCAAAACCATCCCACTCCTCACTAAACCTATCTAAACCTATAACCTTTCGCTTTCTCCTCCATTTTTATCAACAGAACAAAAAAAATATCCACATCATAAGAGCTAAACCATTAGTAGAAAGTGGATAAGTTCCAAAACTATGATTCACCAACCCCTAAAAAGAGGAAAGCAGACGTCAATCTGGAACACCAGTCACCATATTCATGGGCTACTGAGTTCAAAGGACTGATTCCGATCTTGAGTGGGACTGGACCATAAAGTCAAGTTCCATTAAATTTAAAGATATGGGTGGGACCAAAACGTCAATCTCACTAAAATTAAAGATACATGAGTGGGACCAGAACGTCAATCTCATTGAACTTAAAGATCTCATTATTCTGTCGTTTTTCTGTAAGTGACCCTCTTTCACTGTTTTGCTTCCGTGATATTGTTGGCTTCTCCTACTTTTTCCAGTGGGACCCTGGAAGTTGCAGTTGAAGGCGGCTAGCCATTAATGGCTTCCCATTCCATCTTATCAGTTTCTTACATGTGGACTGATACAGCTGGATACCAAATTTTTTGATAAACCTTGTTTAATGGAAACGATTATACAGCTGATTAGAATATTGTAAAGGAGTATAAAAAGTCTTCCATTAAGTGAGTTATCATAATTTCTACTCGTAAATAAATGTATGATAATTCTTCTTTGAACCTGTAAACTTTATTTCGCTGTCAAGAACCATGTAGAATACCATTTCTACTGGGTTTTATTGGCTTAGATGAATGGAATAATATGCTAGAACTTTTAAGTTATTTGGCAATGACTGATATTTATTAGATTGTGATTTCTTTTGTTGTTTCTTTAAAATCGGCATGATAAGCTCAAACCTTTTTTAATTCAGAGAAAGTGACCTGTTTTTTCATCGTTGCTTTCGTCAGGATTGATCATGCAAGAAGTTAGGTGTATGCCAAGATGCCCATCACATGAATATTTCTGTCGTTTTGTATTATTGAAGATCCTTAAAATGAGACTGATGATTGGGCAAGATAGAAGCTTTGAGAGCATTCTAGGAGTGGGAGAGTTCTCCTTAGTCAAAAGTTAAAGGTGGATATTATTATTGGATGAATAAGTGTTTTATATATTTTTATAAAGATTTATATTAAAAATATCTTTAAAAGAGATTTATATTAAAAATATCTTTAAAAGAGATTTATATTAAAAATATCTTTAAAAGGATGTGGAAAAGTTGCATGTTGAAGTTCACATGGGATATTGTTTTAATCAAACAATTTAAAAAGATAAGAGATACAATTGATAATTGATAAGTGATAAGAGCTAGATTAGTAGGAGGTGGATCATGATTATCTAGGTTTCTCCAAACTTCAACAGGTTTTGGGTTATCAAGAACAAGGTCTTAGTGAGTAATTTAACCATCTTCATTTTGTTTTTCGACAAGGGGTTGAGTGTCATGAATTAGAGAAATTTTTGAGAATCTGGCTATCAAAAGGCCCCACAATCATGAGACTCAAAAGAGGTCAATTGTTGGCTAGGTGGTTCAAACCAACTATAAACAATGTACTTCCTAATTCTTCTTGGAACGGGTTGGGAACTAAGTGTTGTGTCCACTATGAGCATTCTAACTACATCCATGTCAACATCCATGGAGAAGAGAGTGACCTATGTTGGAAGGTAGAGTTGTTGGCACTTTGGTAATCATAAACATAGCATTAATTCAATTATCCAAAAACCCCTTTACATATATAGACGTCCTTTGGTAATA